>OV277693.1:42149349-43349349 GCA_922987775.1 Agonopterix subpropinquella | reverse complement strand
GGGGGGGGCCCTCGGCCGACTCAGGCCACGTATTAAGATATAAAAAAATTAAGTTAGAGACACAGACCCGAGAGGTCTTGTATACATACATAGATAACTAAAACAATCAGCCCCGGATCTACGATTTTTCCGAGGCGGGGCAAAAACATGAGATTGGCGCCGGGCCCGGGCCTCCTCTAAAAGAGTGTAGCGATAATTTTTTCTTAGGGAGGCCAGGTCCATGTTGAGTGGTTGCAATTAAACTTTTAACATAGAGCGAGCGAAGCGAGCTCGAGATTTTACTGCAATATGATTAGGTCGAGTAAGAAAGGACATCTGGCACATAATACCCAAAAATGTATAACCGTCCTTCTATTTTTATTATGGACTATGGAACACTAGAAACTAACTGCAGGCATTAGTTTATTTTATAATGATTTATTAGTTTTTATCATTTTTATATAAAAAAAACATTGTGCCTGCAACACCTCCTACCTCCTCCTACTAAACAACATTGACAGCCACGTTGGGGTTGCTGCTTTTTTATAATTTATTAATAATAAATGATTAAATAAATCGTTAAATAAAAATAAATGATACTATCTGAGTCTAAAACCTCATAATTTATTACACATTTGACTTCAGTCAAAACTTCTATACATTTTAAGGTATTTTTTCAAGGCAGAGCGGCGGTTGTCCTTTGCAATATGATCGAAATCTGCGATAGGTAATTTCAATACAACAAAAAACCAAGAGCGAGCTCAATATTTCACTGAAATATAATGAGATGACTGCAATAAGATCTAAAAGCAAGAGCGAGCGAAGCGAGCTCGAGATTTCACTGCAATATAATGAGACGACTGCAATACGATCTTAAACCGAGAGCGAGCGAAGCAAGCTCAGATTTCGTCACTGCAATATAATGAGATGACTGCAATGAGATCTAAAACCAAGAGCGAGCGAAGCGAGCTCGAGATTTTACTGCAATATGATTAGGTCGAGTCAGAAATTCGCAATATGACCGAATTCTGCGATAGGTAATTTCAATACAACAAAAAACCGAGAGCGAGCGAAGCGAGCTCGATATTTCACTGAAATATAATGAGATGACTGCAATAAGATCTAAAAGCAAGAGCGAGCGAAGCGAGCTCGAGATTTCACTGTAATATAATGGGATGACTGCAATACGATCTTAAACTAAGAGCGCTCGAAACAAGCTCAGATTTCGTCACTGCAGTATAATGAGATGACTGCAATGAGATCTAAAACCAAGAGCGAGCGAAGCGAGCTCAAGATTTTACTGCAATATGATTAGGTCGAGTCAGAAATTCGCAATATGATCGAATTCTGCGATAGGTAATTTCAATACAACAAAAAAACCAGAGCAAGCAAAGCGAGCTCGATATTTCACTGAAATATAATGAGATGACTGCAATAAGATCTAAAAGCAAGAGCGAGCGAAGCGAGCTCGAGATTTCACTTCAATACGGGGTGTAATAAAACACCCTAGTTATACTAAAGGGGGTGCTTCAGACCATCAAACTGAACAACTTTCACTATGAGGCCAAAATCGAGAAAAAATAAAAAAAATCTGCTGTCCCATACAATTTAGTCGAGTTGGTACTGCACTTTTGTATGGGACTGCTGTTTTTTTTATTTTTTCTCGACGTTGGCCCCATAGTGAAAGTTATTCAGTTTGATGGTCTGAAGCACCCCCTTAAGTATTACTAGGGTGTTTTGTTACAGCCTGTGTAATGAGACGACTGCAATGAGATCTAAAACCAAGAGCGAGCGAAGCGAGCTCAAGATTTTACTAAAATATGATTAGGTCGAGTCAGAAATTCTCAATATGATCGAATTCTGCGATAGGTAATTTCAGTACAACAAAAAAACCAAGAGCGAGCGAAGCGAGCTCGAGATTTCACTGCAATATAATGGGATGACTGCAATACGATCTTAAACCAAGAGCGAGCAAAACAAGCTCGAGATTTCGTCACTGCAATATAATGAGATGTCTGAAATCAGGAGCGAGCAAAGCGAGCACGAGATTTTTTTGCAAAATTCTCAAGTCGATGCAATATTTCTTTTCCATCTTGATTTTGGCGCCCCCTAAACCTGCCGCCTGGGGCGTGTTCCCCGGTTTGCTGTTAAATCTTTAGGATTATATTATGTGTATAATCCTAAACATTTCTGACCACAGCCTTGTTTTAATTATTGTACCTACACAGGTACAACAATTAAAACAGAAACATGCCGAGCGAAGCGAGCTCTAATTTTCTCTTCTCTTCGCTCTACGAATTGGTTATGGACAGAGCTCAATCAATCTATGCCCTTAGTAAAGTGCCGTCATTACTCAGGCTCGAAATTCAATGCAATCCGCAGAGGTCCGTGGGGGGGGGGGGCCATGGCCCCCTGGGCCCCCCCCCTGGATCCGCCCTTGAGCTCTAGAGGCTCATCTCGCATTTTATCCATGAGAGGTTGAGAGTAATTACGAACAGGTTCGACGACTTTCGAACAAGACAAGTTCCGAAAAAGTTTCAGCACCGTAGACCACATACACACACTCTGGCAGATTATACAAAAGACCAAAGAGTATAACTTGCGTTGAAAGCTTTTAGATCGGGATCCGGTGACGAGGTCCGTATACCAATCGAGCTCATCCATAATTCAGTTTTCATGCAATAGTTTACTATTAGAAGATGCGAAAAAACTTGGTCGGCCGACCCCTATCCTGGTGGGTTTTGTGTAGGAGGGTGACTAGTAACCTCTCTGAGACGAGACTAATTACCCATCGAGCTCATGAATCAAATTATGCTTATCCGATTGGACTTTATTAGTGTTACGAAGTACACTCGGTCGTCCGCCGGATATCCTGGCAGGTAGTGCTGGCCAACCAAAAATGGTGGTCAAATTTTGGAGTACTTCTCACCCATCGAGCTCATGGATGAAATGTATGCCAAATCAAAGGTTAGATCTTTACCTTCAATATTTCATCGGTCGTCCTGGCCGAAACCTGGTGGGTTCTGGTGGCCAACCAGATTTATCTGTCAAAGTAAGATCATGCGTTTTCACGTTTATATGAATAAATACTTTATTTACCTGATATATGCAGTTCTTTTAGCATGAACGTGAACGATTGTATGGTTTAAAAGTATTTATAAAAAAAACTTGAAAAAAAAAAATTACCGTGTCGATAAATGAGACATCAAATAAAAAATTTTTTTTTTCGATATAACTTCGTCATTTCTAAACTGATTTGGCTGATTGTTTTATTTTACAAATATATATATTAAAGAGTTCATGCCACTAAAATTTGGTGATGATCTGATGAAGCGTTTCGAAGATGTTCAATGTTTTAAGTGGGTCAGATTTTACTACAAAAAATATCCAACCAAATTGATTCTTTAACGAGAATAATAATTGAGTTCTATTAATGATTATTTCTAAAATGAAATTTGCTCTCTTAAGAGATGTCTATATAATAAAATAAACTAGTAATACCGCGGCGTTGCTTTCAAAAATGAAGTTGAAAAAAAATATTTCGTCAAGTAAAAGCTACCTATGTTTATGTGGATGATCTAATTTAGTACGTACCTATATTAGTTCTAAAATAATTAGCTAAAACTGTTTAAAGGGATGATTGGATCATTAAACTGAACAACTTTTATTATGGGTTCAAAATCGAAATCGCTAAAAAACTGCTGTCTCATACATTCCGATTCCAGTCGAGTAAGTTTGCAGTTTTGTATGGGACAGCAGATTTTTTTCGCGTTTTCGATGTTAGTCCCATAAAGAAAGTTCCCTTTAAACAGTTTTAGCTAATTATTTTAGAACTAATATAGGGTACGTACTAAATTAGATCATCCACATAAACATAGGTAGCTTTTACTTGACGAAACATTTTTTTTCAACTTCATTTTTGAAAGCAACGCCGCGGTATTACTAGTTTATTTTATTATATAGACATCTCTTAAGAGAGCAAATTTCATTTTAGAAAGAATAATTAATAGAACTCAATTATTATTCTCGTTAAAGAATCAATTTGGTTGGATATTTTTTGTAGTAAAATCTGACCCACTTAAAACATTGAACATCTTCGAAACGCTTCATCAGATCTTCACCAAATTTTAGTGGCATGAACTCTTGAATATATATTTTTGTAAAATAAAACAATCAGCCAAATCAGTTTAGAAATGACGAAGTTATATCGAAAAAAAAAATTTTTTATTTGATGTCTCATTTATCGACACAGTAATTTTTTTTTTCAAGTTTTTTTTTAAAATACTTTTAAACCATACAACCGTTCACGTTCATGCTAAAAGAACTGCATATATCAGGTAAATAAAGTATTTATTCATATAAACGTGAAAACGCATGATCTTACTTTGACAGATAAATCTGGTTGGCCACCAGAACCCACCAGGTTTCGGCCAGGACGACCGATGAAATATTGAAGGTAAAGGTCTAACCTTTGATTTGGCATACATTTCATCCATGAGCTCGATGGGTGAGAAGTACTCCAAAATTTGACCACCATTTTTGGTTGGCCAGCACTACCTGCCAGGATATCCGGCGGACGACCGAGTGTACTTCGTAACACTAATAAAGTCCAATCGGATAAGCATAATTTGGTTCATGAGCTCGATGGGTAATTAGTCTCGTCTCAGAGAGGTTACTAGTCACCCTCCTACACAAAACCCACCAGGATAGGGGTCGGCCGACCAAGTTTTTTCGCATCTTCTAATAGTAAACTATTGCATGAAAACTGAATTATGGATGAGCTCGATTGGTATACGGACCTCGTCACCGGATCCCGATCTATTTCTCGTAGAAGAAACTTGAGCTGTACTCTAGCCTCTCCAGTGACGCCCAGTTGACCGGTACAACGAAGTGCTTAAATGCATGTAAAAAACGCCACTATGTCAGTTCAAATACAGAAACAGAACTCGAAAGCTATCCTGTTGCAGAGAGAGTGAGTGAGAGTGAGACAGGGAGATGTTATTTCTCCAAAACCGTTCACTCACCGTTGCACTGAGAGGCTTGTTCAAGATTTTTGTCTGGAAAATGCTAGGCATCAAAATAAACGGCGAGATTATAACACTAACCTGCGACTTACTGTAGATATAGTTGTTATGGCCCAATGCTTAGACTATGGAGGACCTCAGTAGAATACTCGATGACCTAAGCAGAGCGACCGAACTAATAGATTAAAAAATTAATATAGACAATCATGCCTAATGTAGAACGTAAAAGGTATAACATTGAATACCGCATTCTCTGTCTCAAAACTAAAGTCTTTGACCAGTGATGACATACAGGAGACGTGATCGCTCACTGAAGGCCTCATGAAAAGACTAAAAGTCACTCAAAGGCCAATTATGAGTGCTATTCTCGGAGCTTCTCTGCGAGACCAAATCAGAAATGAGCTTCGCAGAAGACCCAAGGTAGCCGATAAAGCCCGAAGAGAAGAAGTGCTAAACTCAAGAGGCAATGGGCTGGGCTAGCAAAACAGGTGACCGATGGGGCAAAATAGTTCTTGAGTGGCGACTGCGTACCGGAAGGTGCAATCCATTACAAGATCGACCGACAACCTGGTGAAGTTTGGCGGGAACCAATTGGATAAGGGCAAGGACCGGTCGTTGTGGCGATCGTCAGGGGAATCCTATGTCCAGCTTGACATTTTTCGACTGTCATGAATCATGATGATGATTAATATGAAAATTCTAAAAGTTAGAAGAGAGAATCATAATTTCATTCGATTATTTTAAAATTTCCATTTAAAGTATAACTAAATCTACATACAGGACGATTTTAGCTAGTATTTTAATTATAAATTAATTAAAGTTTTGAGTACCGAAAGTACCGAAAGAACCGGGATTTATTTCCCGAAGTACCGGTGCTAGATAGCCTCAGAAATCCCGGGAATTCCCGGTATTTTCGGTACCGGGATTTCCCGGGTGCATGCCCTAATCGGTACCTAATCAATTACCTAACGTATTATGACATTTATGACTGTACGTAGGTACTAGGTTTAAGTAATAAGTAGGTATTTTCTTTCTCTGATCATTGTAGGTTAGGTTAGATAGAAACAGAATCGCTAAGAACTGCCAAAAAAAAACCTTGAAAAAAAACTAAATGCCCGGGCAGCACCCGGGGCATTTAGTTTTTTTTCTTTACTAGGAACGGCAAATACAAGAAAAATATAGATTGATTGAGCTCCCTGTCTATATCCACTTCGTAGAGCAGAGAAAAGTCGAGCTCGCTTCGCTCGCTAAGTTTCTGTTTTAATTACTTACCTATCTACACAAAATCCTAAAGAGATCGGACTACAGCTAAGAAGTGGTGCTAAAAATGTCGAGTTTGATAAATAGCTGTTACCTACTTTTACTTTACACATGTTTTGTACGTAAAGCCTGACCAGAAATATAAATAAAACCGGTCAAGTGCGAGTCGGGGTACTCGCACACCGAGGGTTCCGTACCACACCACCACAGAGCACAACATTATTAACTTTGAAACAAAAACTTTTTTGTCCAGGACCTTTAGCGCAAGACCGACTCTCACTTGGCCAGTTTTTAGTATTAGTTGTTATTCTGTAGAGTTTTCCCTGTAATCTAATCACACTAAGTTTGACGCTTGTATGTATTACCGTTTTTACGATAGAGCGTGAAGAAAAAACGTTGATAAAAACTAGTTTCTTGTTGAGAACCCCCCTTAATTTTTAACTTTTTGACATTTTTATCTTTTGTTAACAGATCCGCCGTAATAACGCATAATCTGAGAACTATTAGCTATTACGGTTCAAAAGTTACAGCGACGGACGGACGGACGGACAAACGGACAGTACGGAACCCTAAAAACCTGGTTTGGGGGCGCTGCAATCGACCTTTAATGCCAGTGTTCCAAGTACAAAAATTGGTTTCAAATAATACCTATACAAGCTTCCTATTATAGCTTTTTTATTTTTCTGGTCGAGCTTTAAAAAGCTCTAGCTTCACAGTATAAGAAAGAAGTAGGGGTATGTAGTAATACCAACCCTTTCTTATACTGTGGTACGGGCAAGCCTACTATCTGTTTGGAAGCACAGCGCCTCGTCTCGGTCACATTCCTGCGGCGCCGGCGCCGGCGCAGCGTCGTCTGTAGGCGCTTGCATAGGGTACCCTCACTTATGCAACGTTTGAAATTGTATGCTCAAAAACTGTCATTACATTTCACTATGCCACAAGAGAAAATTAACAATGTGCGTGGTACCCACCGCTGCATTGCACCAGAGTGAATGTTCGAAACCACAAGTCATAAGCTTCAGTCGCCTGTCTGGGTTACCTAGGTTAGGTAGGTACCTACATACTATAAAATAAAACCTAATGCCAAATCCGGTGCTTCAGCATTGACCTAGTATTTATTACTATGGATAAGTAGCTACGTGTAACTACTGCAGAAAAATAAACGTAGGTATTTACGTCACGTAACCGTATGCAGGTGCCGAATTCCTGATAAGCAGGAAAGACAAAACTTTTATAGGAAAAGTTATTTTTAGTTTGTTCTTCAGAAACGATTTTATTTGTTTCTTTGTATAAAAACCGAAACCACAGTATAAGAAAGAGTATCTATTACTAGATACCGAAATTAAGTCATCGGTAACATTGATCCAAGGAATATTTGATCCCATACGAAATTAAGAATAAGAGAATAAGAATAAGAATAATATTTATTAATCACAAAAAGCCATTTTACACAAGGATTACTAATATAATTTTGTTGCTCTACATTTAAATATTAGGCTAGGCATATTGGTAGGTACAGCTGATGCCATGAAAGGCAGGGACTACCTGCCTGAGATATTGACATCAGCTATAACTGTCATATGGGTATAATAGGTATGTCACCTGTTAAATGTACAAATTGTGTAGGTACTTGTAAAATGTGTGGTTTGTATTTGTGTGTGAATAAGTAGGTGTGTGTGTTTATGTGGGGGTGTGAGAGAGTGTGTGAAAGAGAGGGAGAGAGCGTTATGTTATTGCTTATTCAGGGGGGAGAAGAAGAGTTTCTGTTTCGTTGTAGGATAGATTTTGTAACCAATTTTTTAAAGAGATTTTGCATTGTCTATTGTTAGAGTGTGTATGTTTAACATGCGGTGTATGCTGTTATATAGGAATGGGCCAAGAAAACAGAAGAATCTATGACTGAAGGTTGTGTTGTATTGAGTGGAACGTGCGATAAGGTGGTTTCTTTTTGGAACATTATTGGTGTTGAGTGGAGTCACAGAATGTTGGAGAAGGACAGTGTACAAAATGAAAAGTTGACGGACTGTGAGCACTTCACAGTACTCATAGAGCGATTTCGTGGGAAACAGTCTGGGCTTGAATGTAGCAACTTTTAGTAACGCACGTTGGGCTCGCTCGATTCTTAAAAAGTTGGTTTTGGGCGCACCACCCCATGTGGTGTTGCAATAAATAAGAATAGATTGGCAGAGGGCTATGTATACCATCTTTAGAGTAGAGGGGTCGGCAACATGACGTAAGTGTTTAAAAACAAATATTAATTTACGGACTCTATTAGCTAGGAGATTGATATAGGGTTTGAAAGATAGGTTGCTGTCGATAAGGATTCCGAGGTATTTAATCTGGTTTGTTTTATGCAACGACGGACAATTACATGGTATGTTTGAGTCATGGGAGGTATGAGCGGTAATTTTGAATTGAGCCTGATCCGGTAATTGGCGATTTATTATGGAAAAGGTCATGTATTTGGTTTTATGTCTTGCTTCAGCTAAAAGGCTTAGATATTTTTACGTTATTAACCACAAAAGTGTCTGTTTTTACAGAAATCGATGCAGCACAAACTGTAACAGCTGCATCACAAATGAATTCCTACTCTAATTTATACTTTGTGCCGAATGTGGTTTCCAAATATCCAATCCACCTGGAGGTTTAGGCAGAACTGCACAATACATAAATGTTGAAATAGTGTTCACGATGCTTTTCTTATCATTCCACTTGGATAAATGTTTATAAACCATTCGTAACACATAAATTTTCTTATCAATGCTATACGTGAAGTAGGTATAAGCAGTAGTAGCAGAGCCTGTATAACCGTTAGGATTTGAAGCAAGCTCGAACAGATTAAGCAATATTTTTTGGATCATTAAACGTTATGTAAAGAAGGTCGGTCTACGTTATTTAAAACCAGTAAGTAATTAGTAAGCAATGCTGAGGTGCTCTTTGCGATCGACAAGGTTCATTGAAGGCCGCGTTGACGAATTTTGACGGCTTCTAATTTAGTATTCAACGTGTAGAAATTATGTGGGTATCGAAGCTGCATTAGCGAATACTTATTCTTTAATCATGTGACAAAATCATGGTCAGGGTAAAGGAAAATGAATTCGATCCATACATGGTTTAAGTATACTACTTTTGCAGCAATGTCAATCCTTATTTACACAAGCATTTAACACTATATCTATATGTATCTAATCTAGCTAGCTTTAATTCCGTTACGACTTCCGAGAAATCTTTTTTAAACATTTTCTGTGGTTCTAGGTCTGTGTTAGGTACGAATACCTATTTGATTTGTAATGTTATCTTTCTACGTTTTTGAGCGCAAGTTTAGTCTATGTCGTAGGGTCGAAAATGAATGGATCTTGACATAGACACAGGAGGTCGATCTCAAACTTAAAAAACGTACCTATTTGAATCTCGACGTGTTTTCAAAAAGCAACTGAAAAGCAACAAAAATACTTGCTGTTAGTATTTCAACATAAATGTATGTCAACATTTAAAAGGTTGTGATTTCCGCTGAATTGTGGGGAGACAGGAAGCCAGGTTATCGAGAACCTCGAATTATTGAGTAAATTTGAAACTCATAGTATTTAATGTTGTCCTAAATGCTCACGCTATGAATAGGCACTTCGTATCATAATTATCAATTAGTTCTAATGACTAGAGCATTAATTATGTTGATGAATCATCCAAAGCATGCCTTACGTGTGTTTCTACATCGATTCTTAATCAACGTCTGGAGTGCGATTTTTGAATCTCATTCGCTGAGTTCAGCAGTTGAAAATGTCTAAATTACTGTGGAGATATGCATCTTTCTGCTGCTGATTAGACTTTCAAAAACCATACTTCATGAGTTCGATTTTTTAATGCACAGTAATTTTGACATTTTCAACTGCTGAAAAAATTGGGCGCTACGATACCACATACAGACAGAGCGACAGACGGAATGACAGACAGACAGACAGACAGACAGGCGTCAAACTCATAACACCAATCTTTTACGTCGGGGGTTAAAAATTTACCTAAAATATCTTAAAGAGACGTCCAGCAGTGGACGTCCATCGGCTGAGATGATGATGATGATGATGATCTTAAAGAGAGTTAAAAAGTAAATAAAACATACATTAAGGAGCAAAAATAGATGACCTAATTATTTTTCACTTTTTAAATGTTTTTTGTTTGCTTTGGGGGTTTTTTATTTCTTCTATTCTTGTGGTAGAGACTAGGGGTAGGTATATCGAGAAATGCTTGTGGTGGTCTAGTGACTAGGTAGGTGGACTTGTTACAATATTTTCAGTTTTTATCCTAAGAATTATGTAAAGGATTAATAATAAAACAAATAAAAAACCTGCTGGACGTGTGATGCCTATAGAATCTCAATCTCATCCTAAAGCCCTAAAACCCTAAGCAAGGAAGGACTATACCCACCGCCTATAAAGACCGTTTGTATGAAGTGTCCTGGATGTGCACTTAAGGGTGGGCCTGCGCCCCGGCACTGATGATGACGAAGTTACGTATTCTAAATTAATGTATTCTGTTCTAACTTCTACAGCACCAATAAATTTGACCAATTTATTTCAATTTATTACCCTACATAATTAACTGTCTCCGTGGACTAATGGTTAAGAGCATTGGCTCTCGATACGGAGGTCGTGGGTTCGATTCCCACGGGGGACACCTAGTGATATGTCACTTTGTGCGTTTTTCCCCAGTTGGTTAGGACATTGCAGGCTGAATCACCTGATTGTCCGAAAAGAGAAATGATTCCGTGCTTCGGATGGCACGTTAAGCCGTCGGTCCCGGCTACTATCTCTTGTGGTAGTAGTCGTTACATAAAAACCACGTCAGAGGCCGTAAGGCGGTCTGAAAAAACTCTGACACCAGGGCTCTGCCCACACGATAAGAAGAAGAAGAAGAATTAACTTTGAATCTATTGTGTAGACGTAGATGGACCAAAGATTTCAAAATGTGTTTACTTCGAGAATAATACGAACCACGCTTCAGCAATTAGACATGCAATTAAAACAGAATTTTTTGTTCATCAGTCTGACTCGAACACCAAACAAGTTTGTGTACCTACGCCGCTCGTGTCAATGAATTTAGTTTTTTATCTAAATTAATAAAACCGACCTTTATTATCTGAATAGTATGGCTAGCATGCCATGATGCACGACAGCGACAAAACATATACACATAGATAGGTACGTGAAATAACATAGATAAAGATAAATAAATCTATATCTTGGACATTATTGACGCACAGAATATCAGCGGAAGATGAGTGACGCTGACGTTCTTGCATTACATACCTACTCGAAAAATGGAACCTGAAGTGCGATTTTTGAAAATCATACGAGCGACTTGGCAGTAGAAAATGTCAAAATTACTGTGGAGATTATGCATCTTTCTACTGCCAATTTCGCTCGTATGATTTTCAAAAATCGCACTTCTGCTTGTTATTTACTTACGAGTGAAAAGTAATGCCGTGTGATTTGTTTTTTCTTTTTGAATGATTGTACGAGTTTTAATTTTAAGCACTCGAAAACATTGTGCTTGGTACAGTCAAGAGCACATCAAGCTTTACACTTGCAGTTCTAACGAACGGTACAAAGTCCAATGGGTCAAGCTTGACGTGCTCTTGACTGTACCATAGTAACTATTAAATAATCTGTGACTGTACCTTTATCCCGCCTAAAAACACATAACTGGCCAAGTGCGTGTCGGGCCATGCGCAGGGTAAGGTTCCGTAGTTGTCCGTCACAATATAATTTTTGTTTTATGCTACGGTTTAATTAAAATAATAATTTTTGTTTTTTAATTTTTGTTTTACCTATCCAACGATACCCCACAATATGGGATAGACGAGAAAAAAAATGTCATCCCCACTTCGCGTGTAGGGGAGGTACCTTAAAAAAATATTTTTCAAGATTTTATTTTACCACTTTGTCGGCGCGATTAATATGTATACTTATGCCAAATTATAGCTTTCTAATACTAAGCGTCTCTGAGCTAAGCCGCGGACAGCCCGACGGACGGACGGACGGACGGACATGGCGAAACTATAAGGGTTCCTTGTTGACTTCGGAACCCTAAAAAGTATCTCAATCTTAGGCGACGGACTGCCAGTCTCATAGAGTGTAGCGCGATGCGGAATTCAGCAAATTTGAATTAGTAATGCAAGAACTAAAATTGGATTAGGATTGAATATGGATGTTTTAGATATTACTACTAGTGAAACGTCAGTTTTCATAATATCTCTGAATACCAGGGAATATAGTCGTGAGCTATATGCAACTTAGGTGTAAGTAAATAATTATAAATAACCTGTGATGGAACCTCTCTTTTGTCCCCCCTTAGCTGTCAAATAGCCAGGGCTCTACCCGCACATTCGAACTTCGCAATTGCGTGAACGTTTTCATTCCAATGTCAACTCTACAGAAGTGCGGACCGAAACAGTGGCGATATATCGAACATCGAAAGTCCGGGTACAGGGCCAGGAAAGCAATTTTTGTACATCACACGTTCAAATCAGCAGTAGAAAGATGCATAATCTTCCTAGTAATTTTAACATTTTCTACTGCTGATTTCAACGTGTCACACATTTAAAAATCGCACTCCAGTACGTTTTCCAAAAGAATGAAAATAAAAACTTTAGAAGAACGAAGTAACGAAACGAAACGACCTGCGATTTCACATATCAGCGATTATTTACGTCTTTGTTTTCTCCGAAATAATAATCGTGTACCACGATGTGAATAAAGTAATGGGTACTTAACTACCAATACGTAACTATTGATAATGTTTCTTTTAAATTTAAAGTACTTACCTATCATTTTATCCATAGGTATTGGCAGAATAGGTACCTACTTCAAAATCAGCAATGTCTACAATAATGTGACATTCTTGTTTTTTTTGGAAAAGAAGTTTAATTGTTTAGAGAAAGAAAAAAATACGATTGAGGGCAGCACAATAGGCTCGGTGCCCCCTTAATGTAACTTAACTTGTCTTGCTTTGAAACAAATTAGTGCGTAATGAAATGAATTTAAAACTTTATTTTCTTGTGGGGTCAACTGAGAATATATCAGAAACACCATTTCTCAATGGTTTCTCTTCCTAACTCTAACTAAGGATTTACGCTCAGAATTTGTAGTGTGTAGAAGTGTAACGTATACTTTATTAATCTTAGACTGAAACTGTGTTGACAGCTACTACGAGAAATTGGCTACCTACGACGGAACAAAAGACTTCAACGAGACTATCATTTTATTATAATGTGACACGGCGACACATCAAGCTATACAAACCTACCTTACCTTACCTTGTACTATTTTGCGTTGAGAAAATTTTTAATTACTTATCTAATTTTTTTATTTCTCATTTTTATTACTCAGTAGGTATGTAAACAATATGTAAAAGTTATTTTGAATCAGTTTTATGGAACACACTTTTTATTTTCAGATGGAGAGGCAGTGTTTACAAGCTCGTGTGGCGCGAGCTGCTAGCATATCTCACCCTGTATTACACGATCAACTTATTATATCGGTTCGCACTTACCGAACAACAACAAAGGTAAGATTATCCTTAACGAGGAAACAATGGCTACCTGAGTCAGTCTACTATTAAATTTTAATGGTACTGATCAATAAAAACACACCGCAGATCAACTCACGACCGTAATTCCTCTCGTGGTAGTCAGAAACAACTACAACTATATAGGTACCAATTATCTTTATGATTCGGTGTTTCAAGTTATTTTTGTATTTACTTGAAGTCTATTTTTTTACTGATAGTAGACATAATTTTAAGAAACAAATAGCATTTTTTTTAGCGAAGTTTATCAATATAAACTCTAACTAAATGTAAAGGATACTGAAACTTTTCCTTGAGTGTTTGGCCACATTTTTTATTTTTTCTTGGTGCTGCCCAATGATGAAACCTTTGCTAATTGATAGACCTTATCTCCAATAGTTGCTTTTAGTATAGCACCCGCAAATCCATCCCAGAGGAAAAAAGATATGGCAATGTTTTCTTTTCTTCATTAGTTAAAAAAACCCGAAGTAAAAAAGCCTTGGTGGTCTAGTGGCGAGTAACGTTGCCTGCCGTGCAGGAGGCGATGGTTCGATCCCCGTCCAGGCCGACTCGTCCCAATGAGTTTTTCGGAATGTATGTACGATTTGTAACACCACTGGCTTTTCGGTGAAGGAAAACATCGTGAGGAAACGTGCATGCTTCAATTTCGAGGCATGTATTGTACCTCTACTGTCCATTGCAAGTGGCGACGGGTTCACTCCCCGTCACACTGGACAGAGCTTCGGTACTACTAGTGAAACGTGGATGATCTGAAAATTCAGAATATCTCTTGACTACCTCCTTGGGGAACACAGTCGTGAGCATTATGCTTCGTTAAAAAAAATATTTTATTCATGTAAAACGAGTATAAAACTACTGTCACGGCCGCTGTCAAACGTCAAACGTAAAGAAGGCATTCGATGGTCCTACGGTCTAAGGCTCGGACTCCCATCCCGGGGGTGACGGATCGAATCCGATCAAAACCAAAAAAGTATTTCTAGATTTTAATGTTTGTAGAAATGTTCTAGAAGGAAGAGAGAGTGAGAAGGAATATTTGGAAAGAGACAAAAAAAATGGACGTGCTTAAACAACTTCCAGAAAGAAAGTGGGCGTGTCTTTCCAGAAGGAAGGTGGGATTAGAGGTGTCTGGAAGAAAACAAAGAAATAACGAAATGAACGTCGGATCGGGAATTCCGGAAGGTTCTGCAGGGTATAAAAAGGTGGCGAATTCGGACTACGGATCAGTTCTTAGTTTAACAGTGAACAGTGCGAAACAAAAGGAAGAAAAGTAAAAGTGGAAAAGTACAAGTGAAAAGAAAAGTGCTAAGTGGAACAGTGAGTAGACAAGTGTCAGTGTAGTGCGTGACGTCATAGTGTCAGTGTAGTGCGTGACGTCATAGTGTCGTGCGTCGTGACGTCATAGCTGTGACGCGTGACGTGTCGACACGGTTGTGACGTAGTGGACTGTGAATAGTGACAGTAAGTGTTGCACGGGGAATCCCTGCGAGGAGGGCCCGGTGAAGTGAACCGTGTAGGGGAACCTCTGCGAGGTGGACCGTTTGTAAGTGTATCCCAAATAAACTCTGTAAAATTGGACTTAGCGTTTCACTCCAATCCCGGAACCCGTCGCTCGTAACACTACCATAGGTATCTATTATATTATTTACGTCCTCGGTAAGTGTCTAAAAGAGGATATGTTAGGTTATACTTATACCACACGTATTAGGTACATTATTTAATTGGGTTCCAATTCCAATACAATTTTACCCAGAAGTGTAGCTTAAGAATAACTTATCAAATAATAATATTGAATTAACAATCTTTTTCTCAACTTGCATTTAAAAAATAATTTCTCACATTATTATAACTATTCTATCAGTTCATTACCATCGTAAACGTTTTTATTTATGAATAAATATGTGCGAATTGGAAAAAAAACTGTAATGGGAACGGTGTAATACTGTTTTTTGAACGGCACTGAATTCATCTAAACCACAGTGGCGTCTCGCAAGCAAGATATCCACGAGAAGTAAATATGAAGAAACGGGCCGCGCCGCGAGGTACCACACATCCATCCATGAATCAAATGAATTACCTGGAATCAAACTTACTTCTCTCTGACCAGCAATATGGTTTTCGCACTGGCAAATCTACTGATGACGCAGTACATGAACTAACCGATCATTTAGTTCGAAACATGGATAGTGGGAAAAAGTGTTTATCCATCTTTCTTGACCTAGCTAAGGCATTCGACACGGTCTCTATTCCCCTCTTGATTAAAAAAATGGAAGCATTGGGTGTAAGAGATTTGCAACTAGACCTTTTTAAAAGTTATCTTTCGGGAAGAACGCAAAGGGTCAAGGTTGACGATTATGTGAGCAATGAGGAACTTATAACGTTCGGAATTCCACAAGGAAGTATACTCGGCCCTACATTGTTTTTGGCATACGTCAACGATCTATGTTCAACACAGTTGCAAAACGGAAAATTTTTATCTTTTGCGGATGATACGGCCCTTGTTTTTACTGGAGATGACTGGGATGAAACTTTTGCTCATGCACAAAGGGGACTCAATGTAGTACTGAAATGGCTGAGCGGGAACCTTTTAACGATAAACACAGATAAAACCAAATTTCAGACCTTTTGCATTCGTAATATCTCCCTTCCAATTATGACCAACAATATGTTAACAGCCCACTCGTGCAATTTGAGTGATGTATGCAATTGTCCTCCACTACACAACACAATGTGTCAAATATTCGATACCTAGGGGTGGTAATTGACCAAAATTTGAACTTTAAACCTCACATTGACAGTCTTGTCAGCCGAACACGGAAATTGATATATGTCTTCAAAACTCTCCGGCACATAGCTGATTCTAAAATTATCCGATCTGTATACCAGGCTCTATGTCAATCGATCTTCACTTATTTTATTACTTCTTGGGGTGGCGGAGCTAAAATACACTTGAAACCGTTGGAGGTAGCACAGCGTCCTGTTTCCTACAAAGGATCTCTTTACTAGCTGTAAAGTACTTACTATTCGCCAGTTATTTATTTTGAGCTGCATACTTAAACAACACAACAAAACTGTGTACGATCCGACAATAAAAGAAAAGAAAAGACGTCACGACATAGTATGTATCCACCAAAAAGTTAGGACCTCCTTTTCCAAAGGGTTTGTCTGCTTCCTATCCTAGGCCCACATTTATACAATTTGTGTAATAGAATGTTAAATATATACCCACTTTGCAAATTGGAATGTAAGCGAAAAGTAACAAATAACATTATTTCTTTTGTTTCTCTATTGTTTAAAATCTCCTCTGAGTTTCAATTACGTCCGGATGGAGGCCTGGTGGCTGTAGCACAATTCCTAGTTTTCTAGGTCTTAGCACTAACACCAGTCTCCACATAAATAACTGTACTATAATTTTAAGACCATTTTGTTTTGTTATTGAAAACTGTGTGGAGAAGAATAAACTTTTATTATTATTATTATATGTCTTACGTTCCGTAATCACGGGCAATTAAGTCCCGGACCTTTGGAAGGCGTGCATGGGGCCGAAGCCAACATGTAGAGGCCCGTTCAAAAGACAAGTTAATCTAAATGTAAGGGATAAACAAATGGCGGATACCATCTCCGAGCGTACAACATGATACACACGGGGATGGTCCCCGCCATTTGTGTAAAGACTATTAGAGTACGGCGCTATGGCCGCGATGGAAAAATAAGGTCTTGGGCTATGGAGGTGAAAGTTGGATGGATGGATACTGGGCTATGGGAGGAGACTAACGGACGCCTGCCATGACAACTAGTCTCAAAATTGTAAATAGGGCAGGCGGTGACTCGCCGACTCGTCGAGTGGGCCCCATAAAACGGCCGCATGCACAAAGTGCGACAATGGGGCAACATCTCATTGAGCGGCTGTAGGTTGTCGAGAGGTGCGGCTCCGGTTTCACCATCGCGGGGTTTACCCCCGTGAGCGGGATTATTATTATTATCCAAGTATACAGGGTGAAATTGATATCATTAGCATCCTTTTAAACTAAGAGTCTACCCATCAAACTGAACAACTTTTACTATGGCAGCAAACCAATCGGAGCTAAAAAAAAATCTGCTGTTGCATTCATTTATGTCGCATAGACATTGTAGTTTAGTATGGAACAGCTGATTTTTTGTTGCTCCGATTGGTTTGCTCCCATAGTAAAAGTTGTTCACTTTGATGGGTAGACTCTTAGTTTAAAAGAATGCTAATGATATCAATTTCACCTTGTATAAATATTACTTATATCCTTCAAGATGTACTCGTACGTGTACGAGTGTAGTATTACTTACTATTGGGACAGCAGATTTTTTTCGACGTTGTCTCCATAGCGAAAGTGGTTCAATTTGATGGTCTAATCTAAACAACATAATTAATTCAGTAGGTTTCACAAAAGTTTACTCAAACTAATTGGGTTCCGATGTTATCGCATTTTTAGCGTCATTTATCGTGTTTTGTTAGATTTTGCATAGGGTGAAAAAATCGTTAACTCGTTAAGCATATGCTAACGATTGTATGGATATCCATAAAGAACTTCTACAATCTACATCATTTAAACATGGAGAGCAAATCTGAAAATCGGATAATCAATTAAACCTTTTATACATTATGGAATTATGAAATAAAGATTGGGATCTATATATTTAGGTATGGTTTTTTTTTTGGTTTATACTCAATTAATCTAAATATACAGGGTGTTTGGTGCATCGTTGGCCAAATTGAAATGGTGGATAGGAGGGGTCGTTGGCTATCTCGCCACGTCCCCAAAAAAAATCCCGCATCATGGATTTTTTTAGGTGAATTTCTTAGGGATTTTCTCAAAAAAGTTCGAAAGTCAGCATTTAAGCTTGAATAAAAAAAAAGATATAAGTACAACTTCTTAAAATTTTTGTTTTATTTGAATGTCCAATGTTTTACGGTAAAATTACATGGATGTGACCTCTAGTTTTTTTTTTATTGACCTTAACTTTTTTTAAAAGAGGTAAAATAAAATGTTAAACTCAACTTTGAATTACTATTTAAAAAAAACTAAAAGCGCTCGAGTTCTTCTGATTTTTAAAAACTTCTATCCTCTTTCTAACGATATGCCATATGCCATGAAATCCGTCCTCTAATTTAGTTTATTTAATAATTTTGCGTGTCGGGGCGCGTTTTGGCCGATATTCGATATGCAGGATAAAAACTTAAATCTCCCTTCCTAGGACTTGAAATAAAAAATAAAATCTTAATAATCGCATTTTTATAAAAAAAAAAGTTTCTATTGGGAAAAAAGATTAGTTAGACTATTTTATTCGAAACTTCAAAGGAGTACTCTTATTGATAAATAATTAAACACGTGTTTCAGATTTTTTGAGAATTCTACCCATGAAAGGGTGAAATGGAGTGACAAAGTCTGAAAATCGAGATGGGTATGGTTTGTATGGTTTATCGGGTCGCTGAATACGAAAACAACAATGATTTTAAAATCCAACGTGTCGGACGAGAAATACCATCATCCCCTGTTGGGATGCGATGGGGTTAAAAAGAAGAAACTGACTCAGTGACTGATATATCAACGCAAAGCCTAAACCGCGGGGTCTAGAGATTTAAAATCTGGCACGTAGGTACCTTCTGAGGTCTAGGGGTGCACTAAGAAAGGATTTTTCAAAATTCACCGTCTAAAGGGGTGAAACGGGGGTCCAAAGTTTGTATGGGGAAACAAGATTAGTAAGACTATTTTATTCGAAACTTCACTGGAGTACTCCTATTGATAAATGAGTAAACAAGTGTTTCAGGTTCTTTCAGAATTCAACCCCTGAAAGGGGGAAATTATTTGTATGGTTTATGGGTCGCTGATTACGAAAACAACAATGATTTTAAAATCCGACATGGTAGACGTGAAATACCAGAATCCCGTGTTGGGGTGCGATGGAGTTGAAATGTCTAAATATAATTATGGGTGTCGTTTTTATGGTTAATTGAGGATGAGTAGGGGGTGAGTAGGGGGTGAGTAAGTGGTGAGTAGGGGGTGCTTAAGTGGTGAGAAGGGGGTGTTAAAGTGGTACATAGAGGGGGCGAGTTGGGGGTGCGTAGGGAGCTGCATGAGCTCATCCCACCTTCCCCTTTCTACTATCGGACTTCCAGACGCACCGCGGGATATCACCCCTTCTTGGTTGACATCCCACATATCCGCACCAAGCGCCTTTCTGAATCTTTTATAATGCGCACAGCCAAGGAGTGTGAAATGTATGCAGGGCAAGGAAACACAGGTAGCTTCTTCACTGGTATAATGGCAACTGACAGACGCGTAGACAATAAATAGTTTCGAAGCTTACACCAAAGAGTTACATATATCACTATATATAACACCCCCACCCTTATTTTAGCCCCACTATAGTTCTCAGCCTTACTCCAATTCAACACTTCCAAAATAAGTACAGTAACAAACTATGTTCCTATTGTATAAACGAAAACTACCGTAACACACATTATAATGACGCATCTTTGAGGGACCATGTAGGGAAATACTTAAAACCTGTATCGCGGTGGATTATTTAAGCGACACTGCCGAATCGGACGAGACTGGGGCGGTCCATCGGATAGCAAGGGTGGCTGTTCAGCGGCCGGCGCTGTGTCTGTCGTTTCTAGACCGGAACCACTCGGGCTGGACCCTCCATCGAAACATTCTTCCTCCATATCGTGTCTGGCTGGGCTGGAAGGACAGATTAGTAAACTCCGTTGCCTATGCTGTAGCTGATCAATATGTTTATGCCTCTCTCTGCCCAACGTATCGACAACCCTGTAATCAGTTGTACCTAACCTTTCCGATATTTTTCCGGGAACCCATCTTTCCCCCCTACTATACTGGCGAAGCCAAACTTCATCTCCCGGCTGTACTTCGCGCATTCCACTTGGACCGTTTTCTTGTTGACGTCTTTGAGAGTTCCTGACCTTAGCATCTCTGTCTGGTCTTAGGGCGTCCAGCTTAGTACGAAGCCTACGACCTAGCATCAGCGATGCCGGTGTCTCGCCGGTAGTGCAGTGTTCCGTGTTTCTATAGTACATTAGGAAATTGTTCAAGAACAAGTTTATATTTAAATTCTGACGAATTGCTTTCTTAATCACCCTTTTCACTGTTCGCACTGCATTCTCGGCGGCGCCATTTGACTCGGGATGATATGGTGCGGAAAAAAGTTGCTCCACACCGTTAGACGTCAAGAAATCGGAAAACTCCTTGCTCGTGAAAGGTGGGCCATTATCTGATACTACTTGCTTGGGTAAACCCCATCGAGCGAAAAGTTCGCTTAATACATGAATGGAGTGACTAGCGGCCGTACTGGGTACCTGACTTACTTCCAACCATTTTGTCCTCGCGTCAACTATAACTAAGTATATTTTGCAGTTGATCGGTCCTAAGAAATCCGCGTGTAAACGAGCCCACGGTCTAGCCGGCCAAGGCCACGGGGTCGGCGCGTGTCGCGGCGGTGCGTCTGCCTCCGCTGCGCACACCTCACAACCGCGGCACATCGCCTCGATTGCCTCGTCAACGCCAGGCCACCAAACGTAGCTCCGAGCGATAGCCTTAGTCTTTACAATGCCCATATGTGCTTCATGTAGCTCTTGCAGAACCCTATTTTTACATGCTTCAGGCACGACCACCCTGTGGCCCCACATCACGCACCCCAACTCCTCATATAGTTCTTTTTTACGATTAAAATAGGGCTGTAAGGCTTTGATCTCATTCACAGAGGGCCATTCATCTCTCAGGTAGAATAACACCCTGCCTAAAACCGGATCTCTAATCGTTTGTTTCTTCATTTCCGTGTGATCCAATAACATTGAGTTCTGCGCGAAATGCATAAAAGTTTGTTCGGGTATTTGTTTGTTATGGTTATCTGTACTGCATAGCGGTAAACGCGATAAACCGTCGGCTCCGTTCTGTTTTGACTGGATATATTCGATATCATATGTATATGCTGTTAATTTAATTGCCCAACGTTGCAAGCGGCTTGCCGCCATGGTGGGGATACCCTGTTTCGGCCCAAAAATTGTCACTAAGGGCTTGTGATCGGTGCGTAACGTAAACCTTCTCCCATATAGGTACTGGTGTAATTTTTCCAGACAAAACACAATTGCTAAGGCCTCTCGCTCGATCTGCGAATAATGTTTCTCTGCACTAGTGAGTGAACGCGAGACGTATACCACTGGTCGCTCAACTACGCCTCCCGCTCCTCCTCCGGCCCTACCCGGCTGCGTCAGCACTCCCCCTATACCCCGCGCACTAGCATCACACGTTAGAATCAAGGATTTGCTCGAGTCGTAATGTGCTAAAACCTCTGCGCTCGTTAGAATTGTTTTAACTTTTTTAAATGCCAACTCGCACTCTTGGTCCCTCTTCCAACTTACTTCTTTCTTCAGTAATTCGTACAAGGGCGCTAGTGTAGTGCTCATGTTCTTAACAAACTTCGCGTAAAAGTTAACTAACCCTAGGAATGACCTAAGTTCCGTGACGTCCCCGGGTCGTGGAATTTTGGTTATTGCTTCAACTTTTTCTTTGTCTACTTTTATACCCTCCTTTGAAATTATGTAGCCTAAATATTTGACCTCATCTGTCATAAATAAACATTTTTTTTTGTTGACTTTCATTCCGTTACTACATAAACGGTCTAAAACCTTTGATAAAGTCTTCAGATGTTTGGTTTTATTGGGGGAGCCGATTATGACGTCATCCAGAAACACTTCTACGTTAGGAATGCCGTTAAATAAGTTCGACATTATGCGCTGAAATATCCCTGGACTGGAAGACAGACCAAATACTAATCTTTTATACTTAAAGAGACCCCTATGCGTGTTGATAACTGTCAAATTATCTGGATCTTTGAGCTCTACCTGATTATAGGCTTGAGACAGATCAATTTCCGAAAAAATTTGGGATCCATTTAAGCCTATCAACAGGTCATCAATACGTGGCAGAGGGTATCTATCAATTAGCAAAACAGGGTTTAAAGTGATCTTATAATCAGCACATAAACGAAGTCCACCATCAAAATTCAAAATTCAAAATTCAAAAATTTTTTATTCAAAATAATATCATATAGATAGCTTTTTGACGTCATTTTTTGACTCTACCACCGCGTCGGAAGGTGTTCCGTTGAGAGAAGATGCGGCCAAAAACTCTACAACACACATCTTTTAAACAAAACAAAATGTACAAAGTACAATTAAAATAAAATATTGCATTACATAGTGTAAAATTGTCAAGACCAGACATTTTGGTCATTCAAATAATCATCGAGTTTATAGTAACCTTTTTTACACAGGACTTGTTTAACATGAGACTTAAACTTTTTGTCTGGTAAGTTTAGAATATCCTTAGAATATCAGCCTTACGCACCGGAACGAGTGGAGTGGCCCAGTCCGCGCTGTCAACTGGCTCGATGACACCGTCTCGCAGCATGGCGTCGAGCTCCTTGTCGACGCGCTCGCGCAGCGCGTATGGCAGAGGCCGCGCACGACAGTACACTGGCACCGCACCCTCACGCACCCGCAGCGTCGCCTTGCCACCCTTGAACCGTCCCAGTCCCTCCGTAAATAGCTGCTCAAATCTGGAAAGTAGTGTAGTTAATTCACTACTTGTCTCGACTTCCTTTGTCGTTGTCGTAGTATGGCACATAGATACATTTATTTGCAATTCAGAAAGCCAATGTCTGCCTAATAATGAAGTTGTGCCACCCTCGACTACAAAAAGTTCTAAACATTTAGACTTCCCTTCATGTTTTACATTAGGTTTCATTACTCCTACGGGCCTTATCTTAGTACCGTCGTAAAAAGTTAACACCAGGTTCGCCTTCTCTAAAGGTTTGTCTTTAAAATATTTTTCATAGGTAATTCTACTTATGCATGACACCACTGAGCCTGTATCTATATCCATGGGTATTTTAATGCCATCTATCAGTAATACTACACTTACCGGCTTGTAGCCGTTCAAACATAACTGATGCAAAACTTCCTCGACTTCCGAATTGGAATCATCCGAGAGTGGAGGCTCGTCCTCTCCCGATAGCTCCGAGCTGTCCGAAGGTAGCCACCCTCGGTATGCTGCTGAGCCGGCCTCCACGTGGGCTACCACAGCCTTCTTTGGGTTCCTGTCCGTCGATTGCGATCGGCCTGATCGCATCTTACATACTCGTCGGAGGTGCCCTCGTTGTCGACACTTTCCACAAATATACGTGCGGTACATACACTCATCGCCTCGATGACCTGATGCTCCGCACACTTTACAATCGTATTTTGAGTTGCCACCGCCGCTATTCTGTTCGCGCATCGTGTTCGGCACCCGTGCACCCGCACGCCGTGTGCGCGCGCGCCCCGCGGCCAGCGCGTGCATCGCGCTTCCGCCGCCGGCCTCGCCAGGCCTCTCTGGGTCTACCGCAGCCGCATCCCGCTCCGCTGCCTCCATAGCACATGATATTTTTACGGCACCTGCGTATTGTAAATCATCCTCGGCGAACAAGCGTTGCCTGATTACGTCATTCCTCAGCCCGCAAACCAACTGGTCCCGTAGGCTGTCCTCTAATGTGTCTTTAAACTCACAATATTTCGCTAACTTCTTAAGCTCCGTTAAATATTGTGATATGCTTTCACTCGAAAGCTGCCTTCTCTGTCGGAATTTATATCTT
This sequence comes from Agonopterix subpropinquella, assembly GCA_922987775.1. NCBI lineage: Eukaryota > Metazoa > Arthropoda > Insecta > Lepidoptera > Depressariidae > Agonopterix > Agonopterix subpropinquella. Next base: position 43,324,822 of record OV277693.1, on the reverse strand, counting down.
TCCATCATACTAGAAGGTTTCGGTTGCAAATGGTTACGTAAAATTTTTACGATGTCTGCATACGTTTTCTCGCTCGGCTTTGCTGGGCTAATTAAATTGCTTAATAATTCGTACGCTTCATCCCCCATCGCTGCGATTAACGTCTGTAGCCATTTTTCTTTACCGACGTCATTCACCGAAAAATACATCTCTGCACGTTCTACGTAATGTCCAATTGCCGGTTTTCACGTTGAACTCGGCTATTTTTCCGACCGACATGTTTAATCACAATTTTTTTCCGCACGCGAATATTTAATTTACCTCGTAAGCCACTGAAATGTATGCAGGGCAAGGAAACACAGGTAGCTTCTTCACTGGTATAATGGCAACTGACAGACGCGTAGACAATAAATAGTTTCGAAGCTTACACCAAAGAGTTACATATATCACTATATATAACAGAGTGGAATGCCTTACCTGCGTCAGTATTTCCGAGTACTTACAACCCTCCTTTAAAGTACGAGTGAATACGCATCTTCTGGGTAAGCTCGCTACATCTACGACCCCATCTTCGTCCTGAGGACTGGATTGAGGTCAAGAGCAAACCCATAGTTAATAAAAAAAAAAAAAAAAAAATTAGTGCGTTGGTGGTGCGTAGGGGGTGCGTAGGGGTGTGTAGGGGGTGCGTAAATCGTGAGTAAGGGTGAGTAGGGGTGCGTAGGGCTGAGTAGGGGGTGAGTTGGGGATGTTAGGGGTGAGTAGTGGGTGCGTAGGGGATGAGTAGTGGTGCGTAGGGCGTACGAAGGGGGTGCGTAGGGGTGAGTAGGGGGTGCGTAAGTGGTGAGTAGGGGGTGCATAGAGGGGGTGAGTAAGGGTGCGTAGGGGATGAGTAGTGGTGCGTAGGGCGTACGAAGGGGGTGCGTAGGGGTGAGTAGGGGGTGCGTAAGTGGTGAGTAGGGGGTGCATAGAGGGGGTGAGTAAGGGTGCGTAGGGGATGAGTAGGGGTGCGTAGGGGGTGAGTAGGGGGTCCATAGAGGGATGAGTAGAGGGTGTTCTTTCAGAAGTCACAAAAACAGGTCAGTGCCACAAAAAATAAACCATAAACAAGTCCTAAGTCCACGCGTACGAAGTCGCGTGCAACAGCAAGTACAAAATAATATTATTGTTAACCTGAGGTAACTTTTAATAGGTAGGGCAGAGGGGCACCTTTAGGGAGAATTGAAATAAGACTGGAAAAATGTAGGTACCTAGGTATGTTATTTAACATAACTGTATATAATATAGGTACTAAAGAGAGCTGCATTTTATGCATTTTCATGTTACTTAAAAACCGAAAATAATAAAACGACCAAATTATTAGCAAATTACAAAACCCTTAAGATTGCCGCTTTGGCCGGGGCCTAAACCGGGCCGGTGCTTCGGGGAAAAGCGGACATACCTTAATTGTATGATATATGAACACGAAAAAGTGACAAATAACACTAGGAGTTATTTTTGATAACTGCTTGTGTTATTTGTGACTTTTTACGCAATCAACATCGTAGGTGCGGTGTAGTTCTTGGAATCCCTATCTTTTATCGTTACCTTTTAAAGTTTTCTTCAGTACTCTAACCTCTGTCATCGCCCATGGAAGCTTTAGATGTTTTTCTCTCATTTTTGTTCACCATTGGTCGCGCCGGCATCGTTAACAAACCTTCATAGTGTCCCATACATAACCGACGACGGACATAGGTCCGGTTTAAAACGGTGTGTATCCCCGGCGGAAAACCGGCTCGTTAACAAGGGGCCTTAGTACAGAAAAAGTAATCCGACCGACCTAATCAAAATACAAAATTTTTCTCATAATAATCAAGATTAAATAAAATTGATGTTGTGGATTTATGAACAAAATATTTAATGTAGCCTTGTTTCATACCTATGTTTCCTCGTATAAATTCACGCGCCTTTACCGACCGTTCAAATCTTGATGTTATGCATTATAACATTACGTGTCTTGGGAAAAACTCGCTTTTTGCATTGTGTTTGCAAAATTTATGAAGAGTTACATCCGCTCTCCACCTATCACCAAGGCTGTGAGCTAACTATATTTTCGGAAGGAATATCATCCTAAAATAAAAAAATTACGTTTCTACTTATGTACGGTACCAGGATGGCGACCAAATAACGCAAACTCTGAAAACTATTTAACTTTATAAAATTATCAAGCGTTTTTTTATTTTCGCACAGTCAGCGTTAAAAAGATGCACTTTAGTTTCTTCACGAAGATCTTTTTGAGGCTGATGACGCGACACGTTACCTACCAACGTCAACGTCAACAGGGAAACGCGCGGCAGTTCTGTAGAATTGATTTTAAGATTGATAATTTATTATTGCGAACAACTTGTATACCTACTTAGCATGCTCAGTAATTTGCAGGTTTTATTTACAGATAACAAGTCACATGTCCAATAACAAATAATCGTGTAGTAGTAGAGTAGGTATTTACAGACAATTCCTAAGAATTACCAGTTTCCTGTAGTAATTTCACCCTATTTCACCCCTTCATTCGTGTCTTAGATCAATGATTGGTCTTCGCTGCGCGCGATATTCAAAAATATAGAGTTCCTCCGAAGGACACGAAATCGCGAAAAAAAATCAGCTGTCCCATCGAGTGAGTTTTCAGTTTTGTATGGAACAGCTGATTTTTTTTAGTCGCGATTTCAACATTGATCCCATAGATAATATTGTTCGGTATGATGGTTTATCACCCGGCATCCCCTCAAAAAACCGTCAGCAATTATTATAGTTGGGTTTAACAGATTCCCATCCAAAATCCACCCCTAAAAATAAATTAATTTTAAACATTCAGATATATTCATAATTATCTCAATAAAATCTTGTTATGACCTTTAGAACTGTTCAGTATTATTTAGTTTACTATGGCTTTGATACGAAGGAAAACTACTTGTCAACTGTCTAACAGGTGAACACAGTTTAACGGTTCATTCTGCTCCATTAGTTCCATTACCTAGTTGTGTTTAGTCCGTAAATACGATTAATTATATTTATAAACGAAAAATAAAGTCCCAAAAATATCCCTACCACATTGAATAATTTATCAGAAACACAATTGATAATCAATCTTATTTTTAATTTATTACCTACATTTTCAGTTCTATAAGGATCGTTTTAGGGTTCGTTTATTTAAACGATAAGTACTCTTATATTTTCGATAATTATTTAGAACTAGCGACCCGCCCCGGCTTCGCACGGGTGCAATGCCTATATAAACCTTCCTCTGGAATCACTCTTATCTATTAAAAAAAACCGCATCAAAATCCGTTGCGTAGTTTCATAAAGATTTAAGCATACATAGGCGACGGACAGACAGACAGACAGCGGGAAGCGACTTTGTTGTATACTATGTAGATTTTCATTTTCATTTTTTCATTTTCATTTAGTGATTACGTTAAACATTACGTATACAATTTACAAAAAAAAAATTATTTAGGTACTTATTTAAACCCAGATTCAGAAAATTGATAATATTTTACTAGGTTCCTATCTATAAAAATGTTGTTGGATGCTGTACTGCTGTAGTTACGGGATAAAATCAGAAAGAAAAACCTCAAAGGTGTTAGTTAAGCTTACTTTTATTATAAGGACAGGGACAGAGCAATAATACCTAATTAAACATTCAATATACAACGTGTTAATGAATTAACGCAAAACTAGAAAGTAGTTTGTTTAGAATCGAGAACACAGTCGAATTATCATGGTTTCAACATAGGTAATTTTTTTCAAAATATTTATTTTTTTTCTTGCAAAATTTAAAATTGTCTGAACCCGATGTCAACCCGCCGCACGGGCACTAGGGTTTCTGATTTCTCGACTTTAAAAACCCTAAAATTGTCAATTACATCGTCACTAAATTGGAAAACTGTAATAATAGTGTGCTTGTATGTACAGTCACCAGCAGATATATCGTAGCAAACAAGGTGGTCAAATATTTCTAAGCAGTTCTAATTTTCAATAATTTCTTTACTCATAACCAATCAAAAATATAGGAACGCCTAGAACATCAAATGTATCTAAGCAGTCAGGGTGATCATAAACATCTGAACAGGATATTTATGACAAAATACACGTTTAGATATAATTGGTAACATTTACTGTAAAGAATTTAATGAAAATTAGCTCTGCTCAGAAATATTTGGACACCTTGTATGCAACGATATATCTGATGATGACTGTACATTGAAGAAATTTAAAAAAAAAGGTCACTATTTTAGGCGTCCTTCACTCCAAATCAGTGATTTTTTTAAGTTGTGTTTGTTTGGTTACTCGAGCATCAGTCACGGGAAAAGTACTAAACCGATTTTGATGAAGCTTTTTGTTTTTAAAAGCTTATAATTAGACTTTAAAGCGGGTAATATGTTTTAGCTCGTTACGATGACGGGAACCGGTATGGACGAAGTCGCGGGCAAAAACTAGTGCAAAATACTTATAAAGAATATTTATGTTATGTTATATTACGTTTTATTTAATAATCATCAACATTCATTATTAATTCTGGTTTTCAAATAAAATTTTAATAATTTAAACATAATTTTTTTAAAGTAATTAGGTACTTTGAATAGAGTATCTTAGCCAGGAAGGTGGCATAGGTATTGTCTACAGCTAAACATTATTATATTTTTACCTAATTTTACCCGTGACTTCGTCCACAGCCACACCTACACCGGCTATCGTAATCATGTTGCGTTAAAATCCGTCTTAAAAAAAATAAGCATTTTTGCGCAATGTTCAAACAAATAACGAAATAAACAGACAGAAAATTTTTTATAAAAAATTGTGATTTATTATTACATTTACATCAGGGTTCACTTGTGTGGCAAGTCATTTTTGGTATTCTGTGTGTACATGCCTACAGATAAAGCTGTCAATCTATCCGAATTTACTAGTTGTATGAGCACAATATTAGCGATAATAGAAAATAGTGATGTAGAATCCGCTTACATGCGATTGCGAGGTGATTTCAATGCTCACCCGGGTGAGGTATTTTGTGATGAGCTCTTGTCTCTTGTCTCCGCACAGAAGTGCGGAGCAGGACTGGTGCTGTGCTGACATAACAAATATGGGTATAGACTCTGGTCAGTATACCTATACTAGTGACAGTCATGGATGTAACAGATGGTTGGACCACTGTGTTGTTACAGAGTCAGCGGCCTCATCTGTTCAAGGTTGTTATGTAAAGCATGACATCTCCTGGTCTGACCATTATCCTTTGTTTGTTAAATGTGATCTGAATGTTATTCGACCTAAGTTGTATGCTGATAAACAGTCACATAGCATCGGTGGTGTTCTGTGGGGGGAGAGGAGTGCTGCACAAATAGATTTATATAAAATTAAATGTAGGGAACTACTCAAAGATATAGATTTTCCTGTAGAGTTAAGACAATGTTGTGATAAATTTTGTAATGATCTCAGTCATAGACTAATTATAGATAGGTTGTATTCTAGTATAACGTCAGCTCTGGGACGGGCATCCATAGCAAGTTGTAAACCCCGTCCACGAGGAGGTGGTAAAAGGAAGCAACTAATGGGATGGAACAAACATGTAAAAGACGCTCATGGGGAGGCCAGACTTCGGTTTCAAACTTGGCTCGTGCACGGAAGGCCAGCGGCTGGACCAATCTATGAGGACATGTATAGCAGTCGTAAAATATTTAAATCAAGACTTAAATGGTGCCAGAAGAACCAAGAGCAGATAAAAATGGAGGTTTTAGCTTCTCATCATGCTAAAAACGACTTTCGTAGTTTTTGGAAGTGCACGAACAAACTGAATCCGAGGCAGGGTCTGCCCGTGAGCGTTGAGGGAGTGACTGATTCCAAACTTATTGCTAACCTTTTCAAGGAACAATTTGCGGTGAGTCCACTAATGTATCAGAATAAGCAGGTGCACGATGCTGGGACTACCACGGCCAGTGGTGACCACAAAACTACTTTCTCGGCTAAGCAAATAGCTAATGTGATAAATAAAATGAAACGAGGGAAGTCTCCTGGCTGTGATGGTCTGAGCATCGAGCATCTGCAGAATGCTGGACCACATCTTCCGAGAGTCTTAAGTATGTTATTTAACTTTGTATCAGTCACTCTTACTTGCCTCCTGACCTAACAAAAACCATAGTTGTGCCTATTGTAAAAAATAAAACCGGTGATATTTCATCTAAATCAAACTACAGACCTATATCTCTTGCGACAACTGTAGCAAAGATTTTTGATAGCCTTATTAATAACTAGCGGCCCGTCCCGGCTTCGCACGGGTGGACGTCTAATCTTTTCTAGCAATAAATATAGCCTATGTTACTCAGGGTGAATGCAGCTTTCTAATGGTGAAAGAATTTTTTAAATCGGCCCAGTACTTTTTGAGCCTATTCATTACAAACATACAAACATACAAAAATAGGTACAAATCTTTCCTCTTTATAATATTATAGTGTAGATGAACTGACTAATTATGTCAAATTGCACGATGCCCAGTTTGGCTTCAGATCGGGGCTCTCAACAGAGAGTGCTGTACTAAGTCTGAAGCATACTGTGGAATACTATACGGCTAGGCAAACTCCGGTTTATGCCTGTTTCTTAGATTTATCTAAGGCCTTCGATCTAGTCCAGTATAACATGTTATGGGATAAACTAGAAGAATGTAAATTCCCTAGTGAGCTGACACAAGTCTTAAGGTATTGGTACTCTAGTCAGGTAAATGTAGTCAAGTGGGGAAATGTAGTGTCAGAATCATATGGTCTGGAATGCGGTGTAAGACAAGGTGGGCTTACGTCACCCACCCTTTTTAATCTCTATGTAAATGAGCTGATCGCTGAGCTCAGCAGCATGCATGTCGGCTGTCACATCGACGGTACCTGTGTCAATAATATAAGTTATGCAGACGACATGGTGCTGCTCAGCCCGTCGATCGGTGGCCTCAGGAAACTGATAAGTGTTTGTGAGGCGTATGCATCTAGACATGGATTGAAATATAATACAACCAAAAGTGAATTCATGCTTTTTAAGTCCGGTAAGAAGTGTCCATCAGACATACCTGTCTTGGCTCTGAATGGAACACCTCTTAAAAGAGTGTCACAGTTCAAATACCTGGGACACATAGTGACAGAAGACCTGCACGATGATGCAGACATAGAAAGGGAACGCAGGGCGCTTGCAGTCAGGGCCAATATGATAGTCCACAGATTCAGGCATTGCTCAGCGCAAGTTAAAATAACATTGTTTAGAGCGTACTGCACATCCATGTACACCTGTAATCTGTGGACTGCATATCGCCAGGCATCTCTAGGGGCCCTGCGCACCCAATATAATAACGCCTTCAGGATGCTGCTGGGGCTGCCGCGCTTCTGCAGTGCGTCAGGCATGTTCGCGGACGCTCATGTCGATGGGTTTCCCACCACGCTCCGCAAACGCTGTGTCGCCGCACTGCAGAGGGTTCGCGCCAGCACCAACAGCATTCTGAAGATGGTCGCAAGTAGATACGACAGTAGCTTCATTATGGCCGGTTCACACAGAGGCGGTTTTGCGGGAAAGCGGGCCGCCCGGCGGCGGTTTTGCGGAAAGCGAAGGCGTTCCGGAGCCTGCCACACAGGGTCCGCGCGGCGCGGTAGCGGCGCGGAGGCGGCCGGTGTGACATCCAAAGCGGCGGCGGGGCGGCGCCGCTTTTTTTTTAACGGCTCTGGAATCGATGACTGAATTTTTTTGTTTCTCAACCGATTGCTTCCAAAATCGATATCTGGCGGTCCGCGTGGACTCCGAACACGAATCCGATGTCAGATTTGAGAAAAATGGCCGCCATCTTGAACTTTTTTGATTCTCAACCGATTGCTTCCAAAATCGATATCTGGCGGTCCGCGTGGACTCCGAACACGAATCCGAAGTCAGATTTGAGAAAAGTGGCCGCCATCTTGAACTTTTTTGTTTCTCAACCGATTGCTTCCAAAATCGATATCTGGGGGTCCGCGTGGACTCCAAACACGAATCCGATGTCAGATTTGAGAAAAGTGGCCGCCATCTTGAACTTTTTTGTTTCTCAACCGGTTGCTTCCAAAATCGATATCTGGGGGTCTGCGTGGACTCCGAACACGAATCCGATGTCAGATTTGAGAAAAACGGCCGCCATCTTGAACTTTTTTGTTTCTCAACCGATTGCTTTCAAAATCGATATCTGAGGGTCCGCATGGACACCGAACACGAATCCGATGTTAGATTTGAGAAAAGTGGCCGCCATCTTGAACTTTTTTTGTTTCTCAACCGATTACTTCCAAAATCGATATCTGGGGGTCCGCGTGGACTTCGAACACGAATCCGATGTCAGATTTGAGAAAAGTGGCCGCTATCTTGAACTTTTTTGTTTCTCAACCGGTTGCTTCCAAAATCGATATCTGGGAGTCCGCGTGGACTCCGAACACGAATCCGATGTCAGATTTGAGAAAAGTGGCCGCCATCTTGAACTTTTTTGTTTCTCAACCGATTACTTCCAAAATCGATATCTGGGGGTCCGCGTGGACTCTGAACACGAATCCTATGACAGATTTGAGAAAAGTGGCCGCCATCTTGAACTTTTTTGTTTCTCAACAACCGATTACTTCTAAAATCGATATCTGGGGGTCCGCGTGGACTCCAAACACGAATCCGATCTCAGATTTGAGGAAAGTGGCCGCCATTTTGAACTTTTTTGTTTCTCAACCGATTGCTTCCAAAATCGATATCTGGGGGTCCGCGTGGACTCCAAACACGAATCCGATGTCAGATTTGAGAAAGTGGCTGCCATCTTGAACTTTTTTGTTTCTCAACCGATTGCTTCCAAAATCGATATCTGAAGGTCCGCGTGAACTCCAAACACGAATCCGATGTCAGATTTGAGAAAAGTGGGCGCCATCTTGAACTTTTTTGTTTCTCAACCGTTTGCTTCCAAAATCGATACCTGAGGGTCCGCGTGGAATCCGAACACGAATCTGATGTCAGATTTGAGAAGTTATCAGTTAGTCAGTTATTGATTTTGGAAGCAATCGGTTGAGAAACAAAAAAGTTCAAGATGGCGGCCACTGTTCTCAACTCTGACATCGGATTCGTGTTCGGAGTCCACGTGGACCCCCAGATATCGATTTTGGAAGCAATCGGTTGAGAAACAAAAAAGTTCAAGATGGCGGCCACTGTTCTCAACTCTGACATCGGATTCGTGTTCGGAGTCCACGCGGACCCCCAGATATCGATTTTGGAAGCAATCGGTTTGAGAAACAGAAAAGTTCAAGATGGCGGCCACTTTTCTCAAATCTGACATCGGATTCGTGTTCGGAGTCCACGCGGACCCCCAGATATCGATTTTGGAAGTAATCGGTTGAGAAACAAAAAAGTTCAAGATGGCGGCCACTTTTCTCAAATCTGACATCGGATTCGTGTTCGAAGTCCACGCGGACCCCCAGATATCGATTTTGGAAGCAACCGGTTGAGAAACAAAAAAGTTCAAGATGGCGGCCACTTTTCTCAAATCTAACATCGGATTCGTGTTCGGAGTCCATGCGGACCCTCAGATATCGATTTTGAAAGCAATCGGTTGAGAAACAAAAAAGTACAAGATGGCGGCCGTTTTTCTCAAATCTGACATCGGATTCGTGTTCGGAGTCCACGCAGACCCCCAGATATCGATTTTGGAAGCAACCGGTTGAGAAACAAAAAAGTTCAAGATGGCGGCCACTTTTCTCAAATCTGACATCGGATTCGTGTTTGGAGTCCACGCGGACCCCCAGATATCGATTTTGGAAGCAATCGGTTGAGAAACAAAAAAGTTCAAGATGGCGGCCACTTTTCTCAAATCTGACATCGGATTCGTGTTCGGAGTCCACGCGGACCCCCAGATAACGATTTTGGGAGCAATCGGCTAAGAAACAAAAAAGTTCAAGATGGCGGCCACTTTTCTCAAATCTAACATCAGATTTGTGTTTGGAGTCCACGCGGACCCTCAGTTATCGATTTTGGAAGCAACGGTTTAGATAGAAAAAAGTTCGTAACGTTCTATAACAAAAGGAAAATAAAATAATACTAGTGGCACAAAAGGACTAGAATCCAGTGCCGTAAAGCGATTTATTTAAAAAAATCGTGGAAAAATACAAAATGACAGTGCGGTAAATACCGCCTCCGGACCGCGACGCGCCCGCCTCCGCTCTGTGTGACACCTCGCATTGACTACAATGGAATACAGCGGCCGCGGCCGCCTCCGCGCCGCCTCCGGTCCCGCGCCGCCGCCGCCTGTGTTCTGCGCGGTACCGGCCGCACCGCGCCGCTCCCGGCCCGGTTTTCTGTGTGGCAGGGTGCATATAAACTCGTACATTACAACAATCCCGCCTCCGGACCGCCTCCGGAACTGCTTTCTGAGTGAACCGGCCTTTAAGCACTGGGTCGGTCTGCACTTAAGTATGTGTACTAACATAGTTATTTAAGTGTGTTACTAACATCAATATGGATTGTAATAAGTATCTGAAATAAAGAACTTTTAATTTATTTTATTTTATTTTTTATTTATTTATTATTATAAAATGGTATTTATACAGGGTGTTGCACTTTAAAGACCGATTGTTCCCATGATACTGTACAACTTTCTCTAAAAACCTATAGGAAATTCGTAAAAAAAATTTCAACTTCCCATACTAAATGCAATCAGCTGATCGAACTTTTGTATGAAAAGTAAAAAATTTTTTTTTTCGAATTTCCTATAGGTATCTTAGAGAAAGTTGTTCAGTATCATGGGTACAATCACCCCTTAAAGTAATGCAACTGTTTACCCTAACACCCTGTATATTCTGGTCCAGGATACTTGAACACCACATCTTGACTTTTTTAAATGTAAGGACACATTTCTGTTACAGTTTAATAGGCAATAGTGCAGAATTTATAATAAAACTTAGGTACTTCTGGATTTCTCGAATTCTCGATTTCTCGACACTTTTTTCTCGTCTCGAATATGGCCAGGTTTCCCGGGAATTCTCGCTTCGAGAAGTCTCGACCAGAAACCCTAACGGGCACACTCACCCTACTTACGACCAAAACAAGATTATAAAAATGTATCCATGAGTACGTTAGCGCTTTCTTTCAGTGCTGAAATGATAACAATGATTTGTTATCATTTCAGCACTTTTGCCTCAAAACTTAAAATGCGAATAACTTTAAATTGTAACTATCAAAATAATGAAATTATTGTTTCAATCTAATTCTTTTGTGAGGTTAGGTCTATGAGGTTTTGCGCTAATTCATGAACACGTTGTATTATGGGCATGTCCGACACGCTCTTGGCCGGTTGAAATGGAATTATGGTTCGCTGGTTTGTACCTAACCTGCATAATTTATTAACAAAACAACATTAAATGACGAAAATTTTCGTCATTCGGTATGAAATTAGATTTTAGTTTACATATACCAAATGTTGTTGGTGTGTCGGTAGGTATAATAGTCTAATAATAAGTACCTACCTATCTAAATAAAGCGTCTGAAAGAGTCACAAATAAAAAAAAACGTAAAGCAATCTAAACGGAAAGCAATAACAAAGAGCACAAAGAATAATAGGCATCATACAGAGATGCCCATGCCGTGTATTGAGTAGTCGATACCAATAGACTACCGTACCGTTATTTGTTACTCACAATAGACTTTACATTGTCATGTTTGTGCTATTTGGTACGCATATTAATCTATATTTGTACATTTTGTGTACGATAGATCTACCTATTGCGAAGGTTCCACCATACGTTTTGTTATTTCTGCTAAGCAATTAAATTTAAATCAATGTGTCGTATATTTAAATAATTTAGGTATTTATTGCGTAAGGAATTTGTTTAGTTGTTCAGCAGTATTTAATGATAATGACGCAGTTGTCCATTCAATAAGCCATGCTATGTAGTACTAGATAGGTACTCTTTCTTATATACTGTGGCCATGCCTTGCATTGCGTAGTGTAGTGGTGCTTTAGTGATAGAAAAGGTCATAAAAGTTAAGCAACGACGAAACGGGTTCATCTGGAAGAAATCCTTTGCACTACAGTGGGAGACTCGGTTAACTCTTCCATCCATACCGTATTTGTTCGAAAATATTTTATTTAGGGAAATGACCTCTTTGAAAATATTCTGAACATAATAACTTAACTGTTAATGACTGGGTTACGAAGTACCTTGAGTCTAGACTGGCCTGTAGCCAAGCCAAGCTGGCGGAGCTGAGGGTGACCCTGTTTTTCAGCCAGATTCTACTAGGTACTTCCAATTTGAAGAAATCTAAAAAAAGTGACAAGCTAAGGCTTGTTACCTACTTAGATTAAAATATTATAATAATGAATTAATGATCTATCCTATTACTTAAACTAATAATTAAGTAGACAATTGTAATTGTTATAAAACTTTCAGGCCCTCTGCAATTATATTGCCATGCCCTAACAGGGCGTCACAATAATTTAATAAGATCTTGTGTTACACGTGAGTATGTACTTCATTATTGTGATACTGCAAATAAATACTGAATACTGAATACTGAATCTCAAAATTAATGACGACATTTTTAAAGAAAAAAGTATCTTCATCATCAAATAAGTAGGTAGCTATATTAAAAAAAAAACGGATATAAATAAATATATTATATTCTGCCATTCGATTGTTTACCAAATAGCTTTGGCTTTCTGACGTTTCGGACAATGAAAATTATGCCACAACTTTGAGTTTCATATCGCTCATAAGGAAATAATGTTATGTAATTATGTTACTTGTTTGCCGTTTAGCAATAAGTTGTTTATTTATTTTATGGCAGATCGATGCGATTCTAGTTCCTAAGAATTCAGACCATGACAACGGAAAAAAGCACAATATACCTTACAATCTCATAGAACTAAGTCACATAATAATATCGGACCCAATATCACTAGTAGCACTTTAGCTACGGTGTTGACCGAGATAATTAATTTGTGTAATGAATAATGATCATTCACTGGGTCTTCACTTCGAATTAAACCTCTATGTTTGAGTTCTGCGATAATTGCGTAAATAAGAAAATTGCGTCTTAACTCGTTGTATGTCCAAAATCAATTAAAGGAATACAGACTCCTATATATCTTATCTACCTAGTTTAATTTCAATCGAGTAACTATATAATTTATGGTTCCGCGTAGTCTCGGTTACAGCACCCACCACTGAATTGGTACGTGTGGACCTAGTGTAGATTTTTGGGCAAATCGTTGATGTTTTTGTTTAACAGCAGCAAGACAGAAACAATGTATTCTTCTAGTACTACTTGTTTAAATATTAAAATGTTTTGTTGTTTATTTGGCGTTAAACGAGTTTGATATCTTTCAGTAGGTTTTTTAATACAACAGGTATAAATATTAGGTACCTAGGTACCTACGAAAAACCTGAGAAATGAATGTACCATTTAGTGCTTATTTGTTTATGACTTTTCTTTTCTTAACGCTTCTAGTTTATCTGAAAATAAGAATTGTTCGAATTTATATTAGTAACAAATTACAAACCTATACAATTGTTCAGTTCCATTGCAAGGTGCGAGTTCGACCCCAGCTTGAATGGACCTATTAGCTGTGTGTCATAATGTCATTATTAGACTCACAGAACATAATAAGAGGGGTTAGAAGTGCAAAGTAGGCGTGGAACGCGTCGCCACAGGTTATGCAATGATTTGCATAACACCATAAGGTGCGCGGTTTGGTGTAAGCGAGAGTAGCGTGAGTAGTTGTAGGAAGACAAGTGGCGACAGGCGTCTCCGAAACAAAAGCGCTACTTGGCATTTCTAACCCATCTTATTATTCTGTAATTAGACCCGTAAATCTTTTAGGTTAAGGCCAAAGAGTAATATAAGTATATTAGAAAAGAGAACCCACTCGTGGCAACATTATGCATCCACCTTATGTCAAATTGAAGGCTAGCTAGCGCCATCTGTGTTTCTTTGAAAATAATTCTACCTATACTATACATACCTACTTATATATATACTTATATACTCATACCGTTGTTTGAATGCTAGTTTTCGTTCAATCCCGCACCGATCGAGTGAAATTCCAGTATCCTTACTATTCCTGTAATCTGTACATTGGTAAGAGAACAACTGAAACTCCAGAACATCACTAAATCGGCACAAAATTGAACAAAAACTACAAACAACACGCACATTACTCTAGGTAGGTCGCCATTTTGTAAATTTGTCAATTTGACATTGACATAGACAATATAATCTTTTTTTTTCATAGTAAAAGATATATTTAACAGATGGCAGCACATTCTATGCAAACTGAATCGGAAAAACCACCAAAAGGCAAATGTCCTCCGCCTGGTTAAGGCACAGTATAAGAAAGGGTATCGTTACAAGGGCGGATCCAGGGGGGGGGCCCAGGGGGCCATGGCCCCCCCCACGGACCTCTGCGGATTGCATTTAATTTCGAGGCTGAGTAATGACGGCACTTTACTAGGGCATAGATTGATTGAGCTCTGTCCATAACCTATTCGTAGAGCGGAGAAAACAAGAGCTCGCTTCGCTCGCTCTATGTTTCTGTTTTAATTATTGTACCTGTGTAGGTAAAATAATTAAAACAAGGCTGTGGTCAGAAATCTTTAGGATTATACACATAATATAATCCTAAAGATTTAACAGCAAACCGGGGAACACGGCCCCGGGCGGCAGGTTTAAAATATTGCATCGACTTGAGAATTTTGCAAAAAAATCTCGTGCTCGCTTCGCTCGCTCCTGATTTCATATATTGCAGTGACGAAATCTCCAGCTTGTTTCGCTCGCTCTTGGTTTAAGATCGTATTGCAGTCATCCCATTATATTGCAGCGAAATCTCGAGCTCGCTTCGCTCGCTCTTGGTTTTAGATCTTATTGCAGTCATCTCATTATATTTAAGTGAAATATCGAGCTCGCTTCGCTCGCTCTTGGTTTTTTTGTTGTATTGAAATTACCTATCGCAGAATTCGATCATATTGCGAATTTCTGACTCGACCTAATCATATTGCAGTAAAATCTCGAGCTCGCTTCGCTCGCTCTTGGTTTTAGATCTCATTGCAGTCATCTCATTATATTCTTCTTCTTCTCTTCCTGTTACCCCTACGTGGGATATAGGGCTCGGATGATAGCTCTCCATCGGTTGCATCTCATTATATTGCAGTAACGAAATCTGAGCTTGCTTCGCTCGCTCTCGGTTTAAGATTGTATTGCAGTCATTTCATTATATTGCAGTGAAATCTCGAGCTCGCTTCGCTCGCTCTTGGTTTTAGATCTTATTGCAGTCATCTCATTATATTTCAGTGAAATATCGAGCTCGCTTCGCTCGCTCTTGGTTTTTTTGTTGTATTGAAATTACCTATCGCAGAATTCGATCATATTGCGAATTTCTGACTCGACCTAATCATATTGCAGTAAAATCTCGAGCTCGCTTCGCTCGCTCTTGGTTTTAGATCTCATTGCAGTCATCTCATTATATTGCTGTGAAGAAATCTGAGCTTGCTTCGCTCGCTCTCGGTTTAAGATCGTATCGCAGTCGTCTCATTATACTGCAGTGAAATCTCGAGCTCGCTTCGCTCGCTCTTGCTTTAAGATCTTATTGCAGTCATCTCATTATATTTCAGTGAAATATTGATCATATTGCGAATTTCTGACTCAACCTAATCATATTGCAGTAAAATCTCGAGCTCGCTTCGCTCGCTCTATGTTAAACGTTTTATCGCAACCACTCAACCTGGACCTGGCCTCCCTAAGAAAAAATTATTGCTACACTCTTGTAGAGGAGGCCCGGGCCCGGCGCCTCAATCTCATTGTTTTTGCCCTGCCTCGGAAAAATCGTAGATCCGGTTGATTGTTTTAGTTTTCTATGTATGTATACAAGACGTTTTGGGTCTGTGTCTCTAACTTAATTTTTTTATATCTTAATACGTGGCCTGAGTCGGCCGAGGGCCCCCCCCACTATGAAATCCTGGATCCGCCCTTGTATCGTTAGAGGACGGGAAGTATAAATGGCAAATACCCATATAGAGGCGAGATTGCGGGAAAGCAGAAGCAGAAGCGAATACTTCAGGACTTCGCGGATTTCTGCGCGCCGGGGCACATACAAACTCGGCCTCAATCGCCCTAAGTTTGAACGATACTACCAAAACAAAACCACAACCAAAAACGTTACGTTATGCACAATTCGTATCGCGCAACGGTAACGATTTAGCTTTATTTCGGAAGATACGTTGGCGTAACGTTTGATGTCCGTTCGATCGAATATTCTGTATTGTGCGATTTAACCGTTCAGAAAAAAATATCGTGATAGCTTTTTTACTTCAGCTAAACCAAATCTAAACCAAAACTAAACCAAAACCAAAACCAAACCAAAACCGTATATTAATTGCGCAATTGAGGCCCTCGATCATTACTATCATGCCGCATATACACTACAAAACTCACAGAAATCCGCACGGGTCCGTAATAATTCGCTTCCCGCAGGTCGGTCCGCATCCAAACCTATTTCCCGCAGTAGCCTCAGTGTTTTTATAATAAAATAATGTAAAATCGATATTATTATAATAGCCCCAGGATCTAAACGGTAATCCAAATATACCTATAGTCAGTTTTTAAGTCTACAGGTCTGCTACTGAACCGCCACTTCTTTTTTTTTGTAATTTATACTATCTACTTCAAATGGTTTTAGAGAAAATCACTTAGATTGACGGACGGATACCGTAATCATCATTTCGGTGACCAGGAGTGCGATTATTGAAACCCATTCGTTGAACTCAGCAGTTGTAAATGTTAAAATTACTATGGAGATATGCATCTTTCTACTGCTGATTGGACTTTCAAAAATCGCGCTCCTGAAGTATGATTTTTGAAAGTCAAATCAGCAGTAGAAAGATGCGTATCTCCATAATATTGACTTTTTCAACTGCTGAGTTCAAAGTATGAGTTTCAAAAATGGCACTCCTGGGTCTTTTTCTGTGCACGTCATATTATAATGTTGTCTTTTTCTTTTCAAAACATTTTCTGCATAGGCCACGTTCTAGTTCTAGGTAGGTCAAGAGTTAAGTTGTAGCAATTTTTTTATTTTGGTACGGTGTGCACAAAAAGGTTTGTTAAGAACCCGTTAAAAATATTTAACATCGTTTTTAAACGCAGATCTATGTGTAACTGTGTTAATGACCTACATAACGGTAACACCAAGTCTATTTACAGTATTCTCAAATTCTTCACAGGATATTCGAAAAGGTGCGACAATACTTCGGCGCGCAGAGCGAGTCGATCCCCATGTCCTTCGTGCTCGGCTTCTACGTGAGCCTCATAGTGAAGAGGTGGTGGGAGCAGTACAAGCTGCTGCCGTGGCCCGACACCCTCGCCCTCTTCATCTCCGCAGGGATTCCTGGAGCGGTCAGTAAAGTAAATACAAGACAAGTATTATACTATTCAGGCCCTGTACACATAACAGCTTTTTGTAGCGCAACATTCGCGATAAACTCGCAAGAAGTCTGCTATTAATTGCTCGTGCAAAATAATAAAATTTAATCTAAGTGATATTGTAATTTTAAGCGTTTCAGTTGCGAACAGTCGCTAAAAAGTCGCTGTGTGTTAAGGGCCTTAATGCCTACGTTATCAACTTATCATAGAAATGTAGATAAGAACTTTGTTGTTTGATCTACTTTGTGACAAACTTTTTTTTTTTAATGATGGTCAGATCGGTGTTTTATAGCTTTTGGTCTGAATTTGAAACAACTAACCACGAGTCCACGATAAATGCTCATCTTGTTTTTTGACTCGATTATTAAGCCTATGCTGTTTTTGTTAATGTTATGAGAATAGATTATACATATGTACTATGTAAAATATTTCTTTTTATAACATGGTACCAACCTACTAGCCTACCTACAATGATGTATCCGTGTGTATTTTGCTCTTGCGATTTGTTTTATTACTTACCATAGCGCATGCATTGCAAAGCAATAGTGACTGTAATGTGTTTATTCTGAGCGCTTCTATCGTTTTATATATTTTATTTTGATAAAAGCAGAACTGTGAATTTACTCCATTAGATGTGTTCTGTAAATTGAATTGAAGTAAGTGGAATAATGTTCAGTAGTTCATTATTGTACCATTATTCATTATTCTTGTGTATTTCATTTAGGCGATTATCCCACTGCACCGCGCCCCGTCGCGTAGCGCGGGGCCGCAGATTTTAACATTGTATGCAAGTATTACAATTTATATAGAAAACACGCCTAGGACAACACACTGCCGACGCGTCAATGCGCGGGAAGGCGACTATGCCGCTCCGCGCACCGCGGCGGGACGCGTCGCTAGTGTGATAATCGCCTTAGAATCATTTATGTTTTTTTATATAATTCTACATATAAACCACCGAACAAGTACTTATGCAGATGAACCCATCGAATGTTTACCAATTTTACTTAGTTTATTGTTTGTTTCTGTAGTTATTCTAAATATGGTGTGGCTATTTAGAATACCTCTGACACTCCTCTGGGAACTTAGTCGTGAGTAGACATGTTCTTACAAACAATATCTAAAATTACGAAATTTTCACGATTTTTCTAATGATACGATTTTAGTGACAGCAATGATTGTTTCAGTGACTAAAATCGCCGAAGGTCAAAATCATAATTATTATATTGAAGACGTGACTTATGTTTTCACAAATGGTCTGAAGGATGTTTCCTCGTCAATTCTTAGAAATATCAATTCAGCTTATTTACGCGGAAAAACATGGGAATACCGAAATTTTTTACTTAATGTTAACATGTTTTTACATTATTATTATGTGACTTTCCGAATGTGTTACGTTACATACATAAACTCCCACCTTGCCCTAGAAGGTTAGGTCATAGCGTAAATACAATAAAGTGGGTGCGCTTAGTGGCCGCGTTGGGTCTATGCTCGCGCGGTGTGCGGAGGGGTGAGGCACCGGCCGTTGGGGTACAGCGCGCAGGTGAATCGGTACTGGGACCGCGCCCCCCGCCACCCGCACCCCCTGCACGATACGCCTGTCGCGACCCGAGAGCGCCCTCATTATTAGTATAGTCACTTTGGTTAGGTAGAGACTGTGGATCCCAACTTTGGGCAGTCTTGCTTGACACTTGATCTCTCGCTTCCTCAAAAGTCATGGAACATCCCATATTACATTCTCAAGAAGGAATTAAAAGGTTAGGTTTCATATAAGCGTTACAAATAATTACTGCGTTAGGAATAAAGGTCGAAAAATTTCAGGATTCTAAGGAAAATTCTGAGTTAGGAGTAGCAAGCATTAGCCCAGTCATTTTACGAAGTTTTGTTAGGAGAGGTGGGAAGTGATTATTAATTTGACTTTTAAACTGTTACCGGCACTATTTAGTGACAAAAAAAATATCTGGAAACAAACCTATATTCTATTCTATTCTTTTTTTTCCGGCTCTGTTTTCAGGCTGTTTTCCTTTCTTAGGTGATCAATAGAGAGAGAGATAAGGTTAATAATGGGCGCGCAGTAAAACATTCTTACATACTTTTTCAAAGTGTTAGCAAAAGAGCATTAGTTAGTTAATTAGCACCAACAAACAATATAATTTTTTTACCAAAAATTATAACAAAAGACGATTAACCGAGAGCTTCACATCCAAAATAGAAAAAAAAACGGGAAGTAAACACAAGGTAAATATTTTTCATGTGATTTTTCGCTCCTTTATTGTTGTTTTCGTCAATCGTCTTTATTAAAAAAAAATTACGTATAGTAACTTAATTATACGTTTGTATTTAAAGTAAAAGATTGTTTGCTCTATTTTATGATTACTATACAGGGTGTAAGTGACAGCCTAGCTAATACTGAAACGGTTAACTCAGACCATCAAACTGAACAACTTTCCCTGAGGAGCCTACCTCAGAAAACGCGAGAAAAAATCAGTGTCCCATACATTTTAGTCGGGTAGATACAGCAGTTTTGTATGGGACAGCAGATTTTTTTCGCCTTTCCTGAGGTAGGCTCCATAGTCAAAGTTGTTCAGTTTGATGGTCGGAGTTCACCGTTTCAGTATTTGCTAGGCTGTCACTTACACCCTGTATACGATTAACCAATCCGCATTGGGCACGCGTGGTGGACTGTCGCCCATACACCCTCCCTGAGGTAGGCCTGTGCCCTGCAGTGGGAGTGGGAGTGGGACGCATATAAATAGGCTGTTGATATGATGGTTATTCATAGAAAAACAATGAAAAAGACAGTGCTGTAATCACTTTTCACTACTCTAACCTAATTAACTAGCAAAGAAGCTTCAGTAGTTAGATTAGTTAGTGACTATTAACTTACTACAGTACAGTTTAAGACTGGACCAAGGATTCAGTACATTTTCATCAATCTACTGAAACAAACAAGGCAACGGCATAATGTCGAAGAAACAAGTGATTAAGCATGTTTCTAGTATCATAATGTGCGATGCTGGTTATACATATATGTATACAGTCATGGCGTCACTCGCATACAATTTACGTGTGTAATGGAATAACAATAACAAAGTCATTATTAAAAATATTATTCTACTAAAACACGTGCGTGCTCCTGAGATTTAAGAATATAAATATTCAACCACTATCATTCTAAATTAATGCGATTATGACCACCAACTTGTTAGTGAAGGGTTGCTATACCTACGCATAAATTAACGGGGCGGTAAAATCGAATATGTGTAGATGAATGTTCGGGAAAAAAGCCGCTCGTGTTTGCCGCACGAATACAGTGGCCGGGCAAAGCCGGATGGGACAATCGGCAAAACCGGGCGGTAAAATCAAATGTATGCAGATGTATGTTCGAATGATGCGTCTACTCCAACGATAGTTCGTTCGAGTAGACGCCTCATTCGAACATCCCGATCGGCACAAGATCGGCACAAGCCAAATGAAGCCGAACAAGTGCAGTGATTGCTTCGTCGGGTCGCCTTTGTTGATCGACAAAATATATACTGGCGAACCGACCCGCTAATGTGTATAAGTAAAGTACCCTGACACAATCAGGTGTAACAAAACGTAACTTTTAGGGCGTTTTGTTTAGTTCAGTTTGATGGTTTAAACTTCAACAACTTTCACTATGGAACCAATATCGAAATAAAATTTAAAGAAATTTCAAAAACTGCTTTCTAGGATTAAGCGTCTCTGAGCTAAGCCGCAGATAGACAGACAGACAGACAGACGGATGGACATGGCGAAACTATAAGGGCTGAACCTCATCTGGCAGCACCGCGTCGCCTTTTTCTGTCGCTCCATCCTAGCACCGCCGCGTGCTGTCGCGTTCCGTCTATCTTATTTGCTCTAGCAAATGACGTTCCTGAGTGACAGAAAAGGATGGAGCGACAGAAAAAGGCGACGCGGTGCTGCTAGATGAGGTTCAACCCTTAGGGTTCCTTGTTGAATTTCCGAATTTCCTATAGGTTGCTTATTATCATGGGTTCAACCATCCCTTAAATTAATACAACTGTTTACCACACCCTGCATACATAATTATCTCAGAGATATTCCAATAGGTACTTTAAAATTATATTTAAGTACCTAAGGCGTCATTTTATTGATAAAAATAATAAACCTACACTTAGTTATGTAGTAGTAGATAGAGACTTAGTATTTATACTAATTAAGAGGATAGGCCGTTTTTTCCATACAAACGTATTCCCGTTTCCTTACTGGATAGTGATAATGACACCAGAGCAATAATTGTCGTACCATACAATATATACCTCTCTCTGCTATGTCCCTAATGTTTTTCTTTTTTGCATTAATTAATAACTGTAAGGTCCCTACCCTAGTGACCTTCGAAAATGAACAATTTTATACCTCCCGTTTTCAGACATCCATCAAACCCATTTGACGAATATAAACAAAAAAGCAAAACATTCTCTTATAGTCGAACGACACTTTGCGTCGACCCACGGCGACCGTAAGGTCTATGAGCGCGACCCTCTGCGACACGGCGACTGCAAAGTATCGCTCGTCTGTAACTGTAAGAGCGCTTTCTGATATTATTATTAAAATAAATATTACAATCGGTTTGTTTAGTTTTGGAGGAGGAAACAGGGGAAAACGAAATGCTGATTCCGTCGATTTTATATAGATAAAATCAGTCCGAGCTGCAGTTGTCTCTTTCGCACTCTAGTCGGCGACGGGGTGTATGGGTGGGACGGATCGGACAAATACGTATACTGTCGGAAAGGTGACGACATATTCTCCAAATTTCCATTTCAGCCCGCCTATCCTCTTAATTACCTAATTCAAAAGATTTAGGCTAAATGTTTTGTAGTTATACAATATACAACCTTCGGGCAAACATTGTATGAAACTGAAAATTTCCTGCTCTTCGCGTCGTGTAAATTATATGATACGTGATTAAAACTCGCACGAAATCAAATTGCACATTAATTTTTATGCTTCAATCTCTATATCGTGTCGTTGTTTATTTGCCGATGAAGCATTTTAATAATGCATACGAAGGTCTTATCACGTTAGGGTTACCATAATCAAGTTTCTAATGATTTGCGAAAAAATTATTAGGTTCAAACAGTTTTTCTGACGATTCCGCCCGCGGCTCGTCATCCCTTTGTCAATATTTTAAATATAACCTACCTATATTTCGGGCCTTTTTCACCACTTTTGGATCAGTTCTTTGTCTGTCAGCTCGTTTGACATAATTATTTTGTTTCGGGTCGTTCCTTGTACAACACATTTTGCTCTAGCCATACCTACACATTTGAACCGGGTTCGACCTACTTGTTACCTACTTATAGTTTAGGTTTTAATTATTTAATATACTTACCAACCGTTTAAATCATTGTCAATTGTATTGTTAACATAAATTTTGGCACATTTTAAGATTTTATCATATACCTATAAATGTAAACTGCTTCACAAATTATTTTGTATGAAAAATATGTCGCATGATCCTAAGTACTTATGATAAGTCTATCTGGAACCTACCTACGTATAGGAACGGATGATTAAACTAACCAGCAAATAACAAAACAATCGTTTTCTAGAATGCAAATTGTTTATTTAGTTGATTGATTATTTTTCCTTATTAAATACTTATATTATAAACTGAGACGTGGGTTTTACCTCGTACGTCGTTATTTTAAAACTTTAAGTTTTTTGTGTTTATGAACATGTGAATTCCGCATTCCGCACCACATATTTTCCTTATCAAAAAGAGCGGCTACGTAATAGCCCAGTCATTTTACGGAGTTTTGTTAGAAGGGGTGGGGAGTAATTATCAATGGGACTTTTAAACTGTAACCGGCATCATTTAGGGACAAAAAGACTATCTGAAAAAAATCTAAAGGTTTTAACTTAATAATATTATTACCAATGCACTCTTTTTAATTAGATTTAACAATATAAATTATTTTGAACAATTAAATACTCATTGAAATTTTTTAAATAGGGATTAGAAAATACTAATGCACTTTTCAAAGCCTTCTAAGTAAACAAAAATATTAACACCATGTTTGAAATGTATAATGGTAAAGCCTTAAAATGTGCAAAAAAAATGTACGATCAGGGTTTTAGAACGAGATAAATGTTAAATTTTAAAGGACATCCGGGCACATAATACCAAAAAATGTATAACCGTCCTTCTACGTTTATTATGGACTATGGAACACTAGAAGCTAACTGCATGCATTAGTTTATTTTATAATGATTTATTCGTTTTTATCATTTTTATATTAAAAAAACATTGTGCTTGCAACACCTCCTACTAAACAACATTGACAACCATTTTGGGGTTGCTGCTTTTTTATAATGTATTAATAATAAATGATTAAATAACTCGTTAAATAAAAATAAATGATACTATCTGAGTCGTTTTTATAAAACCCCATAATTTATTACACATTTGACTTCAGTCAAAACTTCTATACATTTTTAGGTTTTTTTTCAAGGGAGAGCGGCGGTTGTCCTTTGGGGCTGTTACTGACGTAATTTTTTTTATTTTGGTATATTTCTAGGCTTAAATTGGCTCTTAAATATCTATACCCGAAAAAAATATCAATTATTAATTAGTCCCGGCTCAAACCGTAAAATGACTGGGCTATAATGGCTAACGACTTGCTGCACAGCGCACAATATTTTATACGCGCTAAGCGTTTTTAGCGCTTTGTCGCGAGCCGTGAGCTTGGCCCACAGGAAGCGGCAATGACATTATTGACAAGTGACAACCCTAGACGTGATTGTATTTTTATTCGCTAATGTTGAAGCCTTGACCACAATCCCTACACTCATTATTAATAGCCCAATCCAATGACATTTGCGCATGTGTTGCCATGCCTTATACAGGATGTAACAAAACACCCTTGTAATAAAACTGAACAATTTGTAGCCAACTTCGAAATCTGGAACAAAAATCTGCTGTTCCATACAAAACGGCGATCCTACTCGACCAAAATGTATGGGACATAGATTTGTTTCGCTATTTAGATGTTGGTCCCATATAAAAAGTGGTCTGATCATCCTTTTTAAAAAACCGTCAGCATATTAAGTCGGACTCTGTATAGGCTGATGATGATGATGATGAATGTTAGTTACTTAAAAACTGAAAAATTTATTTATCTTGGTCTAAGCTATAGTATACAACGTGTTAATGAATTAGCGCAAAACCTCATACACCCCAACTGATTTATAAGAAATTAATTTGATTGCAATATAATTTAATTATTTTGATAGTTAAAATTTAAAGTTATCGCATTTTAAGTTTTGAAGCAAAAATGATTTGTTATCATTTCAGCACTAAATGAAAGCTGAATGAAAGGATACATTTTTAAAATCTTGTTTTGGTAGTAAGTAGGGTGAGTGTGCCCGTGGGGTGGGTTGACATCGGGTTCAGAAAGTTTTAAATTTTGCTTACAAGTTATTTAATATTTTGAAAAAAATTAGCTATGTAACCATGATAATTCGATTCTGCTCTCGATTCTAAACAAACTACTTTCTAGTTTTGCGTTAATTCATTAACACGTTGTATAAGTATTAGGTAAGTAGGTACTTGAAATTGCATAAAAAGATTAGTTTATTATTAACTAGCGACCCGCCCCGGCTTCGCACGGGTGCTATGCTGATACTATGCATGTATTATATCTAAACTATTATAAAACTGTAACATCTGCACATTGAAGATATTTACAAAAAAAATATTACGATATGATTTTTAGATGTCCCTGATTCCAAATCACTAATTTTTGGATTTTTTGTCTGTCTGTTTGTTTGTTTGTTTGTTCGTTTGTTTGTTTGTTTGTTTGGGTGTTTGTTTGTTCGAGTATCACGCAAAAACCACTAAACCGATTTTGATGAAACTTTTTTTGTTTGATAGCTTATCATCTGACTTAAAATCTGGTATATAATTTATGCGGACGAAGTCGCGGGTAAAAGCTCGTGTATATATATAAACCTTCCTCTTGAATCACTTTATCTATTTAAAAAATCCGTTGCGTAGTATTCAAGTTCTAAGCATAGACACAGACAGACGGCGGGAAGCGACTTTGTTTTATACTATGTAGCGATGATACGGGCTTAAATTCTGCTCTGTACCAACCAACCAACCGAACCATTCACCTAAGTCAACACTGTACATTGGTAACTCTTTGGTCCATTGTCATCGTGTATTTTTCATCAGATTTAACAATATCCTTTGTCATCATGTCTTCTTCAGATAAAAACATTTATTTTAACAAGAAAATTCTTTATACCTAAATTGTAAACAATTACAGATATTGTATCGTCATCACTTCTTTTGTTTACTTAATATTATTAGAATAAATGTGACGAAAAACATTTTTGTTTTCTCTTAGTTTCTCTTTAGCAAAGAAAATATACACCACGCGAATCTTTAGTCTCAAACAAAGTAATGTAGCACAGCACAGTAATTATAACTGTTGCCTATAAATAAATAAGTATTGATTATTTCATATTGACCAACATTGTAAAACGGGTCAGAAAGTGTTTCCGCCACAAATATTACCTAACTCACCATTACAATTGGTTCCGCACCAAAAGACAAACTATTCGTCTTGATAAATGGCAACATAAAAAGTACAAGAACCAGTTTAGTAATTATGCCTAACAAGTCAGCTTCTAAAACGATTTTAGAGCTCTGAAAAGTCGTAATGGGGTGGCCACATTTGCCGATGGAGAAATGGAGACCTCGAATCGGCAGGCGTAGGCGTAGGAAACCCTCTGGCCCGCTGGATCGACGACCTGAGACAGGTAGTTGGTAGCGACTGGATGAGGAAAACCGAGAATAAAGTAGGGAGATGTTTAGCAGTGGTCGGTCGGCTTTTGATTATGACGATGCATGGAAAAGACGGGCCAAAAACGTAAACAACGATTTAAAAACATTAATATTCTTCGAAAAATAGCATTAACCTCATCAGGATCAGTATATAATTACGTCCTGCTGCAGCCCTGCAACCTCCAGGGCACATTCCTCCTCTCACGAATAAACTAATAGAATAAGAGATAGACGTACTTTTTGTTATCATGAGCTGCAAAGCTGATTCATTATTCATAGGGTGAAGAGCATCTCTGTGATGGGAATGGACCAGGTCTGCCTGCATAACTATAGTCGTAGTCGGCTTAAGAGTTACATACGTTCAAAGGTCAGTTATGGTTGCAAAAAAGGAATCTGCATGGATATGCATGCAGGTATTATTGTAATATGCACTGTAGCTATGCGTACAGCATAAATACTGACATGGTCTGTCAGTGGGTTCAGGAAATTCAGCTCTTCGAACGTCGGACATTTGAAAGGATGTGGGCCAGTTTCACCACTTCTGAGTAAGTTCTTGTTAGCTTATCCGACAGATAGTTTGACATATTTTGTATGAAAGATATGTAAAAATATCTGTTCAGAAGTGGTGAAACAGACCCTGTATCTCCTAAACTGACTGACAGATCATGACAGTTTTTGTACGGTTCACAAAGCTACAGTGCATATTATTACTTACATTACAATATTTACAATACTATCCGATGATCAGACTTGCAGCTGATCGTTAATTTTTTAGGGTTCCGTACCCAAAGGGTGAAAACAGGACCCTATTACTAAGCCTACGTTGTCCGTCCGTCCGTCCGTCCGTCCGTCTGTCCTACCTATTTAGGGCTGTAACTTTTGAACCGTAATAGTTGAAATTTTCTCAGATTATGCGTTATTGCGGCGGATTTGTTAGCAAATAATAAAAATGTCAAAAAGTTAAAAATTAAGGGGGGTTCTCAACAAGAAACTAGTTTTTATCAACGTTTTTTCTTCACGCTCTATCGTAAAAACGGTAATACATACAAGCATCAAACTTAGTGTGATTATAGACCATACTTTACAGAATAACAACAAATACTAAAAACCGGCCAAGTGTGAGTCGGTCTCGCGCTAAAGGTCCCGGATAAAAAAAGTTTTTTTTCTAAGTTAATAATGTTGTGTTCTGTAGTGGTGTGGTACGGAACCCTCGGTGCGCGAGTAGCCCGACTCGCACTTGACCGCTTTTATTACAGACCTATGGACGACTGTAATTTAACTCCTAAACCGACTGGAGTTATACAGGCAGACTTGGTCCATCTCCATCACAGAGATGCTATGAATGAATACGGAATCAGTCTTGCGGCTGATGATAACAAAAAGTACGTCTATCTCCTATGACATAAGCGGGAGCGGGCCATACGTCACCACGCGGACGGTCAACTTGCTGCCAGAGTAGTTTCAAGTCGCCTCAATAACCTAACAATAGCCTAACTAAATGTAAATACAATATAAAATCAGGATAATAAGCGTCTCGGTCCGCTGGGTGGCTACTTGATCTCAATCTATTATTGTTTGCTTATAATTGCTATCTACAAGACTTCGTGCCTAAGGTTAGCGTTTGCAATAAGGTTTGCAAGATACTTCTAGGAAGTAGGTATATATCTAAGCAATAAATCACAAATAATGCCACATTGTGCAAATATTTTTAATAGACTTTTCTACGACTTATAGTTTTGCATTTCGGTATACTTTAAAGTAGAAACTTGGTTATGAATTATGAAAAAAACTGTTAGTTGTCCTTTCCTAACCCGTGCCTGATGTGTAGGTATGTCTAGGAGGTCGTTATTACATACAATGATATCATAGTCGAGTTAAATTTGACTGCACTTACACCGCCTCTGAGATTAAACATTATGTAACTTCGTAAATATGTTGGTGTGAAATTCAACAGATACTTAAACGTTTGAGAAACTGAAATAAAGGACATACTTAGTACATTACCATTGTTACATACTTAAACTACCTGTAGTATATTAAACAACACAAAGGTCATTTAAAAACATAAATGTCGTTGAGGAGGCGAGGTTGCAATGATAAATAAAATATCTACCTTTTGTCCTCTCTTTTCACGCTGCTAAAGAAACAATGAATCTCGTGCCGAACTAAACATCCGCTGGTGACACGAACTTGATGGTAAAAACGCAATTCAATCATACCTCCTACTTAAGATAGAGTTTGTGTAACTTTATAATATTAAACCAATAATGGAGTCTGTTCTGTTTTTTGCTTCCTCCCAAAATATTATTTGAATGCAGGTCTAAATGTCTCAAAAAGTGAAGGACAGTTTTTTAAGAAATCCACCCTGTATATAGGGTAAGTATACCCGAGATATGATAATATCGCGGCCTCGATAATGTTACTTAAATAAATAATAAATTAACGCTCACAGGCACATTGATTGTAGGTAATGACCCAAGTAAGCCTTAGCTTTTTGTTATGGAAACCATAAGACGACCATTGGGCAGTCCGGCGTGGTAACCATTGCACCAACGGGGTCGTCACTTAGCTATTTATGTGCTCCAAAACTAGATTGACATTCAGTTGCAGAAACGCTCATTAAAGTTAATCCTCCATTATATCTCTAGCTGTCACTTTGTCTTGTTGACGTAGCAAAAGCTAGCAAGATATTTAATGGAGGATTAACTCTAAAATGAGCGTTTCTGCAACTGACACAACTGCACATAACCTTCAAATTTAAAAAGGTTGTTAAAAGATCCAATTAAAAAAAAAAATTATAGAAAAAAAGAGTTAGAGTTAGATTGGTTGCCTTCATCCTCATCTAAATTTTACTACTTCCGTCAGTGGTCGAGAAAGTACAAAACGACGCCAACTTCACCCAAAAAGGCCTATGGTTGATTTGGTACAAAAGTTTATACCTATGTACAGAATTTGAAGTTACATTTATTTGTTGTGGCCCTGTTGTTCATTCCGGAGAATTTTGCGATCATTTTGTAACACCTTGTAGATACACGAATACAAACACAAAACCAAATTATAGCTCAAACAAACCTGCTCAGTGCAAAAAATATTACTAGTAACTTCATTGTATTTAATTGATACATTGCCTATTATAATGATCGTATACTAACTTCATAACTACACAGTCATCGGAGGTCAACTAAGTAGGTATTATGCGGCGCGTTTTGTCGAAACCTCTTGATTTGTTTTGGTTTGATAATTCAAAGGATAAATACTACATTGTGAGGAATATTTAGTCAGATTATCGTTGATATTATAATGCACTGCGCTGGATAGTCTAGTGTTAGTACGTATTCAAATGATATGGTGGCAATGCGCGAGGCGGATGTGTGACGGCCGATAATAAGCGCATTTTTAGAAAGGATTCGTTACACTTGTGTTGCGCATGTATAATACGGATATCGAAGTTACGGATACTTATCACAACTAGGTATTGTTCGTTTGTGCTCAATTGTTTTTTTTTTATTGATCAAAATAATTGTCCGTTTTTATGATGCGTTATTATAATAGTTGATTGCGCAACTTGTATTTTTGAAGGCACTACATCCAATTTACTAGTTTTTCTGCAATATTTATCTACGTGATTGATTAATACCGTACTTATACCGAACCCGTAGAGTAATTTTCACTGAAGTCGTAAGTATTTGTAAATTGTGTTGAGGAAACAAGCACAAGCAGGGTCAAGGCTTCTGCTGTTGTTCTTAGTTGTAGGTAACAGTTTTTACATTGCGAATAGCGATAGTAATTAATTTTGTTTAAATTACCTAAGTATTAGGTATACAGGGTCCTTCTTTATATGCTGACACTATTTTAAGGGAATGATGCTGGATTATTCTGGATTGCGTGAAAAGTATTTGTTCATGAAAAAATTTGCAAAGTAGTAGCAACATCTAAAAGTTGAGGGCAGGGTGGCGATTTTTCAAATGTTAAACAAATCACAAAATCTATAAAACTATCAAACTTGTTTTTTTTTTGTATTTTTCCCTGAACAGTTATAAACTTGCCTATCTCCTATTTGCGGCTTGACGTTGAGTTTTGGGACACCCTGTATACAGGGTCAAATTATCAAATATATTTGATGGGCCAAAATTATTTGAAAATGAAATCCGTGCCACTGGATTTCAACTAGGTATTTAAGGTCTTTTTTGTCCACTTATTTTATTTTCAGTAAGTACCTATAACAAGAAATGCGGGGCAAAAAGTCCATTCTTATATTGCACAAGAGTGCGATTTTTGAATCTCATTCGCTGAGTTCAGCAGTTGAAAATGTCAAAATTACTATGGAGATATCCATCTTTCTACTGCTGATTTGACTTTCAAAAATCATACTTCAGGAATGCGATTTTTGAAAGTCAAATCAGCAGTAGAAAGATGCGTAGGTATCTCCATAGTAATTTGGATATTTTCAATGGCTGAGTTCAACGAATGAGTTTCAAAAATCGCACTCCTGGTACAATTTAGGAATTACTGAATTAATAGGTACAAATTGGATAATAAATAACAATGTAATTTTAGTACTTATTCCAGTTCGGTTTTTTTACCTTAACTATTAAACACAACATTTCTATACTTACCAAAAAATACGTTAGTATACCTACTTTCCAAAAATATGTGTAGGTAGATCACCGAAAAGTGACTACACTGTGACAGCCTTGCAAATACTGAAACGGTGAACTCAGTCAAACCACAGCCCGGACACTGCGTACAAAAAAATGAAATTGACAAGATGACGTCAGCACATGCTAAACGGGTTTAGGGCTGCCACAACTTAAGTTGCGTGCGGTACAACTTGTGACGGGCAGATGGCGCGCATGACATAGTCGATGAACGAATGGGAAAAATTGAAGAGATTATATTTAGGTACCGTAAAATAAAGAGATCCTTCCTCTGAGGGAAAAATATAATATGAAGAATCTTCTTTGAATATCTTTATAATTGCTTGGACAGCCGTAAACTGCACAATTTATGTATATCTTGCACCTTTTCTCTTGCAAAATAAAAAAAAAGGCCGGGGAGCAAAACTTAGACTATAAGCATTAGCGTTTTAAATTCTCTGCTATTTGTTTGCCTAGAACTAGACCCAGACAGTCAATTTTATTTCATTTATTTCTTTTTTCGTAAATAAAACGCATTGACACCCGTCTATTCAAAAAAGAGATTTTATCCTTCACCTATGCTCTTTGTTTCGAAAACATAAAATTCTAGATGGTGACAACCTAGGCTACAGGTAACCCCCGAGGGCGACAGAGGGGTGAGGTCTGGGTGAGGTAAATAGTTGGCGGGAGGAAGGGAGTGTCCATACTGTATCTAGTAATAGATACTCTTTCTTATACTGTGGTCAAACCATCAATCTGAACAACTTTCACTATGGAGCGTACCTCAGCCAGGAAACGCGAAAAAATTCAGCTATCCCGTATATTTTAGTCGGGGAAGTACAGCTGTTTTGTATGGGACAGCTGATTTTTTTCCCGTTTCCTGAGGTAGGCTCCATCGTGAAGGTTGTCCTGATGAGTTTGATGGTCTGAGTTCACCGTTTCAGTATTTGCTAGGCTGTCACTTACACCCTGTAGAAGTACCCAAAAACGGTTTTTGTTTCCCACAAATCACTCTGAAGCCACATCAAATCCAAAATGGCCTCAACGTTGGTCGAACGAAAAACCTATAAAGATTCGGTAAAGAAGTTTGGCGGACGGCCATGTAATTTGAGACCCAGACTTAGAGGTCCCATACATGAATGACACTTAGTAAAACATGTAGAGTGAGACAAGACTAACAAAATAGTAAATTGGTTGTAGCCTGTAAAAGTTGGGGGAAAGCTATTTCTCCTTACAATAAATACCTTTTGTATCAAATGTGTGAAACTCATAATATTTCTTTTCAGATAGTCCACTGAATCTTCTACGCATTCATTGTGTTTATTTTAATGAATATTCACGAAAACCGTACAATATTACGATAATGGAAGAAAACGAAATCACACACACTATCACTTCAACCAAGCCAAATACGTTCCGTGATGTCCAAAAATTCCTCAATGATAATATTAGATATTTAGATGAAAATAGCTGTCGTGGTTGCGTTTTGCTACTGCTTTTTGAATGATTTGTCTATTTTACTAATAATTTCTACTGTTGAATCCGGAGTTCTGGAGATGTGGAAGTT
This sequence comes from Agonopterix subpropinquella, assembly GCA_922987775.1. NCBI lineage: Eukaryota > Metazoa > Arthropoda > Insecta > Lepidoptera > Depressariidae > Agonopterix > Agonopterix subpropinquella. The sequence continues at coordinate 43,292,343 of OV277693.1, read as the reverse complement.
TTTTTAAAAAATGCCTTAATTTTTTCTGTTTATAATAATTACTAGCTGTTGCCCGCGACTTCGTACGCGTGGACTTAGGACTTGTTTATGGGTTTTTTTGGAGGCACTGACTTTTTTTGTGACTTCTGAAAGAACACCCCTACTTATCCCTCTATTCTCCTCCTACTCACCCTTACGTACCCCCTCCCTACTCACCCACGTACCCCCTCCCTACTCACCCCTATGCACCCCGTACTCATCCCCTACGCATCCCTAACTCACCCTTACGCACCCTTACCCCCTCTATGCACCCCCTACTCACCATTTACGCACACCCACGCACCTCCTTACACACCCCTACGCTCCCCCTACTCACCCCAACGTACCCACTGCACACTCCTACGCACCCATACTCATCCCTTACGGACCTACTACTCATCTCCTACGCATCCCCAACTCACCCCCTAAACACACCTACGCACCCCTACTCACCCCTTATGCACCCGTATTCACCCCCTCTATGCACCCCCTACTCACCACTTACGCACAGCCCTACCTACCCCTACGCACCCCCTTCGTACGCACTGTGCACCCCTAACGCACCCCCTACGCTCCCTCTATTCACCCCCTACGCAGCCCCTACGCACACCCTATGCACCCCCTACGCAAACCCTACGCACCCCCTCTACGTACCACTTTCGCACCCCCTACTCACCCTTACGTACCCCCTACCCACCCCTACGCAGCCCCTATGCACACCCTGCGCACCCCCTGCGCATCCCCTGCGCATCCCCTATGTACCCCGTACGCACCCCCTACGCACCACGTACGCACCCCCTACGCACCCCCTACGCAACCCCCACGCAACCCCTGCGCAACCCCTAAGCACCCCCTACGCAACCCCTACGCACCCCTACGCACCCCCTACTCACTCCCTCTACGTACCACTTTCGCACCCCCTCCTCACCACTTACGCACCCCCTACTCACACCCTACTCACACTCTATTCATTCCCAATTAACGTCCCAATAAACCATAAAAATGAAACCCATAATGATATTTAGACATTTCAACCCCATCGCACCCTAACACGGCATGATGGTATTTCATGTCCACCACGTGGGATTTTAAAATCATTGTTTTTTTTTATAATCAGCGACCCCATAAACCATACAAACAATACCCATCTTGATTTTCAGATTTGTCACCCCATTTCCCCCATTCAGGGGTTGAATTCTGAAAAAACCTAGTAACCTGAAACACTGGTTTACTCATTTATCAATAGGAGTACTCCTGTGCAGTTTCGAATAAAATAGTCTAAATAATCTTGATTCCCCATACAAACTTTGGACCCCCATTTCACCCCCTCGGGGGCTGAATTTTGAGAAATCCTTTATTAGTGCAACCATAGGCGCTGTCCTGTTGCCATCGCTCGCGCGATCATGCGTTCATCCGACGAAAATCATTGTGCCACTGTGCGTTTAAACATACTAATATCTGAATAAAAATAGATCAATTCGATCGCATCTCATGATAGCACGACCTTCTATAGGATATTCCGCAGATATAAGTGTGTTTAAACGCACAGTGGCACAATGATTTTCGTCGGATGAACGCATGATCGCGCGAGCGATGGCAATAGGACAGCGCCATAGACTACATAAGGTACCTACGTGCAAAATTTTGGGATCTCTAGACCCAGCAGTTTGGGCTGTGAGTTGATATATCAGTCAGTCATTCAGTCAGTGTCTTCTTTTATAAATTTAGATATAAGATAATATATAAAATTAAATTTATTTCGACAGATTTTCTTATCCACTATATTAAATTTCAAAATCGATGCTATTTTCGTATTTTCCATTGAGGTCCCAAAAAACCATAAAAACGACACCCATAATGATATTTAGACATTAGGACAGGGGATGATGGTATTTCACGTCCGCCACGTTGGATTTTAAAATCATTGTTTTTTTCGTAATCAGCGACCCGATAAACCATACAAACAATACCCATCTCGATTTTCAGACTTTGTCACCCCATTTCCCCCTTTCAGGGGTTGAATTCTGAAAAAAACCTGAAACACGTATTTTTTTTAGGAGTACTCCTGTGAAGTTTCGAATAAAATAGTCTAACTAATCTTGTTACCCCATACAAACTTTGGACCCCCGTTTCACCCTCTTAGGGGATGAATTTTGAAAAATCCTTTCTTAGTGCACCTCTATACCTTATAAGGAACCTACGTGCCAAATTTGGAATCTCTAGGTCCAGCGGTTTGGGCTGTGCGTTGATATGTCAGTCAGTCAGTCATTCAGTCATTCATTCAGTCAGTCAGTTTCTTCTTTTATATATTTAGATGACCGCCGTCCTGAATGGCTTTTAGTTTTCGTAAAAAATGGCTGGGTCCAAATCTGCCATTCTTCAAATAAGATGGTACAATTTAAGAGACTGTCCAAACTACGCAACAAGCGAAAAACTGGCCAAGTGCAGTGCGTAGCAAGCAACATAAGTATAAATAAAACCGGTCAAGAGTCGGGCTACTCGCGCACCGAGGGTTCCGTACTACACCACCACAGAACACAACATTATTAACTTAGGAAAAAATCTCTTTTTGTTCGGAACCTTTAGCGCGAGACCTACTCACACTTAGCCGGTTAATAGTATTTGTTGTTATTCTGTAGAATTTGTTCTATAATCGCACTAAGTTTGACGCTTGTACGTATTACCGTTTTTACGATAGAGAGCGAAGAAAAAACGTTGATAAAAACTAGTTTCTTGTTGAGAACCCCCTTTAATTTTTAATATTTTGACATTTTTATTATTTGTTAATAAATCCGCCGTAATAACGCATAATCTGAGAAAATTTCAACTATCTAGCTATTATGGTTCAAAAGTTACAGCCCCAAATAGGTAGGACAGACGGACGGACGGACGGACGGACAGACGGACAGACGGACAGACGGACATACGGACAGACGGACAGACGGACGGACGGACAACGTAGGCTTAGTAATAGGGTCCCGTTTTCACCCTTTGGGTACAGAACCCTAAAAAATGTCCTGTTCCTAGTCGCTGGTGGTTTCCGGTTTTTAAATTCCATTACGGAAATCAAATCCAAAATTTAGTTAAGTATGAAAAATAATCTATTGCGTTTCGTCACAGATGAATGCTTTTATTTTTGACTAGCTTTTACCCGCGACTTCGTCCGCATAAATTATAAACCAGATTTTAAGTCAGATGATAAGCTATCAAACAAAAAAAGTTTCATCAAAATCGGTTCAGTAGTTTTTGCGTGATACTCGAACAAACAAACACCCAAACAAACAAACAAACGAACAAACAAACAAACAAACAAACAAACAAACAGACAGACAAAAAGTCCAAAAAATTGTGATTTGGAATCAGGGAAGCCTAAAAACCATATCGTAATCTTTTTTTTGTAAATATCTTCAATGTACAGACACACTTCTGTTACAGTTTTATAATAGTTTAGATACTATCATGCATAACAAGTTACTTCGTCACACTAGCTACGTGCTCGCGTGAAAGAATTTCGGTTGGTTTTCATTTTCAATCCATACTGCGCAATTATTATCATGTCACTGCGACAAAATACTTACCTACCTATAACTTGCGTTTTTAGCGGGGTGCATGCACTCTCCGCACTAACGATTTTAGTATTAACAACAAAATATTTACCTTCGTCGCAATTTATTTGCTATAATCCACCTGTGTTGATGTGTAATTATAGTGGGGTGCAAGGAAAGAACCTCCCCAAGTGACGAATCCTAAGTTCGTCTCCCTGAGCACACTGGCGTTCCCTTTTTTTTATAATTATGTTGTTCCCGGCTTGGGACGTGGTGTCTTAGGTACAGTCAGCAACGAAAAGGTGTCATTCATACACTTTTGTTCCTCGTAGTTAAACTTTAAAGCGAAAAATTTTGTTAGAGTCAAAAGCATTCCTAAAAATGTACAATCATAATTGATCGTATTTTATTATTGTCATTTTGTAACATAAATCACAAAAAATAAATTTTTACGTTGCCAAAGCGCGGCACTCGCCTGGCGTCCGACTGACTTGATGCGAGATCCCCGGTACGCACGCGTTTCTGTGCGCGTGCGCCGGATTCGCTCATTTGTATGAAGCTGGCCTTCTGTACCATTCTCTTTTGTGGTGCTAACGACACACCTGTACAAATTATTGTTACCTACTTTGAAGGTAATATCAATCCTTTTTACTTACGTATATTATAGGTAATGCAGAATGTTTGGTGCATCGTCGGCCAAATTGAATTGGTGGATAGGAGGGGTCGTTTGCTATCTCGCCACGTCCCCAAAAAAAAAATCCGCATCATGATTTTTTTTTTGTGAATTTTTAGGGGTTTCTCAAAAAAGTTCGAAAGTCAGCATTTAAGCTTGAATAAAAAAAAAGTTGTAGGTAAAACCTCCACATTTTTTTTATTTGAATGTCCAATGTTTTACATTCTTATAAATAGTTTTTTCCTTATATGTTTGCTTTTTTAGGTACTTAATTAGATTATAATTGTATATTTTATTAAGATGGTATTAACTTAGTGTGTTATGTTACCCCTTTTCTGTAAATAAAATAATTATACTTCTTATTAAATACATCCAGTCCATTTATATTTAAAAAATAAAACACAAATCTTGCTCGAAATGTGCTCCCTAATAGCAATGTTAAGCAAGATTAATAATTTAAATTTTTTTTAAATTAAAAATGTGATTATTAATATTTTATTTTTTATTTCAAGTCCTAGGTCCGTTAGATTAGAACCCTATGTAAGGAAGAGATGGCAATCAGAGTTCACTGCGCAGAAGGGAGATGCAATTCCGACCTACTACGCGTGTGTTTTAAGTTTTTATCCTGCATATCGAATATCGGCCAAAACGCGCCCCGACACGCAAAATTATTAAATAAACTAAGTTAGTGGACGGATTTCATGGCATATATGGCATATCGTTAGAAAGAGGATAGAATAGAGAAGTTTTTAAAAAATCAGAAGAACTTGAGCGCTTTTAGTTCTTTTTTAATTGTAATTCAAAGTAGAGTTTAAAATTTTATTTTTCCTCTTTCAAAAAAAAGTTAAGTTCAATAAAAAAAATTGAGGGTGCATCCATGTAATAAAAATTTTAGCAGAACCGTAAAACATTGGACAATCAAATAAAAAAAAACTTGGTGATTTTACCTACAACTTTTTTTTTATTCAAGCTTAAATGCTGACTTTCGGACTTTTTTGAGAAAACCCCTAAAAAATTCACAAAAAAAAATCCATGATGCGGAATATTCTTTTGGAGACGTGACGAGATAGCAACTGAACCCTCCTATCCACCAATTCAATTTGGCCAACGATGCACCAAACACCTTGTATAATTATTATAGCGCCCAAATACCTATGTAGATATCTAATACTGTGTTCGAAATGACGTCGTTAGTGTTTTAATAATAATTAAACTTTTCGCGTCTTGAGCACAGGTAGTCAGTCTACTCTGTCTATTTATTAATTATAGCAATGTTTCTGAGTACCCCGAAAACGATTACGGTCGTGATTTTATCTATGTACCTACCTATAAACAATTTTTTTGATTACTCAGTAGCGTAACAAGGTGGGGAGAGGGGGGGGGGGGAATTCCCCGGGTGGCACTTTATGTAAAAATTTAAAGAGGTAAAAAGCTCTGGCTCCATTGAGGAGAAAAGTAGTGGTCGCTTCGATTGCTCTATGTTTCTATTTAAGCATGGATAAACTAAAAGATGTCTGACCACAACATCTTTGTGAAAAATAAAATTGAGCTCGTTACGCTTGGTCCGTAATTTTTTGTTTAGGTCGTCATAAGGGGGCGGCAAAATCGGTGTGTGCCCCGGGCGGCAGAAAACCACGCTATACTACGCCACGGCCTGAGCTAGAGAGTGCTAAGGTTAAACAGTGGCCTCGATTCGGAGTGTACCACGACTTAACTAAACTAAATTTATTCCTGTCACTTTCTAAAATAAGATTAAGAAAAGAGACAGAAAACCAACAGCTGACTTTAGTGCTGTCAAAGTGACGTTAAACGCCCAAAAACGACTTAAATAAGATGGCGTACATTATGATGGCGACTTATTTTGCGCATTTAACGTCACTTTGACAGCACTAAAGTCAGCTGTTGGTTTTCTGTCTCTTTTCTTAATCTTATTTTAGAAAGTGACAGGAATACATTTAGTTTAGTTTAGTCGTGGTACACTCCGAATCGAGGCCAGTGGCTATCAAGTTCGTGCGTGGCACTCCCATGGTTTGCGGGACGCGCGGAAGGGGTGTGTGTATGTGACAGAGGGAAGCGGGCGGCGAGGCGGGGAGGGGGGACTCGCACGCGTTGCGTGCTGCGCTGCCGCTAGCGTTTTTTTGTATGTTTAGCGCCGTCCAAAAGCCTTTCCTACTATTTTATGAAAACTTACGAAATTGGTTGTATGAAAAAAGTATATGAGTACTTTGTTCGGAAGTCGGCTGCAAAAAATCTGACGTGTATCGAGTGTGAAGGTACCATGACGCGCATGTGCGGCACTTGCACGCGTCGCGTGCTACCTCGCCCCCACCTACGTCTGTACCCCTAGCACAGATTATTTAATAGTTACTACCGTACCCCTAGGGCGTGCCGCTCATGAAGTTGACGGCCTATACCCATGATACTGAACAACCTGAAAAACCAGGAAGAAAATGGGCAGAACAACATTTTGGACTACCTACTAAATGCAATCAGCTGATCGAACGTTTTTATGAAAAGTCAATTTTTTTGGCGAATTTACCTTTACTCCTTTGGAAAACTTGTTCAGTAACATGTGCACTGTACTGTAACAATTACCCAATAAAGTAATGCAACAGTTAACCCTAACACAAGAGCGATGATAGCCCATACGGAAGAGAGCTAGCGCCTCAATCCTGAGGCCGCGGTTCGATTCCTGGCCTGTACCACTAAGTTCTTCGGAATTTATGTACGGTTGTATTTATCATTTACTAGCTCGGCGGTGAAGGAAAACATCGTGAGGAAACCTGCATTCCCGAGAATGAAAAGAAAATACGATAAGTTCGGAGGTATGCGTAAATATGGGTGAGCTTGGGGCGAACACAAAAGGACCAGCGCTGGTCTCCGTGTTACAACGACCCTTGCTTGCAATAGCCCAACCACAAATAATAATAATAACCCTAACACCCTATATAAGCACTTTATGAAAACTATTTTGAATAACTATCTAAAAAAAAATAGACGTAGGTCTAAACTTAATAAGTACTTACATCTAAATAAGTAAGTATTTTTTTTAGCCTTAGAAATAATCATTTATTCGCAAAAAATATAAAAAAACACGGCTAGAACAAAATGTCCGAATCCGCAACGTATAGGCAAAATAATTTGCTTATCCGATATTTTGTTTGACATTGCACAAGTGTAGGTATGCCGTCATCTTGTCCATCTTGTTACAATAACTATATGTTTGAAAAGTTGCGTTGTTTTGTACGATTCACAATCTTTGTCGTAAATAAATAACATTTATGCGGTCGATGATTGATGACATGTTTTTATTATCATTATTTTCCTACGACCACATCTTAAAATTCTGTCATAGATACTTAACTATGTTTAATATAGGTACGTACCTGAACCCACTTAAATCACTAGCTTTTCCTCGAGACTTCGTACGCGCGGAATCGATCGACTGGAAGAAGAAAAAAGCATCAGAATATATTTTTTAATTTTCGCATGCAGTTGATGCAGTGCAGACAGACAAACATACAGGTTGTAACAAAACACCCTAGTAATACTTAAAGGGGTGGTGTAGAGTGTAGGTAGACCACCAAACTGAACAACTTTCACTATGGAGCAAACATCGAGAAAAAATTAAAAAAAATTGTCGTATCGGTCGGTAGGTAAGGTAAGGTCAGTCCTGGATTTGTCAATAAGCCGTATAGGCCACGCCCTAGGGGCGGCAGCGTCCTAGGGGCGGCAGATTTCAGTGCACGCTCACTCGATTTCAGAGGATAAAAGTCAAAAAAGTTCAGTGGTTTTCTCATGGAACACGAAAAACAAACGTTCTACGTATCTACGTTCTAAAAAAAGGTGGTCTCATTTACATGTTGTAAAATCTCGAGCTTACTACGCTCGCTCCTGACTAGACACATTGCAGTAAAATATCAAGCTCACTTCGCTCGTTCCAGAATCCGGTGAAATCTCGAGCTCATTTTAGCTTCGCTCTCTCCAGAATTCAGTGAAATTTTTTGCACGCTTCTCTCGCTGTAGGATTGGTTGATAGGTATGTGTTTTCGTAGTGAAGTAACCGCGACGTCTAGTTGCGGAAAACGAGCCCGCTCAATAATACTAATCGTAGTGAAGTAAAAAACTCGAGCTTGCTTCGCTCGCTCCAGGATTTTACGCTGATCTAGTAATAAAAATAAGCGAAGATCAGCCAATAGCGATTTAGCGTGATATTGCAGTAAAATCTCGAGTTCGCTTCGCTCGCTTCTGGCCATGATTGTATCACAAAGACGCATTACAGTAAAATTTCGAGCTCACTTAGCTTCAGTCGCTCCAAAATTCAGTGAAAGCTCGAGCTCGTTTCGCTCGCTCTAGATTTTGGATCAAATGTTTTCATAGTGAATTTAAATCTCGAGCTTTGCTCGTTCCAGATTTTAGGTCGTAAAAAACTAGAGGTCGCTTCGCTCGCTTCAAGTTTTGAATTTTGTTGCAACGATCTAACCTGGGCCTGCCTGGCCCCTCCCCCTGGGAAAAATCATTGCTACGCTCATGGGTACATGGGGCGGCGGAAATAAAGTGGCCTACACTCATAAAAAATGTTAATCCGGCACTGGGTAAGGTACTGCTGCATGCTATTTTGTATGGGACAGCTGTTTTTTAAATTTTTTCTCGTTGTTGACTCCATAAATGTAAGTTGTTCAGTTTTATGGTCTGAAGCACCCCTTTAATTATTACTTGAGTGTTTTGCTACACTCACACACTACCTTGTCAACCTACTTACTTGGGAAAAAGAAGGTATAATCCCCGCAAGTTGATATTGCGATGGAACCTTGTCATAATAACAGCTGCGTGACGTCATCAAGCACGGGCTGACCTTGCGAACGGTACTGATGGTGCACGTCGTCGACTACGTCAAAATTACGTCACCAAGATGGCCGCCAATCGCAATATCAACTTGCGGGGATTATACTAATTAGAAAAAAATGTTTTTTAGGTTCTCAAGTATTTTTTTTAACCTACTTGAAAATAGGACGAAGTTCTATGTTCCGTTGTATGTATTTTTTGTAAGTTCACCGATATTTTCGTCAGTCAATGGCCAACTTTTGAAACTGAAAGGGTATACTCCTGAGGTGGTCCCATATTAAGATCTGATGATGCGATTCGTAGCTACACAATAGAACTCCTCAAAAGTTGACAGCAAATCATCGGCGATTAAAACATTTTGCTACGTATCTATGAACACTTTGCGCATATAACTGATATCCGTGTCAAACTAATAAGTATATTTCACCATTAAAGATTGTGAAATAAAATAAATTTGAACACAAAATTTAAACCGACTTCAAAATTAAAAACAATTCAAATAGTAGGTTGTATCACAAGGGCGTAATAGTAGATTATGTACCAAGGGGATAAAGCAGTGTCTTTCATCACGGGCGCGAAATTGAATCCCGAGCGTAACGAGGGATTCTAGGGTGAACTCCCGAGCGTAGCGAGGGAGTTTAGAGTTAACTCCCGAGCGAAGCGAGGGAGTTAAGACTAGAATCCTGAGTGAAGCGAGGGGTTCAAGCTCGCCCAAGATGAAAACACGTTTATCCCCGAGGACCATACTCTACTTTTCACACCCTCCGCGAGAAAATAAAAAGCAATACTGTTAGAAACCCAGGGGAGCGTGTAAATTCTCTATGGTTAGAAACCAATTATTTTATTAGAGTTTATAACAAAGTATTAGTGTTCAATAGTATATAGTATTTAGAAAAACTATTTTATTAAATTAAAAGTGAAAGTAGATAGGGTAAACTATATAATGATTGGCACCTTAAGGCTAAGCCAGACATGGCTTACTTATAACAAATTCAATTTTATGTTTAGACATACGTAACCATTTTTGAATTATCGATTGGGATATAGGCTTTCAAATAAAAGAGTATTCTAGTATACATTATCAAAGTTTTAATTATAAATTTACGGATTAAAAAAATTATACCCGAAAGTATAGTCATTGGCACCCCAGGTACAAACATTGGCACTATGTATCAGTGATTGGCACTAAACCTCAATAATATTTTATAAACTGTTATTCTTAATCTTTGTAGTAATGGACATGTACAAATCAACAAAATTATTATTGTAGGTAGATGTAGGTGTTTTAAAAATATACAGGGTGAAATTGATATCATTAGCATCCTTTTAAACTAAGTGTCTACCCAAACTGAACAACTTTTACTATGAGAGAAAACCGATAGCAGCAAAAAAATAATCAGCTGTTGCATACATACATTTGAGTCGAGTAGGCATTGCAGTTTAGTATGAAACAGCAGATTTTTTTCCTCCGATCGGTTTGCTCCCATAGTGAAAGTTATTCAGTTTGATGGGTAGACTCTTAGTTTAAAAGGATGCTAATGATATCAATTTCATCCTGTATAACGGTAAGTCATCCCCACTTTCATAGCTTTCGTTTAAATTTTGTTTTACAGCTTTCTCCTTAGCATTTTGATGTACTACAGTTTTGTGTACGTTTTCTCTTTAATGTGTATTTAGTAATGTATTATACTAAAATTGCCCGAAACTGACTCCAACCTGCCCCAAAATGCCCCCAACGTGTCACCAAATTGCCCCAATCTGCCCCAACTGGACTGCAAACTGCCCCAACTTGGGCCCAAATTGGCCCAACTTTGCCCGTAAACTTGCTCGCAACCTGCCACCAACTTGTCCTGAAGCTGCCCAAACTCTCAACAACTAGCTCGAAATTGCCCCCAGCCTGCCCAAACTTGCCCCTATCTTGCCCCAAACCTGCCACAGCCTGCTTCCAATCTGCCACCAACTTACACCTAATGTACCCCTAATGACCCCTTATTGACTCCTAGTGGACCCCTAATCGAATCCTAGTGGACCCCTGATGGCCCCCTAATGTACCCCTAGTGGACCCCTAATTGACCCCTAGTGGACCACTAATGAACCCCTAGTTGACCCTTAATTGACTCCTAGTGGACCCCTGATGGCCCCTTAATGTACCCCTAATTGACTCCTAGTGAACCCCTAGTTGACCCCTAATTGACTCCTAGTGGACACCCATTGGACCCCAAATGGTACTATAATTGACACCTAGTGGATCCCTAATTGACTCTTATTGGACCCTTAATGGTCCCCTAATTGACCCCTAATGGACCCGCAGTGAACCCCTGATGGACCCATAATTGACCCCTAATTGGTAATGGTCCCCTAATAGTCCCCTAATTGAATCCTAATGGACCCCTAAATGACTCCTAGTGGATCCCTAATGGACTCCTAGTGGAACCTAATGGCACCTCTTGTACCCCTAGCACATCACCAACCCAGTTAATCGTTTGTCAGATTAACTTTTGCCAGAGACGCAAGCCCTGACTGACTAGTTGGTTGAACCAACATGACATTGACGTGACCTTGAACGCGTCTGTCGCTAGAGTTTCGCTTCTACTATAGTGCACTATTACTATTTATTCATATGACTATGCCTTCAATTGCAACTATTGGCACTCACTACAGTGATTGGCACTATACCTATGTATAATGATTGGCAGTGCCAGAAATTGATAGCAAGGTAGTGAAACAAAATTCCAACATTGTTTAAAAGAAAATGTTAACAACCAATTCATCTCGTGGTCTAATATTGATGGGAAAATATTAGAATTGATTTTTAGTGATTGGCATAGGTGCCAATGAATTATACTTCAGTACAAAATTATTACTATTGATTGGCACTCTATAAATTAAAGGTTACGTTAGAAAAATTAATGGAAATCCCATTAAAATCTATTATTTATTGTAAAACAAAGCAAAATAACACACATCATATCTCATATTTATATGTATATTTATACGTAAATTATAAAAGTTCAAACTTACCCAAAGCTTGTTAAATTTGCAATAAAATGGCGTCAAAGTGATATTTCTCCTGTCAACGACTTTGTTTATTTTACAGTTTTGTCAGGTTATATGTTACAAATATTACGATTGAAATTTATGAATGTTGACATTTACAAGAAACCAAAAAAAAACCAAACTGTATTTTCTGATAGAACAATCCTTAATATTTGTGTTCAAAATGCAAAGTGCCAATGACTAGTGGGGTGCCAACAATACTATAGTTTACCCTATTTGAAACATTAGACCAGGAGTGCGATTTTTGAATCTCATTTGCTGAGTTCAGCAGTTGTAAATGTCAAAGTAACTATGGAGATATGCATCTCCATACATTTTCAACTGCTGAACTCATCGAATGAGATTCAAAAATCGCACTCCTGGAGTGCGATTTTTGAAACTTTCTTTGAACTCAGCAGTTAAAAATGTCAATATTACTACGGAGACGTGCATCTTTCTACTGCTGATTTGACATTAAAAAGTCATACTCCAGGAGTGCGATTTTTGAAAGTCAAATCAGCAGTAGAAAGATGCGTATTTCCATAGTAATTTTGACATTTTCAACTGCTGAACTCAGCGAATGAGATTCAAAAATCGCACTCCAGTTGTGGAAAGACAATGTAATATTTTTTTCTCAAACATGCTTGGAAATGTGAGCATTATTTTGACAACCTTCTTCGAGATAAATCGAAATTGCTGTACTGGCCAAATACATGCGCGAAGCGGCCGGCAGTGTTGTATGAAAATCCATATCTGTCGTGTTTAGCGGCCAAATAAATTACATACTAAACTCATATCTGTCGTGTAATTTAAAAATGGAACGATCTTTTTCTCCGAAATATGGCGACCAAGGAGGTAACTCATCAAAGGTTTTATTTAAATTTCGAACTGACTTGCAAATAGAAAGCTGTTTATTGAAAAAAAAAAATGTTGTTCGTTGTTCGTCATTGATTTTGAAGAGTTTTAATTTCCGCGAATTTTTTGATAAAATTTAGTGTTTTAATTTCCGCGCATTGTTTGAGAAAAGTACTATACAAGCCTTGGCCACAACTAGGCATTGATGGACTTACGTATGTGTGCCTCGGCTTCGCCTCGGCCCACATTTACACGTTCGTCCATCAATGCCTCTGTTGCTGGCCGCTGCAGTAATGTACTATTTATTACTTTGTTCGTAGCAATAGGAAGGCAATAATAGGTACAGAGCAAGTACAGAGATATATGCAGTATTCGCGCCATAAAGATGATACCTTTATGATTCGCGCCTTTTTACCTTTTTTTGTGTTCAATACTCGTGGTGGCCAGTTCAAATTTCGAATTAAGTTCTTTTTGGTGCCTGTCTCCATAATTAGTTTTCATCACAGGTTTTCATACGAATTTTAAGTAAGGATCGTAGTAACTATTAAATAATCTGTGGATGCGGTTCCATATTCAAATCTCATTATTGACCAGCGGGTTATAATGAAATTCAGTACAATATTATTGCCCGGCTAGGCCCAGGGCTATAATGACTTGCTTTAAGTTCGAGTTACATGACATATAATGTTCCATTTTCGAGCGGGTGGTGTGAAATAGTAGATTGTTAACCAAGGGATGAAAGTGACCCATTTCACACGAGATGTTTGGCGCCCCGAACCAAAGGTGAGGGGCGCCCATAGTTCGAGTGTGAAATGGGTACTTTCACCCGAGTTAAACACTCTGCTTTTCATCTCGATTACGAGGAAATTAACCAAAAACCAGATAATGAAAAATCAATTTCTGAATCGCTATTAGCTCGATGAATCCATTTTGGCTGCGTTTCAAAACGTTTGAAAATCACTCGGGTACCAATACGAAGTAGAAAAAAAACATAGGAAGATAGTGGATGCTAGAGTGAGACAAATATACTTCCCTAGTGATTTTTACACGTTTTGAAACGGATCCGCAAAATTAGCAACATGTGCTTTCCCTCCCTTTTTTTCTTTTTCGCGCAAGGCTGCGTTCCGAACCTACGCCCCAGGTGCACCCCCAGTGCAACTTTTCACACTAACACGCCGTTCAGTTGTGCGATTTTTAAACATCATACGAGCGACTCGGCAGCATCGTAGTAAATTAATATTTCTATGCTCGTATGATGTTCAAAAATCGCACTTCAGAGCCTCTGTGAAAAACGTTCTACCATAGAGCAAGTGGAAAAAACAACCGCACCCAAAGTTCGTGAGCGCAGCCCAACTTAATGACTTTTTTTTTAACTTTTTTTTTAAATTAGGTACTTTTTCTTCACGCAGAAAACAAAATGCGTATAATTTATACAAAAGTATTGAAATTTTAAATTATTGTTATTAATAATTAAATTAATGTTTAATTATTGTTGTATGTCTTACGTTCCGTAATCACGGGCAATTAAGTCCCGGACCTTTGGAAGGCGTGCATGGGGCCGAAGCCAACATGTAGAGGCCCGTTCAAAAGACAAGTTAATCTAAATGTAAGGGATACACAAATGGCGGATACCATCTCCGAGCGTACAACATGATACCCACGGGGATGGTCCCCGCCATCTGTGTAAAGACTATTGGAGTACGGCGCTATGGCCGCGATGGAAAAATAAGGTCTTGGACTATGGAGGTGAAAGTTGGATGGATGGATACTGGGCTATGGGAGGAGACTAACGGACGCCTGCCATGACAACTAGTCTCAAAATTGTAAATAGGGCAGGCGGTGACTCGCCGACTCGTCGAGTGGGCCCCGTAAAACGGCCGCACGCACAAAGTGCGACAATAAATAAATAAAATATCTTGGACAATGTCACACAAATTATCTAGTCACATTTAAAGTACCAGAATCTAGCCTGGACTTGTATTACGATGACTAGACAACGATATAGAATACATATATAGATACAAACATCCATGACTCGGGTACAAATATTCATATTCATCATACAAATATTTGTCCCTTACGGGATTCGAACCCGCGACCCTCGGCACGGCAGGCAGGTTCACTACCGACTGTGCTACCGGGCTGTCGACAATGGGGCAACATCTCATTGAGCGGCTGAAGGTTGTCGAGAGGTGCGGCTCCGGTTTCACCATCGCGGGGTTTACCCCCGTGAGCGGGTTTCCCCGTTATTACGCCATTACGTGCAATACACTTCCAACCTGGAGCATAGGTTCTGCTCTTGCGATTCCACTCTGGACGGCCAATTAAGGCAAGCCAGAGGTAGGGGGGTGTGTTACTGTGTGTGTGGGTGTGGGGGTGTGTGTGTGGGTGTGTGTGTGTGTGTGTGTGTGTGAGCGCATGTCTGTATGGTCCCCCTGGATAGGGGTCCGCGGTGTCGCCACTCACCGTCAGCTCGCCACAAGCTGCCCCCGCGGGGTAATTATTGTTATTATTACTAAATTCCAATATTTTTGTTCATAATAATTATTAAAGTTAAGAATTTTAATATAATGTTATCGAAGTGTGGCTGTATAGGTTTCTGCCTTTGCTCAGTATAGAGTGAGTAGACAGGATTGCATGTATAGACGCAGATTTTTTTTTAAATTACTTTTCCGCCCTAGGGAAGAAATGTATCACTTTCAACCCGCTTCTTAGATAAACAATGACCTACTTTCAGAGTATGAGTGATGAAAAATAATATTTTTAAGGCGAGGGCGCTATTTTGATTCCAGAGCATAGCGAAGGATTCTTGAGTAGAATTCTGAGCGCAGCGAGGGATTCAAAGTATGCCGCCCGAGGAAAAAATAATTTTGCGGCCGAGTGATACACTCTACTTTTCATCCCCCCTCTATGAGGAAAATAAATAAAAGGCGCTTCTAGGTACTCATATTTATATTAAAAATTATAATATTACAAACATTTGAATCTTATTAGAACAACTACAACAAATAAAGCAACAACAACAAGTAAAAGTAACAAATAAAGTAAAGTAAGAACTAAAATTTATATTTATATCAGACACATTTTCACGGTTATGAAAATTTATTGTCACCGTTTTATTAGAGACAGAGATTGTTGTAGATTTATTTACAGTTTGGGTGTTTGTAATAGCATCTGGCAGATCTGAAATGTGTTCGTTTTGTTGTGAGGTTGATGGGCGCGGTGACAATGAAGGTGGATTAGCTGACGTGCGTAATTTTTAGCCCAGTCATTTTACGGTTTGAGCCGGGACTAATTAATAATTGAAATGTTTTTTCGGTATAATATAGAAGAGCCATTTTGAGCTTAAAAATGTACCAAATTTAAAAAAAAAATCTCGTCAGCAACAGGTCCTTCTTCTTCCTCCTAGACCATGTCCCATTTACTTGGGGTCGGCCTTCCTTGTCCTTCTTCTCCACTGAGCACGGTTTTGTGCTG
This sequence comes from Agonopterix subpropinquella, assembly GCA_922987775.1. Classification (NCBI taxonomy): domain Eukaryota; kingdom Metazoa; phylum Arthropoda; class Insecta; order Lepidoptera; family Depressariidae; genus Agonopterix; species Agonopterix subpropinquella. The sequence continues at coordinate 43,275,894 of OV277693.1, read as the reverse complement.
TGTCGGTGTCGAGCTGAGCTTCTTTAAGGTCTTTTTTGGACCGTCGTCCACAAGATGGCGGGCGGCAGGTGGTCTTCCACGAGGACGTTTCGTCGTTGGCAAGTTTAGGGCAAGCTTCACCATATGATATATATACATATATGATCATCTGGACGACACTGGATGTGACCGTACCACCGTAAGCGTTTTTCTTTGACTTTATCGACTATTGAGGCGACTTTAAAGCTCTCCCTTATGTACTCATTTCGGATTTTGTCTAGCATTGTGACACCCGCTGACCAGCGTAGCATGCTCATTTCTGTTGTGTGTAGTTTGTCAAGGTGTTGCTTGTTGGATGCCCAACATTCGGACCCATACAGTACAGCAGGTATAATGGCTGTCTTATACATTTGCCCCTTGACCTTAAGAGGCATTTTCCTATCACACATGACGCCTGTGAGTTGTCTCCACTTCATCCATCCTGTCGTAGTTCTATGAGTAACATCTTTGTCAATTTCACCATCGTTGCTAAGTATTGAGCCTAAGTACTTAAATTGTGTCACCGTGGGTATATTTCCTATATGTTATTAGGGTCAGTGACGTCATCGAAAACGCACGTCAGCAACAGGTCCAATTTTGAAATTTTGATATTATCTCGTTCTCAAAAACCTGATGGTCCTTTTTTTGCACACAATTAAGGCTTTACCATTAGGTTGCCTGTCCATTGAAGCTGTGCGAGCTGTGTAGCTGTGTTTTTTTAACCAATCACAATCAGGAGTTCGGGCGAGACGCGGCCGAACTCCTGATTGTGATTGGCACCCTTATACATACTTCAAACATGGTGTAATTATTTTTGTCTACTTCGAAGGTTTTGAAAAATACATTAGTATTTTCTAATAAATCGCTCATTTTTAAAATTTCAATGCCTATTTTATTGCTCAAAAATAATGTTTATTATTAAATCCAATTCATATGAGTGCATTGGTATTAATATTATTAATTTAAAAGCCTTCTGGGACACACAATTTGGATTTCTATGTTGCGTAGCAAATTTTTTTAAATATATTTTAGATATCATTTTTGTCCCTAAATGGTGCCGGTTACAGTTTAAAAGTACAATTAATAATACTCCCTACCCCGCCTAACAAAACTCCGTAAAATGACTGGCCTATTTATACCTTCAACGATACGGTTGCTTGTTTTTGCCTTATTTTCGACGGAGTCTTCTATGTAGCCTTCTGCGACTGTTGTAGATTTCCATCCTCCATGGCGCTTTAGTATCGACAGGTCCGCTCCAGAATCAGCTAAAAGAGTAGCGGAGGTTCGTCGAAAACAATGCCCTGTATAAAGCTTGGTATCGGGCAACTTCAAATAACTAGCAATTTCTTTCGGCATGCTAGAAATTTTATTTTTGCCAATAGCTTGTCTGAAGCACTTTCCATTTTGATATCGAATGAAAAACCGATTGGTTTTTTGTCAGAAGGACACAGGTTCTGGTATTTATCTACAATACCTTTGTACTCTCCGCATATGGCAAAAGATCGATCTATTTTGGTTTTTGTGCCTGTCAACATTACTAACAGTAACAGCTCTGAGTGCTTTTCGATATCATCGACCGTTAATTTTAGTAGTTCGTTACCACGACAAGCTCCATGTATCCCGAAAATTAAAGCCACCTGTAACAAACAAAACAGAATGTGAATTAGACAAGTACTTAGGTACAGGTAACATAACACATTTTATTTAGAACACTGCTGTTAAAGGTACTTCACTAATCTGTTTACACAATAAAATTATTAAATAGATACTCACTTTTATGGCGAGAAAGTCTTTATCCAGTGCCTCATTCAAGAAAGTCTCCACATTTTGGCCGGAAAACACTTTCGATTTCTTCGATTTGTGTTCTTCAGACAGTCTCTTCAAATATGCGATTAAATTTGAATATTTTTCGATTTTAATATCATTATTGGTACTGAAAGTAGATTTTAGCATTGAGTACGTACTCCAAAGAGTAGAAGGTTGCTTAGATATTCTTGAAAATTAGCCAAAAATACAGTTTCCGAAAAAGTATTCGCGCCTTTTGAATTTTTCCATACGACGAAATTGTCATAGGTTTTTAGATATATTTCTCTGGATTTTGTCGGTAACAAATTGAGTGTCACATTTTTTGCGTCATTTCTAAACCCCGCACTACACTCTCGCCGAGAATTCTCGCCGAGAATTCTCGCCGAGAACTCTCGGCGTGAACTTTCAAGGAAAATTGCTATACGACGCCACGAGAACAATGAAGGGCATCCACATCTCGTTCTCGGCCTTTCTCGCCCGTTCTTGGCGAGAATGAAGAGCCGGCATAACACTTTCCGGTGTTAATGTCGACTCACTACTCGAGGAACTCATTTGTGAAAATTACGTTGTAAAATTGAAGAATCTTTGAACAGAGAGAGGAGAGCAAAGAGAATATAATCACTACGTGAGGAGAGGACAAGACAATAAGTTCACGCTTTTTCCTAGGAACAAGCATAAGCTTTTTTCATTTGAAAATGAAATGAAAATGAAAATGAAAAATGAAAATGAAAATAATTTATTTAAATAAAGGTATAAAAAAATGGTTACATAAAAATCTTAAAGTAATATTAACTAAAGTACACTTGGGGTGAATGCAGAAAATTTTTTTATGTATACCGAATTCATTTACCAGGGGTTCCCATCGTAGGCAAGCGAAAGCCTGCTTGTTTCTAGGGAAACCAGTTTCTAGTTGATTAAAGTTAGTTACTGTTTATAGGTGGTGTGTGATTGTAACCCTAGTATGTAAAATTATGATTTGGTGTGGATGTGGAAGTGTGAAGAGTACCTAGTGAGCTCAATAAAGGTATGATGTATGTGAGAATAAAATTAATAAATTATGTATATAAGTATGTGTATATGATGTGAATAGAACCAATATATTATGTTTATATGAGTTATATTATAAAATGATAATAAATGTTTTTGTTTTTTCGGCGGCGCGGCGTGTCGCCCGTCTTACCTGCCAGTAACTTTTTCATACAATATTTGCGTTCGATCTCTTTGGTCGCGGACCTATGTAGCAACAATACATGTTCCAAATTCAAAACTCATTATTGCCCGCTGTTAAAGTCTCTTAACAACTTACTTAACAAAAAGTACAACTTTAGGCGCACTTAAAGTGGACTAAAGTGACACTTTTTGAATAGATGGGATGAAAATAATATTGCAGCCGATGACTTTTACGTTCGCTGGTACGTCTACTGGAGTCGGTGTCAAGCCAAGCCAAAAAATTACTGCACGCCCAGTCGCGAATCCTACCGGCTTGACAGCGACTTCGACACCAGACAGCTCTTTTATTGTATATTTATCAAAATAAGAATGTTATTAACAAAATTGTTCACAGGATGAAACGGGGCGACTGATGCGGCGGAACATAGTGAGGTACGCCATCTTGGCCTACGTCATCACTCTGCAGAGGGTGTCACTGAGGGTCAAAAGAAGATTCCCGACGTGGCAGCACGTAGTGGACTCCGGTAAGTCCGCAGGTAGGGTTGCCAGCTCCATCTAAATTATTGAAAGACCGAATTAGCAAACACCGCTGTAACATCATGAAAGCACCTACATCATTTTAGTCTTCGATTCGCGCGTTTGATCTCAGTATTTATGATGAATCGAGAAAAAAAAACCTGGTAATCTGATGGCTTGGCAACCCTATTGTGAGTCCACCTTTCGATCCGACTCGGTCCAATCAATAGCCGAAGTCAATGTTTGTTTTTTTTCAGGTCTGATGTTAGAGAGTGAGAGAAAAGTATTTGAGAAGATGGACGGCAAAAGTCCCATGTCGAAGTACTGGATGCCCCTCGTGTGGGCGACGAATATAATAAACAGGGCGCGCAAGGAGGGCCTGATAACGAGCGACCACATAGTGCAGACGCTGCTGGTCGAACTGTCAGATATCAGGAGGCGGCTGGGCGCCCTGATAGGATACGACACCGTCTGTGTACCACTGGTCTATACTCAGGTTTGTACAGTTATTTTAGACGTCTCGTCTCCTCGCATCCCGAGAAAACGATATAAATCTAGATAGCATAGCATATGCTCACGACTATATTCCCCGAGGGGGTAGTCAGAGATATTCTGAAACCTCAGAACATCCACGTTTCACTAGTAGTACCGATACTCTGTCCAGTGTGACGGGTAGTGAGCCCGTCGCCACTTGTAATGGACAGTAGTTACAATACATGCGTCGAAATTGAAGCATGCAGGTTTCCTCACGATGTTTTCCTTCACCGAAAAGCCAGTGTTACAAATCGTACATAAATTCCGAAAAACTCATTGGTACGAGTCGACCTGGACGGGGATCGAACCATCGCCTGCCTCCTCCACGGTAGGCAAGGTTACTCGCCACTAGACCACCACGGCTTCCAAAACGGCACAAAAATCTAGATGTGCCGCCATATTTGTTGTTTTACCTACAGTCAGCAGCAATAAGTTATGCAACGTGTTAATGAATTAATGCAAAACTAGAAAGTAGTTTGTTTAGAATCGAGAGCCGAATCGAATTATCATGGTTTCAACATGGGTAATTTTTTCAAAATATTAAATAAATTTTTTGTATAATTTTAAATTTACTGAACCCGTTGTCAACCCACCCCACGGGCACACCCACCCTACTTACTACCAAAACAAGATTATTAAAATGTATCCACGAGTACGTTAGCGCTTTCATTCATTGCTGAAATGATGAAAAATCATTTTTGCCTCAAAACTTAAAATTTTAACCACAAAAATAAATACATTATTGTTTCAATCTAACTATTTTGATATAAATCAGTTGGGGTGTATGAGGTTTTGCGTTACTTCATTAACACGTTGTATACACTTTAGTACTACGACGTAGAAAAAAGTGTAGGTATACAACTTATTGCTGCTGACTGTACCTATGCCAAAGAGCTCGCATGAAGATTTTCTCGTTTTGTAGCTTTGTCGTGGGTGGCATGCTAGCCGTGCTGCTCACAGAATGTAAATAACTAATCATTGGAAATAGCGTGTGTTTCTGCCGTCCCCGGGGCACAAACCCATTTTGCCGCCCCCGTTATCTTTATAAGAAGACCTACACAAAAAATAATGGAGCGAGCGAGCGCTAAATTTTTTAGTACAACTATTCATTCATTTTCGTAGACATTTTTCACTGAAAAACGATATAGACCTATTTTCTGTTTTTGGGTTATCTGTCGTTTTCTCTTCAAGAGGTGCAAAAATGAGAGAGTAATCGAGGCGGGGGCGGGGCATACAGACAGACAGACAGAATGGACGAAAGTATAAGGGTACCTTGTTTGACTACGGAACTCTAAAAATGTCACCCACACGTGAGTAGAATAGTCGACTATAAATTATGGTCTAACTAAACTAAAATGGCATGTAGTCAATGTCAAGTGAACTGTAGGATATCATTTGTGCATGGGATATTATATCGATCACAATCATTTTAGCTGGCGTAAAGTCACTTGTTATTAACATGTTAAATGATGTGCATACGACGGTATCCTTCAAGGCTACATCAGTGTGTTATATAGCTTCAGGTATAGGTACATACATTCTGCAGGTATATCCCATTCCAGCAGAACTGATATATTTAAACTACTTAGGGGCTGTTTAAACAGAAGTGACGCGGCACGGACATTTCGCGGGCGTTGTTAATTAATTACTGTAAGAACTTACGAAGAAGGACCTACGAAAATGACCAATTGTACCGTCAGTTATCAGAAATCCAGCAAAAAAAATTGACGAATATAAACAAAAAAAGCAAAACATACAGACATAGCCAAAGTCTTTCTCATATTATTCTTGAAAGAATTAATAAAATCGGTTTAGTGTTGGAGGAGGAAACAGGAGAATACGAAATGTAGATAAAATCGGTCCGAGCGGGTGGGGCGGATCGGACAAATACAGTTGTAAAAGTGACTTATTCTCAAAGAGGATAGCTTCTTAATTGTAACAAAACACCTTTGCCTACTTAAATATTACTAGGGAGTAGTTAATATTCGTAGGCAACCCGACCACTTTTACAGTAGTATGGAGACAGTCGCAAAAACTTTTACTAATTAGCTGTCCCATACATTTTGAATCGAGTACCTAGGTGCTGCTGCTGCAGTTTTGATGAAGATTTTTATTTATTTTTCCTTTATAGTTTTTCTTTTTTTTTTTGCTAGTTTTTCAGTTTGATATGGTCTTAATCTTGACCCCTTTACATATTATTAGGGTGTTTTGCTACACCCTGTAGAAAATAAAATAGGAAAACTTATATTTCAGACATTTATTAGTCCTTTTGGAATGGAAATTAGAACAACAAGCACGTATCCAGTGGGGGGTAGATATGTGGGATTTATCCTCCGCCTTGAATTTAAGGTAAAGAAAGTTTACGGTAGCATAGGCATAGGTATAGGAAGTTTAAGGTAGGACATAATATGAAGTTTATGGGGATATGATTCATACAAACGAAGTCTGGTAATCAATTATTTTTTTCAGGGACAATCTAGAAACTTAATCTCTACGCTTGCATGTTGTCAGATTTTCGTTAAAATAAACAGTTTCAATGCGTAAATACAATGAGTTTGTATGGAGCGCGCTCCGAATTATATCCTCATGAGGTACTTAGATAGGCAAATGTTTACGCGAACATTTCAAACCAGAAAAATGAGGCGAAACAATTGACAGTTTTACTTCGAAAATGTACTGAGATGACAGACCAAGTACCCTAATTTGTATTGAAGTGCCCTAGTTTTGCGTGCTTCAACTTAAAGCGCTTTTGGCCTATCCTTTCATTGGCCATAGGCAATGACATTAGTAAACAAGAACTAGATAGGTAACATAATTCTGTCTGGGAAAATCTTGTCACACTATACCGTGCTATAACTACGAGTATACTATTCTCTGTCTAAGTTAATTCTTTCCGTTGATAACACATCGCATACTTAACAATAATGTTAATGTGCGCATGAGCGTACGATGCGGGCCTCATGCCACAAGAGTAAATACCCAACAAAGACAAAGCTTCAGCTAGTCGACAATCTATAAGAGACATTGGGCGAGCGCGTCACGTGATAATTTTGTGCGCTCGCTCCTAAAAGCTTGGGGCGCACAAAATTATCACGTGACGCGCTCACCCAATATCTCTCATATCCTTAGATTGTCCACTAATTTGAGGAGATTTCATTTAAAAAAAATTGTTCAAAGACACTGGAAGGATCGTGAATATTTAGCTGTCAGATCTTGATGATTCGTCAGAGTTTCGTGTTTTTCTGGATTCTGTAATTTGAGGGAGCAATTTGTTGATTCATTAATAAAATTAGAGTAATTTTAATTTGAAATACGTTTTGATACCTTGATTCATCGATTCACTGTAGTGAATTATTATTTACGTACGTATCATCATTCTCTTGCCCATTTCCCATTATTTGGGGTCGGCGCAATATGTCATCCTCTTCCATTCATCAGTCTTAGCCGTCATTTCAGCACTCACTCCTTTATTTATGTAGGTGTAAGTGTAACTCACTAATATTTTCGGTGCTATTGCGTATTTATTGGTAGTGAATTTAATACAATGTCAGCACCACATGTCAGATATGATGCACACTATAGGCAAACAGCACTTTTTACTATCAATACGACAGGTTTTTCTGAACTTTTAATATTCCCATCTACAGATTTTTTGTTTTCCCGACTAGTCTTGGAAAACGCCTCATCGTTCGAAGCTTTGCCTCTGTGTGTTATTTATTCATGTGCTCATGCTCTTAGGTATACGTGCCGTTTCGCGCTAATCGTCCCAGTTTACTACTCTCTGACCATTTATTATTATATCCTTTTTGAAACGTTAATATTACTGTTTTTGCATGCATGTAAAATTTATTTTGATAACCGTAACAGCGTTACTTATACAATAAGTATTTTGCGGTGACACGATGTTTATTGCACATTGTGTTAAGTAGACAAAGTTTGGATGTTTCTTTTATATTTTTCTACTTGGATGTCAAATAAGTGTCTAATATATGCTTGTATTGTTTGAAAATTATTAACGCTTGCTTTTGCTTATGAAGTATTGTTAGGTACATACATTTATCTAAGCACAATACCTATGCTTATTAATTCACTAGAGTTTAACTCCGACTTCGTCCGCACAAATTATATACCAGATTTTAAGTCAAATCATAAGCTATCAAACAAAAAAGTTGCATCAAAGCGAATAATTATTATATTTGTATAGAACATTATGAATATTATGATACAAGTGAGCGAAGTTGTGGGATTGCAGCACGAGCCGCAGGCGAGTACTGTACAAACTAGCCGAGGCTGTAATGACCACTGCTCATGAATGCGTTTCAAACTACGTTTATCAACACTATTTTAGACAAATGTTTGTGGAAAATGGCGCTGGACTTCTTTTTGAAAAATAATTTACAAATCTTCGCTCAACTATGAATTATTTGTCAAATAACTGTCTACACCCACCGATATTGGAAGAAACTTAAGTTTTGTTTATTAAATAACGTATAACTTCCGTTAATCGAATAAAGCGAGCGTTACTTACAGCTTACACTAACAAAAAGAAACATTTTTCAATTGAGTCATGTTGTGTAGGTATGATACAAATATCAATGAATGAATCAAATCTTTTTGGAGGGCTGAATCGAAAACCATTTCGTGATAGGTACCTTCTCAATCAATGATATTAATGTTATCTACTGCTGGTCTCAATTAACAATATTTTCTATGTCAGAATTTTAAAATGAAAGGGTTTCCTCATAGATATATTATAGGTTACCTACAGATATTTTTAATAACGCCGTTTTTCTGTCCGACGAGTGACGCGACGTCACTCGGACAGACCAGAACTTTAATATTCATATTCTATTATTATTAATATTCTAATAAGTCTATGTTGGTAAACTAAAATAAGAAAAAATATGATTTTTACGCGAATATTTTTGCCAACAAAGAGAATGGAACAACAAGTGAAATTAGTTTCTTAAAATTATGTCTTCTATCCATTAAGAGGTCAATGCTTCTATCAGTAAAAAATATAAAATAAAGACAAAATAAAACCGGTCAAGTGGGAGTCGGGCTACTCGCGCACCGAGGGTTCCGTACCACACCACCACAGAACACAACATTATTAACTTGGAAAACATTTTTTTTTTTGTCCGGGACCTTTAGCGCGAGACCGACTCACACTTGGCCGGTTTTTAATATTTGTTGTAATTCTGTAGAGTTTTCTCTATAATCACACTAAGTTTGACGCTTGTATGTATTACCGTTTTTACTATAGAGCGTGAAGAAAAAACGTTGATAAAAACTAGTTTCTTGTTGAAGACCCCCCTTAATTTTTAACTTTCTGCCATTTTTATTATTTGTTAACAAATCCGCCGCAATAACGCATAATCTGAGAAAATTTCATCTATCTAGCTATTACGGTTCAAAAGTTACAGCCCTAAATAGGTAGGACAGACGGACGGACGGACAGACGGACAGACGGACGGACGGACGGACGGACGGACGGAAGGACGGACGGACAACGTAGGCTTAGTAATAGGGTCCCGTTTTCACCCTTCGGGTACGGAACCCTAAAAAACTTGGCATACTTACCTACCGAATTATGGAAATCATCAGAGGAAATCACTGTACGCTGATGAATTATTTTCATCGATAATCTCTTGCCGTTGGTACCTACTTTTATTAAAGGCTGAAATATTTGTAATTTGCAGGTGGTGACACTTGCGCTGTACACATACTTCGTAGCCGCCCTGATGGGCAGGCAGCTGGTGCCCCCTGCCCCGGGGAGCACCTCCAAATATGAGCCGGACGTATACTTTCCTCTGTTCACCGCTTTACAGGTAACTTACTTATTATACAGGGCGTAACGGACAGCCCTCCGCAAACTGAAACGGTGAACTCAGACCATCAAACTGAACAACTTTTACTATGGAGCCTACCACAGGAAATGCGAAAAAAAAACAGCTGTTTCATAAAAACTGCTGTACGCACGGCGACACATCAAGCTATACAAAACCAAAATAAGCTGGCCCCACGACATTATACGTTATTCATCCTACGCGTGGCCAGCTTATGTTGGTTTTGTATAGCTTGATGTGTCGCTGTGTGTACCTTACCTAACCGACTCAAATGTATGGGACAGCTGATTTTTTTCGCGCCTCCTGAGGTAGTCTCCATAGTGAACGTTGTTCAGTTTGATGGTCTGAATTCACCGTTTCAGTTTGCAGAGGGCTGTCACTTACACCCTGTACATTAATTCAGGTACTAACAACTACATCGTCTACGATATATGATATATAATACCTACCGTTTGGTTATTTATGGCTTCTTAGAATACATAATACCTACCACTCCATTTCTTCTCGTGCGTATTGTACGTCAGGCGGAAAATTCTCGAGCAGTTTTTATGAACTTAATCACATTTGAAATAGAGTTGAAAATAACGTGCAAGAGATGACCCGATCACACGCCACAGTGTTTTATCTCTAGCATGCTATTTTCAACTCTATTCTAATTGCGATTCAGTTCATTATCGATTTATCAACGAAAACTGCTCGAGTATTTGCCTGTCTGATGTGAACTGACCCTATGGAATATGGCTTAAGGATTTTATACCTGACACGTAATTCCGTTTTGTAACTTTAAATAATTGATTATTTGTGGTTGGACTATTGCAAGCATCAAGGGTCGTTAATAGTTATGTAACACTGAGTCCATCCCTGGAGTGCGATTTTTGAATCTCATACGTTAACTCTGTAGTTGAAAATATCAATATTACTATGGAGACGTGCATCGTCTACTGATTTGACATTAAAAAATCATACTCCAAGAGTGCGATATTTGAAAGTCAAATCAGCAGCAAAAAGATGCGAATCTCCACTCCATACATTTTCAACTGCAGAGTTCAACGTATGAGATTCAAAAATCGCACTCCTGGTCCTTTGTGTTCGCGCTAAGCTCGCTCACCCATACTTTACGCATATCTCCGAACTTATGGTATTTTCTTTTTATTCTCGGGAATGCAGGTTTCCTCACGATGTTTTCCTTCACCGCCGAGCTAGTAAATGATAAATACAACCGTACATAAATTCCAAAGAATTTAGTGGTACAGGCCAGGAATCGATAAATACCTATGCTGTTTATTAACTATTCTGTGCCTATGCTATCTATCTATCTATCTAATCTAAACTATTATAAAACTGTAACAGAAGTGTGTCTGTACATTGAAGATATTTACAAAAAAAAGATTACGATATGGTTTTTAGATGTCCCTAATTCCAAATCACCAATTTTTGGATTATTTGTCTGACTGTTTGTTTGTGTGTATGTTTGTTCGAGCATCACGCAAAAACTACTGAACCGATTTTGATGAAACTTTTTTTTTTGATAGCTTATGATTTGACTTAAAATCTGGTATATAATTTATGCGGACGAAGTCGCGGGTAAATGCTCGTACTATTATAAAACAGTAAATTTAAAAAAAGAAGTTTGAGTTTGTTTGTCTGTTCAACATGCGAAAATTACTAAACCGATTTTCATGAAACTTTGTTTGTTTGATAGCTTATGATCTGACTTCAAATCTGGTATATAATTCGTGCGGACGAAGTCGCAGGTAAACTCTAGTACTTACTTAACAGTAGATTATGTATCCAAGGGATAAAGCAGTGTCTTTCGTAACGGGCATAATGAATCCCGGGCGTAACGAACGATCGTTATGACAACTACCCTGAGTGCAGCGAGGGGTTCAATTTCGCCCAAGACGATACACCTTTATCCCCGAAGTGACTACGTACTCTACTGTTCGGACCTTCTACTAAAATAAAAAATAAAGCTATAAGAAACAGACTGACAGGCTAGACCGTACGGCCGTTATGTATGACTTACTTTAGGTTAGATTTACATGTTATATGATTGGCTATCGTCGAACTTGGTGTGAAAAAATGATTAACGGATTTAAATAATACATTCAGACATAATATCTCAATGTCATATTGTTATGACCTCTAGAACCTTGGTAGGTACATTAAGTAATTATGTACCTACCTACTTACTGAAAATACTTATACACACTAAGCGCTCGACAATGGCCTATTATGTGTCAAGAATCTAAGCTAAAGTAAGTCATTATAGTCCTACTCGGTCTAGCCGCAAGTACTCTTTGATAATTTGTACTGAATTTCATTATTACCCGCTGGTCAATAATGTGATTTGAATTTGGAACCGCAACCACAGATTATTTATAACCTCGTGGAAACAATGTGGAAACAGGTGTTTTCGCCTTGGGCGAGCTTGAACCCCTTGCTGCACTCAGGATTCTAGTCTTAACTCTTCGTTGCGCTCGGGAGTTAACCCTAGAATCCTTCCTTCATTACTTCGGTAGGCACGGGATTCAATATGCTTGTGAGTCTTGTGACGAAAGCAACTGCCCCTTGGTGCATTAAATTAAATTAAATTAAATTACCTTTTCTCAAACATGCTTGGAAATGTGAGCATTATTTTGACAACCTTCTTCGAGATAAATCGAAATTGCTGTACTGGCCAAATACATGCGCGCAGCGGCCGGCAATGTTGTATGAAAATCCATATCTGTCGTGTTTAGCGGCCAAGTAAATTACATAGTAAACTCATATCTGTCGTGTAATTTAAAAATGGAACGATCTTTTATTCCGAAACATGGCGACCAAGGAGGTAACTCATCAAAGGTTTTATTTAAATTTCGAACTGGCTTGCAAATAGAAAGCTGTTTATTGAAAAAAAAAAAACAAATTGTTGTTCGTTGTTCATCATTGATTTTGAAAAGAGTTTTAATTTCCGCGAATTATTGGAGAAAATTTATTGTTTTAATTTCCGCGCATTGTTTGAGAAAAGTACTATAAAAGCCATGGCCACAACTAGGCATTGATGGACTTACATTTACACGTTCGTCCATCAATGCCTCTCTTGCTGTCCGCTGCAGTAATGTACTATTTCTCAAACATGCTTGGAAATGTGAGCATTATTTTGACAACCTTCTTCGAGATAAATCGAAATTGCTGTACTGGCCAAATACATGCGCGCAGCGGCCGGCAATGTTGTATGAAAATCCATATCTGTCGTGTTTTGCGGCCAAATAAATTACATAGTAAACTCAGAGATTTTTCTTAATACAAAATCTCTGAGTAAACTCATATCTGTCGTGTAATTTAAAAATGGAACGATCTTTTTCTCCGAAACATGGCGACCAAGGAGGTAACTCATCAAAGGTTTTATTTAAATTTCGAACTGGCTTACAAATAGAAAGCTGTTTATTGAAAAAAAAAATTGTTTTCGTTGTTCGTTATTGATTTTGAAAAGAGTTTTAATTTCCGCGCATTATTTGAGAAAAGTACTCTATACAAGCCTTGGCCACAACTAGGCATTGATGGACTTACGTATGTGTGCCTCGGCTTCGCCTCGGCCCACATTTACACGTTCGTCCATCAATGCCTCTGTTGCTGGCCGCTGCAGTAATGTACTAATTAATACCTACTTATACAGGGTTACTTCGGAGACAGTGCGCAAATTTTACGTATATGAAGCTCATTCAAAATAAAAAGAGCCGTATTTTTTTATTCTACCATGTCTCATACAAAAATATTAAAAGTCAAGCGTAAACAAGACGCGTGCGCACTCTGCGGAGGGGTTGCGATTACTTGCGATCAGTGACTCACCCACTCACCCTCGAGAGAGGCCACGGGGCGCGTACGCCGGTCGCTCCGCGCTACCCTCGCACCTACCAACCCTTTGAACTCAAGAGTGTAGTGTAGCAACGCTACATTAATTTTCGGGTGGATAAATTGAAAAAAAAAACAAACAAACAAAAATTTTTTCCCCTTTAATGTTCTATTAACGATACTGATTGCCTGGAAGAAAAATGCGCACTGTCTCCGAAGTAGCCCTGTGTAGGATATGATGAATGAATACCTAATTATGAATTAACAAAATCAACTTTTGGCAGTTTTGTTTCTACGTCGGGTGGTTGAAAGTAGCGGAAGTGCTCATAAATCCATTTGGTGAAGACGACGATGATATCGAGTTGAATTGGCTTATAGATAGGCATATAAAGGTGCGTATTTCTTCATTTATTTATATTGGTCTAGCTCTATTATTTTAAACATAATTATTATAAACTATTTATTTCGTACCAACCAAAATTGGAAAACACTTCAATTGTTTTCAACTTTCACTTGAGCCAATTGTACTTCTAATGGAGAATCTATCGGTAGCGAGAATAAAAAATCATATAAAATTAGGTAGTCGTAAACGTACCTACGTCCCACTGCAGGGCACAGGCCTGCCCTCAGGGAAGGAGTATGGGCGTGGGCGTCTTTTATGATAGTTACCTACTAATTTCAAATTTCCTACTTCACAAAAATCTAAACGCAGTATTGTACCTAATAAATAATTTATTATTTTCACAACACAGGCAGCCTATATGATAGTCGACGAAATGCATGAAGAGCATCCAGAACTCCTCAAGGACCAGTATTGGGAGGAGGTGGTGCCGAAAGACTTGCCCTACACGGTGGCGTCGGAGCACTACAGGCGGCACGAGCCCGCCTGCTCCGCGGACCACTACAAGGTGAAGGCGGAGGACGCGGTGTACGCCAACGTGCAGTCGCCGCGGAAGAGCCACGACGAAACCTACGCCGACTATGTGAGTACTGGCCTTAGTCATCATCTTCATTGTGTTTTGTGTACCAAAAGATACGACCTTTTTGAAACTCATCCTTTGAACTCAGCAGTTGAAAATGTCAAAATTACTATGGAGATACGCATCTTTCTACTGCTGATTTGACTTTGCAAGCAATCTTCATAGTAATTTTGACATTTTGTACTGCTGAGTTCAACGTATGACTTTCACACGTTCAAATCAGCAGTAGAAAGATGCATTATCTCCATATTAATTTTGACATTTTCTACTGCTGATTTGAACGTTCAAAAATCGCACTCCAGTGGTCTTCCCTATCTAGGAAGTTGTTTACTAAGTGCCCAGTACTACGGCATATACCAACTTACAACCAGTACACTATCCTCTACCATGGCTGTGATGTGACCATTGCCTGTCATCGATTGATAGATGGGTACCGATAGGCTATTAATACAGCAATTTGCGTTTACAATAAACTGTTCTAGTGACGGTACTTCACTTGGCGTAGCACACCTACTACCTATTCGTGTAGGCATATCGTAGCTACTATTAAAATCCTTTGATGTGATCGAAATCAGACTAGTGAACGGAAACGCGATTTTGTTATTTGCATTATTTTCCATGATCAATAGCAATCAGAAACAGATAAGTGTCTGGGCTGTGGCTCAGTTTCTTTCAAAATAGGGTAGACTGATCAAATGTAAAAAGCCTAACAAAAGCTGGACGCCGGACACCGTCAAATTTGGCCGGACACACATCCAAAAAGCCTAACTATGTCCGGCTTTATCCGGACGCCTGCCAACGCTACATGTACATGATTCAACCTATACGTGTGGGCAGGTTATGCTGGTTAATATTGTTTATATAGCTTGTTAATATAGCTGTTAATATAGCTTGAGGTGTGGCCATAGAGAAGGTACCTAGGTAGGTACAGACAGAAGATATGTAGGTACATATCTTCTGTCAAAACACACATTATATCAATTCGATATCGATCGATCTTCGGAATGCTACTATAGAAATAGGAAGTAGGTAGGTACTATGCTACACAATTGCCCTAACGATATTTCACAATTTCAGGAGAGCGTCGACACCCCATTAGTAGAACGACGAAAAAACTGGTTTCAAAGACAAATATCAAGAATGGGATCAGTGCGGTCCGCATCGACTGCCTACTCGTCGGGCGGGCTCTTCGGGCGGAACCGCCACAACTCGGTGGTGTACTCGAGTCCCGAAGCGGGGCAGCCGATGCCGCAGCCTCAGCAACACCACAAGATGTCGCTTTACGAGCGGCTGGTCGGGCGCAAGTCCGGTCGAGGGCAACATCGACAAAATTCCAGACATGGTACTTTTGTTTTAATTTCGACATAAGTAGCGATAGATTGGTCTGTCTACCTACTGCATCCTACGTATAACCTTTGTTAACCAGTTTATTATTTTAGTAGGTATTATTATTCTTTTCTTCTCTTTATTAAATACCTACCTACCTATTAGGTACCTGGCCTTAGTCAAGCGAGACTAGAAAAAATTTCTCAACAACTCGAGAACTCGAGAAATCAATTCAAAGAGATCAGATTTATAAGTAGGTACCTACTATTTGTTGACACAAATATAATTTGACCATACCATAGGTATACCATACACGATCCAGAAAAAATGCTACAAAAACTCACGTTTACGTAACGTACAGTGTCACCAACTTATCTGTAGAATGAGCGATGGCGCCACTTTCTGCACCTGTTCTGCACAGACTACATCGACTGACAACAACAAAATGACGTTTTCCTAGTCATCGCATCAGTAGTTCCGCTTTTGGCCATTCTACATACAGGGTTATTTGTAATTCGACGTATTCCTTTCAGGACGTTAAAGGGCAGCCTAAATGCAATTATGTGAATCCCCATATTTGGGGTCGGAAATCAACAGTTTTCGAGATATTTGGAATTTAAGGTATTTTACCAAATAACCAATTTTTTCACACATTTTCTTAAATTAAAAAAAATTTGCTTCTTCTATGGCGTCGATTTGAATTTTAATTCATAGCTAACACTTTTTCCGAGATTTTATCATAAATCAATGTCCGATCATACTGAGCAATTCAAAATAAATCAATAACAAAGAAGGTTAATTTTTGAAAAAAAATTACAAAGTCTTGAAAACATGTAATTTTTCTCAAAAAAATTGTATGAAAAAAGTGTGCGTTTTACTGAAATAACTTATCCTCGTTATCCTCGTAAATGGAATTACAATGTCAAAAAAGGTTTTTTAGTTAGTACGTGATACGTAGAGGCAACATTCTCTTGGAGAAAAATTTTACGATTTTTTTTTAGATAACATTATTTATTAATTTAAATTTACACATCTTACTCAGAGTGAGCCTCTCGGTTCCGAACACATACACGCAAACACTTTCTTAGTTCATTTTTAGTTATTCTTGAAGTAAAGGTAAAATCTCACTACCTCCGCTGCGTTTATTATGCGCTGCCTTAAGTCTTCTACGTCGTTTACTATGGTTTGATAAACAAAGTCTTTCATTGTGTCCCCAGACAAAAAAATTACATGAAGTCAAGTCGGGGCTTATTGCAGGCCAAGGAGTGGCTCTGCTCTACCAATCCCTCAAATGGTTACGTTGCTGGCCCGACTTGCAAGTTATTCGAATAGATGGATTGATAGAGGACGGCCAATACATGGTCTGCAAGAAGCCCTGACTTGACTTCTTGTAATTTTCATGTCTGGGGACACATGAAAGACCTTGTTTATCAAACCACAGTAAACGACGTAGAAGACTTAAGGCAGCGCATAATAAACGAAGTGGAGGTAATGAGATTTTACCTCACTCTCTCACGCTCACTTTGAGTAAGATGTGTAGATTTAAATTAATTAATAATATTATCTAAAAAAAAAATCGTAAAGTTTTTCTCCGAGAGAATGTTGCCTCTACGTATCACGTACTAAGTAAAAAACCTTTTTTGACATTGTAATTCCATTTATTTCTAGAACATTTATACCTCTTTAGAAAGCTAACAAAACGAGGAAGTTATTTCAGTAAGACGCACACTTTTTTTCATACATTTTTTTGGAGAAAAAACGCATGATTTCGAGACTTCGTAATTTTTTTTTTTAATTTACCGTTATTGTTATTGATTTATTTTGAATTGCTCAGTATGGTCGGACATTGATTAATGAAAAAATCTCGGAAAAAGTGTTAGCTATGAATTAAAATTCAAATCGACGCCATAGAATAAGCAAATTTTTTTTAATTTAAGAAAATGTGTGAAAAAATGGGTTTTTTGGTAAAAACCTTAAATTTCAAATATCTCGAAAACTATTGATTTCCGACCCCACATATGGGGGTTCACATAATTGCATTTAGGCTGCCCTTTAACGTCCTGAAAAGAATACGTCGAATTACAAATAACCCTGTATAAGTTGGTGGCACTGTACGTTTGGATAATAGGCACCAAAGAGTCGTTATTAAGATTTTTTGGGATTCATTACGGAATAAAAACTTTTTATTGATTCAATTTTTTTTATGTGATCTGGCAAGATGTCATGGAAACAAAATATCAAAAGCCATAAAAACTAAAAAGGAAGAAAAGTTTTTTCCTTTTAATTTAAGTATTTGGTTTAACGCTCAGACTATGTAATTTATTTTTTTCTGACAAATAGCTGCGTGTTCTGAATTTTTAATGTAATGAAAACTTTTTGGCTGTACGAAAAATATTTAGACGAGAAATAAAAACTTGTTGGATTCCCAAAATGCTTTTTTGCCTCCTCATCATCATCAATCACAATCAGGAAGCTGGGAAAGAGGTAATTTATTCATCGGTGTTTTATGCAGGACACTATGAGGAACGTAAGCTACCTACATTTAATTTTAATACTAAGACTTGACTAAGAGTAAGACGTATATTTTTCAGGAGGTCAAAAAAGCAACGGTTCCGCTGTACCGATAACGCTGCGCAACCGCCCTCGCATACCCACGCCGGACGTGACCAAAGAAGTAATGGATCGCGAGAACCGCATCGCCATGGGCATGCAGAACATGGGAGTGATAATGTCCCACCAGGGCTACCAGAACGAAGTGCCCGTGCTGGGAGCGCTGGTGCTGTCGCCGATACAGGAGCTGGACAGCGGGTCCGTGAACAACACGCTGCACGCGGGGCAGCCGGGGACCACGGCGCTGGCGCAGGCTGTACTGTCGCCGGGGGGGATCGGGCCCCTGCTGGCGGCCTCGCCCGTGACGCTGGGGGTGCCGCAGCTGACGCTCGTCGGCTCCGCGCCCTCGACGCCCCGCACGGAGCGCGGCGCCTCCGTGTCCGTCATCTCGGGCGCCGCGACCCCCCCGCCCCGCGCCACCGTCACCGAGCTGCCCCCCTCCGACCGCGACAGCAACCACAGCGCCAGCACCGGCACTCCGCCCGAGTTCAACCGCAAACCGAACGGCTCCAAACGAGGCGAAGTCTATGTGTAAACGAATTCCGTCCAAAATGTGGTGCTTATGAAATTGTGATTGTTAATTTGTACAGAATCTCTTTTGACTGATGATTTTAGAAATAAAAATAACTGTATCGAGATAGCTCATTTAATATAAAACGACTATTTGTGTAACTAAATTGAATTTACGCACAAACAGGGATTGAATTGTATATCTTTCTATAAAGTGTTTTTTATTTAAAATATTTTTATTGTTTTAAACTTACTAACTCGACTCCTTAACATGCGTGGTTGTTAGGATAGCGCTGTGACTATGAGTGTGCTGGCAACAAAAAATTAAGATCAAAAACCACAAAATTAAATTACTTACCTACCTATGTTTTAAGCAGGCACTTCGTTCTCGCCGAGAACGGGCGAGACAGGCCGAGAACGAGAGTGTGGATGCCCTTCATTGTTCTCGTGGCGTCGTAAGCCCTTGTATTTTCCTTGAAAATTCTCGGCGAGAGTAAAGTGCGGGCTTTAGTCATAATATTGTTTGCCATTGAAGAAAAATAGTGTCATATCAAAGACTTTCACAATCACATAAGGTCAGTCGGGGCAAGTGCCTAAACCATAACGGTACTAGTTTCATAACCCAGTAAAATTAGATAAATCAGAAGAAATAATTTCCGGAGTTTTGAAACTTTTTTTAAACGTTCCTTTCGTACGCAATATTGAAGAAAAAAAAAAGTCCTGGTGAGGGGGGGGTGAGCTCGAGGAATTGGGGGGCTCTAAAGGTGACTTTTTTCAGTTTTTCGCTTATTTCTTGAAATCTAAAAGTCGTATCGAAATACTTTGTATGGACAAATTATACCTAACAAAATTTCCTACAAAACAAGTGGTATGCATTTTTGTCATAGAACTTAACCTTTGAGGGCTACGGGGTCGAGAATGTAACGGCATTTCAAAAATTATGAAATTTGTATGGCGACCCTCATGAAAGTTAAAGATAAAAACAAAATGATTTCATATTCTTAATCAGCAGCCCCAAAAACCCCCAGATACAAATTTTCAGTCGGTTCGGGGAACCCTTGAAAGCTGCATTGGCGTTTGAAATTTCCATGGTAGCCATCTTGGATATCGCAATTTTGGATTTTTTTCACCGCCAACCAAATCTGACCAGGGTCCTCTATGACATTTGTTCGAGGTCCATAACCCTATCTGTCATAGTTTCCGTGGGCCGTTGACCTCATCCATCAGGAGTCGACCTTCCGAGGAAGTCAAAGTTTTCCCTGTATCACCAAGGCATCCATATGATGATCCCCAAATGTCATCCTTGTACCGTAAGGGGAACCCGGAGATAAATTGGAGGTATCTGGTTGACCCCCCCTCCCCCCCCCCCCACATAAATATTAGATAAATACCCGTATAATTGTTCACCGGGTTTCCCCCATTCAACGTATAGTAAAATGATTTTAGGGATCATCATAAAGATGCCCTGGCGATAAAAATAATATTTCGACTTCCTCAGAAGGTCGACTCCTGACGGATGAGGTCAACGGCCCGCGGAAACTATGACAGATAGGGTTATGGACCTTGAACAATTGTCATAGAGGACCTTGGTCAGATTTGGTTGGCGGTGAAAAAAATCCAAAATTGCGATATCCAAGATGGCTGCCATGGAAATTTCAAAAGCCAATGCAGCTCTTAAGGGTTCTCCGAACCAACAGAAAATTTGTATCTGGGGGTTTTCGGGGTTGCTGATTAAGAATATGAAATCATTTTGTTTTTATCTTCAACTTTCATGAGGGTCGCCATACAAATTTCATAATTTTTGAAATGCCGTTACATTCTCGACCCCGTAGCCCTCAAAGGTTAAGTCCTATGACAAAAATGCATACTACTTGTTTTGTAGAAAATTTTGTTAGGTATAATTTGTCCATACAAAGTATTTCGATACGACTTTTAGATTTCAAGAAATAAGCGAAAAACTGAAAAAAGTCACCTTTAGAGCCCCCCCCTTCCTCGAGCTCACCCCCCCCTCACCAGGACTTTTTTTTTTCTTCATTATTACGTACCAAAGGAACGTTTAAAAAAAGTTTTAGAACTCCGGAAATTACTTCTCCTGATTGGTATATTTCAGCTTAATTTTACTGGGTTATCATAGGTACTGATTGGAATCTATAAAAATAATTATCAGGCCCGCCCAACATACGGCCACCATGCGGTGCGGCCCGCACAGGTCCTTCATTCGGCCCGCGAACTCGTAGTTTCGAATCGTTTTAAGAGGACAGACTAGTACCCTTTTTTCCATACAAACGTATTCCCCTGTTTCCTCCCTGGATAATGACACTGGAGCAAAACATTTGTTACCATACAATCTATGTTAGGTACCTCTGCTATTTCCCTGTTTTGCTTTTTTTGCGTAAATTAATTACTGTAAGAAAAGAACTAGGCACCTTAAAAATGCCCAATTTTACCGCCCGTTTTCAGACATACAGCAAACAAAGAGAACATACAGACATATCACATAGCCAAAGTCTTTCTCATTTATTCTTGAAAGAATTATTAAAATCGGTTTTGTTTTAGAGCAGGAAACAGGAATACGACATGCAGATTTCGTTCATTTTACGTAGATAAAATCAGTTTGAGCTGCAGTTGTCTCTTTCGCACTCTAGTCTGTGAGGTGTGTGCGGATCGGACAAATAGGTACGTAAACAGTTGGAAAAGTGCTCCTTCTATCTTTCTCTCCTGCTTTTAGCCCGCTGCGGTTACAAAAATAAAAAAACCCTTATTTGTACAATACATGTCATATCAGGAGTGCGATTTTTAGGGTTCCGAAGTCAACAAGGAACCCTTATAGTTTCGCCATGTCCGTCCGTCTGTCCGTCTGTCCGCGGCTTAGCTCAGAGACGCTTTGTACTAGAAAGCTGCAATTTGGCATGGGTATACATATTGGCCTCGATTCGGAGTGTACCACGACTAAACTAAACTAAATGTATTCCTGTTACTTTCTAAAATAAGATTAAGAAAAGAGACAGAAAACCAACAGCTGACTTTAGTGCTGTCAAAGTGACGTTAAATGCGCAAAATAAGTCGCCATCATAATGTACGCCATCTTATTTAAGTCGTTTTTGGGCGTTTAACGTCACTTTGACAGCACTAAAGTCAGCTGTTGGTTTTCTGTCTCTTTTCTTAATCTTATTTTAGAAAGTGACAGGAATACACAATTTAGTTTAGTTTAGTCGTGGTACACTCCGAATCGAGGCCATTATGATATTAATCAAGCCTACAAAGTGGTAAAATAAAATCATGAAATATATTTTTTTTTAGGGTAGGTACCTCCCTCTACGCGAAGGGGGAATGGAATTGTTTTTTCTCGTCTTCCCCATGGTGTGGGGTATCGTTGGATAGGTAATTTAAAAATATTATTGGTGTGGGAGAACCATTTTTCGATTTAGCGATCCGTTAGCTAAATATTAAGCTTTAAAGTGAAAACCCTGCACCGGCTGATAGAGGACCTCAAACCAGTCCAGAAACTGGACTTTCATGTCCAGTAAAAGTGCCACGGTTTTCGAGATATTTGGACTTAACATTTTTTTCTGAAATTTGGTACCTTTGTTACTCTTTTGACCACCATGGCCACAAAAGAAGAGATTTTTACAGTCCACTTTTTGCATAATATTTTCTAATAGTTGTGCTATCAGACGTGCATGAGAAAGTTAGTATAGCTAGGGTTGTTCTATTAAAAAATAATCTTAAAGATAACTTTAAACTTTTCCTGGAATTTTCACCTAAGTTTGAGCATGTGTGGTCTAAAAAAAATGTATAGCGACCAGGGTGGCCAACTTTACCAAAAATGCCCTATTTAGTCAACGATATCAATGTACTGTACCTTTAGTGCTGATTTTAAAATGGTACAGCACATGCTATTTGTTTTTTAAAAATAAAGATACTGCTATTCAAACTGAACTGGAGCTATTTTTGCAGCATCTGACTTTTTCAAAATTAAGACTTACAAGGCAATTGATTTGACAATTATGTTGGAAGGTGGGGTAAAGCCTTAAATAGAGTCATGGCCAAGATTAGGCCAATGAGGAGAGGGTGGTATGGCAGCCAGAAATTTTGACTTCATCAAGAGAAGCGTCGGTAAGACCGATACAATTGACGCAGGGTCGACAAAGATGGTGAAAAAATGTTTAAGTGTTTATGTTTACCCATTTTTTTTTGCCGCTCTCCATTATTCCGAGGGTTCCGTACCACCAAACATTACATAGTATTTTTTAACAAGGACAGTATGGGGAAGTTCACAACCACAGGAGATACAGAGAAATTATCTTAGGAACCCTTAGGTCTTTTTTTGTGAACACAGTTTTGGCATGATACATTTTTGGTCAAGCGTGAGTTGTCCATAAATGTGAAAAAAAATTACAACTTTTTTTTAATGCTGTTCGACCCAGTTTTATGTAAGGATCGGTTCATAGTATGGGAAGTAAAAAATCAGGACACCATAAGTTGGTCAAATTTAATAAAATAATTTTTCATACAATTTTGCGCGAGCCCGACACACACTTGGCCAATTTTTATTATTCGTTGAATTACTTTGAAGTATGCACTATAATCACACGAAGTTTGATTCTTGTATGTATTTCCGTTTTAACGAGAGAGCAAAATAAAAAAGGTTAAAAAAAAACACGTGTATGGTGACTCCCCCTAATGATTTACTTTTTGTATTTTTTATTATTGGATAATAAACTTGTGTTTATTATCCAATATTTAATCCAATTATTTTGTAACTAGCTGTTGCCCGCGACTTCGTCTGCGTGGACATGTGATTTTGTCTCATGTCTCGTCTAAGGGTCATGAAAGTCATGGTCTGACCAAGTCTAGAAACCCAGGCATGTAACATTAAAATGGCCATTAAGAAATGGGCTGATAAAATACACATGCTAGAATGCTCTGGCTTCTCGGGTCTGCAACATTGCAGGAAATTCATCAGCAATATAACACCACGAATCCCACAGTTCATACTGAACAACAGCAGGAGCAAAGCTCGTGCTATCGTCGGAGCTCTCACCGGGTACTACGCCTCACAGGCATGATAAAGCTCACCCTAGATCCCAGTTGCCGAGCGTGCGGAGAGGAGGAGGAAACCATGGAACATTTATACTGTGTGATTGCGATGTCTTGGTGGCTAAACGTATGTGTCCTGAGACTGAGAGATGGTTATTCAAAACTGGGAGATTACAGGTTTCTTCCCCTGAACACTATTGCCTCTCTCATTTTCCACGTTTTTCAATGGTGAAGAAAATATATATTAAGTAGGAGTCAACACAAAAGATAGGTACCATTGGGTTCATGTGTTGCTGGCTTGCCAGCCCCCATCATAGGATAAGAATAGGATAATAGTCATGAACTTGAGCTGAATCAAAATCAGAAAGTACCTACATTAAGTAAGTATGTAGGTATAAAAAAAAGTCATTCACAGATCCATTACTTGAATTTTTCTACTGTTCGTCGGTTATTAGTGTTTTATTTATGTCGAGCAGCATAATAATCATCTTACGACCCACTGCGGATCACAGACCTCCATTCACAAATAAACTTTAGAGGATAGAGGATAAGCGGAAAGCGCATCGTGGGTAGGCCCCTCACACGGTGGACTGACGACCTGGTGAAGGCGGCGGGAAAACGTTGGATGAGGGCAGCGCAGGACCGGTCGTTATGGCGATCCTTGGGGGAGGCCTATGTCAGCAGTGGACGTCCATCGGCTGAGATGATGATGATGATAGAGGATACTCTACCACGCGGGCTAGTGCACAATGGTGCAGGCAAGAGGTACAACGATAACATTCTAGCAAGCAAATGGTCAACTTGTTAAAAGAATTATTTTCATGCCACATTTGTAAATCTCTAACCTTACTTAGCTATTATGAAAGTACTTAGGCACATTTTTTTTTTTTTCTTTTATTAACTGTGGGTTTGCTCTTGACCACCAAACTGTGGTGTTATAAGGACTTTTTAGATAAGTAGGTACCTATCTATTCATAGATTGTGGTAGATTGATGTTCTATAGTTAAGCTACACAAATCCTCAAGAAATCATAATAGAACCGAAAATCAAACAAAACGAATACTTATTTGGCAAAATTTTCTGCAACAAAATTATTATACCGTAGAATTGGCTCAGATTCGGCTCAAACTACCATTATACTTACATACAAAGATGTATTCAATCAATTTGTAAGCTCCTTCTAGAGTTAAAAATACGCCTAACGATATCTATGAAGATGAAAACGATACTACAATAACTTTAGAAATGGTTAAAAGAAAGAAAAATATTTGACGACCCGTTTGGTGTAATGGTTACCACGCCGGACTGCTAAACCAGGGTCCTGGGTTCGAATCCCGGTTCGGTCATGGATGTAATATGTTTGTGCCGTTGTTGTATGGTTTCTATAATAAAAAGCCTATACTGCTTGCTTCGGATCATTACAATGTATGTGACTGTGAGCGTTATTTATTTAATTATTTTTCAATTCACCCGGTAAGTTACTTTACAATCAAATCTGTAAGACCTAATTTCTAAAACGCCTTGAGCGTGAGTTACGAGTAAGTGCAAGTATGGTCGAAATGTATGAACTTTGAGATCAGGGATTTAATCAATTAAATTAAGCTCCTGCTAGCTAGGTTTTGGAATAAATAATTTAATTGTTGCACACTTGCTTTTAAAAAACGCCTCACGCCATCTATTAAGATGAAAACGTACTATAATTACTTTAAAAAAGGTTAAAAGAAAGAGTATTTTTTTATATTTGACGACCCGTTTTGTGCAATAGTTACCACGCCGGACTGCCAAACCAGGGTCCTGGGCTCGAATCCCGGTTCGGTCATGGACATTATTATGTTTGTGCCGTTGTTGTAATGTTTCCATAATAAAAAGCCGTGCTTGCTTGGGATCACTACAACGTATGTATTAAAATAAGAAAAAAGCCAAAGAAAACGTACTGTCCTAAAATTGGATCTGATCTAATCTCAGGATATTATTAAGGTCAGCAAATTGCTTCTGTCAAATCCGTTGAAAAATGGATAAAAGAAAAAAAAAAGAAATCTCACCCAAGAATCGAACCTCCAACCTCTTGCGCGAAAATCTGACCATTTCCCAACTACGCTACACAGCTCTTGAGAGAAGTGTTGAAAAAAGCAACCACTATTTACTATTGGAATCTACCCAAATACATCTGTCAGCGTCAAGTCGGCGCTAGTGAGCATGATAAAACATTGGAAATTATCCCACAGACTCCCACAGTAACCCATTGCTGGGATAAAAAGTATCCTATGTGTTAATCCAGAACACATTCTATCTGCATGCCAAATTTCATCGAAATCCGTTCAGCCGTTTAGGCGTGATTGAGCCACAAACACACAAACATCCAAACATCCAAACATCCAAACATCGTCACAAACTTTCGCATTTATAATATTAGTGAGATTACCTATTCTGTGGTAATGTACTATTTTCAACCTTTTTTATTTTGCTCTCTCGTTAAAACGGTATTGCATGCAAGCATCAAACTTGGTGTGATTATAGTAAATACTTTAAAGTAAAAAAACAAATAATAAAAATTGGCCAAGTGTGTGTTGGGCTTGTATGAAAAATTATTTAAAAGACAACCACCAACTCGGGCCATTTTTGTACTACCAACTTTTTCTACAGCGTTATAAAAATATGGGAATAATAGTTCGCATACTCATATTACTAAAACTAATTATTTCAACGTTATATTTTATGGTACAAACGAGATATCTTGAATTGAATTTGGATATTTTAGTTACGAAATGTGAAAAAATGGCGAAAAAAACACAGAACAAGTAGTCACAAACTTTTTGAAAAAAGAAGGCCCTGACAATAAATTGATTGACATATTTTGACATTGACCACTTGACATTGACATAATTTTTTTTTAGGTTTTATTTCTCTAATTCTCTATTAAGGTGCCCTCACACAGGTGCGATTTCATCGAGCGATAATATCGCTGCGATTTTACAATTTTTATTTTCAGTACAGCATTGGCTTCTAATTTTTTGAACACGATTGGGTTTAATAGCAAAACTAACATTTAAACCAAGATCTGGTCCTAAAGCCAGGAATGGCCTCGATTCGGAGTGTACCACGACTAAACTAAACTAAATGTATTCCTGTCACTTTCTAAAATAAGATTAAGAAAAGAGACAGAAAACCAACAGCTGACTTTAGTGCTGTCAAAGTGACGTTAAACGCCCAAAAACGACTTAAATAAGATGGCGTACATTATGATGGCAGAGACTATGTATCAAGATAGACACCTTTTTTTTCAAAACGAGTTGACAAATGGCCAGGTCTCTCATTCTTAGTTATGGTATCGCTTCATTTGAAAAAAAAGACAAACACAGACAAATGTCACCGTCTTGAACGTCAAAGAGTCAGCTTTCGAGCTACCGTGGTTCCCACATGGGCACCAAAGTCTTTGGAGTTACATTGTGTGTTATTACGCGAGTTTGGTTTTTATTACGAAACAAATTATCTAGTGCGTATCTCATACACCACGGCTTGTGTGGCTACTGGTTGCTGGAGTAGAATGGGGGTTTTAACAGAAAATAATCCTAGGATATCTTTCCATCGGTAAGTAATCGACTACTGTTTTTAAGGTTTTGACCTGGGTAATGAATAAAATAATTCATTCCGAGTAAAGCTTTTTTGAATATGAATGTGGTACATAATGTGGAATTTCATTTTAGCTTGTTCTGTTTTCGGAAATTATTAACTAAAATCGTACGTTATTTGTACTGACAGTTTATGTACTCTAATTTATGCCATTAGTGTTGACCCGACTTATCGACAATTGCACACGGTGTAAGTACCAGAATCTGATGGCAAATAAGGAAATCAAATGACATCATGCAAGATGTACGGGAGTTTGGCAAAATTGTGTTATGCATGTAAGCTTTTATATACGCATTGTAATGACTAATCTGATAGAAATACGAACGAATTGCCATACTGGGTTAGATAATTGGATTAGGGCCCTTTACGCACTGCGACTTTTTGCAACGCGTCTGCACTTCAGTCGCGGTGCAGCACCGATGCAAACGTGATACAGCCTCAACGGAATACGTTTGTCGTCGTTTGATCAGTCACATCAACAGTCTTTGTCGCAATGCACACACGCGTCTGTATCGATGGTTGCGTATGCATACAAACGCCTGTTAATTTGCTAGTTTAGTAGCGATGCAGTAACGCGATTGATAAACGCGCGTTTATTCAAAAAGTCTCAGTTTGTAAAGGGTACCTACTTTGACTAGACAGATGAAAGTTTGACATTACCATGCGAAAATCTCAATTTTTTATGCCATGAAATTCTGGTAGACTTATACAAATTTATTTTTACGTAAAATTATGTTAATTTATTTCTATTATTTTGCAGACGGTGCCTAGGCATCCCAGACCTTCCAGACTGGAATTAGTTGAGCCGTCAACATCCATCAAGAAGTTTTCAGAAACAAATCAATACTAAGGTCTACCTACGGTCCCTTGGAGGTGTAAAAAGAACGTCATCCAGGTTTCATCATCAAACTAATTTGATGTAAAAATTTCAACGTAAGCTGTTGGTTTCATCAGTTAATAAAATAAAAGATAAATGTTTCTTTTTTTATTTACTTATACCTACATAAACTCTGCCCATAAAGAATAGAGATGAAAGGCTGGGCCACACAGAGTGCAGCTGCAGAAAGGCTGCGGGCCTACTGTAGGCCGGCAGTAGTTGTAAACTATGGAATTATATGCGAGGTGTCGCACTGCGGCTACCGTTCCGCAGCTGTTCCGCAGCCGTTCCGCAGCTGCACTCTGTGTGGCCCAGCCTTAAACGAGAGTGCTAGTTTCTTCGTAACTGTCACATTTTTGGCGTAAATTACTTGAGAATGGTGACAATTTTTTTATGAAAATTTTTCGTAATTAGGGTTCCGTACCCATAGGGTGAAAACGGGACCCTATTCCTATAAGCCCACGTTGTCCGTCCGTCCATCCTACCTATTACGGGCTGTAACTTTGAAACGGTAATATCTAGACAGTTGAAATTTACACAGAATGTGCGTTATTATATTACAGCGGATTTGCCACAGAACATTATACAGGGTGTCCCAGAAGTGGTGGTCTAAAAATGAACGAGGGGGTAGTGGAGATCATTTCCAACAATTTTGGTCCCATACACATAGGTCCGAAAATGAATGATATTTTTCAACACTACAAAAATGCAAATTTCAAAAAAACTGAAACATTTCCAACTTTTTATTAATTTTTTTTTTTTTTTTATGTGTATGGGACCAACATTGTTGGAAATGATATCCACTACCTCGACCTTGTCCATTTTAGACCACCACTTTTGGGACACCTGTATAGTCTTATTTTTTTCTATGGGATTTGCTAACAAAAAGTAAAAAATTAGGGTGCTCATACAGGAAACTATTTTTTAACGTTTTTTCTTCTCGCTCTATCGTAAAAACGGTAATACATACAAACGTCAAACTTGGTGTGATTATAGAGCACACTCTACAGTATAATAAAAAATAATAAAAACCGGCCAGGTGTGAGTCTGTATCACGCTAAAAGTCCCGGCGAAAACAACGCTTTTTTGTAAGTTAACATTTTGTGTGGTGGTGTGGTACGGAACCCTCGATGCACGAGTAGCCCCGTAGAGTTTTTATATTATTAATTTCCCTTTTCTTCACTTTCATTTTGGTATACTGCTATCGATAGCCTGTCGATATATATCACAGAAACAACACTAGTATCGTATATACAATTAAAACAAGTATCTATAGATAATCGGTCTCATTGGCACAAAAGGTGGCATAGATAAAAGTATATCCAACCATTTATTTATATGGCATTTTATAACGTAAAAAAGAGAAAACCGATGCAATTGTTTCGTCTTAAAAAAAAGGAATCTATTCTTGATACAAAATCTCTGTATGATGGCATCTTATTTTGCGCATTTAACGTCACTTTGACAGCACTAAAGTCAGCTGTTGGTTTTCTGTCTCTTTTCTTAATCTTATTTTAGAAAGTGACAGGAATACATTTAGTTTAGTTTAGTCGTGGTACACTCCGAATCGAGGCCAATGTCTCCATATGAGGGAACTCTTTCTTTTTAGGAAAGCCTTTCTAGCGACAGTTACCACAAGTATGTCTATCTCAGACTATACTTATTCATTCTCATTGGTGGGGCGGACGCGTGACGCTGATCGCAAAATTGAACCTGTGTGGTAGGAGTAGGACATGCGACGCGGTCACAAAGTCGCCGGGATATTATTGCTCGATAAAATCGCAACTGTGTGGGGGAGCCTTTAGTATAGGTAAATGGTGAAATAAAACAGTATTTGATTAAAAAACATAATTATTATTCATTTTCCACATCTTCTTTAACAATTATTTATCATCCAGATATTGTCTGGTATCGTGCCCAACCCATGTACCAGACTACCTTCAGTATGCACAACACCCCACAGTCCTTTTACCACTAACACTGCTACAATAATAACACAAATGCTATCTTCCTACGACTGTATCACACTTTCATTAATAAGTAGGTATAAAGCAGAAAAACACAGAAAAACTAAAGCGCAGCCGAATCGAACAAAAACATCAGATAATTCCACTGGATAATTCAGAGAAAGTATTCATTCAGAGCAGATTCAGAGCCATTTCCAAAGAGTACTTGCCATTTCAGAGCAAAATTCAGATTGCGCTATCCATAAAGGAAGTAATGTGTGTAGTTTCACCTCCTTGAGGATTACCTCCTTGATGACGCTATCATTAACCAAGAAGTTTTACTACAGTAAAGATCGCTTTTTTATATTGCTAACTGCGCTATTTGTAATTACTTCGAGCTGTCATCATATTACTTTAAATATTTTGTAACACGAAACGACTTTATTTGTAGCTATTATAGCAATTGGTTTGTATTTTTATTATATTTGTCTATATTAAAATGCGTATATAAAAGCTATCACATGCATATGCATGCATATCACAAATTGGCCTGACAGCCCATACATTGATGAATGATGTCTTTTGACCAACTTATGCTGTCCCGATTTTTTACATCCTATACTATGAAATGATCCTTAATCCTTACATAAAACTGGGTCGAACAGCATAAAAAAAAAGTTGTAATTTTTTTTCATATTTATGAACAACTCACGCTTGACCAAAAATTTATTATGCCAAAATTGTGTTCACAAAAAAAGACCTAAGGGTTCCTAAGACAATTTCCCTGTATCTCCTGTGGTTGTGGACTTCCCCATACTGTCCTTGTTAAAAATACTATGTAATGTTTGGTGGTACGGAACCCTCGTAATAATGGAAAGCGGCAAACAAAAATGGGTAAACATTTTCGTTTATAATGTAACTAACTAACATAATGCAGAAGGTATCATAAAAGTTTACTCAAAGTAACTGGGTTCCGAGGTGAAAACCTCCATCGACTCCACTATAAAGATTGTGAAAAAAATCTATAAAGTCAATGAAAATATTACAACAGAACTGCATTTGTTTTTTAAGTGTACTTAAAAAAAAAAACGTACAAAACTTTGGTATGTATACCAAAAACAATTTTTCAAGACCCTGTCGGTAGTATTAGTAGTGGCTCTATTTAGAATGACTTAAGTTTAGGGTAAGTTTTTTTTTTTTTTTTAATTATTACTTAAATAATTAATAACGTTGTTCTGGAATTGTA
This sequence comes from Agonopterix subpropinquella, assembly GCA_922987775.1. Taxonomy (NCBI): domain Eukaryota; kingdom Metazoa; phylum Arthropoda; class Insecta; order Lepidoptera; family Depressariidae; genus Agonopterix; species Agonopterix subpropinquella. Next base: position 43,244,002 of record OV277693.1, on the reverse strand, counting down.
GATGAAGTGTTGATGAAGTGTTTCCCTCGAGCCAGTGCTTTTAAAACTGCATCATACCTATACCTAATTTGTCACGACTGAAAGCTTTATGACTACAACAAGGACTACAATTTGTATAATCTCGAATGACTTGACTTCAAATTAAAAACTTTTTGCTATGCTTGACTTGATACGCCTCTGTCATGCATACAATATGAATGTGTGCAAACTTGACTTGGCACGTAGTAGTCAATCAAATGTTGAGTCTGCTATTGTAATACATAAGTTTGTGGTCTCCAAAAACTCCTAAGAAGCGTCAAAACGTCGAACACTTATGAGATAACTTTACTAAAGACATCGGCTGTATGGGCTATAAAGATCCCTTTGTCTTAAATAAAAAGACAAGCATCCAGAGCCGTTAAAAAAATTGGAGTGAGCGCAACGCATAGATCAGAAGTGCGATTTTTGAAAATCATACGAGCGACTTGTCAGTAGAAAGATGCATAATCTCCATAGTAATTTTGACATTTTCTACTGCCAAGTCGCTCGTATGATTTTCAAAAATCGCACTTCAGGCCTATGACAGCTTAGTTCCATTGTTTCCGTTGTGGCGCTGTTTCCCATCGTCCTCATTGGACGATGATACATTGTATCATCGTCCAATGAGGACGAGATACAACGCCATATTGAACTTACAACAACAGCAGCCTCATGCCGTGTTGTTGCGTCAGAAGCTTATATCTTGTGATTTTCCTGGTATTTTAGCTTGAGTTTAGAATCCTTGAGAAGCCTCAATTCTTCTCCGTCGTATGACATAATAATATCGTTGAATAGTTTGTTCCTTGGTCAAATATCCCTATTTTTGCATCCTGGAATCAGTGTATACATACCTATAACTACAAGTTCTATATACATTAGTTTGACGACAGAACGCCACAACGGAAACAATGGAACTAAGTGCAAATTTCACTGTCGCATCTGTAGCTTGCTACATATCAGTAATCTGTGGCATAGATAATTATAATATCCAATACAGAAGTGCGATTTTTGAAAATCATACGAGCGACTTGGCAGTAGAAAGATGCATAATCTTCATAGTAATTTTGACATTTTCTACTGCCAAGTCGCTCGTATGATTTTCAAAAATCGCACTTCAGGATCGCGCTGTGCCAAATTATCTTTCTCTCGGTTTAATCAAAAATAATTCATAGCCCAAACACATAAATCTATTTGGCACGCATAAAGTTGACCATGCTAGAAGAAGAAGGCATGAGTTGCACCCGGTGTCCCATTCTACAGTGTACTGGTGTTGCCATATGTATATGTAATGATTTCAGCCGAATTGGTAAGAAGTGCGATTTTTGAAAATCATACGAGCGACTTGGCAGTAGAAAGTGTCAAAATTACTATGGAGATTATGCATCTTTCTACTGCCAAGTCGCTCGTATGATTTTCAAAAATCGCACTTCTATCAAATGAAGCAAAAATGTATCAAATCTTTTTAAATTATTTATGTGTTGCAAAGCCGTGGTAGTAAAAAAGAAAAAAATTTACAACCCAATCTGCCATATTATTTGAAATTGCCGCTAGCCGTCAAATTAATTTTTATTATTTTTTATCCACATTTTACGTTAAAATGGTTCGTATTTGCTTAATCGACGGCTGTAAAAGCGAATATTTTCCAGATTGTGGCTTATCGTATCAAAGGTTTGTATTTTTAATATGTTTTAGTCTTGAAAATATTAAATTAGTTAGGGTAACAACAAACATAGAAGGTAAGCATCGGAAGCAAACAAAATTTTAGTTGAATTAAAATCCAATCCTTCATATACCTACATTATGATAAAAATTACGAAGATAAAACATAGTAGGTTGGTAGATATTATTTCATTACCCACGACCGACAGAACATAGAAGGTGTTCACACGGCGACACATCAAGCTATACAAAACCAACATAAGCTGGCCGCGCGTAGATCGAGTAACGTATAACGTCGCGCGGCCAGCTTATGTTGGTTTTGTATAGCTTGATGTGTCGCCGTGCGTACACACGGCGTCATTATAAGTTACGCGACCTACCCGCGGCCAGCTTATTTTGGTTTTGTATCGCTTGATGTGTCGCCGTGCGTACCTACCTATGCGTTTAGGGTGAGAGGTTGTTTGTTTGTTTGTGTGTGCCAACGAATGTTCCCATTTATCTCCAAAACGGCTTGACCGATTTAGATACGGTTTTCTGCAAAGGGTTTGTGATTTGATTAAGGGTGGTTCTTAGATAGGTGTTACGGTGTTCATTTGCCAAGAAAAATATTAACTATATTTTTCTTTCGTTAAAATGACTTTTTGCGCATTTACACCGAAACGGTTTGACCTTATACTGGATGATTTTTTTACCGTTTCGAAACTTTCAGGGGTGGTTCAGACCATCAAACTGAACAACTTTTACTATGCGAGCAAACCTGAAATCGTAAAAAGGAAAGCAAAGTAAAAGTTATTCAAATTGATGGTCTGAACCGCCTAAAAGTTTCGGAACGGTAAAAAAAACAGAAGTGCGATTTTTGAACATCATACGAGCGACTCGGCAGTAGAAAATTTCAAAATTACTATGGAGATTATGCATCTTTCTACTGCCGATTCGCTCGTATGATGTTCAAAAATCGCACTTCAGGGTGTTCGCGTTAGGTCCGCCACACACATACGGAATTGCAATCAGGAATTCCAAATCAGGATTGTGATTTTGTACAGGATTTGACAGCTGCGCAATTCCGAATGCAATTGTGGAGGGGGAAATCCATACGAAATCGTAATCCTGATTCAGGATTCCGGATTGCAATTCCGTATGTGTGTGGCGGACCTTAAGGTACCTAGTCCATAGAAAATTCTGGTATTGTGAACCTTTTTAGTCACATACAGGTGATCCAAAAGGTATGGCAGCCTAGCACCTAGTACTATCGAGTCTTTGCTCTCTTCTATCTATTTAGACGCGCAACATGCTCCGGTTTCAGGATTATTTTAATGTCAATAAATAGTTTCTTAAAAGTGCCTAGTAATTAGTGCCTAGGTCAGATAAAAATAGTGCCTTTAACGAAATGAAGTTTACGAAATATTTATTTTTTTACCATAGTACGCTAGTTTGATGTCAAAGTAGCGTAAATAGGTTAGGTATAGGTACACATTGTCTGTAGCAAAGCAAAACGACTACACAAATAGTGAAAATATAATAAAAGTCCTAAAAGCATAATCGCATTGTCACCCTACTAAGGAAAGGGACACCGCGTCCAGGCTGCTTTAAGCTCTAGTCATATTTGACGGGACGGGACGGGCACGGGACGGGACGGAGCCAGCGAGGGCAATGAAAAATGAACCTTATTTACATAGTAGGAGAGTATAAAATCCTTTGACGGCTAACGGCCTCCGTGCTCCGTCCGTTGCCGTCCCGTCTCCGTCCGTCGCCGTCCCGTCTCCGTCCGTCCACCGCCCGTGCTCCGTCCGTCGCCGTCCCGTCTCCGTCCGTCGCCGTCCCGTCTCCGTCCGTCGCCGTCCCGTCTCCGTCCGTCGCCGTCCCGTCTCCGTCCGTCCTCCGCCCGCGCGGTGTTGCCAATAGTTGATCTCGAAAAATCGAGGAAAATTTTATGGTGAAAGAATTTGATATGGTGAAGGTGACAGTTCAAAATGGCTCGATAGATGGCGCTGCTGAAGCGAGTTACATAACAGTACCTCAGTAACTTCTTTGTTTTTCAACCGATTGCCTCCAAAATCGATATCTGAGAGGCCGCGTGGACCCAGAACACGAATCCGATGTCAGATTTGAGAAAAGTGGCCGCCATCTTGAACTTTTTTGTTTCTTAACCGATTGCTTCCAAAATCGATATCTGGGGGTCCGCGGGACTCCGAACACGAATCCGATGTCAGATTTGAGAAAACTGGCCGCCATCTTGAACTTTTTTGTTTCTTAACCGATTGCTTCCAAAATCGATATCTGGGGGTCCGCGTGGACTCCCAACACGAATCCGATGTCAGATTTGAGAAAAGTGGCCGCCATCTTGAACTTTTTTGTTTCTTAACCGATTGCTTCCAAAATCGATATCTGGGGGTCCGCGTGGACTCCGAACACGAATCCGATGTCAGATTTGAGAAAAGTGGCCGCCATCTTGAACTTTTTTGTTTCTCAACCGATTGCTTCCAAAATCGATATCTGGGGGTCCGCGTGGACTCCGAACACGAATCCGATGTCAGATTTGAGAAAAGTGGCCGCCATCTTGAACTTTTTTGTTTCTTAACCGATTGCTTCCAAAATCGATTTCCGGGGGTCCGCGTGGACTCTGAACACGAATCCGATGTCAGATTTGAGAAAAGTGGCCGCCATCTTGAACTTTTTTGTTTCTTAACCGATTGCTTCCAAAATCGATATCCGGGGGTCCGCGTGGACTCTGAACACGAATCCGATGTCAGATTTGAGAAAAGTGGCCGCCATCTTGAACTTTTTTGTTTCTCAACCGATTGCTTCCAAAATCGATATCTGGGGGTCCGCGTGGACTCCCAACACGAATCCGATGTCAGATTTGAGAAAAGTGGCCGCCATCTTGAACTTTTTTGTTTCTCAACCGATTGCTTCCAAAATCGATATCTGGGGGTCCGCGTGGACTCCCAACACGAATCCGATGTCAGATTTGAGAAAAGTGGCCGCCATCTTGAACTTTTTTGTTTCTTAACCGATTGCTTCCAAAATCGATATCCGGGGGTCCGCGTGGACTCTGAACACGAATCCGATGTCAGATTTGAGAAAAGTGGCCGCCATCTTGAACTTTTTTGTTTCTCAACCGATTGCTTCCAAAATCGATATCTGGGGGTCCGCGTGGACTCCCAACACGAATCCGATGTCAGATTTGAGAAAGGTGGCCGCCATCTTGAACTTTTTTGTTTCTTAACCGATTGCTTCCAAAATCGATATCCGGGGGTCCGCGTGGACTCCGAACACGAATCCGATGTCAGATTTGAGAAAAGTGGCCGCCATCTTGAACTTTTTTGTTTCTCAACCGATTGCTTCCAAAATCGATATCTGGGGGTCCGCGTGGACTCCGAACACGAATCCGATGTCAGATTTGAGAAAAGTGGCCGTCATCTTGAACTTTTTTGTTTCTTAACCGATTGCTTCCAAAATCGATATCCGGGGGACCGCGTGGACTCTGAACACGAATCCGATGTCAGATTTGAGAAAAGTGGCCGCCATCTTGAACTTTTTTGTTTCTTAACCGATTGCTTCCAAAATCGATATCCGGGGGTCCGCGTGGACTCTGAACACGAATCCGATGTCAGATTTGAGAAAAGTGGCCGCCATCTTGAACTTTTTTGTTTCTTAACCGATTGCTTCCAAAATCGATATCTGGGGGTCCGCGTGGACTCCGAACACGAATCCGATGTCAGATTTGAAAAAACTGGCCGCCATCTTGAACTTTTTTGTTTCTTAACCGATTGCTTCCAAAATCGATATCTGGGGGTCCGCGTGGACTCCCAACACGAATCCGATGTCAGATTTGAGAAAAGTGGCCGCCATCTTGAACTTTTTTGTTTCTTAACCGATTGCTTCCAAAATCGATATCTGGGGGTCCGCGTGGACTCCGAACACGAATCCGATGTCAGATTTGAGAAAACTGGCCGCCATCTTGAACTTTTTTGTTTCTTAACCGATTGCTTCCAAAATCGATATCTGGGGGTCCGCGTGGACTCCCAACACGAATCCGATGTCAGATTTGAGAAAAGTGGCCGCCATCTTGAACTTTTTTGTTTCTTAACCGATTGCTTCCAAAATTGATATCCGGGGGTCCGCGTGGACTCCGAACACGAATCCGATGTCAGATTTGAGAAAAGTGGCCGCCATCTTGAACTTTTTTGTTTCTCAACCGATTGCTTCCAAAATCGATATCTGGGGGTCCGCGTGGACTCCGAACACGAATCCGATGTCAGATTTGAGAAAAGTGGCCGCCATCTTGAACTTTTTTGTTTCTTAACCGATTGCTTCCAAAATCGATACCCGGGGGTCCGCGTGGACTCTGAACACGAATCCGATGTCAGATTTGAGAAAAGTGGCCGCCATCTTGAACTTTTTTGTTTCTTAACCGATTGCTTCCAAAATCGATATCCGGGGGTCCGCGTGGACTCTGAACACGAATCCGATGTCAGATTTGAGAAAAGTGGCCGCCATCTTGAACTTTTTTGTTTCTCAAACCGATTGCTTCCAAAATCGATATCTGATAATCCGCGTGGACTCCCAACACGAATCCGATGTCAGATTTGAGAAAAGTGGCCGCCATCTTGAACTTTTTTGTTTCTCAACCGATTGCTTCCAAAATCGATATGCGGGGGTCCGCGTGGACTCCGAACACGAATCCGATGTCAGATTTGAGAAAAGTGGCCGCCATCTTGAACTATTTTGTTTCTCAACCGATTGCTTCCAAAATCGATATCCGGGGGTCCGCGTGGACTCCGAACACGATACCGATGTCAGATTTGAGAAAAGTGGCCGCCATCTTGAACTTTTTTGTTTCTTAACCGATTGCTTCCAAAATCGATATCTGGGGGTCCGCGTGGACTCCGAACACGAATCCGATGTCAGATTTGAGAAAAGTGGCCGCCATCTTGAACTTTTTTGTTCCTCAACCGATTGCTTCCAAAATCGATATCTGGGGATCTGCGTGGACTCCCAACACGAATCCGATGTCAGATTTGAGAAAAGTGGCCGCCATCTTGAACTTTTTTGTTTCTCAACCGATTGCTTCCAAAATCGATAACTGACTAACTGATAACTTCTCAAATCTGACATCAGATTCGTGTTCGGATTCCACGCGGATCCTCAGGTATCGATTTTGGAAGCAATCGGTTGAGAAACAAAAAAGTTCAAGATGGCGGCCACTTTTCTCAAATCTAACATCAGATTTGTGTTCGGAGTTCACGCGGACCCCCAGATATCGAATTTGGAAGCAATCGGTTGAGAAAAAAACAAGTTCAAGATGGCGGCCACTTTTCTCAAATCTGACATCGGGTTCGTGTTTGGAGTCCACGGGGACCCTCAGATATCGAATTTGGAAGCAATCGGTTGAGAAACAAAAAAGTTCAAGATGGCGGCTACTTGTCTCAAATCTGACATCGGATTCGTGTTTGGAGTCCACGCGGACCCTCAGATATCGATTTTGGAAGCAATCGGTTGAGAAACAAAAAAGTTCAAGATGGCGGCCACTTTTCTCAAATCTGACATTGGATTCGTGTTTGGAGTCCTCGCGGACCCTCAGATATCGATTTTGGAAGCAATCGGTTAAGAAACAAAAAAGTTCAAGATGGCGGCTACTTGTCTCAAATCTGACATCGGATTCGTGTTTGGAGTCCACGCGGACTCTCAGATATCGAATTTGGAAGCAATCGGTTGAGAAACAAAAAAGTTCAAGATGGCGGCCACTTTTCTCAAATCTGACATTGGATTCGTGTTTGGAGTCCTCGCGTACCCTCATATATCGATTTTGGAAGCAATCAGTTGAGAAACAAAAAAGTTCAAAATGGCGGCCACTTTTCTCAAATCTGACATCGGATTCGTGTTTGGAGTCCACGCGGACCCTCAGATATCGAATTTGGAAGCAATCGGTTGAGAAACAAAAAAGTTCAAGATGGCGGCCACTTTTCTCAAATCTGACATTGGATTCGTGTTTGGAGTCCTCGCGTACCCTCATATATCGATTTTGGAAGCAATCAGTTGAGAAACAAAAAAGTTCAAGATGGCGGCCACTTGTCTCAAATCTGACATCGGATTCGTGTTCGGAGTTCACGCGGACCCCCAGATATCGAATTTGGAAGCAATCGATAGAGAAACAAACTAGTTCAAGATGGCGGCCACTTTTCTCAAATCTGACATCGGATTCATGTTTAGAGTCCACGCGGACCATCAGATATCAATTTTGGAAGCAATCGGTTGAGAAACAAAAAAGTTCAAGATGGCGGCCACTTTTCTCAAACTTGACATCGGATTCGTGTGTGGAGTCCACGCGGATTATCAGACACACGAATCCAATGTCAGATTTGAGAAAAGTGGCCGCCATCTTGAACTTTTTTGTTTCTCAACCGATTGCTTCCAAATTCGATATCTGGGGGTCCGCGTGGACTCCCAACACGAATCCGATGTCAGATTTGAGAAAAGTGGCCGCCATCTTGAACTTTTTTGTTTCTTAACCGATTGCTTCCAAAATCGATATCCGGGGGTCCGCGTGGACTCTGAACACGAATCCGATGTCAGATTTGAGAAAAGTGGCCGCCATCTTGAACTTTTTTGTTTCTCAACCGATTGCTTCCAAAATCGATATCTGGGGGTCCGCGTGGACTCCCAACACGAATCCGATGTCAGATTTGAGAAAAGTGGCCGCCATCTTGAACTTTTTTGTTTCTTAACCGATTGCTTCCAAAATCGATATCCGGGGGTCCGCGTGGTCTCTGAACACGAATCCGATGTCAGATTTGAGAAAAGTGGCCGCCATCTTGAACTTTTTTGTTTCTCAACCGATTGCTTCCAAAATCGATATCTGGGGGTCCGCGTGGACTCCCAACACGAATCCGATGTCAGATTTGAGAAAAGTGGCCGCCATCTTGAACTTTGTTGTTTCTTAACCGATTGCTTCCAAAATCGATATCCGGGGGTCCGCGTGGACTCCGAACACGAATCCGATGTCAGATTTGAGAAAAGTGGCCGCCATCTTGAACTTTTTTGTTTCTCAACCGATTGCTTCCAAAATCGATATCTGGGGGTCCGCGTGGACTCCGAACACGAATCCGATGTCAGATTTGAGAAAAGTGGCCGTCATCTTGAACTTTTTTGTTTCTTAACCGATTGCTTCCAAAATCGATATCCGGGGGACCGCGTGGACTCTGAACACGAATCCGATGTCAGATTTGAGAAAAGTGGCCGCCATCTTGAACTTTTTTGTTTCTTAACCGATTGCTTCCAAAATCGATATCCGGGGGTCCGCGTGGACTCTGAACACGAATCCGATGTCAGATTTGAGAAAAGTGGCCGCCATCTTGAACTTTTTTGTTTCTTAACCGATTGCTTCCAAAATCGATATCTGGGGGTCCGCGTGGACTCCGAACACGAATCCGATGTCAGATTTGAAAAAACTGGCCGCCATCTTGAACTTTTTTGTTTCTTAACCGATTGCTTCCAAAATCGATATCTGGGGGTCCGCGTGGACTCCCAACACGAATCCGATGTCAGATTTGAGAAAAGTGGCCGCCATCTTGAACTTTTTTGTTTCTTAACCGATTGCTTCCAAAATCGATATCTGGGGGTCCGCGTGGACTCCGAACACGAATCCGATGTCAGATTTGAGAAAACTGGCCGCCATCTTGAACTTTTTTGTTTCTTAACCGATTGCTTCCAAAATCGATATCTGGGGGTCCGCGTGGACTCCCAACACGAATCCGATGTCAGATTTGAGAAAAGTGGCCGCCATCTTGAACTTTTTTGTTTCTTAACCGATTGCTTCCAAAATTGATATCCGGGGGTCCGCGTGGACTCCGAACACGAATCCGATGTCAGATTTGAGAAAAGTGGCCGCCATCTTGAACTTTTTTGTTTCTCAACCGATTGCTTCCAAAATCGATATCTGGGGGTCCGCGTGGACTCCGAACACGAATCCGATGTCAGATTTGAGAAAAGTGGCCGCCATCTTGAACTTTTTTGTTTCTTAACCGATTGCTTCCAAAATCGATACCCGGGGGTCCGCGTGGACTCTGAACACGAATCCGATGTCAGATTTGAGAAAAGTGGCCGCCATCTTGAACTTTTTTGTTTCTTAACCGATTGCTTCCAAAATCGATATCCGGGGGTCCGCGTGGACTCTGAACACGAATCCGATGTCAGATTTGAGAAAAGTGGCCGCCATCTTGAACTTTTTTGTTTCTCAACCGATTGCTTCCAAAATCGATATCTGATAATCCGCGTGGACTCCCAACACGAATCCGATGTCAGATTTGAGAAAAGTGGCCGCCATCTTGAACTTTTTTGTTTCTCAACCGATTGCTTCCAAAATCGATATGCGGGGGTCCGCGTGGACTCCGAACACGAATCCGATGTCAGATTTGAGAAAAGTGGCCGCCATCTTGAACTATTTTGTTTCTCAACCGATTGCTTCCAAAATCGATATCCGGGGGTCCGCGTGGACTCCGAACACGATACCGATGTCAGATTTGAGAAAAGTGGCCGCCATCTTGAACTTTTTTGTTTCTTAACCGATTGCTTCCAAAATCGATATCTGGGGGTCCGCGTGGACTCCGAACACGAATCCGATGTCAGATTTGAGAAAAGTGGCCGCCATCTTGAACTTTTTTGTTCCTCAACCGATTGCTTCCAAAATCGATATCTGGGGATCTGCGTGGACTCCCAACACGAATCCGATGTCAGATTTGAGAAAAGTGGCCGCCATCTTGAACTTTTTTGTTTCTCAACCGATTGCTTCCAAAATCGATAACTGACTAACTGATAACTTCTCAAATCTGACATCAGATTCGTGTTCGGATTCCACGCGGATCCTCAGGTATCGATTTTGGAAGCAATCGGTTGAGAAACAAAAAAGTTCAAGATGGCGGCCACTTTTCTCAAATCTAACATCAGATTTGTGTTCGGAGTTCACGCGGACCCCCAGATATCGAATTTGGAAGCAATCGGTTGAGAAACAAACAAGTTCAAGATGGCGGCCACTTTTCTCAAATCTGACATCGGGTTCGTGTTTGGAGTCCACGGGGACCCTCAGATATCGAATTTGGAAGCAATCGGTTGAGAAACAAAAAAGTTCAAGATGGCGGCTACTTGTCTCAAATCTGACATCGGATTCGTGTTTGGAGTCCACGCGGACCCTCAGATATCGATTTTGGAAGCAATCGGTTGAGAAACAAAAAAGTTCAAGATGGCGGCCACTTTTCTCAAATCTGACATTGGATTCGTGTTTGGAGTCCTCGCGGACCCTCAGATATCGATTTTGGAAGCAATCGGTTAAGAAACAAAAAAGTTCAAGATGGCGGCTACTTGTCTCAAATCTGACATCGGATTCGTGTTTGGAGTCCACGCGGACTCTCAGATATCGAATTTGGAAGCAATCGGTTGAGAAACAAAAAAGTTCAAGATGGCGGCCACTTTTCTCAAATCTGACATTGGATTCGTGTTTGGAGTCCTCGCGTACCCTCATATATCGATTTTGGAAGCAATCAGTTGAGAAACAAAAAAGTTCAAAATGGCGGCCACTTTTCTCAAATCTGACATCGGATTCGTGTTTGGAGTCCACGCGGACCCTCAGATATCGAATTTGGAAGCAATCGGTTGAGAAACAAAAAAGTTCAAGATGGCGGCCACTTTTCTCAAATCTGACATTGGATTCGTGTTTGGAGTCCTCGCGTACCCTCATATATCGATTTTGGAAGCAATCAGTTGAGAAACAAAAAAGTTCAAGATGGCGGCCACTTGTCTCAAATCTGACATCGGATTCGTGTTCGGAGTTCACGCGGACCCCCAGATATCGAATTTGGAAGCAATCGATAGAGAAACAAACTAGTTCAAGATGGCGGCCACTTTTCTCAAATCTGACATCGGATTCATGTTTAGAGTCCACGCGGACCATCAGATATCAATTTTGGAAGCAATCGGTTGAGAAACAAAAAAGTTCAAGATGGCGGCCACTTTTCTCAAACTTGACATCGGATTCGTGTGTGGAGTCCACGCGGATTATCAGATATCGATTTTGGAAGCAATCGGTTGAGAAACAAAAAAGTTCATAATGGCGGCCACTTTTCTCAAATCTGACATCGGATTCGTATTCGGAGTCCACGCGGACCCCCAGATATCGATTTTGGAAGCAATCGGTTGAGAAACAAAAAAGTTCAAGATGGCGGCCACTTTTCTCAAATCTGACATCGGATTCGTGTTTGGAGTTCACGCAGACCCCCAGATATCGATTTTGGAAGCAATCGGTTGAGAAACCAAAAAGTTCAAGATGGCGGCCACTTTTCTCAAATCTGACATCGGATTCGTGTTCGGAGTCCACGCGGACCCCCAGATATCGATTTTGGAAGCAATCGGTTAAGAAACAAAAAAGTTCAAGATGGCGGCCACTTTTCTCAAATCTGACATCGGATTCGTGTTTGGAGTCCACGCGGACCCCTAGATATCGATTTTGGAAGCAATCGGTTAAGAAACAAAAAAGTTCAAGATGGCGGCCACTTTTCTCAAATCTGACATCAGATTCGTGTTTAGAGTCCACGCAGACCATCAGATATCGATTTTGGAAGCAATCGGTTAAGAAACAAAAAAGTTCAAGATGGCGGCCACTTTTCTCAAATCTGACATCGGATTCGTGTTTGGAGTCCACGCGGACCCCTAGATATCGATTTTGGAAGCAATCGGTTAAGAAACAAAAAAGTTCAAGATGGCGGCCACTTTTCTCAAATCTGACATCAGATTCGTGTTTAGAGTCCACGCAGACCATCAGATATCGATTTTGGAAGCAATCGGTTAAGAAACAAAAAAGTTCAAGATGGCGGCCACTTTTCTCAAATCTGACATCGGATTCGTGTTTGGAGTCCACGCGGACCCCTAGATATCGATTTTGGAAGCAATCGGTTAAGAAACAAAAAAGTTCAAGATGGCGGCCACTTTTCTCAAATCTGACATCAGATTCGTGTTTAGAGTCCACGCAGACCATCAGATATCGATTTTGGAAGCAATCGGTTGAGAAACAGAAAAGTTCAAGATGGCGGCCACATTTCTCAAATTTAACATCGGATTCGTGTTTGGAGTCCACGCGGACCATCAGATATCGATTTTGGAAGCAATCGGGTTGAGAAACAAAAAATTTCAAGATGGCGGCCACTTTTCTCAAATCTGACATCGGATTCGTGTTTGGAGTCCACGTCGACCCCCAGATATCGATTTTGGAAGCAATCGGTTGAGAAACAAAAAAGTTCAAGATGGCGGCCACTTTTCTCAAATCTGACATCAGATTCCTGTTTAGAGTCCACGCGGACCGGCCCTCAGTTATCGATTTTGGAATCAATCGGTTGAAAAACAAAATCATTGTTTTTTTTTTAACTTAGATCATAGTGAACGTTGTTCAGTTTGATTATCTGAAGCACCCCTGTAATAGCGCATTTAAATGTACACTCTGTACCTATACCTCCTGAGTCTCTATAATATAAGGTAGTTCTTGCGCGATTTGTGTCTTGATCTTCTTCCCAGGAGTGCGATTTTTGAAACTCATAGAAACTCTTTGAAATCAGCAGTTGATAAATTTAATATTAGGTCTTCTTCTTATCGTGTGGGCAGGCCCTGGTGTCAGAGTTTTTTCAGACCGCCTTACGGCCTCTGACGTGGTTTTTATGTAACGACTACTACCACCAGAGATAGTAGCCGGGACCAACGGCTTAGCGTGCCATCCGAAGCACGGAATCATTTTTCTTTTCGGACAATCAGGTGATTCAGCCTGCAATGTCCTAACCAACTAGGGAAAAACGCACAAAGTGACATATCACTAGGTGTCCCCCGTGGGATCCGAACCCACGACCTCCGTATCGAGAGCCAATGCTCTTAACCACTAGACCACGGAGGCAGTTAGGTACCTACTATGGAGACGTGCATCTTTCTACTGCTGATTTAACATTAAAAAATCATACTCCAGGAGAGTGATTTTCGAAAGTCAAATCAGCAGTAGAAATATGTCCATACATTTTCAACTGCTGCCGCACTCTTCCGCATTTTTCAAGTCTGAAGTGCGATTTTTGAAAATCATACGAGCGACTTGGCATTAGAAAATGCCAAAATTACTATGGAGATTATGCATCTTTCTACTGCCAAGTTGCTCGTATGATTTTCAAAAATCGCACTTCTGTTTGCCGGGTACTGACTGTTCTACCGTACGGGGTATGAAATTACCGTTAAAATTCGATAATTAAAGTACGTCTGGCAACACTGGGTGTCGGTTTCGCGTCGTGCCCGCCCGTCCTCCGCCCGCGCCCGTCCGTTGCCGTCCCGTCTCCGTCCGTTGCCGTCCCGTCTCCGTCCGTCCTCCGTCCGTGCCCGTGCTCCGTCCGTTGCCGTCCCGTCTCCGTCCGTTGCCGTCCCGTCTCCGTCCGTCCTCCGTCCGTCTCCGCGCCGTTGTAGTATGACTAAAGCTTTATCCCGCTTTTCACAATATTTCGAGAAGACCGCATTCCAGGTTTTACGTAGTAAATTTATATTTCTATGGCGCAACGTAGCGGAGCGCAAACTGCGTTCCGAACCTACCTATACTAGTCATTTGCTTCGAGTTGGCCGCTCCCTCCCTTCCCGCTTCACCGTACCGCACCCCTAAGAGACCCTATGAAACGCAATTTTATAACCTTTAGCAACGCAACCACGTACCGCACGTCCGTCCCGATCACTAATATCGCTTTTAATTTTAAATTTTTATTTGCTTGTTATATTATTTTTTGTCGACGGGACCAGTTAATGTGCCTTTGACGAAATTTTGTAACGGTCATCGACGGCCAACTCCAAACAAACGGGTAGTACTTATATTACTCTTCTTTGCCCCATAGTTGCCATAGATACTAAATAGTGCAAAATTACATACAAGGAACATATGTAGTACATATCACAGACTATTATATGTACTGTACATATGTTCCTTGGTGCAAACGCTATGTTCCTTGGTGCAAACGCTATGCACACGCTTTACCTCTATTATAATACCTATTTTTCGTGTGCGGCGTAAGCGCAAGTTAATGACGTCACTGATGACGTCAGACAGCGAACGTATCCGCACATTCGCGCATTATGAACCGATTGTGTGCATGCTATCTCTACCGATAGCGCATATTTGCGCATTTTGAACCGTAGCACCAGAGTACACCCCGAGCGCAACTTTTCGCACTAAACGCCGTTCAGAAGTGCGATTTTTGAAAATCATACGAGCGACTTGGCAGTAGAAAATGTCAAAATTACTATGGAGATTATGCATCTTTCTACTACCAATTGGCTCGTATAATTTTCAAAAATCGCACTTCTGAGCTGGTTCCCAAGTGCGATTTTTGAAAATCATACGATCGAATTGGCAGTAGAAACATGCATAATCTGAAATGCTACCGCAAGGCCGGTCCTTATATAAGTAGTCTAAGGAATAAACGGATTCTTGGTATATTTATGTATTTTTTTAACTTTGTTCAGCCACTTGCCACTTTAGCGACTGTGAAATTTCATGTATCTAGCCACTTTTTGGATACGGTCAAAGAAAATATACACTACGCGAAAAGAAGCGACACTCATGCATGTGTGCTCGTAAAAGCGCTCGCGGCTATGTGTGCGGGTCGGACGAGCGCAGGGGGGTGCGCGGGTTGCGAGCGGGTGGGACGTCATGTCATTGACGGTCGAATGACATGGCTGCTCTTGCTCGCGTGACGGCACGACTCGGCCGTTGATATAAATATTTTCTTTGACTCGGCGAACGGCGAACGAAGCGTGCGACGCCAAATAATACGAATCATGAAAAGTGTCATTTATTGTTGTGTTTACGGTTGTGGCAACAATCAGAAAGATAACAGTGATAAGAGTTTCTGTTCATTACCTAATGATGATCCAGAAACGTAAGTTACATTATTATTCTAAACGTCAATTCAAAATCTAATTATTTTGATGGAGTATCGATAATGCTCCTTACTAACCATTGACGATATTAGGTGGTAGTGGTAGCTAGGTAGGTACACACGGCGACACATCAAGCTACCCAAAACCAAAATAAGCTGGCCGCGCGACGTTATACCTTACTATTCCTACGCTCGGTTAGCTTATTTTGGTTTTGGGTAGCTTGATGTGTCGCCGTGTGTAGTAAGATTTGTATGAGTCGTGTATCTTAAATACCTAGGTACTACCCGTTCACGACCAGTTGGCCGTCGATGACCGTTACAAAATTTCCTCACAGGCACATTAATTGGTCCCGTCGACAAAAAATAATATAAAAGGCAAATAAAAATTTAAAATTAAAAGCGATATTAGTGACCGGGACGGACGTACCGTACGTGATTGCGTTGCTAAAGGTTATAAAATTGCGTTTATTAGGGTCTCTTAGGGGTGCGGTGCGGGGAAGCGGGAAGGGAGGTAGCGGCCAACTCGAAGTGAATGACTAGTAGATTGATTTTTAAAAATGCACGTGTAGATTAAATTCAAATTCAATTACCTATCTACATTTTACTTCAATTACCTACTTACTACCTAATTAATAAAAATTATCTACCAAGTATGCCACAATACCCACAATTGCACTAGGATAATTTAAATTGAATTTACGTAAATAAAAATTAAGTACCAACCTTATCTTTTATTATTTCCTTGCACCAGTGTAAACTTACACATTATTCGTTTTCCGCAAGTTTCAACCCTATAGCATACACACGCCGCCTCAAGGTCACCGACGCGGGGACTCACACGTACGAGGAGTGTCGGGCCTGTGATACGGTTTAGCTACTTGATGCGGAGGTAAGGTGGCAACACTGAGCGCGCCGCGCCATTTTGTTATTGAGGACAGTGCGAGGTGCGAGTGAGCGGGTACCTCTACCCTACCTATCGAATCGAGAAAAGTGAACGAAAGGTCGTCAAAAACGAGATTTTTTTTGTGAAATAATGTTGAAAATAAGATATAAATAATGTAATATTTGTTAAATTTTTAAATATGTTCAAGTACTATCATCTCTGTTGGAGCAAAACATTTAAGTTTACCTAAAACAAAAGCTTTATGTGTCTTGAACGCTGTTAAATGCAGGTTACGCAGGCAGGTAAGAGTTAACTTTTTCTGTTAAACCTATATTTTGCAACTTTGTCCAAATTGTCCGTGAAGTTGGCGGTTTTGAGCGTATGTGTATAAGAAAGGTGTATTCTAGCCCAAGGCGTCCTGCGATTCGCAAATGCAGCCATACAGCAATGCACGGACGGTCGCAGAGCCTACAATACAAACTTGCCCTCAATCTTTTCTTTCTTCAATATTATCAAAAACCAAGAGTGTCATGATATTATAAATTATAATATTTAAAACCAGCAATGAATCTGCCCGTGACCCTACCGCGTAGTCCTACGTAGTAGGCTACGAGCAAGGGTAATAATTTTACAGTGGGACATTCGGTTTTGGAAATGAATAAAATAAAAACGGTCTAAGTGCGAGTCGGTCTCGCGAACTGAAGGCACAGAATAGGTAATAGTATATAGTTCTACATACAGAACGGCCACTCCCCGCCCCCCTCTGACTTCAGTTACCTCACCTCCCCTCACACTCTCTGTGGTAACTTGAGGGAAGCCGAGCAAGGGAATGCAGTCAGGCGCGCGCACTCATTGGATTTGACTACATAAAATATATTAAATTTTTCTCCACACAGTAAAAATAAACGTTGGAAAATAACGCTAAATTCACATTTTCTGTGATTCTTTAGCTTAAAAACTATTTTTAATAACAGAATGAACTATAAAAAGTAACGAAATGTATAATGTAGTTCACACGATGCGTATTAAGTCAACCCTACACATATGTCATGCACAATTTTTGCAAAGTGCGCATGTGCAAACGTCATCATGTCAAATCTAAAACGTTGTTTGAAGTGCCGGACCTGTGCTGAAGGTTCCGTACCGACAGATTAAAAAAAAGATCCCCAGGATCCTTAACTGGAACTCGATATACACTTGGCCCGTTTTTATTATTTGTTGTTTTACTATGAGAACTCTCTATGAATCGCTGAATAAGGTCATGGCTTGCGAACAGCTTACTTGCTCTGAACAAATACAAAATGTGTATAATAGTCAGATCTCTCACAGGCCACTGCAAACTAAATAAACATATGTACACGCTGAAACTAAATGACTCAACCAGCTGCAGATTCTGCAAGGAGGCGATGGAAACTCCTTTGCAACTGCTATGCGAATTTGGCCCACTTATGTACAAACAAAGTATCCATCAGGTAGATAGGCAGTGCCGGATTTGCCCTAGGCCCAATAGGCCCGGGCGCGTATTGCCAAACTGTATGCTACTACAGACAGGAGTTGCTCTGCAATCGATCACAGTTTGCTTTTGTAGATGAAGAGCATACTGCACTGTACTGTACAGAGAGTGTCTGTGTTGATATACAGTTTGCTTTAAAACATTAGAGCAAAAAACATATGAGTACAGACTGTCTGCTATGTGACTGCGGTCTGCTGAGGTATTTAATATGGCACTAAAAGTTTAGCGCAAAATACATGTGAATGCAGACATTCTCTGTCTCTTTCAAATTGATGTGTTAATTATAATTGTAACCAAAAAAGTGATTGAGTACTTGCAATTAACAATTACAAAAAGTAATCGGTAATTAATTTCATTTTGCCCAGCACTTAGTAGTAGTTAATTTTTTAAATGTTAAGGACCACATAACTAGGGACCTTAGACCATTTAACTAAGGACCAGCTTTGCCATCATCTGCATTTACATGCGATTCTATACCTTATCACTAAATCAGACAGCCTATAATTGCGGAACCATAACTTCAAACTAGTTACGTTTAAGGTTCACACGAGACTATTATTAACATTCAAAATTTGAATCTGAAGTATTGAAAGTACATGCGAGTTTAACGAATTTAAATATAATATACTTAGTTTCAATCTTAGCATTGAAACGATTCAGGGTGTAAGGAAAAGTATCATGTTGTGTAGGTGCTGCAATTTAGTATGGGAACTGCTGTTTTTTTTTGTGCTGACTGGTTTACTCCCATAGTAAAAAATTTTCAGTTTGATGGGTAGAGTATGTGGTTTAAAGGCTACTTATACTTTTTCTTACACCCCGCATAGTTTAACGGAAATCTAACAAGTTTAAAGCACAGATGTTGGTTTCTAGATCGTGTCTAAAAATTTGCATTGTCTTTAATTGGTTAGTATTGAAAATATAATCAGACTTAGTTTGTATGGAGCGCGCTCCGAATTATTTCCTTACATCTATAAAAGGTGTGAAAAAACACCCTAGTATTATTTAAAGGATTGGTTTATCTCAGACTATCAAACTGAATTAACTTTCACTAGGGAGTCAAAGTCGAAAAAAATAAAAAAATTGCTGTTCCTTACAGTTGAGTCGAGTTGGTACTGAAGTTTTGTATGAAACAGTAAATTTTTTATATTAATTGTTGTTCGATGTTAGCTCCCTAGTGAAATTTGTTCAGTTTGATGGTCTAAAAACTCCCTTAAACCATTACTAGGGTGCTTTTTTACACTCTGTACAGATAACTCTGTACTCATAGTTAATTTGCTCCAATATATTGATTATTTTAACGAGCAAAAAGTAACCCTGTACAGACAATGGGTTTCTGTAAACCACAGTTTGCTTTACATAAATGCAAGCAAACTGTATATCTGTACAGATTGCTCTGTACCCGTATGTAGTTTGCTTCAATATTATGGTTTTTTTCAGCGAGCACAAAGTCCAGATCCACAGAGCACAGATCCAGTACAGACTATGGGTGTCTGTGGTAATACACAGTTTGGCAATACGCGGCCCGGGCCTAGGGTGGCCATATATTAGGGGCGGCCAATCTTGACAAAAAATGCACTGATCATAACGAGAAATACTCAAAGTACCTAGATATTCTAAAATTTCTGAATCATTTTCGATAAAAGTTGGCAATAAAGTAAATTCTACTATGATGGGTGCTGTGAAAGGGGCGGCTGTTACTTACTACATGGCCTGGGGCTTGGGGCGGCCAAGACTGCAAATCCACCACTGTAGACAGGTTTTGGCACCAGATGAGATACAAACTCTCCCCGTTGGAAACCTGCTGCAGTTCTTGACTGCAGTAGGGAACTATAAAAAGAAGCGTTTACAAAAGACCAGCGATGGTCGCAGAGGTCTCAAAAATAAAATCCCGAAAATAAAAAAATAAAAAAAATCACTATACGCAAAGCGGCACCGAAAGGTGCATGAATTGTATGTCATTTTGATCGCTGTGTAAGGTACAATAATAATATACTTACAATAAGGCTCACATGAGCAACTGCCTCGTAATTTCATTCAGTTTCATAAAAAAGTACTATAATTCTCCCATACAAAAAAAAACTTAACTTTTTTTCTCACGCGTGTGGCTATTCATACCCTCCATACTACAATATGTAATAAAGGGATGTGTACCAAACAAAGCCATTCCAATTTTTATTTTTCATTTTGAGACATTAAGGTTCTATGAGTATGGAGTCGATTCTCAGACCACCGTGTGTATGTATCTAATATTATTACATACATACATACATAAGCTCACGCCATTGTCCCAAGGGGGTAGGCAGAGACCACAGATCGCCACACGCTACGACTCTGACACACTTCTCTCGCCTCATTGACATTCATACATCTTTTCATGCACTTCCGTCGATTGAGGGTGCTACGCACTTGTCCTTTTCGGAAAAGATCATTGATTTGATCGTGGTATGTTTTCCTCGGACGGCCTCTCCCAACACTTCCACTCATCTGTGCTCGATAAATTTCATTCGTAAGTCTTCTTTCATTCATTCTCTCTACGTGACCAAACCATCTAAGCATACCCCTCTCAATCCTTGTTACTATATCATCCTTCAACTTACACCAATCCCTTATCACACTGTTCTTGATTCGATCAACCAAAGTAATACCACACATACTTCGTAAGGAGCGCATTTCAACTGCATTCACTCGACTTTCATTCCTTTTATTCCATACCCAACATTCACTCCCATACATTAGCGTAGGCACCAACACACCGTTGTGAATAGCCAGACGTGCCCTTTTTGATACAGACCGGCTACTCACCACGGCGTGCAGGGCCCCATTTACCTTATTTCCCGCAGTCACTCTTCGCTCCACATCCCCGTCTCACTTTCCATCTCTCTTAAACAAACTTCCCAGATATACAAATTCATTCACCTGTTCCACTCTGTCTCCTTCCATAACAATGTTACATTCTGTAACATCGTCTTCACGTTCCAAAACCATTACCTTCGTCTTGCATACATTGACTTTCATATCTTTCTTCTTCAACGACTCATTCATCACATTCAACATGTCTTGTAACTCCGTCACCTAAGGCGCAAGTATCACCTGGTCGTCAGCATACAAAAGGCACTTGACACTAAGCTCATCCATTCTTATACCGCATTCCATCTCTTTCAAATCAGTCAGACAACTATCCATATAAAGATTGAAAAGCCATGGCGACGCAACACATCCCTGTCTCACACCCCTAGAGATGTTAAACCAGTCTGTGTACGCCCCATTAACTCTGATACAGGCTTTAGAGCCCTCATAGAGGGACTTCAAAGCCTGCACTAAGCGGTCATCAACCCCATATGCTGACAGTGTCGACCACATTTTACTCCTGTTCACTCGGTCATATGCCTTTTCAAGATCTACAAAGGCGCAGAATACTTTTTGGTGTTTTTCTAAGTATTTCTCTGAGATGCACCTTAAAGAAAAGACTTGATCCATGCAACCCATACCTCTTCTGAATCCCGCTTGTACGTCCCACATTATTTCATCAGTTACATTCATCACTCTCTCAATCAAAACTTTTCTAATATTATTGGAATTGCAATATATTTATACAGGGTGTTTGGTGCATCGTTGGCCAAATTGAATTGGTGGATAGGAGGGGTCGTTTGCTACCTCGTCACGTCCCCAAAAAAAAATCCGCATCATGGATTTTTTTTTGTGAATTTTTTAGGGGTTTTCTCAAAAAAGGCCGAAAGTCAGCATTTAAGCTAGAATAAAAAAAAAGTTGTAGGTAAAACCTCAAATTTTTTTTTTATTTGAATGTCCTATGTTTTACGGTTCAGCTAAAATTTTACTTACATTGTTGCGACCTCTGGTTTTTTTTTATTGACCTTAACTTTTTTTGAAAGAGGAAAAATAAAATTTTAAACTCAACTATGAATTACAATAAAAAAAAACTAAAAGCACTCGAGTTCTTCTGATTTTTTAAAAAACTTCTCTAGTCTATCCTCTTTCTAACGATATGCCATATGCCATGAAATCCGTCCTCTAACTTAGTTTATTTAATAATTTTGCGTGTCGGGGCGCGTTTTGGCCGATCCTCGATATGCGTGGTCGTTCACTCAAGGCCTCATAAAAAGGCTGAAAGTCACCCAAAGGGCAATGGAGAGGGCTATGCTCGGAGTCTCCCTGCGAGATCGAATCAGAAATGAAGAGATCCGCAGAAGAACCAGAGTAACTGACATAGCCCAAAGAATTGCTAAACTAAAGTGGCAGTGGGCGGGGCACATTGCTCGCAGAACCGATGGCCGATGGGGCCGAAAAGTTCTCGAGTGGCGACCACGTACCGGAAAGCGCAGCGTGGGTAGGCCCTCCACACGGTGGCAGGAAGTATACAACGTGTTAATGAATTAACGCAAAACTAGAAAGTAGTTTGTTTAGAATCGAGAGCAGAATCGAATTATCATAGTTTCAACATAGGTAATTTTTTTCAAAATATTAAATAATTTTTTTGTAAAATTAAAAATTTTCTGAACCACGGGTGCCCGTGGGGTGGGTTGATATCGGGTTCAGAGGATAATGGGTGTGCACCCACCCTACTTACTACTAAAACAAGATTATTAAAATGTATCCAGAAGTACATTAGCGCCTTCATTCATTGCTGAAATGATGACAAATCATTTTTGCCTCAAAACTTAAAATGCGAATAACTTTAAATTTTAACTATAAAAATAATGAAATTATTGTTTCAATCTAATTATTTTGTTATAAATCAGTTGGGGTGTATGAGGTTTTGCGTTAATTCATTAACACGTTGTATAATTACAAATTCGTTACAATTTTTGTTATTTTTTTACCCGACTGCGAGACGCAAAGGAAGGGTAAGGTGTTTATATTATTCGAACACAGAAAAAGATGTTTTGTTAAATATAACCAAATTTTAGTGACTTCCAAACTGTTTTGTAGCACATAATCAAACATTTGGTTATAAATGGCAAAACGTGTTGTTATTTATAGCCGAATGTTTGTTTAATGTTTATATGCTACAAAACAATTTGAAAGTCACTAAAGTTTGATTATATTTCACAAAGCATTTTTTCAGGATAACGTCCGATTTTCCGTGAACCTAGATGTCTAGCTAGATACAATACAATATCTAACATTAGCTAATTATTAGTAAGTAAATAATTCTATTGGGAATTGGTTTTAAGGAGCTATTTAATTTAAATAAGTAATCATTAAATGGCTTGAAGTATCTGTTTCAGATTTATACTAAAAAATAACAACCACATGGTGATTATTTAAATTTAATGACATGGTTATTGTGGTAAAGTAATTTGGTATGCTGATGTAGTCTCGCACGAGCATAAAATAATAATAGTCGCGAAAATGAGACAGGCTTATACGCTAATTAGTAATTACACAGAGTCATCATCATCTCTGCCGATGGACGCCCACTGCTGGACATAGGCCTCCCCCAAGGATCGCCATAATGACCGGTCCTGCGCTGCCCTCATCCAACATTTTCCCGCCGCCTTCACCAGGTCGTCGGTCCACCGTGTGAGCACCGTGTGAATTACACAGAGTGCGCGATAGAAAATCTATGTTACTAGTATTTCTCCTTTTGTGGGCCCAAGTGGCCGTAAGTGGTATGCCCTACCCCACTTTGAGAAACCCTGGCGCACGCCAGGGTTCGTGCTCGCTCACTCTATAGTGAGCGAGATAAAATCGATCTTGTTTGTCCTTTCTGCGTATGCGGTATTTTCGTTTGACTATGTTGAAATTGCTTACAAATCTTGCAACTTAGACAAAGGCCCGAGATTTTCATACATTGTATTTTGTCATATCTCCATCCCTATCCAGTATACGCGTTCAGCTTATCTACGCCCCCAGTTCATTCATGGAGTCCGTGTCTGCCATCCGAACGAAAGTTAAGTCTGAAGTGGGAAGGGAACTCTGATTCAGTCTCCGTCCGCGAGTGACAAGTGTCGGTTGTCGAATTGGTTTTCGGTTGCCGTGATTACTCGTGTTTATTTATTAAAGGTATCGGTGGGAATCACGTTGCAGGAACTGACCCGAGCACACGTCTCGCGTGGTTTCGCGCGTCGAGTTTTTGCCTGCCACGAGGCTCCGTATTCCTCAATCTCTTCTTGTTCTTGTCCAAAAACAATCCCTGAGATTGGGATAGATTCTCCCAATAAACTACTTGACACTGGCGGAAATGCAGTGCTAACGCACAAGCAAGAGTCCATTAATTTGTAAAAAAGAAAAAAAAAGGTATCGGTGTAAATCGTGTCAAAGGATTAAAATACTAATCCTAAAACCAAAACATTGGTAAGTAATTTGACCAAAATAATCTCTTTGAATGATGAGCCACAAACTCCCATTGTAATAACATATACAACGTGTTAATGAATTAACGCAAAACTATAAAGTAGTTTATTTAGAATCGACAGCAGAATCGAATTATCATGGTTTCAACATAGGTAATTTTTTTCAAAATATTAAATAATTTGTTTGCAAAATTTGAAAATTTCTGAACCCAATGTCAACCCACCGCACGGGCACACTCACCCTACTTACTACCAAAACAAGATAATAAAAATGTATTCATGGGTACGTTAGCGCTTTCTTTCAGTGCTGAAAAGATAACAAATCATTTTTGCCTCAAAACTTAAATTGCGAATAACTTTAAATTTTAACTATCAAAATAATGAAATTATTGTTTCAATCTAATTATTTTGTTATAAATCAGTTGGGGTGTATGAGGTTTTGTGCTAATTTATTAACACGTTGTATATATGTTATTATTGTTATATATAGGGTCCTTCTTAATATGCTGACACTTTTTTAAGGGGATGATCAGACCGTCAAACTGAACAACTTTCTCTACGGGACCACATTAAAATCGCGAAAAAAAAATCAGCTGTCCCATACATTTGGCGTAGGAGTAGGTTTGCAGTTTTGCATGGGATGGCAGGTTTTTTTTTCGCGATTTCGATGTTGGTCCCATAGAGAAAGTTGTTCAGTTTGGCCGTCTGATCATCCCTTTAAAAAAGTGTCAGCATATTAAGAAGGACCCTGTATAACAAAATTATGGCATTGTATATTGTATAGTTACTGGAGATCATGCCCAAAATTATATGAAAGTTAGGTTGAACTTGCGTCTGGCCAAATTGTCACCTAAAGATAGGACATGCATTAAGCATTGTTATAATAAGAAAATATTTAAATATTTAATGGGATGGGAAATATTTAAAAATCCTTATTTAAGATGTTGATAGGATACATACAAAACTGCCAACATCACTCGACCGAAATGTATGAATGATATTCCGTCACATCGTAATAACATTTCCCTGTTAAAATCTTCCGCAATTCCCGTTTGAACCTACGGTTTGAACATATTCAATGGTTTATGTTGTAGGTCTTCAGGCAATCGATTATAAATTTTAGGAGCTATACATTTTTTTTGTTTAATCCAAAAGTGTTGTTTTTGGGCATTGTCTTTTATCAAGAATTTACCTGCTGGTATGAATGGAAACTTGCTTCCTGGTTTTATGCTAATTATGTATATTTTTGATCGAGGCACAATATGGGCCCCTGTCTTTGGCAGTGCTGTCCCCACCTTCCTATCGGACCAAATGTCTAAGTTTAACCATTCATCGAACCGTCTTCACCAAATCAATTCACACATGGCTCTTTTTATCATCCGCTTCTGCCTTTTCGTACCCAAATTCACATACATCCTCCGGTGCTCTCCCATTTGGCAACACAATGACCTTCTTATGACTTTAGACAAAATGATTCAAAATTGCCTCATTGAAATTCTAAATTGCAATATTCAAGGAAGAGCCTGGACCCAGGCGTCCCTTCCGATCCGTCTCGGCGGCCTGGGCATCCGCAAAATTTCAAGTGTTTCTTTGCCTGCTTTTTTGTCATCGGTCCACAGTACGCACAACCTGTTCGGGAGAATCATTAACCCGTCACTGGGTTCCGTAGAGGTGGCTTACTTGGCCGAGGCCAAACTTGCTTGGTCAATGGCATGTCCGAGCGTGCAACCAGTTGCTCCTCAATCCCAGAGACAGTGGGATGAGCCGCTCTGCCTCCAGATCCAGCGTGACCTTCTAATGACTACTGAGAACGACGCGGACCGCGCTCGCCTCCTCGCTGTCTCTGAGAAAGAGTCGGGCTACTGGTTGCAGGCAATACCCTCCCCAAACCTGGGCACCCTACTAAGCAACTCTTTCCTGTCAATTTTAGTTGGTCTCCGTCTGGGCGTTCGGACAAATAAGGCTCACCGCTGCCAATGCGGCGAGGCCGTCGGTGAATTCGGCCACCACGGACTCTCCTGCTATAAGAGCGCTGGCCGCTTGTCGCGCCACGCAACACTGAACGACGTCATCCGTCGGGCCCTTGTAACCGCCAACATACCCGCGATCTTAGAGCCTAAAGGTTTAATCCGGGGCGATGGGAAGAGGCCCGATGGATTGACGCTCGTTCCTTGGAAATTGGGGAGGTCGCTGGTCTGGGACGCTACCTGTGTAGATACACTGGCACCGTCCCATGTCCACGCGACCTCATCCAATGCGGGTGCGGCGGCGGCCACTGCGGAAAACCTCAAGCGGCGCTTATATGTAGCCCTCGGCGAGGGTTACATATTTGCACCGTTTGGGGTTGAGACACTGGGTCCGTGGGGGCCAGAGGCGCGCCGATTATTTAAAGAATTATCGGCGCGCCTAATCGAGGCCTCGGGTGACCAGAGGGCTGGCCAGAAGACCTCGGCCAGCGAATAAGTCTGGCCATACAAAGAGGCAATGCTGCCAGCCTCCTGGGCACCCTGCCGCCAAGCGGCGGCAATTTAGAGGACATTTTTTATTTATAATAGGTATAAGTTTTGTTTTTCTTTTGTTTTTAGGGTAAGGTTTATTTGTATCTATTTGTATATAGTTCAGTAAATCTGTTTGGAAAATGATACCCTACCTTACAAAAGGTCGGGTATCCGGGATTTTTGGATATGTTATACAGGTAGAGGTCCTTAATAAAAATACAAGTTTTCGACCTTGGGGTCCTGCCGCGGGCTCTGGTGTGACCATAAAACAACGAAAATTTTGAGACTTTTTCAGTAAAACTTAAACGTTGGGTTTTAGAGCAAACTTGTTTACTAAAGCTTTAAAGAAGACCAAATCCGCTACAATTTGATAGTTGAATCATCTTTATATACTGAATAGTTCCCAAGATACAATACCTCAAAGTATGGAGAGGTATGACTAATTCCTTAAAATTTCGTTTTTTTTTTTAAATTAAATATGTACTTACTTTAGGTTTCACTGTGAAGGTGTTCAGAAGAAGTATAAATAATGCGCTACAATATGTTTTTTGAACCATAAGATGCGACACTTGTAAATTTTCAGCAAATGTCAATTGGTAAACAAATTCTTAGATATCGAACAGAATTTTTTTTTTACAAAGTAAAATGTAGCCTATGGTAATCAGGGATAGTGTAGCTTTCTATCAGTGAAAGAATTTTACGAATCGGTTTGGTACTTCCAGAGATTACCTACATACAAAAAACCCTCTTGAGCCCAGCTTTTCTGCACCCACAGGCATAGGGCAGTTAGGAATTAGCCCTAACTACTCTTATTTTGAAGTGCTGTATCTCGGTAACTATACAGTATAAAAAGATGATTCAAAAACCAAACTGTAGCGCATTTAGTGCTCTTAATTCCTCTAAAACATAATTTGACTCTAAAACCTAAGCTTTAGATTTTAAATAATGAAAACTGAAAAATCTTCGAAATTTTCGTTCTTTTATGGACATGGCAGAGCCCGCGGCAGCACCTCAAGGTCGAAAACTTGGATTTTTAATAAGGACCTATACCCGTATAACATATAAAAAAATCGTGGATACAGGACCTTTTGCAAGGTAAAATGTTTACATTTACTAGGCTAATATATCTTGTTGTAAATAAATTCTATGATATCTAAACTAAAATCATAGAATTTCTGTTTTGAACTTTTGAAATATTACTTTTTTTATTTTTTATTTTAAGTAGTTAGTTACAGTACCCGGCAAACAACTTGATAAATGCTGGAGCTCGATCATACCAAGCAGTTTTAGTCAAAATGATCGTAATTCCACTTTATGCAACGCAATTTAAAAAAATGCTGTTTTTAAACCCAAGGTCACTACAGCTGAGACGGTCAATGGTGTCACCAATTGTACGGTTACTAAAAACTCAACAAGTCATTGGTTCGGCCTGGACGGGAATCCGAGAAATTGGTTTTGCGGGATTTATTGTTATTAAGTGTTCACTGTAACCCATGTAATAATAGTAAATTAAAAGAAAAAGAGTTGGTTATGGAAAGCGAGGCTAACTAATTGCTACTAGACAATACAAGCCTTTACAAACTTTTGCTTAAAATCACCACGTGGACAGCCACGTGGCGATAAATACGTCACACCATTATGATTATAAAAATGCATACATAATTATGCTCACGCCTAATGTCCCTTCTGGCTAGTGCAGGTAGAGAAACGAGAGGTAGATCACACCTCTAGTATTCAATAGAATATATCTAGGATCGCAGATTTATGAGTCATGTTTATATGATAATCTTAACTATTATAAAACTGTAACCGAAGTGTGTCTGTAAATTGAAGATATTTACAAAAAAAAAGATTACGATATGGTTTTTAGATGTCCCTGATTCCAAATCACAAATTTTTGGATTTTTTGTCTGTCTGTTTGTTTGTTTGTTTATTTGTTTGTTTGTTTGTTTTTTTGTTTGGGTGTTTGTTTGTTCGAGTATCACGCAAAAACTACGGAACCGATTTTGATGAAACTTTTTTGTTTGATAGCTTATCATCTGACTTAAAATCTGGTATATAATTTATGCGGACGAAGTCGCGGGTAAAAGCTCGTGTAATATAAACATATGAATTGTATGACATTTAATTATAGAAACAGGTCTTGCCATATAGAATTTTCACATTTATTTTCATAATTTCCTGATACAAAAATCGGCCCAAAAAATTGTGATTTTCCCTTTTCAGTTTTGCTATAATCCCCGCAAGTTGATATTGCGATGGAACCTTGTCACAATAACCGCTGAGTGACGTCATCAAGCACGGGCTAACCTTGCGAACGGTACTGATGTTGCACAGTCGACTACGTCAAAATTACGTCACCAAGATGGCCGCCAGTCGCAATATCAACTTGCGGGGATTATACTGCCATAATCTAACATAACATAACATCAATATTCTTTATTTGCACACCAAAAACATACAGCAACAAAAACAGAATAGAAGAACGGAAGGGTACAAATGGCGGTCTTATCACTAAAAGCGATTTCTTCCACACAACCATCTAAATTCTAATTGTTTTATTGACGGATAATTATTATTAATGAAAACTTAAAATCGACTTAGTCCAATTCTAAAATTATTGTTTGGAACACTGTTGTACTATGAAAAAACCCGACTGCATAAAAAAAACTATTAACTGAAAAGAGAAAAAGAAGCTCTATAATCACTATGTGGCGCGCCCTGGTCTCTGCCTACCCCACTGGGAAAGAGGCGTGACGTTATAGATAGATAGATAGATAAGCTATAACCAAATTAAGCAAATATAATTTGAATGCTATTCGGTATGTATCGCAAACGGGGACAAAGAAGAATTATAAAACATATCTATATCCTTTGGTTTGTCCCCGCCTGCAATACCTACCTAATAACATTCAAATTATATTTGCTTAATTTGGTTATAGTTTGCTTAATTTGGTTATAGCTGAATAGTGTTTTTCTCTTTTCAGTTAATAGTTTTTTTTTATGCAGTCTAAAGCTAATGGTGACGACTGGGAATACGCCCACTCTAAAGACTACAGTTTACGCGCACTATATTATATCGTGAGAAATTATCGTGCCGATGAAATCTGCACTCATGCATATCTCGATGCTAGGCCTACTATACTTACTGCTTTTTAGGTACAATTGATAAAGTTATCATCAGTGCTGCTGTGAGCGAGTAGCGTGGGGACTCCATACAAATATGCATTAGGATCATTGATTAGGATCCTAATACTTAATTTATTTAATAATTAACTTGAATATGTATATGACTTTGTAAATTGTTTAGTTTTTGTGTAACTCAAAGAAATTATTGATTTTAGATTCTACAAAATTTCAAAGAGTCGGTGAAGAAGACATAATAAAATTCCGGCCATCTCCTAACTTTAAGAACATGAAGAAGTTTTTAAAGAACAGGAGTGATTACAATGAGACCACAACTCTGGCATCAAGCCATGTGGTAACAGATCCTGTTACACCAAAAAAGGATCTCCAACTAAACGAAGTAAAACCTGTGGTACAACCACCACTACCACCATACCCTCCTCCTCCAGATAGTCCTCTGGACATCAATATCACCATTAAACAGGAGAAAGAAGATGAGGAAACTCCTGCTAACAATGGAGAAGACTCAGACCAAAATCAAAGTGTAGAGCAATCTCAATCAGAGTCTGACAGTCATTTAGATGAAAGGCCAAAAAAGACCATGTGTAAAGAATTTATACGTGGGGATTGCAAAAGATCTGTATGCAGATTTTCACACGAAGTAGATATTTCACAATTACGTGGAGTGTTTACCTTCTGCTGGAACTACCAGAATGCAGTTTGCACATATCCGAACTGCAAATTCGTTCATGCCACGGTATTCGAGGAGGCGGAATTTTACAGAACGGGTACCCTACCGCCGCATGCTCGGGCTCATCTCAGAAGACCACTGCCACCGCCTCCGCCCCCTGAAGGTATTTTTTTTAATTATCTAGTAATTAATATCAATAACTTAAACTATAAGTTAATTGCAAATGATGATGAATGTCGATGAATGATAATTGATAATAGAGCTAATATTTAATCCCGGTTCTGGGTTCGAATTCCAGTTCGGAATGTTTGTGGTGTTGTTGTCGAACTACGAACGGTTCGCCGAACGACCACCGTTCGCCGATGTCTGTTTTCGAAGGCTTAGTTGCGGATAAGAACAGTGTATGTGTTTATGAGCGCAAATCGTTATGTACAGTCACGGAATATATAAGAGTACAAGTACAGTCACAAGCAAAAAGATGTATACACTTTAGTATTACGACGTAGAACAAAAGTATAATACGTCTTATTGCCGCTGACTGTACATCAAATACTTAGTATTTATTTTATTACCTACAAAAGATGTATAAATTTTTTATATTATTCTTATTTTACCTTAAGAAATGCTTTATTAATCATAAATACAATTACATAAAAATGAAAACAAGTACATTATTAAATTAATTCGTCTTTGCAAGTCTAGCATACAATTAAGTCTATAATTGTAATTTTCTTCTTTCAGAAATCCAACCAGAAATGCCTTCCAACTTTGTAAACCCGCCGCCTTCACGTCACCCTGTGTAAGCAACTAGTTTCTTTCTTGTATTTGTGAATTTTAATTGTATTTTTCTGAGAGTAGAATAAAATCGTTATTATTTGGTAATAAAAACTGTTCAAGCGCATGTCGGACTGCGCATAGTGTAGGGTTCCGTACATAACTCGAAAAGCCCTCATGACAGGCTTGTTCACATGGGTGATTAATTAGTTTCTAGGTCAAAGACTTTAGAAATTACAAAGGAATGATGAATTGATGAGGTTGAAAAAAATTCAGCCGTGCTTGGGAGGTACATTACATATCCCTAAAATGTCATGCTTTTGTATTTATAGTCCCAGTCTGGGACGGACGGACCCACAAAACAACACCAATCACGAGTCCCGTTGGGAGCTAATAAAAAACGAATGTTATGTAAATACTAAGTAGGTATTTCTGATTTTTATTTTGTAAGCCCATCTGGTAAAACGTCGGTAAGACATAGCTGCACACAATTGTATTTATTGTACCTGAATCTTTGTCATATCACGTCATATGATCGCCAAAAAAACAAATTTCATTTCAAACAAAATAAAGGCTATAAATTATTTATTTGTTTGATAATTGATTGATTTTTTATTACAGTGTGGAAAAACGGATGCCCGTAATAAACTGCATACCAGCTAGTGTTATAGAAGCTCGATCGGTTGAGGAGGAACTGAGAATTCCACGAAGCAATTCTCCCCTAAAACGAGAATGGGGCGAAGTTGATGAATGTACGTATGACAATTCTTTTTTAAATAATTGTTTAAATTGAGAAAGCTTTAGGTTTTTGAAACGAGTAGGATAATTTTGGTTCATACCATACAGTCGAAGCGAAGACCAAAAAAAATCTTTGCATACAGTCTTATGATCTTAATAAAAGTGTTAAATTGGCTGATGAGTTGATCAAGTAATTAAGTCGTGGTAAAAAAGCTGTAGTGGTCCACAGTGGCGAGTAACCATGCCTGCCGTGCAGGAGGCGATGGTTCTATCTTCGTCCAGGCCGACTCGTACCAATGAGTTTTTCGGAATTTATGTACGATTTGTAACACCCACAGAACATTATAAGAGGGGCTAGAAATGCAAAGCACCGCTTTTGCTCATGCTGCTACAATTACTCATGCCCTCTCGCTCGCACCACGCCGCGTGCCTTATGGTGTTATGCAAATCATTGCATAACCTGTGACGGCACGTTCCACGCCTACTTTGCACTTCTAACCCCTCTTATAATGTTCTGTGGTAACTCCACTGATTTTTCGGTGAAGGAAAACATCGTGAGGAAGCCTGCACGCTTCAATTTCGAGGCATGTATTGTACCTACTATCCATTACAAGTAGCGACGGGCTCACTCCCAATCACACTGGACAGAGTTTCGGTTCTACTAAACTTAGATGTTCTGAGGTTTCAGAATATCTCTGACTACCCCCTCGGGGAATATAGTCGTGACTCGTGAGCATATGCTATGCTATAAATGGGAAATTTGTGATGCTCTTTGCGACTTAATTACGCATAAACGGCTGAACAGATTTGGATGTATTTTGGCACACAGATGGAATAAATGTTCTAGTTTAACACACAATACTTGTAAGGTAAATTAACTTTCAAGCAAATCAAACGAAAGGGATGGCTTTAGTTAATGCTGATCTTCATAAACGAAACCTATATGCGTTGTTCTATAATCATCCAACTTGCCCGTTATTAGGAGTTGGCGCAAAATGTTATTATTCTTCAATAATATGAATAAGCGGTTGTTCAACTCTTCCTTACACACTTTGTGTTTCACACAATCCATCCATTAATATTTCGTTGTTATTCCAATTCTTAAAATCACTCATATTTATTAACTCTTGTAATATGACACTTTTCCTTGTGCATCCACAACATGTAACAACCACGTAATAAGCGATAACATCTCTGGAATCAATTAAAGGAAGTCTCAAAGTAGTATCTCAATCTCTGCCCGGTATACAAGGTGTTACAAAAATACAAATAAACATTTTAGAGGGTGGTTAAGACCATCAAACTGAACATCTTTCACTATGGGTCCAATATCGAAATCACGAAAACAAATCGGATGTTCCATAATCATCATATCAGCCGATATACGTCCACTGGCCTCCACCAAAATGGGGAGATTTGCCATAATTGCCAAGATGCGATGCGTTTGCGATGTTCCATACTAAACTACAAATCTACTTGAGATTAATGTATGGGACAACAATTTTTTTTATCGCTATTTCGATGTTGGTCCCATAGTGAAAGTTGTTCAGTTTGATGGTCTCAACAACCCCCATAAAAGATTGAAATGTTTATTTTTACTTTTGTAACACCCTGTATACGAGGCAAATTTTTTAAAGCTAGAACAGTAAGCTAATATGCATCCCGGTGTCCTATCCTGGGTACAAGCAGAGTGGTTGACAGGTCGACACGATGACGACCACGACAGCAGGTTAGGTACAGTATTACCAGATTTATAAGTTCCCCCGATGTACCTGCGCAGTTGACAAATTTTTATAGCACGCGCAATTATATTGACCAGTCAGGATGTGCCAGCTTCAATCCCTTGCCACAATTGGCTAAATGTTTTCGCGCCCTTTTCGCTGCTATCCGACTTTGCACCCTTTGATTGCTAAACGACTTCTGGTTTTGTCGGGGGACTGCGGAAACGAACATAATGGCATATAAATTAAATTACTGTAATTTTTTACAGGTAGTTCTAGTATTTATTCTGTGGTGCTACTAGCTCAAAAAATAGAACCCCATTTTATTAAACTTGAGACGCTAGCTGACTAGCCTAGAAATTAAGCTAGTTCTGTATACACTAAGCCAGAGCAGAGTTACTATCTTACTAGCACTAGCTTGCTATCCCAGCTTGAAAAAATTAGCTTGAATTATTATTAATGCATGTTACATCACGGACAAGTTACATTATATACACTTACAATATTATATCTATATTTAGGTATTTATCTATCACTTTAATTAAATTATCTGTGGGATCTTGCCTGGCTTTATGATGTTTGAGTTATGAGTACTAACCACCGCATTATATCAAAGTAGAAGTTAAAGTGCATGACAAATTAACAAAGTGTAACCATTTCGTTATAAATTACTCATATTAAATGTAATAATGTAGGTATTAAATTGCTATTGCGTATGTTTTGATGACAGTATGAAGATTATTAAACAGAAAATTATTGACCATTCTCTGTTCATGATTTTATATAAGTATTTTTTTTAAATCGTTACTTCTTTTTGTTATACTGCATGAGATAAAAAATCAATCAATTGTTTTAGCAAATATTCATACAAACTTTTTGACTTTGAAATAGTAATATTGATTTGTATAAGGTGAAAAGCCAAGCGATTGTCAAATTTATAGCCTAATGATTTTGTCTGCAGTCAGCAGCTCGCCGCGCGACCTTGAGCCCAAAGAACACTTGGCGAAAAAATGCAAAAATTGCGATCTTATGGAGTTCAGGTATCATGCATCAAACTTTAGTTCGATTTAAACCGTATAAACATTAACGAGGACCACTGCAAAGGGAACGGAGACGAACACTTGTTCGTCAAATATTCAACTGAAGCAATAACCCTTTTTAATGTTCCTTCTAAGTGACTTGTGACCTTTATTGCGATAATTTCGTTAAACTTTTTAAAATTGTATTTCCAACCAAGATATTTAAGTGATAGGTCCCGACTTCGCTCGCGTAGCCACGCTCTGTTGTTATTAATATAGGGTGTTTCTTCCTAAATTGCTCGCGACGACTGCGGTAATGTCAAAGTTCGGAAAAACTGTTGCTATTGCATTTAGGTTCCTTTTGTTATTACATGCGCTGTTTTTAAATGAATATAATAATAAGAAGGTTCTGTTCAGTGTGACAGATGACACAAACTTTTCATCTTCGGGAGTGATTTGTTTGGATAAACAAATGCCGATCGTGCCTCAAGGATTAACACAATTATAATATGAGAAACCTTAATTTCTAAAGACATCAAGTCTCACCCATAAAATGGCATTGAACTACAGAATAAGTAATAGTATATCTCTACATACAGAAACTTGAGGGGAGCCGAGCAAGGGAATACAGTCAGGCCCACGCACCCGTCGGATTTGACTTCATAAAATTATATTTTATTTGTATCCTCTCAGTAAAAATAAACGTTGGAAAATAACTCTAAATTCAAATTTTCAGTGATTCTTTTGCTTAAATATACTATTTTTATTTTAATAACCTAATGAACTATAAAAAGTAAAGAAATGTACAATGATGTTTATACATGATGTTATTACAATGCGTGATAAGTCAACACTACACAGAAATTTCATGCACAATTTGCGCAAAGTGCGCATGTGCGAACGACATCATGTCAAATCTAAAACGTTAGAAGTGCCGGATCGAGTATTATGTTTGGCCGGACCTGTGACTGAACTGAACAGCACTTTTGAGAATATTGTGTACGAATAGCAGATGTGATTTTATGATGTTATGCATATGCACGCGAGCGAAGCTGTGGCCAACAATTACTGTATCTATTGGCCATAAAGTACCTTATCATAATCATCGATCTGTTACCAAATAAAGTGTCTTGAAGTGTAAAACGCATCTTGAATTTGTTTGTTTCAAAATAGCATTAGCGATATGTTATTGCAGTACATACGTACCTACATTTTGGAAGCAATGTCCTTCTAATGAAGAGGAAATGTTATAACTTTCAACAATTCGTCTACAAGCGTTTCTAAACAGTTTTATTTATTGCAGTTTACAAATCCATAAAGAAAAAGTGGAGAATATGACGCATTCGACAGAGGAACTAAATAAAAAAATGGCGCACTTGAACAAAAGAAGCGTTAAGCTTACTACAGTTCTGCAGACGCTGATGAAGCCGGCGGTAAGCTGTTTTACTATAATTTACGGTAGTAATTATAGTAATCTATGCTCTAATATAATATTGTACATGTCGCTCAGGGGTTTGTGAGCGCTGCGCTCGGGGAAAGTGGTCGCGCATGTTGGTGACGTAAAATGCGACTGATTAACAAATGGCGCTTGCTTGCAAATTTCGATTCTGCGCTTTTAAAGGGCTATGTAAAAAAAATAGGATTCTTCAAAGCTCCATATATCATGAAGTACTAACAGTAGGAGTATGATTTGCGGATGTGTGTAAATTGAACATATAATTGAAGTTTTGATTAGAGCCAAAACACGATTAAGACAAATTTTCTCGATAGAAAAACAAGCCAAAGTAGCCTCCGTTTTTGTCTGTAAACGCTTTTAACTGCTAAACTGTGAATAATAGAAACATGAGACTTTATTTAAAAAAAAGAGATTGCTATTATCTAAGTTTTGATTAGAGCAGAATTGAACTTACATAAATAGTACAATCACAATTAAATAAAGTTTGTTTTTTCGCTTGATTCGTTCCAGGCGCGCGCGCCGCCCCATCTCTTTCTCTCGCATCTGGCAGTAATATAAGCTATCACACGCCCGTGTCGCTTAAATAATTTTTCGACATAGGCCCTTAAGGTCAACACCCATAAACCGTTGCGTGACCTGTGTGATCTTGCATCCTATTTTTGTCATTAGACCACTTAAACTCAAATTCAAGTTAATCAGATTATAGTTTGGTTGGAATGACAAATAAAAGTGGTGATAGGTTGTTACCTTTTCCAATCAAATTAAAGATTGAAAAATTCGCACTCTTCCAAACCGGGGAAGTGCGTTATCCAATTTCGCCACCTAGCGATCTGCCAGAGGGGGGACAGAGGGGAACTTTGAGGAAAAACGCAAAGAAACCAGCGGCATCATCTTTGATTAACGTGTAACTACAAAAATATTGTCTCAAATTTCCGATAGATGTCTCTTCAAACTCAACAATAAAGCAAATTTATTACTAAAATTATAAAAAAACTTTAATCCTATTTAATACAATTTACGTAATATTTCAAAACTGTTTTAATTAAAATTAGTAAATAATTTAACTTATGTTCTGCGGTAGCACCATATTATTGTCACCTAGCAACACCAGCTACACAAGTTGTCTGTCACAATATGGCCGCCGTTACAACTTGCGCGTACGCTTGTTTTTGTTTTGCGCCCATTTTGTGATTTGAGTGTTTTGAGTGTTGATGTTCACTTCAGACGTTGGCAAGATTACTCCTCCATCCTGTTACTGAGGCTACTACTCTAAACTAGAACAAAATAGCTCATTACTGAGAAAAAGTAGATTCCATTGTAAAGCATACATATAGCTATAGGTATGCGTAAGTATATATAGCAACTGTTTCTTGTTAAATATCATAGGTGGCGTTTCAAATTTATTTGCATTAAAATGGCACTAGAGGGCTCTCTTTTTCCGATATATTACTCTACTCTTTGCGATCTGCTCAGAGACCGAAACAATCTGTTGCGTCTTTAAGGGGACGACGTGAGCGACATCTACTGGAAGTTATTTCAAACTTTCCAACCCGCAAGATTTCACAACATGGCTGTAACAAATGTAAAAAATCAATAATGTTTGAAATTGTTACCTTTTCGCCTTCAAAAGCACTGTAAAAATCCCTTCCCGAAGTCGCCTCATTGAATCCCACGGGAGGAAATCGCATAGTCTATTGTAAGATTTGCAAACAAGAAACTGGCTTTCTGGACTTTTGTTTTTTGAATATAACTAAAAGGATTGTCTCGCTAACTAGACTGTTTTCCCTTCAACTTCATCAACAAAATTACGGGTCTGCGTGGTGGAGCATGGCCCACTCTTATTCGAGAGAAAATTATGTGCCACAGTATAAAAGAGAGTGTCTAATGTACTACTAGTACTACATACTGTACGGACCTCCACCGATTTTTTACCTCGCCCTCTGGCACGATCGTGGCGTAAAATGTAAGCAAATGCGTATTCCTGTCTCGTTCGCACTCATTCAGAATCACGCTTACCTCTTCTTTAAAAATTTTCCGATTTGTATGAAATGAGAGCAAGCGTCCAAGGTGTGCCCGTGCCCTACAGTTTATAACTTACTAATCTTTTTAACCTATTAATGCTTGTGTAAGAAAGTTTTATAATCATCAAAATAATATTCCAGATCACTGCGAAAACCGGGGGCGCCAATGGCATTATTGGCGGTGAAAAAGAAAAGGTAATTGAAAGTCTAACATTTTTATTAATTAAGTATCCTCCTATTTCCACTATCCTCGTAAGAGCCAACGACCTATATAGGGTGCAAGGAAAAGTATCATTAACCTTTAAACCACATACTCTACCCATTAAACTGAACAACTTTTACTATGGGAGTAAACCTGTTAGAACAAAACAAAAATCTGCTGTTCCATACTAAACTGCAATACTTACTCGACGTGATAGCACAACAGATTTTTTTTGTTCTGACAGGTATGCTCTCATAGTAAAAGTTGTTCAGTTTGATGGCTAGAGTATGTGGTTTAAAGGTTAAACTTACACCCTGTATTAAGCAAATAAGTTAGTTGTTAGTAAATGGCTATTGTTTTAGGCCCTTTTTTCACAAAAACTTAGACAAAATTGCCTCTTTCGCTTCGTCCACCTAGGTGAACCAAAAATAAAATTTATAATGGTAGCCTATTTTTTATATAAAAATCGGTCAAGTGCGTGTCGGGCTACTCGCGCACCGAGGGTTCCGTACCAAACCACCACAGAACACAACATTATTAACTTAGAAACAAAACTTTTTTTGTCCAGGACCTTTAGCACGAGACCGACTCACACTTGGCCGGTTTTTAGTATTTGTCGTTATTCTGTAGAGCTTGCTCTATAATCACACTAAGTTTGACGCTTGTATGTATTACCGTTTTTACGATAGAGCGTGAAGAAATAACGTTGATAAAAACTAGTTTCTTGTTGAGAACCCCCCTTAATTTTTAATTTTTTGGAATTTTTATTATTTGTTAACAAATCCGCCGTAATAACACATAATCTGAGAAAATTTCAACTGTCTAGCTATTACGGTTCAAAAGTTACAGCCCTAAATAGGTAGGACAGACGGACGGATGGACAGACGGACGGACGGACGGACGGACGGACGGACAACGTAGGTTTAGTAATAGGGTCCCGTTTTCACGCTTTGGGTACGGAACCCTAAAAAACAAAGCTCTCATCGTATATTTCATTTTCAGATATTGGAACGGCTCAACAGTTTCATAAGCTCTAGTAACAGATTGTCATCAGTTATAAATGAAGACAGTGTCAAGGTACTTAAATAAATAAATAAAAGCGGTCAAGCTCGAGTCTGACTACTCGCGCACCGAGGGTTCCGTACCACACCACTACAAAACACAACATTATTAACTTAGAAAAAACTTTTTTTTGTCCGGGACTTTTAGCGCGAGACCGACTCACACTTGGCCGGTTTTTAGTATTTGTTGTTATTCTGTAGTGTAGAGTATGCTCTATAATCACACTAAGTCTGACGCTTGTATGTATTACCGTTTTTACGATAGACCGTGAATAAAAAACGTTGATAAAAACTAGTTTCTTGTTGAGAACCCCCCTTAATTTTGAACTTTTTGACATTTTTATATTTTTTGTTAACAAATCCGCCGCAATAACGCATAATCTGAGAAAATTTCCACTATCTCGCCATTACGGTTCAAAAGTTACAGCCCTAAATAGGTAGGACAGACGGACGGATGGACAGACGGACGGACAGACGGACAGACGGACGGACGGACAACGTAGGCTTAGTAATAGGGTCCCGTTTTTACCCTTTGGGTACGGAACCCTTATAAATAACACTCACAGGCACATACATTGTAATGATACCAAGTTAAGCACTGTAGGCTTTTTAATATGGTAACCATACAACAACGGCACAAACATATAACATCCATGACCGAACCGGGCTTCGAACCCAGGACCCTGGCTTGGCAGTCCGGTGTGGTAACCATTACACCAACCGGGTCGTCCATTACTTCTAACTTGCTATCGCATACATTGTATTCTACAATTTTCATAAAATACAATATAATTTGTCGAACAAATCGGGGTGGTCTAGTGATGAGTAACCATGCCTCCCATGCATGAGGCGATGGTTCGATCCCCGTCCATGACGACTCGTACCAATGAGTTTTTTGGAATTTATGGACGATTTGTAACACCACTGGGTTTTCGTTGGAGGAAAACATCGTGAGGCAACCTGCATGCTTCGATTTCGAGGCATGAATTGTACCCACTGTCCATTACTTAAGTAGCGACGGCCTCACTCACCGTCACACTGC
Organism: Agonopterix subpropinquella; assembly: GCA_922987775.1. Lineage (NCBI taxonomy): Eukaryota > Metazoa > Arthropoda > Insecta > Lepidoptera > Depressariidae > Agonopterix > Agonopterix subpropinquella. The sequence continues at coordinate 43,203,326 of OV277693.1, read as the reverse complement.
ACAGTTTCTGTACTAGTGAAACGTGATTGTTCCGAGTTTTTAGAACACCTCTGACTACCCCCTCGGGGAATATAGTCATGTGCATATGGTATCATCACAGCCTTTACAGGGTGTTATGGTCCAAGAGCACGTGACTATCAGACCTTATTTTATAAAAGCTGAAAGTTTCTCAGTGCATGCTCCCAACACAGGTAGGGTAGGAATGATGGGCAACTATGAAGTTTGAGTCATGGTTGGGTGGGTTAAAATTGTCTGGCCAGGGGTTGGACGTATCAAAACTGTTGGGCTACTGAAGAAACATCTTCTAATATTTAGTTACTCAAGTAACATGTATAAAATTCAGCGTTTATACTCTAATGTAAGTATAGTTACAATGCCAGAGACCCTTAAACTTTAATAAATTGTGTTAGGAGCATTCGATGAGAAACTTTCAGCTTTTATAAAATAAGGTCTGATCGTCACAGGTATGTTCTACTGTAGGAAAATAGCAAAAAAAAATTCGACTTTCCATACTAAATGCTCAAATTAATGTTCTTATGATGCGAACGATAAAATCATCGGCTGCAATATTATTTTTAAACTTTTTAGTTTTTTTGAAGGTTTAAATTTTTTGTTAATTTTTTTTAGCTAGTATGTTATAGTTTTTAACCGACTTCAAAAAAGGAGGTTTCTCAGTTTGACCGTATATATACAGGGTGTTCCAAAAACCAACGTCAAGCCGAAAACGGTTGATAGGCCAGGTGGTGATAGTTATCAGAAAAACAAAAAAAAAAATCTAAGATTAGTACTTTCCATAAAACTTTTTTTTTTAAATTTACTTACACCCTGTGATGATCTTTTAAGTACTATGACTACAAATCTTTACTTTTCAATTTTTTTTGTGTGTGGTGTAACCCTGAATAACCCTTCTGTCATCTACAGTCTGAAACTAAAACACAACTGCCTCAGTTTTAAAGAAAATATCACTTTTTGCCCCACCATACACTAAAAATTATTACATCGCCCAACTTTAACTAACTGTACTGAAAAAAAAATGTACTGTGCTATTTCGGCAAGTGACTTTAAAAGATGGTGTATTTAGTCAGGATTCTAAAAAGGTATAATACTAGCTAGATTATTTATTAACTAAGAACACATAATTTTTTTTTCAAAAGAGACCCGATTTTAAGCTAATTCTTTTTACATAGTTAAAATGGTTCTAATGCACGTTAGGCTTTCTCTAAGTCCCTAATTGCCAGGTACAAGTTTGAATGAGATGGATAGTGACCTACGTGCAGTAGAACCATTTTAACGATGTAATAAGAATTAGATTAAAATCGGGTCTCTTTTGAAAAAAAAATTATGTGTTCTTAGTTAATAAATAATCTAGCTAGTATTATACCTTTTTAGAATCCTGACTAAATACACCATCTTTTAAAGTCACTTGCCGAAATAGCACAGTACATTTTTTTTTCAGTACAGTTAGTTAAAGTTTGGCGATGTAATAATTTTTAGTGCATGGTGGGGCAAAAAGTGATATTTTCTTTAAAACTGAGGCAGTTGTGTTTTAATTTCCGACTGTAGATGACAGAAGGGTTATTCAGGGTTACACCACACACAAAAAAAAAATTGAAAAGTAAAGATTTGTAGTCATAGTACTTAAAAGATCATCACAGGGCGTAAATTAAAAAAAAAAAAAATTTTTATGGAAATTACTAATCTTAGATTTTTTTTTTTTTCTGATAACTGTCACCACCTGGCCTATCAACCGTTTTCGGCTTGACGTTGGTTTTTGGGACACCCTGTATATATATATGTATACAGGGTCCTTCTTAATATGCTGACACTTTTTTAAGTGAATGACTAGACCGTCAAACTGAACAACTTTCTCTATGGCACCCACATCGAAATCACGAATAAAAATCAGCTGTCCCAATACATTTGGCTCGAGTAGTTCTACAGTTGTGTATGGAACAGCTGATTTTTTTTCGCGATTTCGATGTTGGTTCCATAGAGAAAGTTATTCTGTTTGACGGTCTGATCATCCCCTTAAAAAAGTGTCAGCCTAGTGTCAGCATATTAAGAAGGACCCTGTATTTTTTTTTGTGTGTTCGCGGATAACTTCGTCGTTTATGAACCGATTTTGATGATTATTTTTTTGTTGGAAAGGAGATGACCCGAGAGTGGTACCATGATAAGAAAACCAGGATCTGATGATGGCATCCCAGAGAAATCGAGGGGAACCTTCGAAAATCGTAGTGCCGACTAGTGCGTTTGTTAATTTAAAGTACTCCTATTAAATCGAACTAATGAATTCACCACTGAAAATTGTGAAATAAACAAAATTTTTACAAAAAATTAAAACCGCCTTCAAAAAAACTAAAAAGTTAAAAAACAATATTGCAGCCTATGACTTTTTCGTTCGCATCATAAGAACATTAATTTGTTTTATAGAAGTCGGTGTCAAGCCAAGCCAAAAAATGCAAGCCCTGTCGCGAATCGTACAGGCTTGACAGCGACTTCAATAAAACAAATTAATGTTCTTATGATGCGAACGAAAAAGTCATAAGCTGCAATATTATTTTTTAACTTATTAGTTTTTTTTAAGGCGGTTTTAATTTTTTGTTAAAATTTTGTTTTCTTAGGGAACGTTGTTCAGTATCATGGGTACTCTACCCTTAAAGTAATGCAACTGTTTACCCTAAAACCCTATATTCGTACCACTGCATTGCACAGGCCTAACCTGTAGGCCTCGCATGCCACCCCCGAGAAAACGATAAAAATCGAGATGCGCCTCCATCTTTATTATTTTACGTATGCCAGAAAGAGCGCGCATGACATTTTACTCGTTTAAACGCTTTGTCGTGGCTGGCATGCTAGCCGTGTGGGAAGGATGAATGTGCGTTAGTCCACCATATGCTATGCTACAATGAAATTCAATGTAAATATTTTGCATTTTCAGAACATAATGGGAAGTAACATGAACCTCGCCAACTTAATGGCGAAACTGCTTCGCAACACGGCGGAGCAGTCGCTGTCTCCAGATAATACACGGGACCCTTGAAATCTGAAGATGGTGACTAGGGTAGGCTAGGTATTGTTAATTTAAGTAGGTATATAATAACCCTTTCTGTGCTAAGATCATTTTCATATTTGGAAAATAATGCCTTACGAGACAAGCTTGACTATATGGGGAGATATAGAAATATAAAGCGTTTGGTATACAACTTTGTCGTTCTGCAATATGAGAACATTTTTTGGACCTCCCATACTAAATTGCGGATCAGCTGATCCATTTGCTATGGGAGGTCCAAAATATTTTTCGTTTTTCGACCCATGTTCCTTGAGAAAGGGAAAGTTGTTTAGTTTCATTGTCTAAGTACACCCTTAAATTTTTTTGTGTATACATGGTCCTTCTTAATATGCTGGCGGTATTATAAAGGGGATGATCAGACCATCAAACTGAACAACATTCTCTACGGGACCAACTTCAAAATTGCGAAAAAAAATCAGCTGTCCCGTACATACGGCTCGAGTAGGTTTGCAGTTTTGCATCGAACAGCAGATATTTTTGCGATTTCCTTGTTGATCCCATAGAGGAAGTTGTTCAGTTTCATGATCCAAGCATCCCCTTATACCGTCAGCATATTAAGAAGGACCCTATATCAAATGTTGGGTTCATTTGGTGGGGGATAGCGGAAACGTCATCAACTTGCGTGGGTATCCCCACCACTTTGAGAATTGTATTACTGGGGGAAACTTATATCGTGAATCAAAACAGATTTGTTTCTCGCACATTTGGATTTTGATACAAGAAATTAGTTCTTGGCCCAAAAACTATAATACGGAACATTTTATATATCAAACGAAGATATTTTCGAGTTTCCTTATACAGAAATGCGAAAATATTTTGACGCAAGTAATTTTTTTTCTGTGCATGTAGCGCGGCTGCTCTTTTGGTATGAATTGACCCTTAAATACAAAAAAATCTCCCATTAACTTTTTGTGTATTTTGCATTGTAACGAGATTTAATAAATATTGCAAGGGAATTAATATCCAAATAGTGATAAATTGTTTTTATATTACGACAACTGATTTGTTACATACAACTTGAATTATTGCATTATTGCTTAGTTAGAATGTAAGTTAGGACTTAGGACGTAACATTTTCTGATTTATTTTTAATTAATACAAGTTGTATTTTATTCTTTTAGGGGTATAATTGTATTGAAAACCGGTTTGTACCTGTAGTTCTTACTTGCCTACAAAGATTTTAGAAGGGGATCCAAACTAAACCTACAAAAGATTAAGGGCCTGTTTCACAACTTTTGGATAAGTTCTTGTTAGCTTACTTGACAGCTTATTAGACATATTTTGTATGAAAAATATGTCAAACGATCTATCAAATAAACTATCAAGATCATATACAGAAGTGGTGAAACAGGCCCTTAAATCTTTTTATAAAGTTACGTAACAGTCTTGTTATTTATTAACTGGTGGTAATTTACAAAATTTTTAGGTGAAAAGAAAGCAGGATCAACAATCTAGTCATTTTATTATTTCTCAAACTAATATATGCCACAGTATAAGAAAGAGTATCTATTTCTACATAATATATCTATGCTATGCAGTGAACCCCCATGGCACAGTATAACAAAGAGTATCTAGTACTACATACAGTATGGACACTCCCTGCCTCCCACCAATTTTTTACCTCACCCCCTCTATTGCCCTCTAGTTACCTCTGCGGTTCCCTGTCAGAGAAAATCTCTGTTCCCTGTAGCCTAGACTGACACGCTAGAATTTATGTTTTCGAAATAAAGAGAATATAATCTCAGGACGAAGGATAAAAACTATTTTTGAATAGACGCGGGTGTCAATACGTTTTATTTACGAAAAGGTAATGTACCTCACGCAGGTAAAGTTGCTGTAGCCCTAGACTCGGTTTCGCATGTGCTGAGGTCATCTTGTCAATTTATGTTTTTTGTAGGCAGTGTCCGGGGTGTGTCCATGGGTTAGCGCATGGACGCACCATCGTGCCCCCTGATGCTTATGCGCGTTATGCAGACTTTATAACGGTGTCCAGACCGCATATATACGTCCGTCAGTATATCGTTATCGGTACATCGCGAATGAACTAAAAGTGGGCACTGACTGAAAATAATAGTACGACACAAATGCGTCCACTCCCTGTATAATGCGAGACTAAGCATATAAACGACTATTTTCAGTTATAATTTATTGTGGTTATGATATGACCAAACCGTTTGAAATTGCGACATCTCTGTGTCCACAAATATAGTCCAATATTTTACCTCTAGAATTCCAGGCGGTAACCAAGTCGTTAACCAATCCAGCAACTGAAAATTCATATAATCGTTTTGGAGTATCTTATAACTAGTGTACGATCTACGACCGAAGCTTCGGCCACGGTCAGCCAAAACAGCATCTTCGGCCAAATCGGCCGAAGTTTTGGCCGAAACAGCTGTATATTTAGGTACTTGTTTTGTTACAATGTTTCTGTTTAAATTAATAAATATAAATAAAACGATTTAATAAAAAATAACTAAGGTGCAATAAATTGAATTATGAACTCAACGGATTTGTCTGGATTCGTTAGCGACTTGGTTACCGTCTCCCAATCTATATTAAATCTGTCAGAATTCCCTTTTCTTAATTTAGATTTGAATTACTTACCTATCTAAAATAGTACTACTTAAATATTAAAATATTCTACTCAAGTTCTAACTAAAAAGTGAAAATTGTTAAATTAAGTGCTTCGGAAGTGTCCCAACTGTAGATGAAGAATAGAATAGTCTTAACAAAAATCTAATTTAGGAGGAAAGTATAGTATTCAAAATTGCCTAAATAGAATTTAGGCTATTTTGATAAACATCTTAATTTTAAATAAACATAGGTAAGTAAGTACATTATTTTAACGTTGCACCATGTTTGCACCATTGTTTCCTCTTCGACTAATCTAAAATCTTTGTAGGTTTTACTGTTTGTGCTTTCACATATTTGTGAAATAATTCAACAATTTATTGTATAAAAATCGACATTTCTTTAATAATCTAGAGTTAACATTTTTAACTAAAACGAAATAAAAGTACCTTTTTTAACGATGACGTTGTCCTTGATATCTAGAATTCTAGATAGGATTATGAATAGCTGTCAAAGATTCTAGGCTTGTGTATTAATAAAAATGTAAAAAAAAAGGTAATAGAAATTAAAGGCCGATTTTTTATGTTTTAATTTTTTATTGTGATTTTTCTGGAACAGAATATGTCTTACTGGCGCGGTAATTTTATCTAACAGCATTTCATAAAAGGGTTTATTAAGGCTTATTTGATGCGAATGTAAAATATATTGTTAGCACGGTCAGACGTCATTAACTGCAAATGGGATAGGACTATTTGCGAAAGAGTGACACTTTGCGAATGGCACATAGATACTGCTACTAATCCTGCCAAACAACCTAACGATTTTGATAGATTAGATTAGATTAGATTAGATCTGTTTCTCCGCTTACTTCTACGAAACAACTTTGATTTTGTTTTCATTGTCATTTAAATAACTTCTTTCGGCATGTTTATGCGGTAGGTAAGTAATAAAGATCCCACCCACTGGGTCGGGTCGCTCGCTAGTTGAGTTATAAAAGGCAATGGAAAGTAAAATAATAAACAACAAGTGAATATCATAATTATAAAAAAAACTAAAACATCTTAAAGAGAGTTAAAAAGTAAAACATACATTTGGTGACCGAATTATTATTCACTTGTTAAAGATTTGGTTTTTATTATTATTAGACATCTTGAGGTCTCCGTCTCATTAATTGACTTAAAATAATCTTAAAGTGAGTTAAAAAGTAAAACATAAGTACATTAGTAAAACGAGATTTATTTTCAACTTTTTCTCAAAGTTTTCAGATTTGAAACTGCAATAAAAAATTAAGTTGCGTCGTCTTCGTAAAGGTAAAGTTCCCGCGCAAATGAGCTTATAGAAATCCAAATACGACTATTATTGAATTAATGTTGTAAACGTAACGTTTTACGTTTTTTTAAATATTAATTTGTGCAATTATTTAATAAGAAATTTGATACCGATATCACAATTTTGTATAATTTTACTGCTTCATCCAGAGAAATATGTATTTTATAAATATTGATGCCCGTATTGTTAGTTATAAGTTAACCCGAGTTTGTAATAAACAATTTTTATTCCGGTATACAAACGTTTTTTAATTAGATTTTTAAACATCCAAATCTAGGCTGTGGAGATGTCATTCATTGGTTCTGAAAATGTCGACATCCGAAATTGTACAACATAGGGAATCTAAATTCACTAGAGGCGAAAAATGTATTTTTACTCATTTGGTTGTTACTTTTGTAATTATATTGGCATTAATAATTGCCTATTTCGTGCATTTATGTTTCGTCCACCACACTAAAGAAGATGTGTTGAGCATCAGTCGACGGATATCATGTGAAGAAGAAAGTGCGCGTTTGTTTGCTCTAAGTAACACAATTGTGGTAAAAATTAAAAATAACTGTCACGTAAAACTAACTGTTTTCTAGGTACGGAACCGTCGCACCTGGCTGTGGGTCTCATTTATTTAGATGTAATACCAATGAGGACCGTTTGCAATACATTAATGCTTAAACAGAGATGGTCGGCGGCGCCTGCGCACTGTGCCTCGATGCGTTCCGACCCCGACATGTCTCATTTACTCCGCACTTGGAGGATCAAATACCAAACTGAAGATTTTACCTTTATGGGTCGGTAAATTACTTTGGTTCAATCAATCAATCAAATCAGCCCACATCAATCCACTGCTGGGCATATGCCTCCCTTTTATTGCGCAATTCTTCACGGTCCTGTGCTTATCTGATCCAATGCGAATCCGTCCACGACCAACGTGCTGGTGCCTGGTGGTCTGCCTACTAACCTCCGCCCTCTCTTTGCTTTGGTCCAATACAAACAACGTTCCGTTTGGGTTGTTGTGGCTTTTCGATTTTTACCTTTACGTCGCGGCACGGATCTTGTGCGTTCGACCGAGTGTATTTTGACCTGCGACGTATACTAACGTTAATTTGGGAAGAGACCTTCGATATGCCCAAGACTTAGAACAAATTGGTTAAGTAGAAATTGATATAACCAACTGTTTTATTTGTCTTCATGGTTTCTATTAATCATATCAAAAAATTTCTTCAAAATGCTAGCAAAAAGGGTTAATTACCCCCTCTCGCCCGGTGCAAGGAAACCTTTGCCCTACAGTGGAACACACTGGCTATAACTTATAAAAGGGCATAAGTATACAGGGTGAAATTGATATCATTAGCATCCTTTTAAACTAAGACTACCCATCAAACTGAACAACTTTCACTATGGGAGCAAACCGATCGGAGCAACAAAAAATCATGTGTTCCGTACTAAACTAGAATGCCTACGCGACACAAATGTATGCAACAGCAAATTTTTTTTTTCCCCGATTGGTTTGCTCATAGTAAAAGTTGTTCAGTTTGAATTGGTGGACTCTTAGTAATGATATCAATCTCACCATGTATATTTCGTAAGAAAATTGGTATTTACTTTGGTATTTGTATATTTGGTACCTACTTAACAATTATATTGTATAATTTAGAGTCGAAAATAAAAAGAAGTATTCCGCACCCTCATTTCAACAGAGATGATTTCAGCAACAACATTGGATTGTTCGAACACACAGACCCGATCGGCACATACCAATACACTTGTAAGTAAATTATTATAAATACAGGGTGTAAGTGACAGCCTAGCAAATACTGAAACAGTGAACTCAGACCATCAAACTGAGCAACTTTATCTACGGAGTTTTTATGGAGCCTACCTCAGAGAACGCGAAAAAAAAATTTGCTGTCCCATACAAAACTGCTGTACCTACCCGACTAATATGTATGGGACAGCACATTTTTTTTTCGCATAACTGCAACCAGCACAGCCAATTTGTCGGGAAAAATGAAATTATTTTAACCCCTTACTGCACAGAATTTTTGATTTGGTTGAAAAAAATATATGACAGAAAAACCCTAATGCAATCCACAATAAATCAAAAAAATATTGCTGAAGTATTTTCGGAAATATTTATCAAAAACTGTCGATGCCAAATATGGCATTGGATGCAGAAGCAGGTGTAAAATTGGTTTTCCAAATATGACATAGCATGCAGTAAGGGTTCTAGAGAACATAATAATAATAATGCCGAGATTATTAAGTTTGAGACATTTTATTTGGCAGGCGTCCCGTAGTCTCAATCATTATCCCAGCAACCGGCGAAATTCCTTTCCATAAACATAGTAATCCTACTAACTAAAAATAGTATATAATTATACCATATACAGGGTGTACAATAAAATAGGACAGCTACTCAAAGGGATGCTTCAGACCATCAAACTGAACAACTTTCTCTATGGGACCAATATCGAAATCGCGAAAAAAAAATCCGCTCTCCCATACAAAACTGCAAACATAACTCGACTGAAATGTATGGGACAGCAGATTTTTTTTTCGCTATTTCGATATTGGTCCCATAGAGAAAGTTGTTCAGTTTGATGGTCTGAAGCACCCCTTTAAGTAGCTGTCCCATTTTATTGTACACCCTGTATACAGGGTGTAAGGAAATGTATTATTTACCTTTAAACCACATACTCTAACCATCAAACTGAACAACTTTTACTATGGGAGTAAATCTGTCAGAACAAAAAAAAATCTGCTGTCCCATACGTTTATATCGAGTAGGTATTGCAGTTTAGTATGGGACAGCAGATTGTTTTTTTTTCTTCTGACAGGTTTGCTCCTTTGTTTTGTAAAAGTTGTTCAGTTTGATGTGTAGACTATGTGGTTTATTTAATTTAATTCAATAAATAAAGTAATATTGCATGTAATACCAAATTTGTCCATCATATCATTTTATCAAATCTGCATCTTAGCCCAGATATGTCAGTATGATATATTACTAGACTGCATGCTATCCCATATTTGGACACTAACTTCAACACAAAAAATATTTGCAAAACTCCAAGAAAAACTATCTTTTTCTTACATTTTGGCTGGCTCAGATAACTGACAACGCACTGTGAAAATTCCATGGCGACACAAAGCAGAAAACAATTAAAAAAAATCCAAAACCGTGAGCTACTCACCTGCTGGATGAAGTTCAGATTCAAACAGCTGGCTCAGATAACTGACAACGCACTGTGAAAATTCCATGGCGACACAAAGCAGAAAACAATTTAAAAAAATCCAAAACCGTGAGCTACTCACCTGCTGGATGAAGTTCAGATTCAAACAGCTTTTTTTCTTTTTTTACTAGTGCTGGACGCAATCTATTGTTACAAATGTCAAAGTACATTATCGGTAAATGGTCTGAGTGTTGCCAGTACGACAAAATGAATGGCAAATTTAAATGATGTATCAAAAACCTTTGATGCCCGATATGGCATGCTATGCAGTAAGGGGTTAAATTAAAAATTGTTTATTACGTACATTTGACGACGGTCTGTAGTGTGTTACACAAGTAGTTGAAGTACGGGTTAGATTCAGGAAAACTGTTTTGTGGTTTGCATTCTTTCGATAACAAATTGTGTAATTATAACAATTTAATTGTCATAGTCCCCGCCTTCTCTGTTACCGATGACATGTTGAATGAGTATGCTAATGGAATGGCAATGGTTGGCTGGGAACAAGATGCGACCCAACACGGAGGTATTGTCATTAAAATAATAATAAGATAGGCAACGATATCAATGCATGTCTATGAAGATAGGACATAACGCACCTCTATTTTTGATGAAACTTAACAACTGTCCCTAAGGGTCAGCGCTCACCTAGCGTAAAACTGTTCGAGCATGCGCGAGCAGTTTTCATTGATTCAATTGATAATGAACTCTATTCCCATTGAAATAAAGTTAAAAATAGCTTGCAAGTGATTAAATCCCTTCAGCGTCTGTTCGAGTATGCTCGCGTATGCTCCTCGCGGCGACGGGAGCAGTGGCGAGCATGCGCGCGGATGCTCGCGCATGCTCGAGCATACGCGCGTCTCGATGCTTGCTATCCGTCGTCAGTGTTGCCACCCCGTCATTTTTCGGGCTAGCTCTAACATCTTTTTTAACCGACTTCAAAAAAGGAGGAGGTTTCTCAATTCGACCGTATATATATTTTTATCAGCTAAGCCCGAAAAGGGAAATTTAGTACCTAGTGGTACCTACCTAGTTACCTACCTACAGATAATAAATAATAATCTAGCCCTTATCGAAAATACACGGAAAATCTAAAATAACATTTATTTTTAGGGTTCCGTACCCAAATTCTTATTGATGTGCTCTTCTTGCTCCTCTTCCTCTGCTAGTAACCCAATAATTACCAAATCCCAGTCCAACATACTTTAAAATTGCTCTTATCGCACGTCTTTACTTTAAAATATTGTAAACACAACTACAAAATTAACTGTCAACTGTAGCAACACGGGAGCATCCGCGAGACTGTTCGAACACGCGCGAGCTGCTCGCGCATGCTCGAGCGTCCGCCGCTGCCGCCGGTGGATTTCGCCGCTAGGTGTGCGCGACTGCAAAGAACATGCTCGAGCATGCGCGAGCAGTTCTACGCTGGGTGTGCGCTGACCCTAAGGAAAATAGGACAAAAAACTAAAAAATTTGTTTGACCTCCCATAGAAAATCGATCGGTTGATGAAACTTTTCATTTTTCTCTATGTTCGACCTATGTTGGAAAGTTTTTTTAGTTTCATTATTTGAATAATATTACACCCTTAATGTTGGTAAAAAAAAAAGTGGTGTGTATAGATTAGATATGTAGAAATGTAGAATAATATTATATTGTCATTATCCAGGGCGGAAACGTGAATACGTTTGTATGGAAAAAACGGTACTAGAATTAAGCTATTCTCGTTAAAATTATGTTGTTAGAAATAGTTGAAAAGTTGAAAACAAGAGCCAAACTATTTGTTTTTGTTTGCTGTATGTACAACATAATAAATAATTTACTTGCATATTTGAATTTAGGTCGTCGTCTGAACATAAATAATTATTTGGTGCGGCCTGTACCTTTACAAAAATGCCATCGCTTCATCTCCCCTCTAGTCGATATGAGGAGCTACGAGTTTTGTGTAACTTCCGGAAAAGGATACAAAGCTTTCCCAGGTTAGTGTTCATGCTTAGATAAAGACTATCTAGATAGATCCTCACTCTTCTGCCGTGTGAAACAAAAGTGACCAACTTTCTTAGGTTGATGTGTGTGAGGCGTCATCTCTGTGTGCGTGTATGCCGACACGGTTTATCACTCCCAGGCCCTAGGGGTCAATCGCGCTAATTTTGAACGATACCTACTACCAAAACAAAACCACAACCAAAAACGTTACGTTGTGCACAATTCGTATTGCGCAAATTATATTAACCTTTTCAGCGCCAAAGTCTGATATATCAGACGTTTAAGTTTCGTGCCCTCGCCGCCAAAGTCTGATATATCAGACAAAAAAAAATGTTGTAAAATCCTTTTATTTTTATCACAAATAAACTTATCAACGTACGTATATGTTTTCCAGATAATGACAAATTTTGGGTTGTGGCGTGTGATGAGCGTTTTCTAAATAAATCCGTGGCGTGGAATGGGTTAACGGTAGCGATTTAGCTTTATTTCGGAAGATACGATGTAACCTTTGATGTCCGTTCGATCGAATTTTCTGTATTGTGCGATTTAACCGTTCAGAAAAAAATAACGCTATAGCATTTTTACATCAACTAAACCAAATCTAAACCAAATCTAAACCAAAACTAAACCAAAAACGTTCCGTCCGAACGGTAAAACCGTATAAAATAGCGCAATTGAGGCCCAGTACCCGGACTTTCGATGTTCGATATATCACCACTGTTTCGGTCCGCACTTCATTGTAATAGAGTTGACATTGGAACGAAAACGTTCACGCAATTGCGAAATTCGAATGTGCGATGAATGTGCGTGTTCGAATTCGAAAAAAAAATCACCGAAAGAAGGTGTGCCGAGAGCCTCTACCCGCACACATTTCGGTGAAATTTTTTTCGACACGCTTCGACTGCCTATCTTGACCTTATAAGATATAATTGGTAACATTTACTGTAAATGATGATGATGATGATGTAGCCTTTTGTTCTGAGCTGGTTCCTTCTTTGTTTGGTCTTGTGGTTTATAAAATGTCCCTTAGCTCGGTGTGTCGCTTGACATAGGCCTCCTCCAACTGCTTCCATTGCTCTCTGTCTGCCGGGACTCTTGTCCAGTACGGTCCCAGGGTCAGGCGAAGATCATCCTCCCATCTCCTTAATGGACGCTTCCGTTCTCTTGTACCATCCCTCGGATACCACAACGTGACCTGTTGGCTCCACTTGTTCGCTCTGCACCTTAACATGTGTCCTGTCCAGCCCCATTTTAGATGGTCGATTCGGATGAGTATGTCAGGAAGTTTGGATTTCTGTCGTATCTCTGTTGAGGTGATTTTGTCGCTGAGCTTTATTCCCAACATACTCCTTTCCATTATTCCATTTACTGTAAATAATTTAATGAAAATTAGCACTGCTCAGAAATATTTGAACACCTTGTATGCTACGATATATATGATGGCGACTGTACCTATACAGGGTGTTAGGGTAAACAGTTGCATTACTTTAAGGGTGTTTGTACCCATGATACTGAACAAACCCTGAAAAACCTATAGGAAATTGAAATTAGCAATTTTTTTTCGCCTTCGATCAGCTGATTGCATTTAGTATGAAAATCCAAAAATTGTTTTGCGAAGTTCCTGTAGGTTTCCTAGGGAAAGTTTTTTAGTATCATGGGTACAAAGTAATGCAACGGTTATCCTTTATTGTTCCAATTGGAAGACTGATTATTTCGAGGCATGGCATATTATGCCGCATGGGTGGGTGGGCACTGCTCTTTGCCCAGCCTAGAAATCGAAATTGAATGTATGCATTACTTATCTATAGGAACCATAGAAAGTACCATAGAGAAAATAACGCGCTCCCCTGGGGAAGAGATGTTGTATCGAACTGTGCACAGATACTCAACTGGGCCTGACGTCATAATAGCGGGAAGTAGCGTATTTAAATGTTAACCCTTCCCCTCACCTCCTTTTCACCCCCTTTGTTGGCGACAACATTTTCTATAGAAACAAGCCGATATGCCATCTCTTCTTACTCTATGGAAAGTACCTACCTTTAGGAGAATATTACATTTTATTTAACTAATACCTATCTAATAATAGGTCCGGGGTACGGGGCTTCATCCCAAGTCCCAACAGTTGGTTTCGAAAATAACGGTTTCATTAATTTTCAGCGCATGGATCGTTGGTCGTATCGAATTCGAAAATATTTGGAATATTTTCTTGGGGTGAGAAAGGTGGAAAAGGTGTTCCCTATATAATACTTAGTATTGTTGACTTCAAAATTTGGTTAGAAGATATAATTTCATTGTAATAACAACATAGTATTTTCTTTATATTCCAACTCGTATTACCATTTTAGTTATACCGTTATACTATAGTAGCTATTGACTGCGACTTCGTCTGCGTGAACCTTTAAAAAAGTAGGTAAGTATCCTATTCTATCTGCGTGCCTTTCATCAAAATAAGTTCATCCGTTTATGCATGATTGAGTGACAAACATCCAAACGTAGCAGTCTAAACATCCAAACTTTCATATTTATAAATTAATAGGCAATCGATAGGCATAATAATATGCAAGTAGGTAAAGTACCTAGGTATAGTCAGTCGGGGCAAGTGCCTCTACGGGGTAAGTGCCTCATCAGTTTAAAATAACAATGTGCATGACCTTGAGTTGACCTTGTTCTACTTCCGAGAAGGCGAAAGGCTGTCCCAGGGTGGCGTAGGATTTCTCGTCAACAAAGCCCTCATCAACAACGTAGTGGAGATCAGTAGTGTGTCGAATCGGGTAGCGTACCTCGTACTGAAACTCACCAAAAGGTACAGCTTGAAGGTTGTACAGGTATACGCGCCGACTACGACGGGCTCTGACGAAGAAGTCGAATCGGTATACGAGGATATCTCTAGAGCTATCAACGATACCGCAAAGACTCATTTCACGGTTGTGATGGGGGATTTCAATTCCAAAGTGGGAGTACAGGAGAACGATGAGTCGAAAGTGGGTCCACACGGTATTGGTAACAGGAACCAGAGAGGGCATATGCTAGTCGGCTTCCTAGAGAGGCAAGGGCTATACTTGATGAACTCATTCTTCAAGAAGCAGCCCCAAAGGAGGTGGACCTGGCGAAGCCCTGACGGCCGGACGAAAAATGAGATCGATTTCATCATGACTGATAAACGGCACATATTCAGAGATGTATCAGTGATCAATAGGTTTAACACCGGAAGTGATCACCGACTTGTCCGGGGCACTCTGAATATTAACTACAAGCTCGAAAGAAGACGTCTGATGAAATCGACTCTCCGTCCCACATTGCACCAAACTGTAGCTGGAAGTGACAGCTTCCAACTTGACCTCCAGAACAGATTTGATTCGTTGGAAACCACCGAGGACGTTGGCGAGGCTACAAACCAACTAGTGAAAGCTCTCCGTGAAGTGGGCTACAGGCATTTCCGCACGCAGCGTGTGGCAAAAGAATCCAAACTCTCAAGCGAGACCCTGGAGCTAATGAGGCATAGACGTGAAATTCTATCTGCGCAAGAGTTTTCGGCAGAACATCGGGCTCTCAATAAACAAATAAAAAAGCTGATACGACGCGACCTCCGAAGCTTCAACACACGCTCCATAGAGAAGGCGATTGAGCAGAACCGGGGGTCGAAAGTGTTCGCTCAGCAGCTCGGGAGAAGCCATCTGTCGAAACTCAAAACCGCGGATGGGAAGATCGTTGCCTCTAAGCCGGAGCTCCTCACAGAAGTCGAGAAGTTCTATGGAAGTCTGTATGCAACACACGCTCCAAAGCCTGTAGCTCGTAACACCGACCCCAGAGCCCCACTAGTACGCCACTACACGGACGATATCCCGGACGTTGACTCGAGCGAGATTAGGAAAGCCCTCAAACAACTAAAAAATAACAAAGCTCCGGGTGAAGACGGAATAACAACAGAGCTTCTGAAGGCTGGAGGTACTCCTGTCCTGAAGGCCCTAGGAAAGCTCTTTAATTCCGTCATTCACAATGGCATAACACCGGAGGCGTGGAGCGGAAGTGTTGTGGTCTTGTTCTTCAAGAAAGGAGATAAAACCCTCCTCAAGAACTACAGACCGATCTCACTTCTGAGCCACGTCTATAAACTGTTCTCGAGGGTTATTACGAACCGTCTCGCTCGAAAATTCGACGAGTTTCAGCCCCCGGAGCAGGCCGGGTTTCGAAAAGGATACAGTACCATAGACCACATCCACACGGTAAGGCAGATTATAGAGAAAACTGAAGAGTATAATCAGCCTCTGTGTCTAGCCTTTGTGGACTATGAGAAAGCCTTCGACTCGATCGAGACCTGGGCTGTTCTGGAATCCTTGCAGCGATGCCAGATAGACTGGCGATATATAGAGGTGCTCAGATGTCTGTATGACGCCGCCACTATGTCCGTTCAAGTACATGATCAGCAGACGAAGCCGATCCAACTGCTAAGAGGCACTCAGGGACAGGGGGATGTTATTTCCCCGAAACTGTTCACCAATGCGCTGGAAGACGTGTTCAAGACGCTTAATTGGAAAGGACGAGGCATATGTGTGAACGGCGAGTACATCTCACATCTGCGCTTTGCGGATGACATTGTCGTCATGGCGGAATCGATGCAGGACCTCAGTGGCATGCTTAGCGACCTTAATGCCGAGACCGACCCGTCGGGAAGCGGCATGAACTTAGACAAGACGAAAGTCATGCTAAATTCTCATGTCGAACCAGAGTCGAGCCGATTCTCATGTCGGTATACGTCGGTGAGGCGGCGATAGAAGTTGTGCAAGACTATGTCTACCTTGGACAGACTATAAGACTAGGTAGAAACAACTTCGAAAAGGAGGCCGCTAGGCGCATCCAACTGGGATGGGCTGATTTCGGGAAACTCCGTCATATATTCTCCTCGGCTATACCACAATGCCTCAAGACGAGGGTGTTCAATCAGTGCGTCCTGCCAGTAATGACATATGGTGCGGAAACATGGACCCTGACGATAGGACTAGTTCATCAATTCAAGGTCGCTCAGCGAGCTATGGAGAGAGCTATGCTCGGTGTTTCTCTGAGAGATCACATTAGAAATGAAGTGATACGTCAGAGAACTAAAGTGGTTGACATAGCTCAGAAAATTAGCAAGCTGAAGTGGCAATGGGCTGGTCATATCTGCCGAAGAACTGACAACCGGTGGGGTGTCAGAGTTCTAGAGTGGAGACCGCGAACTGGTAGGCGTAGTGTCGGACGCCCTGCTGCCCGCTGGAGAGACGACCTATAAAAAGTAGCGGAGAGCGACTGGATGAGGAAGGCCGAGGATAGAGTTTTGTGGCGCGCCTTGGGAGAGGCCTATGTTCAGCAGTGGACGATGATAGGCTGATGATGATGATGATGATGACCTTGAAGGGCCGTTGGATAACTTCACTCGGTTGACAAAGGAATGTAGACTCTATGCAAAGGAAACAATCATTTGAATGACTCGAGTGAAGTTCGTGTGATTGAGTGACGTCACATTTGCGAGCGAGGTCATGCACATTGTTATTTTAAACTGATAGTAAGTGAGATCAGACGATACACCATTGAACTTTTTGATAAAAGTTATAAAAAAATGTCTGTGGGACAACTGTCCTAAAAAACTTGCCTACTGTCGAAGATCATTGAGTTTTTTTGGAAACAAAATAATGGGTAGGTACGTGGGGGTGGGTACCTACAGTTTAGAGCCCTTGTTAACGAGACGATTTTCCGCCGGTGCTAGTCCGGACGTCAGTTGTGTATGGATGGTAATGATGGTAGGACACTGAAGGTTTTTAACGACGCCGGGGCGGCGCCGGCGCTAGCGACGGTCCAGCCACGGCGCGCCCGGCGCAGCGCGTTTCTGAATCTATGAGAGCTTGTTCACGTCACGAGGCCGGGTGCAATCCCTGAAATGATTATTTTTTAATTCGAAAATACTAAGAAAATTTTCGGCCACATTTCATGAGTTGCCTCTTAACCAGGAGCATGAAGTGCACCAAATTCTTGTCTTTCAGCTACAATCGGATGGATCCAATACTATTTTTGTAAAAATTAATTTTCTTTCCGTAATTTAAATCTTGTCTACATTTATATCAAGCGATAATTTTTTTCTGCTTATCAATGAGCATGATTGGGAAAAACGTGCGAACATACCAACGAAAAACGACCGAATGAGGCCGCACTTCAGCCGGCTAGCCGCCGCCGCCGGGTATAAATATCTATTTAATCGTCAAGATTCACAGAAGCTAGTAGAACATTTGACAAGATCTTAGTCTTCTCATACAGAAGTCTGGGTCAGTGGGTCATTTTCAGACTTCTGTGGTCTTATCCACGTTCATTTTCAGACCAACTCGTTCGGAGGCTCTGTTAATATAAGATCATCGAGCTTTCTGCTAAGGTCCTCCGTGACCTCCGCCATGACCTGACATGAATTGACCACTATATTGTCGGAAAACAAACCGAAAGGTAACTGATGTACTGTACCTACTCGCCGGTTATATTGATTCTTAGTTCTTAGCCCTTTCCAGTCCAGAATCTTGAAAACATCTTTCAGTGCAGCACTAAACAATTTCTGAGTATTTACGTCTCGCTGCCTCACACTCACACCTTGCGCCAGGATAGCTATTGTAGTCGGACTAACATAATGGCGTTTTCGTTTTAGCATTTAAGACTTCGATTTATCCTGCTGGAAAGACTGCAGTACCTACACAAAGAGAATATAATCACTACGTGTACCTACCTACAGCCCAGGCACAGGTATAAGAAAGAGTAGGTAGTCCTGAGTAGGTACAGTACCAGTACCCGACGAACATCATGAAAAACGGGCGGTGATGAGGGGTATGCGCAGTAGCGGTTTCACGTACAAAGTTTATTCTACGCAGCCATAGATTTTTTCATTAAGTTTGCCGGCAATGGAGAATGTTCATGGGCAAGGAATATAACTATGTTCATGGGTCTGCAAAATCGATCGAAACTTTGTCACAGGAGAGCTTATATGAATACAAGTACACTAGTCTTTGTTTCATTCAAAAAGACCCAGTAGTTTTGATTTTACAAGCATTTAAAACTGCCGTAAATTTTAAACACTCCGCGCGGGCCCACGATTGGCGTGTGACGTCACGGTATATCGAGTCGTAACTTACGTTTTCTCCAGGATTCGTAGCGCGAGTCCAAAACACACTTGGCCTGTTTTTATGATTTGTTGTTTTACTTTATAGTATGGACTATAATCAAACCAAGTTTGACGCTTGTATGTATTACCGTTTTTACGATAAAGCTAAAGCAAAAAACGTTAAAAAAATCTATAAAGGGCTGTATCTTTTGAACCGTAATCGCTAGACAGTTGAAATTTTCACAGAATATACGTTGTTACGGCGGATTTGTTGACAATTAATAAAAAAAACAAAAAGTTCAAAATTAAAGGGGGACCCCCTAAAAATCTATAAAGGGCTGTATCTTTTGAACCGTAATCGCTAGACAGTTGAAATTTTCACAGACTATACGTTATTACGGCGGATTTGTTGACAATTAATAAAAAAAGCAAAAAGTTAAAAATTAAAAGGAGTCCCCTAACAACCAACGTATTTCTTATATTTTTTGTTTGTTTTTGCTCTATCTTAAAGACGGTAATACTTACAAGCATCAAACTTGGTGTGGTTATAGTGCATACTCTAAAGTAAAACAACAAATAATAAAAACCGGCCGAGTCCGTGTGATTTTTTTTTTTTTTGTAATATTATCATGTTACGGAACCCTACGTGCGCGAGCCCGACCCTCACTTGGTTGGTTTGTTTTTATTACTAGCTAGCAAATCCGCCATCATACCGCATACTCTCTGAAAATTTCAACCGTCTATCTTTTATAGTTCAAAAGATACAGCCCTTTATAGCTTAGGAATGCAGACGGACGGACGGATGAACGGATGGACTGAGGGACAAACGGACAGCGTAGGCTTTTGAATAGGGTCCCGTTGGCACCCTTTCCATACAAAATTCTAAAAATACTGGCCTAATCTTCGAGTAATTCAAAACGAAAGCGCGCTGCAGAAGTGCGGTTCATAAAACGTGACGTCACACGCAGCGAGCGCTAGCCGGCCGAATCTCGGACCGCGCACCCATTTTCAAAATTCCATATCTCGGAAACTAGGTAATTGACGTATCTAAATAATTTTTTCACACATATTTTTTATTTTTAGTGCAGAATACGATAAGGTCCCAGTCTCCAGGGTACGAATAGCCCTAATGATAGCCAACCTCCGATAGGAGATGGCACTACAAGAAGAAGAATACGATAAGCTAAAAATAAAAATCTATGAACCATCTCCACCATGCCCCTACCAATTTTAACCTCACTGCGTGGCGGAAAATGTAGGCAATAACGTATTCCTGTCTCGCTCGCACTCTCTCAGTAGGAGTAGGTATTGCCAAGTATTGCACTTCTTGTCAATTTTCCCATTTGTATGAAATAACGATAGAAATATTAATTTACTAATGGAAATAACAGCTAGTGTCCATGGTGCCGGTGTGGCCCAAGCAAGGAATATAATACTCCAGGGCCCAAGTATCGATGGTATAGAAGGCTTGTCGAAGGCTTTCTCGTAGTCCACCAACGCTAAGCAAAGAAGCAGATTGTTTTATACTCTTCGGTCTTCTGTAATCGCCGGAGTGTATGTATTATGTGGTCTACAGTATTGAAACCGTATAGCTATAGGAACCTGGCTAGTCTTTAACGCGAACCCGTCACTTTGCCGGTTTTTACTAAGTAGTTATTTGTTGTACTCAGTCCTAGATTGGTCAATAGGCCGTATAGGCCGCGGCCTAGGGGCGGCAGCGTCCTAGGGGCGGCAGATTTCAGAGCACGCTCACTCGATTTCAGAGGATACAAGTCAAACAAGTTCAGTGGTTTTCTCTTGGAACATACAGTACGTTCTAAAAACAGGTGGTCTCATTAACTTGTTGTAAAATCTCGAGCTCGCTACGCTCGCTCCTAACTAGACACATTGCAGTAAAATATCAAGCTTACTTCGCTCGCTCCAGAATCCGGTGAAATCTCGAGCTCACTTTAGCTTCGCTCTCTCCAGAATTCAGTGAAATTTTGAGCTTGCTTCGCTCGCTCTAGGATTGATATGTGTTTTCGTAGTGAAGTAACTGAGACGTCGAGTTGCGGAAAATGAGCCCGCTCAACAATACTAATCGTAGTGAAGTAAAAAACTCGAGCTCGCTCCGCTCGCTCCAGGATTTAACGATGATCTCGCTATATTGCAGTAAAATCTTGAGCTCACTTAGCTTCACTCGCTCCAGAATTCAGTGAAAACTCGAGCTCGCTTTGCTAGTTCCAGATTTTAGGTCGTAAAAAACTCGAGTTTTTTACGACCTAAAAACTCGAGTTTTTTACGACCTAAAATCTGGAACTCGAGCGAGCTCGAGCTCGCTTCGCTCGCTGCAGGTTTTGAAGTTTGTTACAACGAACTAACTTGGGCCTGGCATCATTGCTACACCCATGGGTACATGGGGCGGCGGAAATAAAGTGGCCTACACTCATAAAAAATGTAAATCCGGCACTGGTTTGTACTTTAGAATATGCCTATACCAAAAATTTTGTATAGTAACTAGATTGTACACTACGGTGCTGGCACCGGGGCAAGTGAGATTACCTAAATCCTCGTGTGTCCCTTTCTAACTAGGGAGTCCATTCATTCTCAAATTTGACGGGATACCTAATATGCATTTATTCAAGCCTGTTTCTTACCATCTCGTTGAGGATTCAATATTATCTTTTTATTCTGAAAATGTTTTTAGGGGTAGGTAACCTCAGACTAAAAAAAAATATATATAAAATTAATTTTGAGTTTACCCGCGACTGTTCGCGTTCATCCGCAAAAATAATACAACGTGTTAATGAATTATCGCAAAACTAGAAAGTATTTTGTTTAGAATCGAGAATTGAATTATCTTGGTTTCGACATATGATTCTTTCTTCAAAATAAAATTTACTGAACCCGATGTCAACCCACCGCACGGATACACATACCCTACTTACTAAAATGTATCCATGAGTAGGTTTAGCGGTTCAAAATTTAAAATGCGATAAACTTTAAATTTTAATTATCAAAATAATGAAATTATTGTTTCAATCAATATTTTGCTATAAATCAGTTGGGGTGCATGCGGTTTTGCGCTTATTCATTAACACGTCAGTACCAATACGTACTTACCAGATTTTATGTCAAATCATAAGCTATCAAACAAGAAAAGTTTCATCAAAATCGGTTCCTTAGTTTTTGCGTGATGCTGTTACAAACAAACAGACAGGCGAATATTCTAAAAAAAGGTTGATTTGCAGTCAGGGAAACCTAAAAACCATATCGTAATCCTACTCATGTAAAGATCTTCAATACGTACAGACACACTTCTTTTACAGTTTAATAATACCTTGTTTCGAGCACACGAGTGATGTCTTGCTGGTTTTCCCAGGGACTACTGTCAACCATTTTTCTCTCAGCGTTTCATCCCTGGGAAATCTACAAGCAACACACATTTTGTGTTTAATACATAGGTCGCCAAAATGGTCAATGGTCACCCTAGTTAAGAAAAGTTTAGCGAAACAATAAAATATCTAACCTGTGGAAAGAAAACCCACAGCCAGGGTAAATTTCATTTTTGCATCCAGTAACACAACAAAAATTGACCATTTCGAAGGTTTACAATGTTATTATCAGTTATCACAACAATTTAATTTGATATTTAATGACTTTTCAAATTTCAAATATGTCCGCCATAATAATATTTTTTCATAACACCAAAGAGTTGCCATTAAGAAGTTTTGAAATAATACACTAAAGTATTGTACTTACCTTATTTGTTTTGTCATAAATTGAACAAAATTAGTGTAAAACAAATAAAAATTATCAATACCTAATATACTTTAAATTATGAATTTTCAAAACAAAAATATTTTTTTAATTTACATACATCTTTTGTTACAGTAAATTCTAAAGTGGTAGCTTAATAAGTTGGCAACACGTTAGAAAGAGACACACGAGTATTCTGGTTATCTCACATTTGCTTGGTTGTCAGCCTACAACAACATTGAAGGAAATTAATACTTATTACGTAAAATTAGAGTTTATTTTGCATTCTCCACGAAATTCGAGAGTTTGGTCCACCTATAGGATACTATATACAATGTTCTTGGCCTATACTTAAAAAAAAAAAAAAAAAAATCCCGTTAAAATGTTTAATTCTAGATGCCTATACTTAATTAAGAAATCAAAGGCTGAAATTCAGAAACGATTTTTAAGCATAGTTCGAACTCCCGTATCACAAAATTCATAGGTACATTTAAGCAAAGATTTTTTTCAGGCCAAAAAAAATCTTTGCATATATGACCCTACTTAGTTCAAATCAAACCAAGGTTCAAACTATGACTTAAAATCGTCTCTGAATCTCAGCCTAAGTCGGTATAGTGCGTCGCGGACTCGCGGATTGGTAGGGTATGGGCATTGGGCATTCCACTCAATCCGCACTACAAACGACTTGCCATCTTACCAATTAGTTTTTCTATGCTCTTACACAGTGAAGGAAACAGAAATATCGCGAGGAAACCTGCATTGCATATGCATACGGTAAAGAAGAAATTCCGATGCGTAAGTAGGTCTGTGAAGGTAGAAGCAACAGAGGTACCATTCGCGTGCTTTGCCTAGCAAGCTTCCAAGCCAGGGCTTCAGCGCAGTGGGCTTTGTATTAAAGAAGCGATAAAGGAGACAAGACGACCTGGTTGATGTAATGGATACCACGCCGGACTGCCAAACCAGGGTCCTGGGTTCGAATCCCGGTTCGGTCATGGATGTTATATGTTTGTGCCGTTGTTATATGATTCCCATAACAAATAGCCTGAGGCTTACTTGGGATCATTACAATGTATGGGCCTGTGAGCGTTATTTATTATTTATAAACTACTAGCGGCCCGTCCCGGCTTCGCACGGGTGGACGTCTAATCTTTTCTAGCAATAAATAAAGCCTATGTTACTCAGGGTGAATGCAGCTTTCTAATGGTGAAAGAATTTTTTAAATCGGCCCAGTACTTTTTGAGCCTATTCATTACAAACATACAAAAATAGGTACAAATCTTTCCTCTTTATAATATTAGTGTAGATGATGAGCCCAAGCAAAAAAAGAAAGGTAAGTTAGAAAATAAATTAAATGTGCGATTTTCCAATTCACTTGTTCTTTAGTAAGTGTTTATAAGTTTAGCAACAGGTAAAATATGGTTAAAATACTAGCTACGGGTGGAAAGAGTGGACAGTAAGTAAATTTAGATTCAGACAGAGAGTATCGATCTACAAGGTTCACTTCCACGAAGCTTGCACAGAGTCGGCGCGGGACAACCCAGATTAGATTCTATGCTCAAAGACTGTTATCCAGTGCCGTGAAATAATAAAAAAAAACTAAAGGACAATTGACATTTAGGTCAGTGTTGCTAGTTGCATGTAGTTTTCTTCCAAAATGGTAAAGTTAAGGAAATTGTAATCATTACAAAATGTTTCTTTTTTTCTGTTAAATCTATGAATAAATGTTCTCCTTCAAATATTAATATAGTATTTCTTATGATCAGCATTAATTTTTCTGCTAGAGATTTCTAGTTTCTTTTTCTAATAAAATTAATATTGGCCACCTAAAGAACTGATTTGTTGACTGCAGGCGATTGCCATTTGCCATAAAATAGAAGAAAACTCAAATCAAATGACTGACTTTCGCCTTTAGACAAAAAAATAAGCACAAAATTTAAAAAATCTGGTTATTTATTGAGGTTATATTTAAATAAATCTTTCCATGAAAATTCCGAATAAAAGATTCCGTACCAATATTTTGTATGGCTGGATCAAAGTCGTGATTATGTTGACATTCAATATGGCGGTATGTCGTCAGTGCTATGCTGAGTCGTGGTGAGATTTGATAATTTCATGGTTTCGTATTCGCCTATTTCCATCCATATATTCGTTTAACGTCTTTACAAAATAGTAAACCAGTGTGTAGATTCGAATGCAATATGCTATTTGCCTTATTGGGTGTTGTGAAAAGAGTCGGCCCTTGGCGTTACAATTTGTGCATATCGCCGTCGGTCTCGGTCTCGGTGTCAGTCTAGCTAGTCCGATCGGTCTGGCTGCCGATACCTACCTAGATAGCAATAATGAAATAATGTAGAACGATACTCGGACGCGACGCTTTGTTGTAATCCGGTGTTATTTAAGCAATGATTTGTGATGCTATTGAAGCATATTTTTACTAAACCAAAGTGTCTGTTGCAGCTTGTGAATATCGGTAAAGGTATACATAGATAGAATTATACTACTACCTTCAAGCAAGCCGATGCACCACAGAGCTCCGATTCAGCAAGCATTGAAGACATCTGAGGATCTATTTTATCATATACCTAAGTAGTTTTATTTTCAACATTAGTGGTTTTGGTGTAAAAATTGTGACTTTGACGTTAAAGACTTGACTGTGTTCTTATGAACACATATACTGAAGAAAATGTGATTTTGATTTAAAAATTTGTAACCTCTTTATAAAAACTTTAACACCACACGATTTTCTGTGATATAATTGGTACATAATACTGAGATTTTCGACCTATATACAAGGAAGTTTGAATCAAGGAATAATGTCCAGTAATCCTCAGTGGAAAATGTTCCAGCCGCCAGATTCACACTCGTCACCCCTGCACGACATTTTAGATCTCCAGCACTCCAACATGCAGGCTAAACAGGCTTACCGGAATGGTAAGTCATCTCGTTCGTCTCCGTCCGTTGCCCCTCAGAGGGAGAGTGCTCTAACTGAGAGTTGTTGTTGAAGGTACGTACAGCAGTGACTACCCGAGCTCTCCACGGGACAACTATAATAATATGGGGAAGACGAGTGGTGGAAATCGCTTCTCCCTCGGCAACTACAATTTAGACGGATGTCCGATGGGCGACTCAGCCGGAGTCTACTCGTCTGGCTCTACGAACAACTCATCATCTCAGTATGATTCTACGAACCACCCACCTATTAGAGAGACAGGGATTATTGAAAAATTACTGGTATGTATTTGATTCTTGTTGGAATTTGACTTCTTCTGAAACTTGTTTAGAAATTTTACTGACTTACAATTTTATGTTATATGAAATAACCTCCATACTGCAAATAGTCCTATAGTATATATATTGTATAGTCCATATTGTGATAAATGTGTAGTTTGAAAAGATTATAAAAATAGTAATTCTGGATTACAATATTGCCACAGTATAAGAAAGAGTATCTAGTACTACATACAGTACTGACACTCCCTAACTCCCAGCGACCTTTGACCTCACCCCCTCTGGTTACTTTGTGGTTACCCCTTAAGCAAATGCATATTCCTGTCTCGCTCACACGCGACAGTATCACAAATGCTTAAAGCGCCGTATTCACCATCCATCTTGCTGTACGTCCTGCCAAGGCCATGCACGATGCACGATGCAAAACGACCGTGAATAGGCTTGACGTACGTCGATAATTATTATTAATTGTTTGCCGGATGTGCACGACCCATTTTGCATCCAGCGAGCGCCCCCACCACCGCCCACGTCGTGCGGATGGACAGTGAATAGCACGGACGTACGTCAAAGCAGTCCTGCGTCGTGTGTGCTTGATCATGAATAGACTTGCTGTACAGAAGATGTCACATTTAGAGCTTGTGTCGCAAGGTGACTGCACGTCAAAATGAATCGTGAAACACTTTCAAGATTTATATTATTGAAAGATAACAAGTTCCACACATGATATTACTCATTTGAGAATTGAGATACTCTGCACGTTTATGATAATCTTTTTTTTTCATCCAAAACTTTTTTAGCAAGAATTGAAAAAAATAGTATTTTTTGGTCATTTCTTTTGTTGCTGCTGAAATCATTAGAAGAACTCCCATTTTTTGGCGTTTAATTCGTTCGATTTGATTACTTAGCCCAGTCATTTTACGTAGTTTTGTTAGGAGAGGTGGGAAGTAATTATTAATTGGACTTTTAAACTGTAACCGGCACTATTTACTGACAAAAAGACTATCTGAAAACAAATAAAAGAAAAATCGCTACGCAACATAGAAATTAAAATTGTGAGTCCCAGAAGGCTTTTAAATTAATAATATTAATAGGTAACTACCATGCACTTATTTGAAAAAGATTCTACAATATACATTATTTTTGAGCAATAAAATAGGCAAAGAAATTTTAAAAATTAGGTTTTTATTAAAAAATACGAACGTATTTTTCAAAACCTTCTAGTTCTAAGTGGACAAAAATATTTACACCATGTTTAAAGTATGTATAATGATAATGCCTTAAACATCTGCAAAAAAAAAATTCCATCAGGTTTTTTATAACGAGATAATACAACAATTTTAAATTTGGAACTGTTGCAGACGAGATTGTTTTTATAATTTTGGTACATTTCTAAGCTCAAATTAGCTCTTAAATACTGTACCGAAAAAAAATACCAATTACTAATTAGTCCCGGCTCAAACTGTAAAATGACTGGGCTATACTCTGCTCACGCTTGATGCGGCCTTGGCCTGACGTACAGCCGGGATGGATAGTCTGTATGCTACATCCAGCGCCGCGGCCTTGAGCGGACGTACAGCGGGGATGGACCGTGAATACGGCGCTTAACTCCTCTTATTCAAAATCTATCAGCTGACAGTGTCCAAGGTGTGATATCGCTTAACCATGAGAATAGTTTACAATGTTTTATGATATACTACACTAGCTGTGCCCGGCATGCATTGCAAAGGGGTTTCTTTTGTTGTCAGGAACCTACCCATTCTTGCAACAATCCACTAAAGATTCATCACAATTGGATGGCATAGGAATGCTTAAGGGACAAACTGACTGACAGATAGACATTGATTTTTATATACGAGGTGTAACAAAACACCCTAGTAATATTTAACTCTATATCAGGCCCTGGCCACCACATTTATATTCAATAATGAACCTTAATGATAAAGTTTTAAGTATTATGTTAGTTACTTATAGGTGGTCGAACATACTATGCCTGATAAAGGGTTAAAGGTTTTGAAATTGAATGTGATGATTGCACAGCTGTAAAAAAACCTAAAAAAAACCACTGAATATGCCATTGAACATTTTATGCCAGATCCACTTTCAAGAATTTATTGAAAAATTAAATGATTTGTGGATAGTTCTGTTAATATATTTCCAAAATGTTTAAAAAAGACACAGGTACATCAATTTTTATAACGGGCCAAACAATTTTTAATGGCGTGTATTCAGAGTTTTATTTTGGAACAGCCATTCATTGCCGTGCGTTTCATAAAGTCGTCATTAAAATGTTTGAATTGTTTTAGCACTCCTATGGCTTTATTCAGTGCTGCGAGAGGCAAGCCCGCTTATTTTTCCACTTTAGTCAGTTCAGTGGTAATATTGAACATCTCAAAATTGGTGACCCAGTTGAATTTGAAATGACATATGATAGACGCACGGGAAAGCCAATTGCTTCTACTGTTACCAAGATTGCTCCTGAAGTGGTATGTTTACTGTCTACTATTTATTATGTTGTAGGTCTTCTATAATGTCCCACAATGATGTATAAAATAGGGATGAATGAGCTTCTTTCGGTCTGTAACTATAACACCAAAACATACTTCAAAATGCTCTGCTTACGAAGTATGTGTGGTTTTACCACTGTAAAACTGATCACTACCAATTGAATCAAGAACAGTGTGATAAGGGATACTGATTAATAATCATTTCAATCTTTTAATCTTTCAATCCTGGTTACCACATCATCCTTCAACTTACTGTGTAAGTTGAAGGATGATGTGGTAACCAGGATTGAAAGAGATCTGCTTAGGTGGTTCGGTCACATACTGAGGATGAATGAGACTCATTAGGGAAATTGATCGATCCAAGGTGAGCGGAACAGTCGAGAGAGGGCGTCCAGGGAAAATTGAATGATTTCCATAATTAATTATGTGTTTTATTAATTATTTTTAAATAAATATCAATCACATTGTCATAAATATCTGGTCCCATTTTAAGTACCAGCATCTAGTTCAGACTTGTATTATGATAACCAGATAAATACATCAATGACTTGGATAAAAAATATTTATATTCTAGATATAAATATTTGCCCCTTGCGGGATTCAATCCAGCGACCCTTGGCACAGCAGGCAGGTTCACTACCGACTACTAGTACTAATTATACTTAATTTTGCAAAATTATTACAATTATAGTGTTAATTAATGTGATTAATGATAATGATAAATACTGCATTGACAATGATATTGCGATAGTTTTCAATCAATCAATCCATCAATTATACTAATTTCCTATTTTCTGAAACATTAACTCTACCTTATTTGTATATCAGTTTTTAGCAGCACACATTGATAGCCTTTATACAGGGTGGCCAGAATATACATAGATGTTTAAAAAAATTTGTAGTTGGGTAGTGCTTCATACTGAATAACTTTCACTATGGAATGGAGCAAACATCGAAATCAAGAAAAATGAATCCGCAGTTCCATATAAAACTGCAGTATCTTCTCAACTTAAATGTATGGCAAAGCTTTTCTTTAATTGATTTACATGTTGTAAGTCTGACCTAAAAATAATTAGACTGTTCGGGCATCCTGTATATTAAGAAAAATAAAATAATATAAGTATTTGATGTATTGTATCTGTTTAAATCAAGGTATTGAGCGAAGCACGTGTCACGGGCACTGTAACAACTGAAGTTAAAGGCGAAGGGTCCGGTGACAATACAGGACGAATTTCATATGAGAACCGTGGTGAATGCTTCTTTCTGCCCTACACCAAGGACGATGTGGAGGGCAATGTCACTCTGCACACCGGCGATGCTGTTAGTTTTCAGATTGCTACTAATCAAAGGTAACTTTCCGTTTATGTCACACTCTTTAGCTCTCCAAACCTCAGTTGCAGAAACGCTCATTTAATTTAATCCCCCATTAAATCTATTGCTGTCACTTTTTGTTTTGTTGACATAGTAAAAGCTAGCAAGACATTTAATGGAGGATTAACTCTATTCTGCAACTGAGTGCAAGTCTTTTTTTTAGGGACTTATTCAAAAATTCATGTCAATCCCATCGTACCTTATGGCTAAAATTTACCTACTAAAACTTGGTTATTCTAATTTACTGTGTGAGACACTGATGAGTTTGCAAAGGCGAATACTTTCCTAGCGAGATGTCATGAGATTCTAGCATCCAGATGCTAGAATCTAATGAAATATGCCCACATCAAGTTTGTCCACTCTAAGGTCTAAGCATCAGTGTTATACAAGTCTGCTCGTACCGAACACATTCCACTAACAGGTGATAAATGTCCTCCAGTCCACACTCATCACAATTTGGTGATCTATTCTTTATCATCATAAAGCCAAATTTATTTAGTTCAATGTGTCCACTATGATTTTATTTTTTTATTTATTCGGAAAACTTACAGCTTAAAATTACAATAATAGTTCTGTTAATGCTATTGTACAATCTGAGCCAATTTTATAATTTTTATAATTTTTTTTTTAATAATTTTTTTTTTGAAAACTTATGTTTTCACCAGTAGTATATTTCAAAAGAAGATATTTCGAAGAATGTGTATTGAATTTCAGAGGCACTCTGGGCGCGTGTCATGTCCGCTTCGAGAATCCTGTTCACCCAGTGAAATACCATGGAGTTGTATGCTCTATGAAAGAAAATTTTGGTTTTATCGAGCGAGCAGATGTTGTGAAGGAGATATTTTTCCACTACTCCGAGGCCAAGACTAAGGAAGAGCTGATATTGGGAGATGACGTCGAGTTTATTATACAAACTAGAAATGTGAGTTTTAAACATGTTGCCAACATTTTATAGTTATACCAGAATCCCGTGGCACAAAAAAAAGTAAAATAATAGATATTTTCACATGGTAGTCAAATTCATCTGTTTAGTCAAAGTAGGCCCATTACAAACTGCGAGTTTTTGCAGCGATACAAACGCGCGTATGCCAATCGCGTGGCTGCGTCGCTACACTAGCAATCAACAGGCGTTTGTATCGATTCAAATGCGTGATTGTAGCGATGCACAGGCAAGTTTGTATCGATGCACACGCGCGTGTGCATTGCGACAAAGGCTCTCGATGCTGATGATTAATTGATCAAATGTTACGAACGTTTTGCGTCGTGGCTGTATCATGTTTGCTTCGATACTGAATGCGCTGCAAAAAGTCGCAGTGTGTAAAGGGCCCTAATCCAATTACCATTCATTATTTAATTAATGTTGCTGACAACTCTAATTTTCTTATTTGCCATCAGATTCTGGTACACCTATATCATATCAACTACTTGCTTTATTTTAGTTTTAATTATCCAATATCGGTGGTAATAGTACATGCGCTACTAGCGCGACTATACGACAGTCATTGTTGCAGGGCAAAGAGGTGGCGTGCAACATCACGAAGCTGCCGAGCGGCTCGGTGGTGTTCGAGGACGTGAGCCCTGAGATCATGCGCGGGCAGGTGCTGAAGCCGCTCGAGCGCGGCAGCATGGTGCGCGCCCAGAACGACCCCCTGCCCGGCAGGATCCGGTACCGCGCCGCCGACCACTCTGAAGTTGAGGTGTGATCTTTGTCTAAACTACAATGACATTCTATACACATGGACTCATCACGTCATTTGTACTTCATAAAAGAGTTCCGTGACTGACTGACAACACACTGCCTAAACCGCTGAAGAGAGACATCAAATTTCGAATGTATATTTTACGGAGGATTTAGGGGTGCACTAAAAAAGGATTTTTTGAAAATCGATCCCTAAAGGGGTAATCGGCGCGGAGGAAGTGGCGGGTCAAAAACTTGTACAAAACAAAACCCAAAAATGGCACATGTCTCTAATGTCACCTTTGTATGCTTCAGTTGTGATCTGCTGCCATACATTGCTGTTGACATTCCAGTCCTATCAAATGTCCTCGATCACGAAGCAGTAATGTAAAACAATTGAGCACATTTTTGCGGTCCCGTCCCGTTAACAACGCGCTGATGTGAAGTCCTTTTGTATAGAATGTCATTGCTAAAGTATTATAAAACTGTGACAGAAGTGTGTCTGTACATTGATGATATTTTCAAGGAAAAGATTATGATATGGTTTTTAGGTATCCCTGACTCCAAATCAATCTCTTTTAGAAATCTTGTCTGTCTGTTTGTTTATTGGAGCCTCACGCAAGAACTATCGAACCAATATAGATGATTTTTTTTTGTTTGACAGCTTATAATTTGACTTAAAATCTGGTATATAATTTGTGCAGACGAAGTCGTGGGTAAACTCTAGTTCACTATACAAATACACTTTGATATACACACTAAAACAAATTATCCATAAATACATTGCAAACTCAATAACATAAATAATAAATATAATACAGGAAAAATTGGGTATTTTGGAGGCAAAATATGTACATCAATGAAACTTTGTTTTATAACTTTATCTTGGCACTAGAAATGAGGATCTGCAGAGTCCACCCAAAATTTAGGGGTCCTACGTAGGGGGGAAATTTTGGCTAATGCATATTTAACAACCTGGGCGAGTGACGTATCATTTTCTATGTAATTTTACGCGTTGAATCGAATGAGACCATCCCCATGCTTGTAGGACCTTGTTCGGGCATACTACCGTACCTTTTCCGGAAGAGATTCGGCGTATTTTTGGGAGCTCTTAATTTCGGACTGGAACTCATGACCTCAAATTTTCAGGACCGTATGTGGTCATCACTCTTAATAAATGTACTAAATTTAAATTTTCTAGGACTTCGGGAAGTACCTGTTATGTTTTGATGAACAACAGTGAGTAAATGATGAAATCGACGAAGTTTTTAATAAAACCTAAAGTAGCAGGGCTATAAATATGAAATTGTCATAAGAGTGATAACCAAATGCTTTCCTGAAAATTTGAGCTCATGAGTACTATCCAGACATAACAAAGAGCAAGCTTATCTTGATTTGAATTGTCAAATTGCATAAGCATAAGCAATTTAATGATTGCGGAGCATATGCTCACGATTACATTCCCCGAGGGGGTAGACAGAGACATTCTGAAGCATTCAGAGCATCCATGTTTCACTAGTACCGAAAGTCTGTCCAGTGTGACGGGTAGTGAGCCCGTGGGTACAATGCATGCCTCGAAATTGAAGCATGTAGGCTTCCTCACGATGTTTTCCTTCACCGAAGAGTCAGTGGTGTTACAAATCGTACATTTCTAAAAACTCATTGGAACGAGTCGCCCAGCCTGCGTAACATGACAGAGGTGAGAGCGACACAGGTCACTTTCTAAACGTCAAATTTGGGTGAGAGTGACCTGTGTCGCTCTCACCTGTCATGTTACGCAGGCTGGACGCGGATCGAACCATCGCTTCCTGCTCGGCAGGCAAGGCTACTCGCCACTGGACTTAAAGAGATGTTTTCCAGCAGATCACTCAAACATTTTTGTTTATAAACATACTTACCACACTTATTGCACTGGACGCTGTGTGGTAATGCAGTGCATGTTTGTCTTTTGTATTGTTTACTTTAGTACTTTGGATTATATTCAGGTGCCTTTTGGCGACAAAGATCAATGCGGCGAGTTCACGCTGCGCCATGGAGACTGGGTTCAATTCCAGGTGGCCACTGACAGGAGGGACCAGCTGAAGCGTGCTACTAACATTTCTCTTCTTGATGAATCGTTCAACGTATCTGGTGAAAGGTATTTATTTCTAGTTTTGTTTTCATTCATAATCGGTTTTTATTAGTTTTACTTATACCTCCTTGGGTCTCGCATGGCACCCGCAAGAAAACGATAAAAATCGAGATGACTCCATCTTTGTTATTTTGTATATGCCAAAAAGACCGCGCATGACGATTTTGTCGCTTTGTCGTGGGTGGTATGCTAGCCGTGTTGATCTCTGGAATGTGTCAAACAAAAGCTTGATCGCTGATGTTACTTAAATTCTGTGACAGTGACTGATCATTGTTGAATGTTGAACAGGAGGGAGCAGGGCGTGGTGTGCTCCCTACGGGACGGCTTCGGGTTCATCCGGTGCGTAGAGAGGGAGCAGACTATGTTCTTTCACTTCGCTGAAGTTCTTCGCCTCGGCCACGAGCTGAGTGTGCGCGATGAGGTCAGCTATTTATAAAGTTGTATTAGTGTCACTAGTTAGACTACCCCATTACTGTTAAAATAAGACATCAGAACTCTTCTCAAGGAGAGGCGGCTTAGGTGACTTGGGCACGTACACCGTGTGAGGACTCGTTTGCCAAGGCGCTTCCTACTTGGGGAAATCGCACTTGCGAAGAGGCCAGTCGCGACACCACCATAAAGATTGCGTCAAGAGAGACCTGAATCGGAATCGGACACGCGAATTGGGCGGCGCTCTCAGGCAAATAATAGAAAGTCGCACTGCTCTTGACAAGTCCGCATTTCTGACTGAGAAACGTGACAGAGAAGGTTCTCGGTGCATTCATTCCGCGGTCATCCACCGGCGTACAGTTCTGTTGTCGAGTTTGCGGATGCGTGTGCTCTTTTATAGGACTGTACAGTCATGGAAAAATGTGCTTCTCCTATGACACTGCTTAAATCATCTGCAATAGATGGAAGGCCCATGATGATGACTATGCGGCGTCGTGTGGTTTCTGTCTTACTCGCATTCACTCTCAATGTCACAAGCTTACCTCTTGTCAGTTAATTCCATTTGTATGAAGTGACAGCCAAGTGTCCAAGGTGTGCTTTTACCCTGCATTGGGATCCTACAGGTTTTTTAATGGTTTAGGTGGAGTTCACGGTGGACCCTGTGACGACGTTCTCCAACATGAACACGCGGCAGTCTGCCATCCGCATCAAGCACCTGCCCCAGGGTACCGTGCACTTCGAGACGCTCATAGAGCGCGGCGTGCGCGGCGTCGTCACCAAGGAGGCACAGCTCCTCTCCTCGACGTCCTCATCGAGCCCCACGCGCCTCGCACCCACTGTGAGTACATCCGCACCGATCGCCTGCCCGGCCCACTCATAGAGCGCGGCGTCGTCACCATGGCGGCACGACAATTACAGTCGAGGCATCGAGACAAAACAATCAATAGATCAAGCAAGCAGCAAGTTGACCACTAACCTGCCTCCACTAATCCGCACTGGGCCCGAGTGGTGGAGTATGGGCCTATCTTTGCCCTGCTGTGGGATTCTACAGGCTATAAGTTACAGCTAGAAAGGAAATTTAGGAAGACATAAAAATTAGCAATTTGATAGTGACAATCTCCTAGGATAGAGCGCAATCAATGGAGGACGGTATATGAATATAAAGGTGTCACATCAAAGTCGCCGACCCATGCTTTTCAGGGAGCGAAATTGGCTACTTGACAACTAGTCAAATCAGCTACTCTTTATCGGACGTCAAAACATGCGCTTTGTATGAAGATTTGTACTAAATATTGACTTGTGACGTCATCAACATTTTCATTACTTTTTATAGTTTATCTTGTTATTAAAAATAGTATTCAAGCTAAAAACTCAATGAAAATGGGAGTTTAGCGTTATTTTCTAACCCTTTTTTTATTGAGTAGATAAAGATAAAATATATTGAATGTAGTCAAATACCCAATTCCCGCTTGCCGCTACATGTAGTATGGATATTTTAATCAATCAATTATAATTTAATAGCTGTTGATCGCGAATTCATCTGCGTGGAATTATTATACCTATGTCCTTCCTCAGGGTTGAAGCTATCTCTATACAAAATGTCATTATAATCGGTTCAGCGGTTTTACCGAGAAAACAACGAAACGGAAACGACAGACACACTTTTGCATTTATAATATTAGTGGTATCAATTGCAAACCTAAAGAAATACAAATTAAACCTAAAGAGGTACAAATAAAGCGGTCTTATAAATAAAATTTGTTTCTACAAACTTAAGGTAGAGGAATTATAAGGTATACAACCTTAGGTATAACAGCAGCTTTACTTAAATAATAATGTTTTGTACAGGAATCAAACGGCGTTATCACCTGCCAAATCAACGGGGCGAAGAAAACGTTGTCATTCATGGCCAAGAAATGCGAGTCTAAGATGCTACCCCGTGTCGGAGACAAAGTAACCTTCGACATATATCAGGTTCGTGTGACCAAGAGTAATACTGTGTCGGTTTAAATAATATTTAGTTCTCTAAAGAAAAATATTTAGTTCTCTAAAGAAATTTACAGCAAGTTTTAATATCTGTGTACTAACCACACTAAATTTAAACAAGATAATACTGGTTAACTTCAGGAAAGACATGTCACTACAAATGGACTAAAGCTCTATTCACATTGCGACAGGCGAGCGCGGACAGGCGCGGAGGATGCAATGTAAAATAATACCTATTTCAATACTGATATAGTTCACAGAGAGAACGCCCCACGGGCGGGCGGAGGACCTATTTCTGAACTCTATTGGTATTGAAATAGGTATTATTTTACGTTGCACCCCCCGCGCCCGCCCGTCGTAATGTGAATAGAGCTTTAGTTTATCTTTAAAAACGTTAAGAGATTTTTAGTTTTTATTAAATTAGGTAGTGCTTTAATGTGCTCCTTAAAATCTTCTTTTCCCGTAATTTGTTCGGGGTGGAGGTAATTAAAAATGGTTATCTCGACGGGTGTCACGTTTACCTACTTGACAATTGGTGTTTTATGTGTGAATCAGGTGAAGAGAACCAAGGAGCTGGTCGCGATGTCAGTGCAGGTGCAGCACAGCCTGACCAACGGCAGCTCCGGCGGCTCCGGCGGCTCCGGCGGCAACAGCGTGCGGCCCGTCATGCAGGGCTTCATCGCCGCGCTCAAGGACGGCTTCGGCTTCATCGAAACCTCCGATCATACAAAGGAGGTGTTCTTCCATTTCAGGTAAGTTTAATAATAAAATCGGTCAAGTGCGAGTCTGAGTCGGGCTATTCGCGCAGGGTAGCCCGACTCAGACTCGCACTTGGGGTTCCGTACCACACAATATAATACTTAGGAAAAGTTAGTTTTTTCCGGGACCTTTAGAGCGAGACGGACTGACACTTTTCCTTTTTGCCGGTTTTTATGATTTGTTGTTATACTGTTGACTTTGCTCTATAATCACACCAGGTTTGACGCTTGTATGTATTACCGTTTTTACGATAGAGCGAGAAGAAAAAACGAAGATAAAATCTAGTTTCTTGTATTAGGACCCCCTTTAATTTTTTGTCATTTTTAGGGTTCCTCGCACTTGACCGGTTTTTATTATATGTTTACGCCGTTTTTGTTATTGCGCCCTTCCTAATAAAGCATATACTGTGAAAATGTCAACTGTCTGGCTATTAGGTACGGTTTAAAAGGTACACTCCTAAATACGTAGGACGGACAGACGGACGGACAACGTGTCGGCTAAGTAATAGGTTCCCGCTTTCACCCTTAGGGTACGGAAACCTAAATATTTGCTGGATTGTATAGTAATTGTGTTTAAATTAAAAGTCGTTTTAATTCATCGACAATTCAATGTACAATTTCACGATCGCTTCATTATGTATAGCTTCATCAATCGATGCATTTAAGTCCTTGAGCGTAATTTGCTTCAATTGCACATTCCGTGACATTCACCTGTTTATGAAACTGAAAATACTAAAAATTATCGCTCATTTGTGGTGATTATAATGAGTTAGTGACCGATACTGTTCTACTAATCGATATTTCTAGATAATATGCAAAAACTGTCGCAAGAATAACTTTCTCAAATAATGTCTCGTCATCTCTCATTGCAAACATGTTTATTCTTTGCCAAAGAGATTATACCTAAAGGCATAGCCATACCATTGCAAGGCTGTCCACAAAGATTTTTTTTCTGTCCACTTTTTTTGACGTTTTTTGTTTGAGTGTGTGATGTCAAATAGTATGGACAAAAGATGACCAAGTGAGATTTGCCCTAATGTTTACAGTCATTTTTCACACAAACTAGTAGTACTGTAGCCACGGGACTTTTTAATTACAAAAAAGATTACCGATTGCCGTTTTTATATTGTTATAGGGTACGAAATGAGTAATATAAAAACCCGTGTCTTAAAGATCACAACCCGCCGTAGCAAAATAAACTAAAAAAAAAAATCTAAAATTTTTGAATTACGAGGTTACCGTTTTTTTTCTATACTGTCATGTTCTTCACCTTAGTTCAATACCATGGTACAATAATATACTGCGCCTGGTATTCTCTTCCGATCACTTGACTGACCACGTGACTGACACAAGCCTACGTCATCATACCCTTTTACCATGTTTAGCGGCCATTTTTTTGTGACGTGTATGCTTGTGTCACTCTGGGAATAGAAGACCTTGTTTTTTTAGACTATGTTCAATACCCATACGTAATAGTAAGACTGTCTAAAGTTACCATTCAAAGCTATAAGACAAGATGAAAAAGTCAATTTCGATGGGTCTTATAGCATTGTATGGCAACTTTAGACAGTCTTACTATTACGTATGGGTATTGAACTAAGGTGAAGAACATGACAGTATAGAAAAAAAACGGTAACCTCGCAATTCAAAAATTTGAGAAATTTTTTTTTAGTTTATTTTTGCTACGGCGGGTTGTGATCTTTAAATTAAATTAAATTAAATTAAATAATTTATTTCTCAGATAACTCAGATCCATTCTAGTGTTAGTAACAATGATCTTACAAACTATGTTAGTTATAAAAATCTATCCGACAAAGATGTGGGCAGCTACAAGATGGCATGCAAGCGTACCCAACGTTGCAGCATTGAGGCAGCATCTTTAAGACACGGGTTTTTGTATTACTCATTTCGTACCCTATAACAATATAAAAACGGCAATCGGTAATCTTTTTTGTAATTAAAAAGTCCCGTGACTACAGTACTATAGCACAAAAAAAAGTGGACAGCCACATAAACAAATATCTATAGTTCCGTCTCCTTCTACTATTAAAGGTACGTCATAAGACAAAAGAGTCTAACCACTATCGTAAATTGATGCGGACTCTATGCTTTAGATTAGAATAAAGAGATCCTTCCTCTGAATTCTTTGCTAATAATTAATAAACTTATAATTATAACTCGAGAACTGTTGATTGTGTTTAAGAAAGTAACTGTTTAAAAATAGGCAACTTAATATATTGCAAATACAAGTCAATTTGTGTAAGCTAAAAACTTTATGGGATAAAGTTTTCTTATTATATCTAAATGCAGAGCGAATGTGTAAAATAATTGCGTAAACAAAATGTGTTATTAACTTTTTGCACGTGACTTCGCCTTTTTGACACGTGACTAAAAACGTGTGAATCCACATTATTCTGTGTGCAAAATTTTATCCTAATCCATTTAGCTATGCGTGATTGAGTCACAAACATCTAAACATTGCATTTTTATAAATTTATAATATTAGTGGGATATAATATGGCATAACAGTAGTGCCAGAATTGTATTGAGATAATTAATACTACTTTGCTTTAGTACTTCCTACTGAATACGTAACCAAACAATAAAAAAAAGACCTATACGCAATACATTGTCATAACCTTTTAAATTAATTAATTGGTATTGTACTAGCTTTTGCGCGCAACTTCGTCCGTGTTGTCTTTAAAAAAGTATCTTATGTGTTAGTTAATCCAAAGCTTTCTTTATATGTGTGCTAAATCATCCAAATCCGTTCCGTCCGTCCGTCCGTTCCATTCCAATCCTTTTAATGCGTGACTGAGTCACAAACATCCTAACATCCATCAAAAACTTTCACATTTTATAATATTAGTAAGAAAATACTTCTTAAGACTCTTAACAAATTTTGCTCACTGCCTGTATTGCCTGTACCAATTTTCTTTTTTTTTTTTC
This sequence comes from Agonopterix subpropinquella, assembly GCA_922987775.1. Taxonomy (NCBI): domain Eukaryota; kingdom Metazoa; phylum Arthropoda; class Insecta; order Lepidoptera; family Depressariidae; genus Agonopterix; species Agonopterix subpropinquella. The sequence continues at coordinate 43,163,262 of OV277693.1, read as the reverse complement.
GAACGAACCAAGGGTTTGCGATATTGCTTGTTCTGATGCGTCATGTTTTAAACAGCTTTTTAATAACAATAACACTTGAAGATCAAATGTAACATGTCATCAGATAGCTTGGGTAGTTTTCTTCAATTATCTCCCCTCTGTTATGATCGTTATTATCATATTGTGCTGGTCTCGCTTCTCCGTTTATAGAGATGAATGAAACGTAATATAGCACCATTGCAGTGGTCTGAATGCTCTCATGCGCCCGACGCGACGGATCTCGCCATTGTGTTGCTGTACTGCTTATATGCGAATTTTATATTATTTTTGCATTTGCGACTGCTTTTCTCGCGTCACAGTGTCGGTGGCGCGTTGCGGAAACTCTATCTTTAGCTCACGTCACGGTAACGACATGCCATGTACCAATGAGTTTTTCTAACTTATAAGTAATACCGACTGCTCTCAAACGGTGAAGGAAAACATCGTGAGAAAATTCCGATGCATATCATTTGGAGTTCCTGCGTCCTATAATTAAAAAGGGTCCCGCTGGCTGTAGGTTTTTTCAAACCTATGCCATTCTTCTATTTTGACGGAACAAATTTTATTTCTAATTGGATTCGATAGAACAAATTCGGAACTAAATCCCAGACATACTCGCATCATTCTAAGACACGGGGTCCCGCTGAGTGTATCCACACTTTTATTGTTATACCTCCCTTCATCGTAGAGAGATAAAATATACCTGGTTTTAAGTCTAATCATAAGCATTATAATACAAAGTTTCATCAAAATCGCTCTAGTCGTTTTTGCGTGATGCTGATAAACAGAGCCAAAAAATTTTAATAACCTGTGATTTAGAGTCAGGGACACCCAAACACCATATGACAACTTTTTGTTGTAAATATCAATGTGCAGAAACAATTTTGTTATAGTTGTATTAACAGTTGTATTTACATTACACATTAATAGTTGTATTTATACAGGGTGTAAAAAAAAACCTGTTTGAGCCTTAAAGGGCTCCATCAAACTGAACAACTTTCACTATACCCTATAGTGTAGATATGACTTCAGATTCCTATTACAAAATACCTATATATTTATTAAAAGAAAATAGTTTATTCGTTTGTATTATTATTATGTACATGTAGCGATGTATCAATAACCACAATTACAGAAACACGCGAAGAACGCTTTTCTTGCGGTTTGCGATGTTGATGTACAAGTATAATAGTGCTGTAGTTTTAAGTTCACGTTATGCATGTTCATAGAAACTGTAGATCTTACCTTCGAAGTAAGATATAACTCATTCGTTCCTCATTAAAAAATAACTTGTCAAGTAATGTTTTAATGAGAGATAACGAGACCAGATTTATCTAAAAGTATGTACCAGTTTTTGAGTCTAATTATGAGCTTTTAATTAATCACCGAAGGTTTGATCAAAAACGGTCCAGTATTTTTGCGTGATGCTCGAAACCTACGAATAAGAATTTTTATAAGTTTTGGCGGCAAGGTATAGTTTTTAAAGAACAAATTTAGAACACGGTACAGTTTTTTTGGTGCCACTTTTTGAGCTTGATTTACATTTCTATACATTCTTATTCGTAGCTCGAAAAAAAACAAAATAAAAAAGAAACTGTGATTTGGGATATCAGAACACCGAATACTTTAACCTTTTTTGTAAGTATCTTCAATGTAGGGAGGGAGGCCTTTGCCCAACAATGGGACAGCGACGGCTGATATAATAATAATAATAATCTTTATACAGGGTGAAATTGATATCATTAGCATCCTGTTAAACTAAGTGTCTACCCATCAAACTGAACAACTTTTACTATGGGAGCAAACAGATCGGAGCAACAACAAAAAAATCTGCTTTTGCATCTGCTTTTTACATTGCAGTTAGTATGGAACAGCTGTTTTCTTTTTGCCCCTATCGGTTTCCCATAGTAAAAGAAAAGTAAAGATAGTCTGGTACAGTTTTATAATAGTGTAGATACTTTCACCACAGAGTACTATAACTTTCACATTTTTGCAAATTTACATAAAAACTAATCATCGGACTATACAACGACGTCAAAACCTGAACATATGTATTCAATCTTAACAATTATAAAACTGTAACAGAAGTGTGTCTAGGTACATTGAAGATATTAACAAAAAAACATACGATATGGTTTTTAGGTGTCCCTGATTATCCTCATCACCAATTTTTGGATTCTTTGTCTGTCTGTTTATTTGATCGAGCATCACGCAAAAACTACTGAACCGATTTTGATGAAACTTTTTTGTTTCATAGCTTATCTGACTTAAAATCTGGTAGGTATATAATTTGGGTTAACTCTAGTTACATATATAACCAAGATTAATGTAATTTTGCAGCAACCTAGAAGGCAACGCGGACAATCTGGAGCTGGGCTCCGAGGTGGAGTACACGCTGGGACGCGTGAGCGGGTCCGGCGGCGGCTGCGCCAGCGCAGAGTTCGTGCGCGTGCTCGCGCGCGGCGCCGTCCCCGTCGCCAAGCCGCTGGAGCCCGCGCTCAACGGTACCGTGACCAGGACTCTGCGAGCTCTCAACCCTGACCAAGCTCAGTATTCTGGTTTGTGATTTACCTTTTTGATCTTTTCAGGACTTTTAAGGAACCCTTGTACTTTCATCCATTTGGTCTGGCTAATGTGCGCCTCAATTACTCCCTCATTTTTGCATCTATTGAAAGACGAAGACAATAATAACCCAAAATCAGAAAACCTAAATCTACCCTGAGTCAAGTAGGCATTGCAGCTTAGCAGATTTTTTTTGCTCCGATCGGATTGCTCTCATAGTAAAAGTTGTCCAGTTCTCTTAGTTTAACTAAAAGGATGCTAATGTAATGAAATTAAGACCGTGTGCATTGTGATTTGTAGGAATGATACAAGTGGAGGGCGGCACGACCTACGAGTTCGGCATCATGGGGCTGGCGTGCAAGCGCGAGATCCTGCAGGTCGGCGACCCGGTCACGTTCCAGGCCGACATGGAGGGGCGTGCTACCAACATTGTGCCTATTCGCAAGAAACGACGCGCTACCGTAGACGCTATCAAAGGTATCACTTATTATTTATACTGATGATGTCGTAAATTAAAATAGCGGAAGATAGCTGACGTCTTGCATTACGTACTCTAACAATGGATCTGCTTTTCACATGAAATGAAGTACATACTTCCGACTGCCAACTGCCTCCGTGGTCTAATGGTTACTTGCTTTGGTCTCTTGACACAGAGGTTGTGGGTTAGGACATTGCAGGCTGAAAAGAAAGATGATTCCGTACTTCGGATGGCACGTTAAGCCGTTGGTCCCGGCTACTTTCTCTGTTGGTAGTAGTCGTTAGATAAAAACCACGTCGAATTGAGAGTTCTGGACCACTCAATAGTTGCACTAAGAAGCCCCGGGGGTGAGTAGGGTGGTAGGAGAGGGGGTGTTGTGGGCGGGACTAGGTCAAGGTAGCGGGGGTGAGGAGAGGTGGGGATGAGAAAGGGACATTTTGAGAAAGGGACGTTTTGCGTCTGAGCCAAAAAATACCCTGAAAAAATTTGCTTTTGATCCCACTGTTGATGCTCATGGCACCTCAGTAATAGAGCGATGCTTTGAGCATCACCGGTGGGATCAGTAAATTTGTATGGGGCGTGGGAGCAATATTGTAGATATAGTATGGTGGGCAGCCAACGTGTTAATTTAATCAAAGGATGTTGTGTAACTTCCCGATTTTTTCGACGTGGCATGAGCTTCGCTTCGTACGAAGTGCATCCATACTGCGCCAGGATGCTTGTCCGTTCTGGACCCGCTCTTGTGATGTAATTTTAGGTCCATATAGATAAATGAAACTCGAGCGCTCTCGCTTTTGTAAACAGGTGGCCGAGAGATGTGTCAGGTGGCGAGGCGGCGTGCGAAGATATAATCCACCAATAGCGTGCTCGCTTGGTTACGTCTTAAGAAAACCTAAACCCTCCCATTGATGGATTATTTTTTCATACGCTGCATGCTGCTGCTGCTTTCATATATCTCTGGTGAATGACCAGCCTTAACTCGGAATCCACCAAAGCAGAGCGAAGATGTGTAAACAATCGATAGGATTTCGTTATTTACCCTTCTCTCCGCTTAGCTTTAGTGGATATGGATAATCAAAGTGGAGATGTGATCGTTGTGCGGTGGATGGCGAGCGGACCGCTTGTCATTTGTCAACAATCCAGCACACATCTCCGCTCGGTTTCCGTGCACACTCCTATTGCTGCTATGAACATCTGCTCCTCTCCGCTCTGGCTATCTTCGGTCAAAGCGTCCTAATGGCTATGTGCGAAGTTCGTGATAGGAACTGTCAAGTCGATCACAGCGCACGCTGTGGAAATTTGCATTTTGCAGACTTTTTCCCCCAAAAGCTGTATCAAATTAGTTTGAATGTATGGAAATGCACATACTCAACACAAAGCTCCGAAACTACAAAGACTACGGGCACCTAGGTGCTCACTTAAAAGGTGTTTTTCGCAATTCAACTCCCAAATGTGTCCTAACAATTGACCACAGATAATTCACGGTGGTCCGGAACCTCGCTCGATGGCGCTAGTGTCGTGGACACAGCCAATAGTCCGTACGTAGCTTCAAAATCACTACGCGCATTATGGGGCCATAGGTTCAGACGAATATTTTCTATGAGAAACGCGATTGCCGACCCCTCCGAAAAGTGCGTGCGTGTGCCGTATTTTCGATTAAAAAGATATAACAAAAGTACTTTTTATAGATTTTTTGTCAACTTTTTTGTAACGTTTCGTGTCAAATAGTGAATATGTGAGTATCGGATACCAAAAATCTGAAACTATTTTAAGTTCTTCTCAGGTGAGAAAAATGGTTAAAAATACATGAAAATACGTCATCTGTGACAATTTTCTATCGAGCGAAGTAATTCCAATCGTGTATTCAATATATGATTTCACTAGATAAACTATCCAAGAATACTGAGGTATGATTTTGGTTTCGGTAAATTGTATAAATCTAGTCGAAACATGAAAAATAAAAGATGCCTCCACGGCATTTTGTCCTACCATAGCGTCTTAATGAAAAATTGTAATGTATGCGTAACTGTCCAACGAGCAGAACGTTTGTCGGCAGGTGGGTTCGGGTTCCTGTCGCTGGAGGCGGAGGACAACCGGCGGCTGTTCTTCCACATGTCGGAGGTGCGCGGCAGCCCGGCCGAGCTGCAGCCCGGCGACACCGTCGAGTTCGTCATGCTCACCAACCCGCGCAACGGAAAGTGCTCCGCTTGCAACGTCGTCAAAATAGGGTGATTTTATACTTTACCTGCTTTTACCCGCGACTTCGTCCGCATAAATTATTTATACCAGATTTTAAGTCAGATGATAAGCTATCAAACAAAAAAAAGTTTCATCATAATCAGTTCAGTAGTTTTTGCGTGATACTTGAACAAACAAACACCCAAACAAATAAACAAACAAATAAACAAACAAACAAACAAACAAACAGACAGACAAATAATCCAAAAATTTATGATTTGGAATCAGGGACAGGTAAAAACCATGTCGTAATTTTTTTTGTTGTAAATATCTTCAATGTACAGACACACTTCTGTTACAGTTTTATAACAGTTTAGATTTACCAGCTTACTTCGTCCACACCAATTATATACCAGATTTTAAATCAAATCATAACCTATCAAACAAAAAAGTGTCATCAGAATCGGTTTAGTAGTTTTTGCATGATGCTGTTACAAACAAACGTGCAGACAAAAATTCTCAAAAAGGTTAATTTGGAGTCCGAGATACCTAAAATTCATGTTGTAATCTTTTTTTTTAGATTACTTATGCTCTCTACTAATTTTTGACCTCATCACTTCTTGACAGATGGGTAGTGAGCGAAACAACATCTATGTTGTTTGTCTCTTTGTGTATGTGATATTTTTGTGTGACTTAAAAGGCTCAGTCTCATACAAGAAACTAGTTTCTATTAAAAAAAATTCTTCCCGCTCTTTTGTAAAATGACAATACATACAAGCGTTAAGCTTGGTGTGATTAAAGAGCAAACTTTACAGTATAACAACAAATAATAAATACCGATCAAGTTTGAGTCGGTCTCACGCTAAAGTTCCCGTAGAAAACAAAACTTTTTTATAAGTTAATATTTCGTGTGGTGGTATGATTGGTATAGAATCCTCGGTCAATCAAACTCGGAGCTGCTTTGGGGTACTCCTAGGATAAATAAATAAATAACGCACACAGGCACATATTGTAATGCTAATGATCCCAAATTAAGCCTCAGGCTTTTTGTTATGGGAACCATATACAACAACGGCACACATATATTATAACATCCATGACCGAACCAGGATTCGACCCAGGACTCTGGCTTGGCAGTTCGGCGTGGTAACCATTACACCAACCGTGTCGTCGAAATAATCAAGGACATTTTTATTCTAAAGTATAGATTCCGCATCGTAGTTGTCTCTTTTGTCTTATCACATACCTTTAATAGTAAAACGAGATGGAACTATAGATATTTGTTTATGCGGCTGACTTTTTTTGACACTTTTTGACGTGCTATCGTGTGTTTTTTTTAGACAATAGACCAACTATGACCACTTTATAAACCACACTAGCACGTCAAAAAGTGTCTAAAAAAGTGAACAGCCGTGCAATAGTGTAGCTCCCTTTATCCTTTAGAATAAAGAGATCCTTCCTCTTAGGGGTACTAATAATGATGTTAGTGTGGTGTGCAGCGGTAAAGGTGTGAGCGGCGGCAAGGCGCGCAGCGAGCGGCCCGAGCGGCTGCTGGCGCGGCTGCGCACCGCCTCGCTGGAGGAGGCGGGCGCGCCGCGCGTCGTGATCGCGCGGCCGCCGCGCGGGCCCGACGGCAGCCGCGGCTTCCGCCCGCGCCGCCCCCTCGCCGGTACTACACTTTCATACTCTTACCCTAGCCCATAAAGTTACTTACTCAGAAATAACTTCATTTGTGTTCTACCACGCTCAACCGAGACTAATGGAACGAATGTATAATCCACCTAAAGAAAGAGTTCGTTGTATCCGTATTTATTGCAATATTTTATTTATTTTATTTATTTATTTCCTTTTTGGAGAACTTACAGCTAAATAACAGTTCGGTTTCTTTTCTTTCGGATATGAGATTATACAGTTTTAATTTGTTAGGTTTATTTTTATTAAGTTTTTTTTAAATAAGTGATATTACTTTTAAATGTGAGTGGGCCAGTCATCTCTGTCGGATGCATCCTGAGAGATGGGCAAAAACCATCATGCCCTGGATCCCCGAAAACGGTCGGCGGCGTCCAGGTGGACGCAGGAAGATTCAGGAAGAGGTGGCGAGATGACCTGGATTTTGACGAGAAATGGCCAGAGGCTGCCCAAGGAACGAGTGGAAAAGCAAGGGAGAGGCCTTTGCCCAGTGGGATGAAATAGGCTAATAGATAAAAAAATAAGTGACATTGACATTTCATTAGTCTCGGTATAAGCTTGACATCGCACGCCGTCAAAATTGACCGTGTAAAATTAACTCTCAACTTATTCATAGATGAGTGGTAGGTAAAACGCAAAATCAGTTTACACTAAAATAACCGGCGGCTTAATATAAGAATAAAATTTACCCGCGTTTGATCGAATCCGGCCTTTAGTATATTTCCCAAAATTATGTACGATTTCTCTTTAGATTCACAATTATTCTCGAATTTTTACAAGCTGCCGATAAGGTCCCAAAAACGGTTCTATTGCCTCGCGTCACGTATCTCTTTCTATTATACAGTGGTGTCGCTAGGTACATCTCGCTCTCTCAGCTGTCACTACCATTCTTCCTGGTATAGTAACTATGCCCTAGCCACAATATAAGAAACAATATCTAGTACTACCACAGATAGATATAATAAGAATGTGTATGACCTTGAAGGGCCATTGGATAACTTCACTCGGTTGAGTATGGTTTGAGGACGTAAATTCTATGGTTTCCTTTAGAAAAAAAAAACAATCATTTGAATGACTTGAATAAAGTTCGTATCGTGAGATTGAATGACGTCACATTTGCGAGCGAGGTCACACATTGCTATTTTAAACTGATAGTACATACAGCACGGACACTCCCTGCCTCCCAATTATTTTGTACCTCACCCCGTCTGACTGGATCGTGGCTAGCCTAGATTGACACCACAATTCGTTACGTCAAGTTTTTTTTTTGGGAGGTCTATTGAGCTTAGCAGCTAAAAGTGTTAAGGTGATTCAACTACGATAAAAACCCTAAGGCTCAATTCCCACTGGCGCAGAGTCGAAGCGTCGCGACGCGGCGTGAAGTGTCACGTTTTTCAACCGTTCTAAATTCATATCTATTTCTCTATTAATACGGTACGAATTTGTGTTGCGAAAATTTGAAAACGCTCAGCGAGGTGCGTCTGCGCGTGAGTCTTCGCCTGCAAGGATATGCAGCTCCGCGCGCAGATATGCGCACATTCACGCGTCCAAGGGGCGAATTATTTCGCGTCGGTTCGTTTCGACTCTGCGCCAGTGGTAATTGAGCCTAACACCGTTTGGATAGCAAATATACTTATCAACTAATAATAAATTGCAGATCTATTGGCGGAGTGAACCAACACGTCGACTACTATACCACGGCCTGAACACAGCTACGTAACGTAAAAAGAGCTATATAGGTAACATCCTAATGGTTTGATTTTAGAATTCAAATTGTTTCATGTAATCATGAGAGACTGACTGATCCTCTTTCTTTAGCAGCATTTAGAAAATTGTTTTGTTATTTTTACTATTTCTAGGAATGAAATCATAAGTAAATTATTGTCAGCTGTCACACACCGATCAATTGTACGTCACCATTTATGGCTTATGATCAATGAGCGAGGAACATATCAAGTTTAATCGAACCGATTTTAGTTGCTTTTTTAGATATTTCATTTATATAAGAGGTTCTTTTTCGCATAGATGCGTTGTTCAAAATTCCGTTTTTACCATTCCCAAGCCAAGTGTATTATTTTATTACTTACTATGCCTATGGTTTGCCAAGTTCTGTTTTATATTAATAATTATCTGGTGACACCTATCAAATGAAGATATTTGTTTTTATATATGATACGGTTAGCGGTGTTTGGATTCGTAGTTTTGTATAACTGACAACGAAAACCGCTGGAGCGGTGAACATACACACGGCTAAACACGCTCATTCAAACTGACATTTGTAAATATGTTTTAGAAATAGTTGTAGTGTAAAATGCAATACCTCATCATCGAACTAGCACAATTCTCTCGTTTGATTTAAAAGTGTGACTTTAAATTGTAGTTTTATATTTGTAATACATACACGGTGAACTATGTGTGTTTGTGTCAAAACATTGTTATATTAACGGAATGTGTCCATTTGTCAGTGAACACTTGGTAACACTTGCTGGTTTAACATTAATTGAAATGCGTGTTACAAGCATTGGCTTAACAACTACTGGATGTCGGGTCCGAGCTCATAAGTGTCCAAACCAAAAGAGTAACAATTTTTATAAAGAGTAACAATTACGCACCAGTCTTTATTTGATCCACTGACTACGCGCACGTCTGTAATGCTTTGCCGCGGTGCTGTAAGAATTTTAAAAAACTATGCAAGCAAACTATGAACAGCTATTTCAATGTTTTTAGTTGATTTATATTACAACACGTACTTACGTTTATGTAAGTTAGTCTAGGACACTTTTTTCGAGAATTTAGTATTAGACCCGACGTCCATTAGCTGTTAAATCAATGGTTCCAAGTGTAGTTTAGTTGACGGGCGTTTGTTGCGTTTATTGTTACGTATAGTAGATCTCGTTATGCGAAATATTCTGTGATTTGTTAAAATTTCATGTGCAATAAATTAAAATCAATAAAATTATACTATGGTCCTCTTAGGGCAGTGCTAGTCTTAGTATTATTCGAGTCCTGTTTGTCTGTTGAGTCGCGTACCTTCATTTGATATGTGCCGCCAAATTAAACACCTCCGTGTCACTTGCTTTCTTATGTTTTGCAAAGAGAACAACAATTTTAACTAATGTGGGAGAAAGCATTTAATAAAAGTATGCAATGTACTGGAATGGAACCAAAGACTGACAACATATTTATTACAATAATAACAATAATATTGGTATTAGATTATTTTAAATAAAAATAACAGTACGTTGAGAACATTAGTGGTGTTACAAGCGGCCCGACGCGACGCGACGTCGAGGCACTGCGGAGCCTTCCTTACATTTTATTTAAACCTCATTGCACGGTTACAAACGGAAATGTACTGTTTAATTAAACTTTACAACAGCATAATATATAGGGTCCTTTTTAATATGCTGACACTTTTTTAAGGGGATGATCAGACCATCAAACTGAACAACTTTCTGCATTGGACCAACATCGAAATCGCGATATCATCAATCAATCAAAGTATTTTCGCGATTTCCATTATGGTCCCATAGAGAAAGTTGTTCAGTTTGATGGTCTGATCATCCCCTTAAAAAGTGTCAGCATATTAAAAAGGACCCTATAAATAAGGTTAAGAGCCTATGACGAAAAATAATTTAAGCGAAACAGGCGCGGGATAGCTTATATTACGGCCTGATGCGAGAGAAAGAGATGGGGCGGCGCGCGCGCCTGAAACGAATCGAGCGCCAAATCAAACTTTATTTAATTGCGGTTGTACTATTTATGTAAATTCAATTCTGCTGTAATCAAAATTTAGAAAATAGCAATCTCTTTTTTTTAATTAAGTCTTGTGTTTCTATTATTCATCGTTTAGCAGTTCCAAGCGTTTATAGATAAAAACGGAGGCTACTTTGGCTTGTTTTTCTATCGAGAAAATGTGTCTTAATCGTGTTTTGGCTCTAATCAAAACTTCAATTATATGTTCAATTTACACATATCCGAAAATCATACTCCTACTGTTAGCTTCATGATAAATGAAGCTTTGAAGAATCCAATTTTTTTCACATAGCCCCTTAAATCTAATTAGTTGGCGAAACTAAACAAACGCATTTGGCATCTGTTACTGAGTACAATTGCGTGATAATATTTATTATATTATTTTTAATAACTTTCGGCACGGGCGACGGCGACGGGGCGGCGCGATTTTATTTAAAAATAATAATGTTGTTGTATCATCAATACAAATTATAAACATTGATGATGCAATCTGTTATCAATTACCAAGTGCCCTGGTTCAGTTTCGCCAACTAATTTGAAATAACCTTATAAATAAAACATAAAATAAATTCAGCGCTTCTCAATAAAAATACTATATTTTTCGGTCGGGTAAACTTGAACATGAAAACTGCTGTACATTGTCCACTCAAAATGGAGAGTCTGACTAGAAATTATTTTAATTAGCTATTTATTTTAATGAACTTGGTGAGTACTCGTCTTCTGGCAGTCAGGTCAGGTCAGCTCACTCGCGCGGTGAGCTCGGATGAAGCGGAACGATGCGGAGGAACCATATCTATCGCTTGTCCTCTGACATTATAAGCGTTGTTAAATCTGACCGCTGCGCTAGGAGCAAGTCAACTTGTTAGTGACCTCTATGTAAATAAAATGCACGACAAGTTAAAAAACAAAAATGACGAATTGAATAATAAATTAACACTTATTGCTTGAATTAATTCTACGACGGCAAACGTATAGTACCTAATTACAAGCAAAAATAATGTAGTTCTAAATCTACAACAGCTGGTGTCTGTTAGAAAAATGTTCTTCACATTAACCACATTCATATTTTATTTATACCAAAGACATTTTTTCATTTTCAACTTTATTAGGAGTTCTTTCACCAGATAAAAAAACGATGTGACTAAAATTTTACTGTAAACATTTCTATGGTTTCTTATAAAATATCTTACTATTGAAGTTTTACACATAGAAGATTTATGGAAATGTAAATTTTTGTAAATTTTGTCTTAAACTAAAGATCTAGACAGGAGCGAGGTGTAAATAAATGTTCAGTATTGTCAATAAATATCTCGTGTGGTATCGTCTGTCGGGCGCGAGGCGGCTTAAATCTAGTTTAGAGGGTGTGACCAAGATGTATGTTCGCCATCGAGAAGGGTGCATCTGTTGATGTTGTGTGCTGCGTGCTGAGCTAGCACGGCGCCGCGCCGACCGGTTGCTTTAAGCATAGGGCGGAAAGTTCGGTGACTATCAAATATTTTTTAAATATTGTTCTGACTTGTTTATGAAGGATACCTCAGCAAAGCTGACACTTGAGTTCAGATATTAAAATTGTGTTCTCTCATACCTGGTAATTCTATAATATACATAATTTTCAGTCGATTCGATCCTGAACGCCGATTGTGCTCTCTTATCATGTGAAATTTTATTGTGATATTGATATGAAGTTCGAAACCTGAATTAGATTAGTAAATTTTTCATTTAAATTTTACTAAAGAAAGGGTACTGTTTCTTTATCAATTCTACGAGTTAAATCAACTATTCACTATTATTTCTAAATATTTATATAATATAGTTCTCTCTATAAGTATTCTAGTACCTGCATGTAAATAAGAATGTGTAAGTATTTTTTTCCGATTCGGGTGTCGAATTATGTATGAAATATGTTATAAAACAAATTATGCTTATTGCTTATTATTATCAACAATCCCAAAGAAAATGAGGAATTTTGAACAAACGTTATTATGCTATACGCTTTATAACTACAGACTCTAATTTGCTGTATCATATTATGTATGCTCATGTAACCATAACATAGTAATAGTGGAAATGATATAATCAGGATATAGATGTTGTAGCGTACGAGAGTAACCCCCGTATCGTTTCGGGAATAGGTATTATTGTAAACTAGTCTTAAACATTTCGTGCCCAGTGACTGTGACTGTCCGCACGTGTATAATGCTAACAGGTACAGTCTTCTTCAGATCTGAAATTCGAAACTAAGTTCTCATCAGTCACTCGATTTTCCTATGTAGCTATGAATTTGGCGAACCAGTTAAAAATGTATGTAAATTACAGTGCCTAAAAGAACCTCTGGAACATAAACCAAACAAAACAATGTTAAAAATTATTTAAGCCTATCAGAATTACAAACTTTGGAATAATCCTTAGAGTTTATTTTTATTTAGTTCATCAAAATGTATTCATTAAACAAGTTATATACGCCAAATGTTTATACACCCTGTACATTTTAATAATTGTGATTAAAGAAGGTACACTACGTATTTGGACTTCTACTGATTTGTGTATGTTCTCCGCAAGTGACTCTCACTTGACCACCTAGTTCACTTTTGTAAATGTTCCATCAAATATTCTAAATTAAAGTAATTTTTTTTATTATGTGGTAAAATCTTAGTTTATTCAGTCACTTTAAAAGTTTTACTACCTAACAGTTTGTTCTGAAGTAGGTTGTGCCGTTGGGAAACATTTCTTTACCAATCGTATAACTGCGTTGTTAAGAACAATGAATACAAAGTGATCATTAGGTAGTTGTTGGGTTGTATGATCCCATGTCCATATTGAAGTGCGACTCTTGCCAGTGTATAATTAATTACATAGTGGGTATGCAAAGTTTCCGCCGAGGGTCGTCATGCCAATTAATAGATAAAAAAAAACAAATAGCTTTGTACCAGTCCTGAAGTTACACTGATTTAATAATAAACGATGTGATTATACTATGTAACACTCCTCTTATTTATCCATCGGTTTCACTTGTTTAGAATATTTTATTAAAACGCGAAACGTATTGACAGTGTCGACGTCGGTTTCAGCCCACAATATAAGATCATGTTTCTTCCTAAGGGATGAGGGTTTCTTTTGCAGTGTTTCTAGTGAGAAACGCTGCAAAAGAAACCCTCATCCCTTAGGGTTCACCACTGTGAAGAGCTTGTCCATTATCACCTTTAGTTACACTCTGAACCCTAAATATGCTAAACTTGGGCCTTGGTACAAATGTACACGTTTAAAATTTTATGTTAGTGTATAGCCTGACCAGAAATATAAAAAAAACCTGGTTTGGGGGCGCTGCAATCGACTATAACCTTTAATGTCAGTGTTCCAAGTACAAATATTAGTTCCACTGGTTTTTTCGCAACATGGCGAGGTTGTTTTATTTTTCTGGTCGGGCTTTATCTACGTTGTGTTGGTGACTACATATACAACGTATTAATGAATTAGCGCAAAACCTCATACACCCCAACACTGAGCAAGTAATCACTACGTACCCCAACAGATTTATAAAAAAATAATTAGATTGAAACAATAATATCATTATTCTGATAGTTACAATTTATTCGCGTTTTAAGTTTTGAGGCAAAAATGAATTGTTATGTTTTCAGCAATAAATGAAAGCGCTAACGTACTCATGGATACATTTTAATAATCTTGTTTTTGTAGTAAGTAGGGTGAGTGTGTCCGTGCGGTGGGTTGACCTCGAGTTCAGAAAATTTAATATTTTACAAACATTATTTAATATTTTGAAACAAATTATTTATGTTGAAACCATGATAATTCGATTGTGCTCTTGATTCTAAACAAACTACTTTCTAGTTTTGCGTTAATTCATTACCACGTTGTATATTATAAGATTTTAAGTAAAATACCTAGTGAGAAGATATTGGACTTTACTTTTAATTTCCAATGTTCCAATATTGCATTATTAACATTAAAGATTAATTTTGTGCTATGCAATGCCGCGCGCCGCAGTAATCGACCTTCCTTGGGCTGCCGGTCAACAGAGATTCGCGGGAAGAATATAGCATGCTCGATCTATCACGTGACGTCATAAGGAAACTACTGTCCACCGGAGATGCGCGAGGAGAATAGCATACTCGATCTATGACGTGACGTCATAAGGAAACTACTGTCCTCCGGAGATGCGCGAGGAGAATAAGATCGAGCATGTATGATGTAGTTTACTTATGACCTGATAAGGTCATAAGTAAACTACATGTGTGTGTGCACTGAGAGATCACATCTTGAATTCGGAAATAAAGTACTGTAGGTTTTAGTAGTAGTTTTAAAACAATTGTAAAACTGCGTCCTGGAATTTGTAAAGCGATAATTAAAAAGATATAACCTAAAATGTGTGAGCTCTCAATCCTCACAGAGGCCCTTCTACATCTAGGAAAGTATTCAGTTTAAACCAAGTTTTTGCTTACAGACATTTAGTAGTACTTTATTTACAACGAATCTACCATATACCATGATACACAGCATCGTATACAAAAAATTACAAAGCCTTTTCACTGAGCTCTCAATCCACACACATGAAATTTTTAATGATAGCATTTTATCGTTAATTTATTAAATAAATCAATATTATTTGCGTTTAACTTTTAGTAAAAACTGTAAGGAAATTTGTAAAAGAAAGAATACATAGCAAATATGTCCTCATTCTATGTAATTGGCATTTAATTGTGAAAATAACAAATCATTTGTAAAACAATGAAAATAACACCTACAATAATGCAATGCCGCAAATATTTAGTAAAAAAGTTCTACTAAATCTTACCAATTTCAGATCCTGGATTAAAGGCGTGGAAAATGAGAAAAACAGCTTGGATTATTCTGCTCAAATAAACCGAGCAAGGTCACCACAAACTAAAACTTCCTGGGACATCATGATTATTCATTTCTCATACTTTGAAAGTAGGTAATTGTTTATCGTAGGAATGTTATTGTAGGAATATAGATATAGTATAGGGGTAGATAAATATTATAAAGCATGACATAAAAACGCTACCTGACATCCATTCACACTTAAGATTAAGAAATTTTAAGCAGAAGTCGTTCTTAACGTAAGGAAATAGCTTAGTCCTCCAGCTGGAGGCCTGGTGACAAAATGTTTCAAGACGGTATCTTTTGTACCAATGACGTCTCGCTTATTCTAATGGGCGGTTGTCATAAGTGTGAATGAATGTCAAGTAGCGTTTTTATGTCTTGCTTTATAATACTTATCTACACCTATACTATATCTATGTTCCAGAGTGATTTTTACACGTTTTGAAACGGATCCTTAGGAAAACTTTGCAACAGGTAAGTATCTTATTTTTTAATATATTTAAAATTTATCCTCACGCATCCCTTTCCAACCGCTTCATAGATAAACAATTACCTACTTTCAAAGTATTAGAAATGTATAATCATGATGTCCCAGGAAGTTTTATTTTGTGGTCACCTTGCTCGGTTTATTTGAGCAGAATTATCCAAGCTGTTTTTCTCATTTTCCACGCCGTTAATCCAGGATCTGATATTGGTAAGATTTAGTAGAACTTTTTTACTAAATATTTGCAGCATTGCATTATTGTAGGTGTTATTTTCATTGTTTTACAAATGATTTGTTATTTTGAAACGTGTGGATTGAGGGATCACAATTAAATGCCAATTACATAGAATGAGGACATATTTGCTATGTATTCTTTCTTTTACAAATTTCCTTACAGTTTTTACTAAAAGTTAAACGCAAATAATATTGATATATTTAATAAATTAACGATAAAATGCTATCATTAAAAATTTCATGTGTGTGGATTGAGAGCTCAGTGAAAAGGCTTTGTAATTTTTTGTATACGATGCTGTGTATCATGGTATATGGTAGATTCGTTGTAAATAAAGTACTACTAAATGTCTGTAAGCAAAAACTTGGTTTAAACTGAATACTTTCCCAGATTTAGAAGGGCCTCTGTGAGGATTGAGAGCTCACACATTTTAGGTTATATCTTTTTAATTATCGCTTTACAATTTCCAGGACGCAGTTTTACAATTGTTTTAAAACTACTACTAAAACCTGCAGTACTTTATTTCCGAATTCAAGATGTGATCTCTCAGTGCACACACATGTAAACTACTGTCCACTGGAGATTCACGAGGAGAATAGCATGCTTGATCTATCACGTGACGTCATAAAGAAACTACTGTCCACCGAAGATGCGCGAGGAGAAGAATTATTCCCGGCACACCGCTTTCCCGTTACGCCGCTTCCCTTTACACCGCTTCCCTTTACACCGTTTCTCTTTATAGTGATTCGCCGCCGCTTCTGCCGCAATCTATCACGTGACGTCATAAGGGTCAGCGCACACCCAGCGTAAAACTGTTCGAGCATGCGCGAGCATGTTTTATTGATTCAATTGATAATGAACTCTATTTCCATTGAAATAAAGTTGAAAATAGCTTGCAAGTGATTAAATCCCTTCAGCGTCTGTTCGAGTATGCTCGCGTATGCTCCTCGCGGCGACGGGAGCAGTCGCGAGCATGCGCGCGGATGCTCGCGCATGCTCGAGCATGTTCGAGCATACGCCCGTGTCGATGCTTGCGATCCGTCGTAAGTGTTGCCGCCTCGGCCGGTTTCGGACTAAATCTAGCATATTTTTTAACTACTTTAGCCCGAAAAGGGCAATTTACTACAGATAATATTATATAATAATCGAACTCTTTTTGAAAATACAAAGAAAATCTGAAAGGTCGAAGCAGATTTAGTAGGTTTTCAAATTGTTCATATTCCATTTTATAGTTCCTAGCCATAAAATAACTGTCCCTAGAACTTTAAACCGTAACACAGCACAGGGCGTAGTATTTCCCAAATATAAGTACATCTTTCTTGCCTCTTTTCATCTTATTGATGTGCTCTTCTTGCTCCTCTTCCTTTACTAGTAACCCAATAATTACCAAATCCCAGTCTACCATACTTAAAATTGTTGTTATCGCACGTCTTTACTATAAAATATTGTAAACACAACGCAAAATTCACTACGTCAACTGTAGCAACACAGGAGCATCCGCGAGACTGTTCGAACACGCGCGAGCATGCTCCGCCGCTGCCGCCGGCGGATTTTGCCGCTAGGTGTGCGCGACTGCAAAGAACATGCTCGAGCATGCGCGAGCAGTTCTACGCTGGGTGTGCGCTGACCCTAAGGAAACTACTGTCCACCGGAGATTCACGAGGAGAATAGCATGCTCGATCTATCACGTGACGTCATAAGGAAACTACTATCCACCGGAGATATAAGCATGCTCGATCTATCACGTCATAAGTAAACTGGAGATGCGAAAACAGAATAGCGCGCTCGCTCTATAAGGTAACTGAAACGCGTAGACAATCATAGAACCTTGTCAGTTGTCACAGTCATCTGTAGTAAACGTCATTAATTTGCGAAACAAAAACAACTAGCTTTGTGTGACGCCCCACGTAAGGGAAAAATTCTTCGTCTATGGACGCCCCACTATCATATCATGAAATATTTATTAGATTTGATGTGACAAGATTCTAAGGTGGCCTACGTTTCAAATTGTTTTACTGTACCTAGTAGCGGTTTGGGATCAGAACAACGTATGTGCTTATTATTATTTATTTCTTTAAAAAATCGTAAAAAAGATATAACCTAACGGAGGTATATTATAACATGCGTAAACCTTGTAATAGTACTTACATTTTCATTAATTAAGCGAACATGTAATATACCTAGCACAGGATTTCGTCACAGACCTTTGACCTGCTGACATCAATTGAAAGGGTTATCTCTTTCCGAACGGTTAGACTCGCTCGCTTTTAGTTTACACTAGGTACTCTTACCAATAAAATTACGTGACTAGATATCACAGTATACAAAGTAATTTTACACTTTAGCAAACTTTCACATTCATTCATTTAAGTTTAATAATATCCTAACTTATTCTAGGGCTTATTCTTTGTAATGGGTGAAGCAATTATTTCAGTACAGTTCTTTCCTTTATATCGATTCTCATGATCGTAGTGAGTCCATTTCTTGATCGCGGCGTAAAGATTGGAGCCAGGACTTTCGGAAGCCTGTAGATCCTTGGCACCAACCACTACATACGACGGGTGTAGATAGCCTGCTCTGACGCCTTCATCTAACAGCATTTGTGTCCTATTCAACTGCGCTTTTGTCACTTTAGTATGTCCCTCTTTTTCTTCTCGATAGTCACCTGATAAAGTAATGTTACGTCTCCAATTATCCGATTAGTTAACAACATATTCGAAGAACTTGAGCAAATAAGTACCTAAATACCCCACAAAAACATACAGTCGCGCTACGGTCGGTGGGTACACTGTAGTGTACCCACCGACCGCAGTGTACTGCGCCTTGCAGTGCGTGACCTCGGACCGTCGCGTCGTGTTCACGTACACGCCGCCCGTGGACAAATCCGTTTTGGCCAGTGGACATTCTCAGGACGAGTGCGTCATGTGATAATTTTGTGCGCTCCGTGGAAGCTTTTCCTGGGGTGTTTACTCATGTCACTTTAAATTATGATTGAATTGCATTGATATGAAATGAGGCATGAAAAACTTCAAAGCCATTTAATTTAAATCAAATAGAAGATACAAATCAAAATGGTTATCGACTTATTATCACGGCTCACAACAAAGGCGCGTGGGCGGCCCGCCCCCTCTCTAGATGCGTTCTATTTGACGAACGCAAAAGCAGTAGGAGCGTCCGCCCGGTTTTGAGTAACTTTGTAACCATTTTATACATTAACTATGGCACTTTTTAAGCAGAAAACAAAACTGAACAATCTACAGGATATGTGAAGTGATGTGGTTTTTCTCGAAATCTATTTTAATTAATAAAACTGAAGAAAAACTACTCCAAAGTCACCTCTTTTTTTCCAGTTGTAACCGTTTTACTCTTACATTGTTGATCAGAAGAATATGAAAATTTACAATATTCTTCACAATGCAATATAAAATGATGTGGTTTTCTTATCTTTTGAAAATTCATATAAAATCATAGAGGTTTTCAAACAAAACGGAAAATTCTGATCGGAGCCGCGCATTTGAAGCGGGATGGCTAATTGCAAAAGTTTGCTTGTAAGAAAGAGAGCCTTGCAGATGGGAGGAGTAGCCTTAAAGTAATTTATTGTCAACATAACCGATTTCAAAAAGGACAATCGGATCAGTTTTTGTTCCGGAACACTGATAACTTGTGATGTAGGTCAAAAGATAAATCGATACCTACTGATAATTATATTATGATTTATGAGGTGTATTTTTTGTGACAGTCTGCTATGATTAGAAGCTGATATTAATGCTCGCCATTTTATTATTGTTTTATAGTGTGATTGGTGAAGTGGCTTGAATCATGTGCTTTTAGTATCACCAAAATGTATGTAGACTTATAACTTACCAATAAAACCTATGCCGAGCGAACATAGATTATAGCCTTTGGTGTGGGCTCCCACGATGTGCCATCCGCGTCCCTCATAAACTCTGCCATCATTGCCGATCATGAAGTTGTAGCTAAAACAATGCAATTTTCTATCTTAGAACACACCACTGACTGAGGGCGACTGACGGCTTCGGGCCCATACAAAAAAAACCACGGCGCCGCGCCGGTGCGTTTTGTATGGGCCCGCCGTCGTTCGCCGTCGGTCAATGATAAATGTTTAGAAAGTACCTAAGAGCTTAAAAAATCTTTGTACGGGCGTTCGTTCCCACTAGTTCTATTGACCAGACGGTCTAGTCCAGACCCATCATAGGACTAGTGTGAATTATTTTACCCACAAAAGAAATTTATGCGGTTTCTTGATTTTAAAGCGCATCGCAGAACATCGAGCTACGCGCAGCGGTGTAAACATTACCATTTTTTGCCTCTGGAAAAACGGCGTAATATTGGCGACATTTGTTACTTAATGAATGTCGCTATAATGGAGCAATCGACTGCCCTGATTTATTGGCCAAAGTAAACCTTCGCACTAATCAGAGGGGTCTCCGGCAGCGGCCGCCCCTGCACGTTCAGTTCGCGAGAACAAATTATAAGCAGAACGCGTTCCTGCAGCGCGCCAGCAGCAGCTTCAATGACGTTTGCGTGGACTTCGATATCGATTTGTTTTGTACAAGCACCAATAGAATTAAAAATATTCTAGCACGTGACTTTTTTGATGGCCCATAATAATTTTGTATTACCTTAGTTTTTATTTTTTAATGTTAGCTTTATTCATAAGACTTTTCTTTCTCTTTATTTTTATATGTGGGAACTTGTTGTCAGCATCTGACTAACAATCTGTCTTTGTTGAAACCGAACTGTTATTTAGCTGTAAGTTCTCCAAAAAGGAAATAAATAAATAAAAATAAATAAACATGTCCCAGTAAAGATGGTTTATGTAATAATGGAACTATAATAGAGGGAATTTACCAAATTCCTGTACTTAAAATATGGAGTTCGTGTCATCTTATTTATGAGTGTGTGTTTAGTGTTGTGTGTGTTAGTGTGTGGAGGCGTGTTGGTGTGTGTGTGTGTGTTAAACAGTTGCATTACTGGGTGATTGTGCCCATGATACTAAACAACTTTCACAGAGAAAACAATAGGGCAACGCATCAGTTGATCAAACGTTTGAACGACAAGTTGATAATTCTTTTTGCGAATTTCTCTTTTTGGGAAAGTTATTCAATCTTCTCTTCGGGTGGTTTCACACGTGCCACAACCACCACACGTGGGCGGGCGCATATTTTATATATTGAAAATGAATAGTAAAATTCACACGTATCTACCACATTTTGTCGTCATTATAGACTGCGTGGGGTGGGTGATACCGACCACAACAACGACATCGCAACCACCAGCGATACTGCGGACTAGCGGCCGGCCACATCGCAGACAACGTTTCATCGACGCAACGACAGTGCGCATGCATGCGCCCTCCCTCATTCATTCTGCGTTGTACCATCGAATGTTGTACTGAGGTGGCAACCACATCGCAACTATTAGCGACAACGCAACCACATCGACATTTTGTCAGTACCACAACGCAAACGCAAAAGGCTGCCCTATTCACACGTACCGTACCTAACCACTGCTGGACCACCTTCTGTCGCTCCGATGTTGTGTGGTTGTTGTGGTACGTGTGAAACGACGCTTATCTTTTGCTGTCATAGTCTTCTTTAGACTAAGGTTACACGTTTAGTCTCGCGTCGGTCTGGTCACGTATATTTGATTTGAAGGGAAACTGACCCGAGACTGACCCGACTAACATGGTGCGTCAGTATATCAGTTTCCCTTCAAGTCAAATATACGTGACCAGACTGACGCGAGACTGAACGTAACCTTTTTCTTACAAGGTACTCACGGTATGTCATAGTCTTTATCCTTTATGAATGATTTCTGCATATTGCGTAGTTCTGCAGCACAGATGACGAACTCTCTACAAGCTGAGCTGACTGAATGCTGGATAATGACTAGTCTCAACGGCTCGTACTCGTCCGTCGAGTCAGTCTCGTTATAGTCCTGCGCCAGCCACATCTTGCGCGTTATTTTCCATTCGTGCGGAGCTTGAAAGATGCATAGGACATCATTAAAACGTACCCTGTATACCAATCTTAATTTTACTGCGTCCTAAGGGTTTGTTGAGGGGATTTTCAGACGACTAGACTGAACGACTTTCTCGATGGAAATACTTATATCGAAATCGCGATAAAATATCTGCTATCGTCATTGAACAAATACTTTATAAATTTTTAGGGTTCCGAAGAGTCAATAAGGAACCCTTATAGTTTCGCCATGTCCGTCCGTCCGTCTGTCCGTATTTCCTCGGCTTAGCTCAGAGACGCTAAATACTAGAAAGCTGTAATTCGGCATATGTTTACAAAGTGGTAAAATAAAATCATAAAAATATTTTTTTTGGGTACCTATCCCCTACACGTGAAGTGACACGTGAAGTGGGGATGAAATTTTTTTTTTCTTGTCCATCCCATGTTGTGCGGGTTAGATAGGTCTTTTAAAAATATCGTGGGTTTGCAAAAACCGGCTAAACGTAAACGGTTATAGTTGGAGTATACAGCAAAGAGTAATATAAGTATATTAGAAAAGAGAACCCACTCGTGGCAACATTATGCATCCACCTTATGTCAAATTGAAGGCTAGCTAGCGCCATCTGTGATTCTCTGAAAATAATTCTTCCTATACTATACATACCTACTTATATATATACTTATATACTCATACCGTTGTTTGAATGCTAGTTTTCGTTCAATCCCGCACCGATCGAGTGAAATTCCAGTATCCTTACTATTCCTGTAATCTGTACATTGGTAAGAGAACAACTGAAACTCCAGAACATCACTAAATCGGCACAAAATTGAACAAAAACTACAAACAACACGCACATTACACAAGGTAGGTCGCCATTTTGTAAATTTGTCAATTTGACATTGACATAGACAATATAATCTTTTTTTTCATAGTAAAAGATATATTTAACAGATGGCAGCACATTCTATGCAAACTGAATCGGAAAGACCACCAAAAGGCAAATGTCCTCCGCCTGGTATACAGGGTGTTTGGTGCATCGTTGGCCAAATTGAAATGGTGGATAGGAGGGGTCGTTGGCTATCTCGCCACGTCCCCAAAAAAAAAATCTCGCATCATAGATTTTTTTAGGTGAATTTTTTAGGGATTTTCTCAAAAAAGTCAGCATTTAAGCCTTAGACTATGTAATACACGATTTAAGCTTGTATAAAAAAAAATGTTTATGTGTTTTTTACGCGCTTTTAGTTTTTTTTTATTGTAATTTGTTGAGTTTAAAATTTTATTTTTCCTCTTTCAAAAAAAGTTAAGGTCAATAAAAAAAAAACTAAATGTCGCATCCATGTACTTTAAATTTTAGTAGATCCGTAAAACATTGGGAATTCAGATTTAAAAAAAATTTCGGCTTTGTAACTACAACTTTTTTTTTTATTCAAGCTTAAATGCTGACATTCGGACTTTTTGGAGAAAATTCCTAAAAAATTCACCTAAAAAAATCTATGATGCGGGAATTTTTTTCGGGGACGTGGCGAGATAGCCAACGACCCCTCCTATCCACCATTTTAATTTGGCCAACAATGCACCAAACACCCGGAAAACTATCACGACTAAATAGGCTTTACAGGTTTACGAGTAATAGTCGATCAACTTATAAAATGTACTTTTTAGACCTTATTTGCCGCTAAACCGTAGTATAAAACAAAAAACCCCCTTGTAAATCTATATTGTGACGGGCAACTACGGAACCCTACCCTGCGCGTGGCCCGACACGTACTTGGCCAGTAATTTTTTATTTAATCATTAAGGTCTAGTATAGGATTGCAGTTTTGAGTGAAATATCAGTATAATTTCTGAATTTCGATGTTAGTCTCATAGAGAAAATTGTTCAGTTTGATGGTCTGATCATCCCCTCATAAAACGTCAGCATGTTAAAAAGGTAATATACCGGAAGATTTTTTTTACCGTTCCGAAACTTTCATGGTTGGTTCAGACCATCAAACTGAATAACTTTTAGTATAGGACCAAACCTGAAATCGCGAAAAAAAATCAGCTGTTCCATACTAAACTGCAATGCTAAACTGCAATGCTTAGTAGACTTAAATGTATGAGACAGCCGATTATTTTTTACGAATTCAGTTTTGCTTCCATAGTAAAAGTTGTTCAGTTTCATGTTCTGAACCACACCTGAAAGTTTCGGAATGGTAAAAAAAATCAACCGGTATATTTGTGCCTATGATGATCCATTGATCAGTCGGAGGGTTAGTGGACTAAGAGCTGGCTACGAGTTTTCAAAATGATAAGGTGCAAGGACAATTTTTATGTAAATACCTTCCTTACTAGCTGACAAGTACATTGCACTGACTGGCAGAAGTCTACCACGGGGAGGGAAGCGGGGGCGGGCGGTCAAAGACGCCAATTTTTAATCAAAATAAAATCATTAGTGCAAGGCTGAAATTTTGTGTAGTTTTAGTTTTTAGTAGTAGAAATAGCGTAAAAATATTGGCAGTAGTCCAGGTCGGGGATAAAGCATCGGCAGAAGTCGATGAAGTTGTCAAAAATTATTGAAATTTTAATGATAATGTGCACTTCTGCCAATTTCGTTTTCATATAATTGATGGCTTCAAATAGCTGTACACAAATTGGCAGAAGTCAAAATGGTGGCTAAGTATACGAAAAAATGACTTTTAATTGTGGCATTTTTGTACATTTTCTTATAATTTGTTCGACCAAGTATTGAAAATGTTATAGTATGTTACATATTTGTAATCTACTCACAAAGCCCTTTCATTTGATACCCCACATGGTATGTTTCAAAGAGAATTGTTTTCTTCTTTTTACTGCCATCTCTTCATGACGTCACAGTTTCGACCCCCACAGTCTGAGCGCATGTCATCTCATATATTTGTGTTCAGAATTTCGTAAAATCACTGTGGTGGTATAAGTAAAGTACAGTTTTTGGTCAAGAGATCACCGAGCCTCCAGTGCTGCCCTCAATGTTATTTTTTTACTTTCTAGATAATTAAACAAAATTTTCAAAAAACAAGAATGTTTCATTGCAGTTATTGTTGGTTTTCGATTTAACCAAACATTACAGACTGCTATGTTGTTTGTTTGCTGTTACTATAGTAAAACCGCCAAAAGTGGCCACTTTTGGTGTTTTTATAGATAGTAAGTATACATTATAATAAAAACGCAACAACGTCAAGTCGGCATACATTATAAAAACGAAACACAGACATATCCGTAATGATCCGATAAGAGCGCTTAGAGCGCTTACAGACGAGCGATACTTTGCGGTCGCCGTATGTCATGGAGGGTCGCCGGACTATCGTGTGTGTGACCGTAAAGTGTATGAGCGCGACGCTCTGCGACCCACGGCGACAAAGGTGTCGCTCGTCTGTAACTTTAGTGGTAGGTATGTTTCCCTACTCTGAGAACATATATAAATATTAAAACGCCAATAGTTTCAGTAAAATTAACAATAGTTCTGGAAGAGTATACATACACACCATTATACAGGGTGTAAAATTAAATGAGACAGTCACTTACATTAAACTGAACAACTTTCTCTATGGGACCAATATTGAAATCAAAAATCTGGTGTCCCATACATTTCAGTTGAGTTATGTTTGCATTTTTGTATGGGACTGCAGAATATTTTTTCGCGATTTCAGTGTTGGTCCCATAGTAAAAGTTGATCAGTTTGATGGTCTGAAGCACACCTTTAAGAATCTGTCCCATTTAATTTTATACCCTGTATACAGGCTATAACTAACTGCTGTATAACTATTAACTGTATAATATAGGGTCCTTTAATATGCTGACATTTTTAAAGGGGATGATCAGACCGTAAAACTGAACATTTTTCTCTATGAGACCAACAACAAAATCGCGAAAAAAAAATCAGCTGTCCCATACATTTGGCTCGAGTAGGTTTGCAGTTTTGTATGGAGGAGAAGGTCTCATAGGGAAAGTTGTCAGTTTGATGGTCTGATCATCCCCTTAAAAAAGTGTCAGCATATTAAGAAGGACCCTGTTGACTAACAGTATAAATAATAAAAAAATCAAATTGCCAGAAATGCACCTTATTATTTTAATTTCAATTAATTGCTTTCCGTTAAATAAACTTCTGGTGATATTTTCATTATTTGTATATGTAGACGGCCTTCTGGAAGTTTGCATTCAGTTTTTTAAGGCATAAGAATATAATAACAAAATTGCCGGAAATTTTTCAACAATTTTATCGACTTCTGGCAACGTTTACTTATACCACAATGATTTTGCGAAATTCTGAACACAAATATATGAGATGACATGCGCTCAGACTGTGGGGGTCGAAACTGTGACGTCATGAAGAGATGACAGTAAAAAGAAGAAAACAATTCTCTTTGAAACATACTAACTATGTGGGGTATCAAATGAAAGGGCTTTTTGAGTAGATTACAAATATGTAACATACTATAACATTTTCAATATTTGGTCGAACAAATTATAAGAAAATGTACAAAAATGCCACAATTAAAAGTCATTTTTTCGTATACTTAGCCACCATTTTGACTTCTGCCAATTTGTGTACAGCTATTTGAAGCCATCAATTATATGAAAACGAAATTGGCAGAAGTGCATCATTAAAATTTCAATAATTTTTGACAACTTCATCGACTTCAGCCGATGCTTTATCCCCGACCTGGACTTCTGCCAATAATTTTACGCTATTTCTACTACTAAAAACTATAAATTCACAAAATTTCAGCCTAGCACCTAATGATTTTATTTTGATTAAAAATTGGCGTCTTTGACCGCCCGCCCCCCCTTCCCTCCCCGGGGTAGACTTCTGCCAGTCAGTGCAATGTACAGTCGCCATCAGATATATCGTAGCTTACAAGGTGTCCAAATATTTCTGAGCAGTGCTAATTTTCATTAAATTCTTTACAGTAAATGTGACCAATTATATCTAAACGTGTATTTTGTCATAAATATCTGAACAGCGAATTTTCAATAATTTCTTTACAATGTTATTTAAAATTAAAATGTAAAAGAACGGAGTAAGGTTTTTTTCTCGAAACTGTTCAGATGTTTATGACCACCCTGACTGCGTCGATATATTTGATGTTCTAGGCGTTAATATATTTTGGATTGGTTATGAGTAAAGAAATTATTGAAAATTAGAACTGCTTAGAAATATTTGACCACCTTATTTGCAACGATATATCTGCTGGTGACTGTACTTGTCAGCTAGTAAGGAAGGTATTTACATAAAAATTGTCCTTGCACCTTATCATTTTGAAAACGCGTAGCCAGCTCTCCGTCTATAGTGCCCTGCTCTCAAACGTTGAAGGAAAACATCGCGAGGAAACCTGCATACGCTGAAGAAGAAATTCCGATGCGTGTGTGAAGTCTACATATCCGCATTGGGCACGCGTGGTGGACTAACGCCCATACACCCTCTCTGAGGGTAGGCCTGTGCCCTGCAGTGGGACGTAGGCTAGACTAGGCTGTGATGATGACCCGAATCTAGTATGAGTTCTCTACTTGCGCGCGATTTGGCTTTTTTTACCCAACTAAGCCTTCTGGTTTAGTCGGGTAAAAAAGCCAAATGAAGTTTCTTAGAAATTTCTTAGAAATGAAGTCCTTCCTTCTGGAAGGTTATGTTTTTTCCATACTACCTACTAGTCGCGGCAAGCGCGTCGCTCACTCTCTGAAAAGCGCGGGAAGAGGTCGGGTCGTTTTCAAAGCAGCGAATCGTCGCGCGCGTGAAGAGAAATCATGCTAGAGGAGCAGCACTGAGCAAATGATTGCGATACTCACCAATATCAGCGGAATCGCTCTGCATCTTCGCTGTGATCGTGAAGTAAGTAATAAGGACCGCGCATATCAGGATGAGCAGGACGGCTACAGCGCAGGACAGTCTCTCGGCTCTTGTTGTGTTCTTGACCACCGACCATAGGTACCGTGGAAATCCCAATTCTGTCAACAATACGTACCTACATGTTCATCATAACGTCTTGATAGATGTACAGTCGCCATCAGATATATCTTAGCATACAAGGTGTCCAAATATTATAGTGATAATTTTCATTAAATTCTTTACAG
Organism: Agonopterix subpropinquella; assembly: GCA_922987775.1. Taxonomy (NCBI): domain Eukaryota; kingdom Metazoa; phylum Arthropoda; class Insecta; order Lepidoptera; family Depressariidae; genus Agonopterix; species Agonopterix subpropinquella. Next base: position 43,134,933 of record OV277693.1, on the reverse strand, counting down.
TAAATGTTACCAATTATATCTAAACGTGTATTTTGTCATAAATATCTGAACAGCGATTTTTCAATAATTTCTTTACAGTGTTTTTTAAAATTAAAATGTAAAACAAGGGAGTAAGGTTTTTTTCCGAAACTGTTCAGATGTTTATGACCACCCTGACTGCGTCGATTTATTTGATGTTCTAGACGTTCCTATATTTTTGGTAGGTTATGAGTAAAGAAATTATTGAAAATTAGAACTGCATAGAAATATTTAACCACCTTGTTTGCTACGATATATCTGCTGGTGACTGTACAGTAGCCATCAGATATACAGGGTGTACAATAAAATGGGACAGCTACTTAAAGGGGTGCTTCAGACCATCAAACTGAACAACTTTCTCTATGGGACCAATATCGAAATCGCGAAAAAAAAATCTGCTGTCCCATACATTTCAGTCGAGTTATGTTTGCAGTTTTGTATGGGAGAGCGGATTTTTTTTTCGCGATTTCGATATTGGTCCCATAGAGAAAGTTGTTCAGTTTGATGGTCTGAAGCACCCCTTTAAGTAGCTGTCCCATTTTATTGTACACCCTGTATATAGCAAACACGGTGTATAAATATATAAAGGCTCGGAAAACCTCGGCGCAAAGATATAAACATAATGTATATTAGTTTTTAGAACGCCCGTCTATAAATTGAACGATAAAAATCATTAGAAATGTGAAGAACTCTTCAACAAACATGAAACAATCGGTTAGGTAATAGAATTCTTAAAACATCCATAATGTCTTGTATGTACTACAACTACGTTTTTCAGCGTGGGGATAATGTCTTAAGAATTTATTGAAAATTAGCACTGCTCAGAAATATTTGAACACCTTGTATGCAACGATATACAGGATGAAATTCACCATCATCATTATCATCATCATTAGCATCCTTTTAAACTAAGAGTCTACCCATCAAACTGAACAACTTTTACTATGGGAGCAAACCGATCGGAGCAACTAAAAAATCTGCTGTTGCATACATTCGGGTCGAGTAGGCACTGCAGTTTAGTATGGAACAGCTGATTATTCAGTTGCTCCGATCGGTTTGCTCTGATAGTAAAAGTTGTTCAGTTTCAAGGGTAGACTCAGTTTAAAAGGATGCTAATGATATCAATTTCACCCTGTATATCTGATGGCGACTGTACCTATCGTTTACGTATACTTACTTGGGTTTTTCCCAGGTTCTGATCTACTTGTGTAGGTAATTTTACTCTTCAATTATTTACGAGTACTTACTGAACGTAACGAACGAACTTGGCTGAATTTTTCATCTGGTTCTGTGTATTTTGGAAGTTTGATTTCAAATTATAATAGCGGATGAGCAATTATCTATACAGGGTCCTTCTTAAGGTGGTTTCAGTTGGTTTCAGTCCATACAAACGTTTGACGCACAATACGCGTAGACGGAATTAACAAAAGTAATATCACCGAGTATTTTATATATGGAAAAATAGTTAAGAAAATCTAGATGTCGCGTATCAAATAACATTTGCAATTTATAATATAATTACGAAGATATAAAGCTTTGAAAATTTGTATGAACAATTTCAAAGCTTTAAGTAGGTATATTTTCGTAATTATATTATAAATTGCAAATGTTATTTAATACGCGACATCCAGATTATCTAAACTATTTTTCCATATAATATACAAAAGTTACTTACCTATACATATAAACACCGTCTACGCGTATTGTGCGTCACCTTAATATGCTGACACTTTTTAAGGGGATGATCAGACCATAAAACTGAACAACTTTATGGGGCCAACATCGAAATCGAAATCGCGAAAAAAAACAGCTGTTCCATACATTTGGCTCTAGTAGGTATGCAGTTTTGTATTGAAGAGCTGAATTTTTTTTCGCGATTTCATGTTGGTCCCATAGAGAAAGTTGTTCAGTTTGATGGTCTGATCGTCCCCTTAAAAAAGTGTCAGCATATTAAGAAGGACCCTTGTATAGTTTATTAAATTCTTTAATTACTTTTTACACTTACAGGGTGTAAAATTAAATTTGTTACATAATGAAAGGGGGTGCTTCAGACCATCAAACTGACCAGTTTTCATTATGGAGCCAGCATAATATAGATACCTACTTATACTTACCTAAATGACTAAGTACATAGTACCTACCAACTTTTGGAATTGAACAATTTTCAACTGTGTTAAAATTATCACCAAATTAAACTCAGAATAATTATCTTTACTCAGTATTTAATTTGAAAAATCCGACCATGAGAGGACAATAATTTTATAGAATTTCATATTCTAATTATTTTAATTATTTTAACACAAGTTCAATCCTAGACAATGTTTATAATTTATTCACACTTCTCTTACAGTTTATAATAATAAAATAATAAAAATAATTTATATCACTTATCACATTCACAAATTAATGAGTACCTAATAATCATTATAATGGATACATGAGATCTTAAAATATAGTACCTACAAACCCTGTAAGGGCCAATTTGCACATTTATGATTTGATTTCAATTTATTTGAGTCTGAATATAATCATTCAGGTTCCAGTCCAGAGCAATGCATATTGTCTAGGTATTCTATACCTAGTTAGATTATGCGTAGCATCCATATTTACCTACCGAGTTATATCGAGAGATTATTTCATTACGTTGAGTAGTTAAATGCGTCAAATTATCATGATACACTATCAGATTAATCTCAGCGCAGTAAAAGTGAAAACTGCTAATAATCCTCTTATAAACGACATGCACATTCTTTATAATTACACGAAAAAAATAATTAATCTGTAAGTACAGTCAGCAGCAATAAGTTGCATACACTTTAGTACCTACTAGGTACGACGTAGAACAAAAGTGTATAGGTACAACCTATTGCTGCTGACTGTACAACAGTTGTACAGTCGCCATAAGATATATCGTAGCATACAAGGTGTCCAAATATTTCTGAGCAGTGCTCATTTTCATTAAATTATTTACAGTAAATGTTACCAATTAGATATACTAAACGTGTATTTTGTCATAAATATGTGAACAGCGAATTTTCAATAATTTCTTTACAATGTTATTTAAAATTAACATGTAAAACAACGGAGTAAAGTTTTTATCCGAAACTGTTCAGATGTTTATGGCCACCATGACGGCGGCATTCTCGGCATTCTCGGCGTTCCTATATTTTTGATTGACTATGAGTAAGAAATTATTGAAAATTAGAACTGCTTAGAAATATTTGACCACCTTGTTTGCTACGATATATCTGCTGGTGACTGTACACTATACAGGATGTAAACTTGAATGCGTTACATATGTAAAGGTGCTTCAGACCATCATCAAGCTGAACGATCTGTATGTAACGCATTTAAGTACTTACGCCTTCTATAAGGTACCTAATAACTTTTAGCAAGGTCTACCAAAATAGACAAAAAATAGATAGATAATAGATAGCGCTTACATTACAGGCACAATTGTAATGATTCCAAGTAAACACAAAAAGAAACAAAAAAGAAAATGAATTACCTAATGAACCTTATGTTATATAGGTACCTAGTTGTCACATTAAATTATGAGTCTACTTTTGTTGTACCTACGACACCAAAAACATTAATATTTGGAATGTCGTTTTTATCTTGTCTTTATCACAAAAAATCGTTTTTTAAGTCTACCACAATATCAACAGTTCTCTTACGCAAGTATTTAGGTATTTTGATAATAATGTCCCACGCAACATTATTCACAATTTATCGTATCAAAAGAGGATAAAAAAATTCGCACTATTCACCCAAAGGATTTGAGCACCAACTCGTTTGGGAGCACAATCATCCAGGGAGGCACTTATCCTCATCATCAGAGCTCCAATGCGTTACATTGCCAAGTCCCTTCATTACGTTGGGACCTGGACTTATGATGTAATGGCTCACTTGGCAATGTCCATACACGACGTAGTCCTCTTGTAAGACCCTTATCTTCACGAGCACTTCTAACAGCGTGTTTACATTATCGAACGCTTCTTGCTTTGGGCTGTCGTTGATGTAGTTGCCGAGAAACATTATCGAGATGCTCTTCTGATTCCATGACCCTGTCATTGCGCCGATGACGTTCGCTCCTCTACCTTCGAATACCAATCCATCGCCTGATACTAGATAATTTGGACCGATATCATTATAACCTCGTCTCAAATGGTTCTGCTGAATTGCTACCATCTGTTCAATGCATTTGTATTTGTCAGTACAAAAAGGGGTTACCGAATGTCCGACGAGGATATACTTGACCGGTAAATTGAGGAATTCCGTTTTGTAGGCAGGCATTGCTTGCCAGTCTCCCCGGCGCAGGTACCACGACTCGTTCAGACCTAGCCAGAAGAAGATAACCAAACAGTTAAGTTGAAAGCAGGTAAGTAGATTAAGCAAATGTACGTTACGTTAAAAGTACGTTATCTGGTTTTGTTGAGAAGACAAAAAGGACTAAAAAGCTACGAATTAAGACATAGTATTTATTTACCTATGTCAAGTCTCGTCATCTGCATGTGTGCAACAAAGTGGAAGAGGTAGAAGGCGAGCCCGCAGGCGACGAGGAGGGCCCAACACACGAAGACGGCCACGCTACAGCGGAGCCGGCGCGCCTGCTTAGGCGACACCAGCTCGAGGCCTAGAAATCGGCCTGGAACATGAACAATTGAATAATCAACCTCGACGGTCTATGGTTGAAGCTCATATAGGGGCTAGAGTCGTCGAGACATTTATTTTACTTGCGTTCCGGACCCAGTATTTTTCTGTTTCCCAATGAACGAAGAATCAACAAGAATAATTTTTTTCTCCATTATAGGGCCTGTAATTACCATGATTATTGTGTAAAACGTCGTAATGAATTAAATCGTCCTTGTTGCTAATCTTTACCTGCTTTCAAAACACAAAAACTGTTTGTTGTATCTTACGTAGTTTTGAAAAATATTATACAAGGTGTTACATAAATACAAAGATTCCATAGTAGGCACTTTTATTCTGACAGGTTTGTTCCCATAGCAAAAGTTGTTCAGTTTGATGGGTAGAGTATGTGGTTTAAAGGTTAATGATACTTTTCATGTCCCTTAAAAATTTAATAAAAAATATTTATTATTTTAGATTATTTATCCATATTGTGTTAAAAATACATTGATCTCTTATTTTTATCTGTATTTTAAATTTTTTAAATAAAATTGATTGTAATAAAAATCGGTTGTCCAGCCCTACTATTAAATAAAACACATGAGTAAAATACCTAATCATTTGACGACCCGGTTGGTGTAATGGTTACCACGCCGGACTGCCAAACCAGGGTCCTGGGTTCGAATCCCGGTTCGGTCATGGATGTTTATATGTTTGTGCCGTTGTTGTATGGTTTCCATAATAAACAGCCTATAAATAGTGCTTTCTTGGGATCATTACAATGTATGTGCCTGTGAGCGTTATTTATTTATAGTTATTTATTATTTATATGCTAAAAAAGCTGCTCACGGGCTATTACCTAATAGGAGTAATTCCCTTTGCAGCGAGTTCCCGTAACGCCGAGTTTCTCTACGTGTCGATTCCCGTAACGGCGAGCGCCGAGCGTCGCTTCGTATGCAAATTATTACACCTAAATTGAGTAGAGGTACAGTCGCCATCAGATATATCGTAGCATACGAGGTGACCAAATATTTCTGAGCAGTGCTAATTTTCATTGAATTCTTTACAGTGAATGTAACCAATTATATCTAAACGTGTATTTTGTCATAAATATCTGAACAGTGAATTTTCAATAATTTATTTAAAATTAAAATGTAAAACAACGGAGTAAGGTTTTTTTCCGTAACTGTTCAGATATTTATGACCACCCTGACTGCGTCGATATATTTGATGTTCTAGGCGTTCCTATATTTTTGAATGGTTATGAGTAAAGAAATTATTGAAAATTAGAACTGCTTAGAAATATTTGACCACCTTGTTTGCTACGATATATCTGCTGGTGACTGTACCTACCTACCCGTCATAATTATTATGTTATGTGTTCTTTGGCTAGTAATATTTTTTACTCTGTCACTGAAGACGCTTGTTAGTGCTGAGCTGATAAAAGCTTGATGTAAATACATTTTTTGTAGTATTACAAGTTAACAACGTCCACATTGCAACGAAACTAAAGGGATATGTGTAAAGTTGGCGTCGTTTTATAGTACCGAAAATTAGATGAGGACTATAGGAAACAAACTTACAATGGAATGGAGCACATATATCTAAGTCATATCGGGGCTGAGATATACAGGGTAGAATATTTTAGACAGGGCAGTACGGTAGAGGTACCTTAACCGTTGTCACGGAATATATAAGAGTAGAAAATGTTCATAGAAGACCCTTAACTTTTTGAGACATTTAGACCTGCGTGCACAGATTTTGAAAATCAGTCATTTTTCGTACTGTAACCTGTAACCTCGTTTGGTCTTAAGAGTTTTTTATCCGTATATCAGAAACAGGATCGATTGGCATAAAAAAAGTGTTTGTTTAAAATGCCCATTTTAAAATTACAAATATCTTGACTTGATCGAAACCGAGAACGAACTCGGTCGGGCCTTATACAGGATGAAATTGATATCATTGACATCCTTTTAAACTAAGAGTCGGTTTGCTGCCATAGTAAAAGTTGTTCAGCTCGATGGGTAGACTCTTAGTTCAAAAGGATGCCAATGATATCAATTTCACCCTGTAGACACTTACATGTCGTGTCAGTGTGGTAGTAGTAAAATAAACAAGACTGATAAGCATGATGTATACAGTTGCTAAGTATTATTAAAATATCGCGATCGACTCGTTACTTTAGCGTGATTAAATTATAGATATCGTTCGATGAACTACTCGTAAGTCCGTCAGAATATTTATCGTTAAATCTGGACCAAGGACGTTGTTTTTATGTTTGTTATATATCCATCCAATACTATTAATGGAGCAATATTTGTTACAGGAACTCTATATTATGTATATCTCGACATTTTGTTTATAGCTATAGTTTTTTACTTTCCAAGTTTCCAAGTTAATCTAGTTTAATTCCTGAGAAAACTCTATTTCACACAAAAAAATATTTCTTTAAAGTTTTTTTCCACCGCCATTTGTGAGATTGCAGCAGGCTGAAATATGCATAATATATACAAAAAACTAGTTTTTTCACCATTTGTTGTTTTTGCTTTATCGTAAAAACGATAACATCCACACGCAGAGTACTATAATTACTACACACAAGAAAGAGTCAAACTTGGTGTGATTATAGTGCAGACTCTAAAGTAAAACAACAAATTATTAAAACCGGCAGTGTCTCACGCTAAGAATCCCAGAGAAAGCACTTTAATTTTTATTAAATATTGTATGGTGGTACGGAACCTTCCATGGACGAGTCCGACTCGCACTTGGCCGGTTTTTCTTTTTTGTAGGCTTTCACGATTTGAATAAAATTGTAGATATTCCTAATGCCACAGAATAGGCTCATAATCTAATACTGTATCCATACGAAACAAGGGCGGGTCGCTAATCAATGATAAATAACAGATTAGTCATTAAGTAGTACATAAATAAAGTACCTACTAAGTCGGTTCTTATTATTATTAAGATTAAATGGATTGTTGTTGAATTAGCTGGGAAAGAGGGGCGTGACGATATGATAGTAGACCAACCAGTAGACCTAGTAGACTCAGATAGGAGAATCTGTTTTAAACAAAAAAATATTGTTTGTTTTATTGGTTTTAGGTTTACACCTAAAACCAATAAAACAAAAAATATTTTTTTGTTCTACCAGGTCCCTCTCATACTGTTTTACAACAGTATGAGAGGGACCTGGTTAATGTGATAACTGATAATGTTGGTCACGGTAAACTGCCTAACCAATTATTCTAGGCTTATAGATTGCAACCCCCTTTCTGCCCTGGGGAGTTACGTGATTCGATTTCTTGGAAACTAGACTACGAAGGCACCAGTCGTAGTTTGGTCCCCATAATAAAAAAACACATTGTTTCTTCGATTTTGGAGTCTGGACAACGAATGCGCCTGTAAGCGTTATTTATTCATTTAGTTGCCTGTGATCACAATACATGATAGAAGTTTACCTTGATTGTGTTATGTTATCAAATGAGGGCAAACAAAAAACCAGCAGTGCTAATTTTCATTAAATTCTTTACAGTAAATGTTACCAATTATATCCGTGTATTTTGTCATAAATATCTGAACAGCAAATCAATAATTTCTTTGCTATGTTATTTAAAATTAAAATGTAAAACAACGGAGTAAGGTTTTTTCCGAAACTGTTCAGATGTTTATGACCACCCTGACTGCGTATATATAATTATTTGATGTTCTAGGCGTTCCTATGTTTTTGATTGGTTATGAACTTATGAGTTATTTATGAGTAAAGAAATTATTGAAAATTAAAACTGCTTAGAAATATTTGACCACCTTGTTTGCTACGATATATCTGCTGGTGACTGTACGTATATCTCCAAAATGTAATCAGTTTGTACTTATTACCTTTAATTAATCGCATACACAGCATAAACATTCACGTTAGCTTTTACTTGTAACCACATTAATTTCAAAACATTATGGTCTATTGTTGGGATAGTCAGCTCTGAACTAGTGTTAAGTTTTAGATAGGTATATGTATATGGGTGTAGGTACGTAGTTAATTACAATTATATGACGTGCTAGAGTATTACATACAATCATACATGTTTGTTTCACATTCAGACCACAATATTATCTACAAAAGATGTTCGTCTGACTCATTGTTTTACGACTACAATGTTATAAATAACACGGAAAAAAAATTGGTTCCAATGAACAATAAATTTTAGTTTAAAAAAAAAACAGATTTTCGTCACATCTGTTATCAGAATAATTATGTATGAGATTTATAATTATGTATAATTAGGGAACTGAGTATTTTTGTGTTTTAAACAAGTTTTAAATCGTTGATAAGACGTTTTAGAGATCGCTAGCGAAAGTGTACTTTTAAACTATAGAAGAGGAATTACCGATTTCCTATTTATTTGACTTTGGTATTATTTGGTGGTATTAGGCACTATTTAGGAACTATTCAAGGGAACGTGATGTCGCCAGTTTGGTGGACACGGTGTTATGTTGAATTTCTTGTTTCGTTGGCTGTATAAGTACAGTCGGCAAAAAAGTGGTCTACCATCCTAGGTTCTATTCTATTATAATGTTAAAATAGTGGCTCCATTTTAGTGTTGATGATTTTGCCACCTATAGTTAAAATAGATAGTAAAGGTGCTTGACGTTGTACGGTACTTAATAAAAATTAGGTGACTTCAATAATTTTTTTATGCTCAAAACACACATACTTGAGCCGCCATATAATGGTAGAGCTTCGGAGCAGGCAACCGACAGGCATCCACCCAATAACAGATGCAACGAGAATCGCGACCGTTGAAATTCGTTTTCCGTAGTTAGCACGTCGTAAAACAAAAAGGTTTGTTTTCGCTTTTAGAAACAATCAGACAATTAACTGATGCTGTTGTTGTGACGTCATGCTTTACTGCGAGCTTCAAGCTGTAATTAAAAAATAAAAATAGAAAGAACTTCAGTCATCCACACATTTTACAGTACTTTTTAGCTTCTTTGCATTTTTTAGTAAATACTTTTAAGTAACTATAGGTAATGTTTCTTTATGCGTTCCTATACTCCATTTTTATTAAAGACGAAAAAAAGAAGATCACAGAAGCAGGGCTACGAAACCTTTTCAGACCATGATCATTTTATAAAAAATTCGAAACACTTATGTCAGTGTTTGATGACTGATGAATATAAGAATTAGGGATAGCGAGTGAAACAGCAAAAATAGTCTATAGCGCACTGGCATTTATTAGAACTAAAACGCTGTCACCGGGTATACTCACATACTTAGGCACATTTTAGTTCACACTATCGGAGTTGATGGAAAAATAAGAAAACGTCTGTTATGTATGTGCTCACTAGTAGCATAGCGAGGGGGGGCAAATGCGCCGGGCACCGGGCGGCACTTTACCAGAGGTGGCAAAAATATTAATTGATTGAGCTCCGACTGAACCACAGGGAGTTAGGGTAAACAGTTGCATTACTTTAAGGTGTGATTGTACCCATGACACTGAAATACGTTTCTGAAGAAACCTATAGGAAATCCGCAAAATTCAGTCAGCTGATCTAACGTTTATATGAAAATTTCAACATTTCATACAATAAATGTTGGATCAGCTACTTGCATTTACTATAGGAAGACCAAAAAAATGTTTATTAATTTTATTTAGGTTTCTTAGGTAAAATTGTTAAGTATCATGAGTATAATCACCCCTTTTAGTAATGCAACTACTTACCATAAACAACCTGTATAACCAGTTCGTAGAGCAAAGTTAAGTCTATTTTTGAATGGATAACCAACCCCACAAAACCAAAACTAAAAGACCTAAAGATGTCTGACCACAAACCGAACAGGTTGTGCTAAAAAATTTCGAGCTGGCTTCGGTCGCTTCGGTCTCTCCTTTATGTTTAACGTAGGTCTTCTTATAAAGATAAAGAGGCAGCAAAATCGGTCTATGCTCCGGGGGATAGACACCCACGCTACGCCACCGGTGCTCATGTCCGTTATTCCGTATTAATAAACCGCGCTGACAATCTATTTTGAAGACGTATTAAACAAGTTCTTCTTAAGCGTTAAAAGACATCTTAAAATAGATCAAGTCGATATCAGTTAATATCACTTAAAATGTCTCAAGCAAACTCAAATTTGTAACAATTTTTTTTCCAAAAATGCAGCAAATGCAAAAATATGGACGCACTCAAACGAATCCGTCAGAAATTCAGAAAAGTGGCTGCCATCTTGAACTGTTTTGTTTTTTCAATTTATTACTTCCAAAATCGATATCTGGGGGTTTCTGCCATCTCCAAACACGAATCTGAAGTCAAAAATTTTAAAAAGTGGCCGCCATCTTCAACTTTTTTGTTTTTCATCCGATTGCTTCCACAATTGATATCTGGGGGTTTCTGCTAACTCCAAACACGAATCTTAAGTCAATAATTCAGAAAAGTGGCCGCCATCTTGAACTGTTTTGTTTTTCAATTTATTACTTCCAAAATCGATATCTGGGGGTTTCTGCCATCTCCAAACACGAATCTGAAGTCAAAAATTTTAAAAAGTGGCCGCCATCTTCAACTTTTTTGTTTTTCATCCGATTGCTTCCACAATTGATATCTGGGAGTTTCTGCCAACTCCAAACACGAATCTTAAGTGAAAATGGGTAATATTTATTTGCACAACAACATAAGTATGTTAACATAATATTATTAATCTAAATATACTATTAACTAAACTAAATCTAACAGTATCCGATTGTAATTTACAGAGTATATACAAATATAAGAAATGAGGCTAAAAAGAGGGTATATATACAAATTTACAATCTTAATAGTACGCGTAAGTATAATATATACAGATTTACAGGGAGCCGCCGCACAGTCGAATGCATCTTCCATCTATCTTACGATAGATAGAAAATGCATTCGAGGTCGCTATCGAGCGGGAGAGTGCCCAGGACGCTGGCGGCGTTACCTCGCTGTATCGCGATGCTGATACGTTGCCCGAGGTAAGCGCCGGCCCTGTTATCGCCCGAGACCTCTACCAGGCGTGACGACAGCTCTTTAAACAGTTGTCGTGCCTCCGGGCCCCAAGGTCCCAGGGTCTCCACCGCGAATGGTGCAAATATGTAGCCCTCACCCAGGGCTGCATATAAGCGCCTCTTCTTGCCCTCCGCAGAGGCAGCCGCCGCGCCTACTCTAAGAGAGGTGGCAGGGAGATGTGAGGGCGCCACAGTATCCGCGCATGTGGCGTCCCACACCAGCGGTCTGCCACGTTTCCAAGGAATGAGTGACATTCCGTCGGGTCTCTTGCCATCGCCACACACGATACCTTTCGGCTCGAGGATGGATGGCACGTTGGCGCTGGCAAGGGCCCGGTGGATCACGTCATTCAGGCAGGCGTGGCGGGAGTTGCAACCGGCACTAAATAGGCAGGAGAGGCCGTGGTGGCCGAGGCTGTCCACTCCCACTCCACACTTGCAGCGGTGCGGCTCGTTTGTCCTGGCCCCAAGTCTCAGACAGACGGCCAAGGACAGAGTTGTCCTGTCCAGTAGGGTCCCGATGTTTGGAGAGGGCACCGCGTGTAGCCAGTAGCCAGACTCGTGTTCGCCGGCAGCAAGGAGACGAGCACGATCTGCGCGGTTTACTGCGGAGTCAATTAAGTTCTTTTGAACTTTGATGCAGATCGGCTCGTCCCAATGCTTTTGCGATTTTGGGTTTGGTGGAAAATTTTGGCTCGGACAGGCTTGTGACCACGCATCCTTGGCTTCAGCTAAGTATGTGACCTCTACATCACCGAGTGACGGGTTAATTATTTTGCCGAAGAGGTCACGGGTACTGTAGCCGGAGGACAAGAATGCAGGCAGAGCGACACTAGAAATTTTTCTCACGCCCAGGCCTCCATGACGGATCGGGAGGGATGCCTGGTCCCAGCTGCGATCGTCAAGGGTACAATTTAGAATTTGGGTTATGGTCTCGCGAATGAGGTCGTCTAAAGGATTCAGAAGTGAAACAAATTTCCATAAAGGGCAGCAGCGGAGGAAATATGTAAACCTAGGTACGAAAAGACAGTACCGGATAATGGTCAGGGCCATATGGGGGTTGATATCAGAGAGGCGGCCGCAGGATTCTGAGAATTTTGAAATTTGTCCTGAGATGAAATCCGGAAATGACTGTTCGAGGACGGGACTCCCTAGGAGGTGGAGCGAAACACTGTCTAGGATTTTGATGTTAGGAGCTAAACCGTTAAATTTTGATATGATTTCAAGTTTTTTTGCGGTATCCACGGAGTCTGATACGTAGAGTTCACATTTGTTGAAATTTAGTTCTAGGCCGATGCTTTGGAATTTAGATAAAAGATCTTCCAAATCTTTTAGAACACTGCTCGCATCGCCTCCCAGGGTTCCGTCATCTAAGTACCACACGTTAAATTTTGAATTTAGCGCCGAGATAATGGGGTGGATTGCCAAGCTGAAGATAGCCGGTCCGAGGGGGTCACCCTGTTGACAGCCTACTGCCGAGTGAAGGAGGTGGTTCCTGTGGACTAGTTTTGAGGGGGAACTGTAACATTGCCATAGGTATTTGAAGATGGATGGAGTTTTTTCCTTAATTTGGGAAAGCAGGGTGCCTCTGTCTACTGCATTAAAAGCGTTTTTGACATCCACCTTCAGCAACACCTCCCCACCGCCGAGTTCCAAGAACGTGCGGGCTGCGTGGACAGCAGCCTCGCAGCCCCCTTTGCTGCCAAAGCCGAGTTGTATAGGTTGGAAATGGTGTGTTAAGTCCGGAAGGATATTTTTGCAGCAGACTTTGGAACAGATGCGGCGGATGGTATTGCCTACTGCTATGGGGCGTATACCACCATCCTTTTTTTTAAGCGCGCAGAGGTTGGCGCCATAAAGGATGTCAACTATACCTGGGCACACCTTCCCGGACAGCATTAAGTAAACTAGCTGCACAATGTCCTGCAGGAGGGCTCGTCCAGCGCTACCGACGGAACTGCCCATTAGGTCTTTGAAGTGCTGCGGTGACAGACCGTCGAGGCCGCCGGCGGAGCCGTTCCTGAAGGACATTATGGCAGCCAGAACGTCTTCAGCTGACGCTTCGGGTGTGCTGTCGGATTGATTAGGGGGGTCAGGCAGGTGGAGAGTCGATGCTGGAGGTGGATGTTTGGATAGTAAGGCCGAAAGGGTTTCCGGAGAGTCTGGTGCGATGACATCACTGGAAAAGAGAAGCTGTGCACCGCCTTTTATGTCCCCGTCACTGATCTTGGACTCTACCAATTTTAGGATAGTACGGGATTTAATAGGAGTTTGAGTACTTGTGTGACCTACGTGTATCGCGGCATCGGAGGACTGGGATATGCTAATATTTTGATGCGGTGCACAGTTTCTCTTTATTTTTTGCGTAAGGGATGTTCCGACGCCATCCATTTGAGCATGCAGTGTCCGGTACGCAAAGGTGAAGAAGTTTTCCCAGCTGCGCTCGTCATTAAGTCTGATGACTGCTTTAATACAGTGAGACAAAGAGTTGGCTACTGATGGACGAGCGCCGCGTGGGATTCTTTTCACTACTGGGAATTTTGATTTGTACTGACCTAGCCGGCGCCATAGGGGGCTGGTGGGGTCGGTGGAGGTGGTTGTGTGGGGCTCTGGTGGGGTGGACGAGAGTTTGTGGGCCTTACCTGTGTGGATTCGTAAGCCTCTCTGACCTTTAAGTAGTTTTGGGCATACCGGACATTGCACTAATGAAGCATCGCTTGACTGGCTGGAAGGCCCCGGGGTCTGGGACATGGGGACAGGAACCCTGAAGTATAAACGTACGTGCCGGAATTGCCGGCTCACACTCTTACAACCTAAATATACATAATATAATACAATATAAACAAAACATGTTATCAAAAGAAATACTTCTGTCAAAACGCGACGAGATGACGTTGACTTGCCGCGCACTTCGCGCACAAGACGCGGTGTGGACGTCACGGCGAAGGCGCAACTCCAATTGGCTCGCTGAGCTCGTTGCTAGGCTTTGTTTGTGACGATCTGTCTTTATTGCTGTTTCCGGCAGCGAAGTGACACGGTGAGTTGCCCGTGGTTACGTTGCTATTTATGAGAATAGATGACAGCTCTGCGAAATTATGTTTGAAACAGCTGATCTCATCCACAGGCTGTTCGAGGGCATGACTTAGGGTGTCTACACTCGTACGATAGGCCCGTACACTGAGCTTTTACATTCACAAGTTTTCGCGAAAGATAAGGGCTTGAATTTTTTTTAATTCACGATTTAAGTTGAGGTAGGCAGCTGTCACGTCTGACAATCAAGTTTTTTTTTCAAAAAATTTGAATTTAATTGTTTGTTAACACTTCAGATTCGTGGTTGAAGATAGCAGAAACCCCCAGATATCGATTTTGGAAGTATTAGATTGGAAAACAAAAAAGTTCAAGATGGCGACCACTTTTTTGAATTTTCGACTTCATAGTCATGTTTGGAGATGGCAAAAACCCCCAGATATCGATTTTGGAACCAATCGGTTGGAAAACAAAAAAGTTCAAGATGGCGGCCACTTTTCTGAATTTCTGACTTTAGATTCGTGTTCGAAGATCGGAGAAACCATATATTTTTCTAATAGGTATATTTAAATTTGCGATTGGTCAGAAACTTCATTATTTATTTTTCTTTTGCAGCAATTAGTTTACAATATGTTACAATGTTACATAATTTTAATCGAAAATGCAGACGAAGTCGCCGCGGTGATGGCTGCTGAATTAGACGCAGTGGCAATGCGTCACCGTGTATGCTCCTACGTGCGGTTTCATACAACTCCTTGCTTCACAAATGACGGGCTGCCGTATGACGCTCCGTCTTGCGTCCAGCGTGTGTGAATAAAAACCTATTCGTCTTCTGTAGTCTGTCGCCTAATTGTCATCATTATCTCGTGACGATTATATCCACAGAACATTATAAGAGAAGTTAGAAGTGCAAATTAGGCATGGAACGCGTGCCACATGGTTATGCAATGATTTGCATAAGGTGCGCAGCGTGGTGCGAGCGAGAGGGCATAAGTAGTTGCAGCAGCGTGAAGATACGTGGTGACAGTCGTCTCCTAAGCAAAAACGCTACTTTGCATTATTTCTAAACCCCCTTATAATTCTTTGATTATATCAATGAGGCATTTGGTAAATAAAAATTTTTTACAAAAAAAGTAAAAACCGACTTCAAAAGTAAAAAATAAAACAAATTAATTTCCTTATAGATTTGAACGTAAAAGTCATAGGCTGAAATATTATTTCTTACTTTTTTACTTTTGAAGTCGGTTTTTACTTTTTTTGTAAAAAAAAATTTATTTCATAACTTTCAGTGATTAAAATTATATGTAAGTTCGATTCAGATATCAGTTATATACGCAAAGGGCACACTGAAACGAGGCAAATGGTTCAATCGCGGACGATTTGCTTTCAACTTTTGAGGAGTTCAGGACCGAAGCGCGTCATCAGATCTTCACAAAATTAACATGGGACCATCTTCAAACAAAAAAAAGATTTTTTTTTTAAATTGGTCTCA
Organism: Agonopterix subpropinquella; assembly: GCA_922987775.1. NCBI lineage: Eukaryota > Metazoa > Arthropoda > Insecta > Lepidoptera > Depressariidae > Agonopterix > Agonopterix subpropinquella. The sequence goes on along the minus strand of OV277693.1, from coordinate 43,118,748 downwards.
ATTGACGAAAATATTGGTGAACATACATAAAATAAAATACATACAGCCGAACATAGAACCTCCTCCTTTTTTTGAAGTCGGTTAAAAAAATTGCCACAGTAATAAACTAATGCTTGCCAAACGTATTTTCCTAGATTTCCAAGTTTAGAGACAAATTTATTCATACATTAATAATACGATGACGATCATAACGATTTAAATGAAGTCGTAATAATTTTAGTACAATTTTTTAGAATTTTTAAAGATGTTTTTTTCAAATTGTCAATATGGCTACTACTAGCGCCACCTGACGGATTTTTTTCATAACAGTCTTTAAAAAAGCTTCATTGAAACAGGCGAACCACATGTGCGCACCACTGCTTCTTTAGGTCTTTCAACATCGCCATTTTGTTGTTTGATACAATATTCATAATTTCTTTAAAGTGTGTACTATAAAGAATCTTTTTTACCTTCTTTTCGCCCCTATCTGGAATGGAGTATAGTTTAAGCTTAAGTTTGAATTTTAACTTGAAATAAACACGTTTCGTCAGCTGGATGGCCAATGAAATCCTCTGCACCAGATACGACTCTGAGCGAACGTTGTTCCCATTTTCCACCATCCTCCTGCCCAGATCTCTGAACTAAACTGATACCTAATAATAATAATCTTTTCTCAAACATGCTTGGAAATGTGAGCATTATTTTGACAACCTTCTTCGAGATAAATCGAAATTGCAGTACTGGCCAAATACATGCGCGCAGCGGCCGGCAATGTTGTATGAAAATCCATATCTGTCGTGTTTAGCGACCAAATAAATTACATACTAAACTCATATCTGTCGTGTAATTTAAAAATGGAACGATCTTTTTCTCCGAAACATGGCAACCAAGGAGGTAACTTATCAAAGGTTTTATTTAAAAACTGGCTTGCAAATAGAAAGCTGTTTATTGAAAAAAAAAACTAATTGTTGTTCGATGTTCGTCAAATGTTCGTCATTGATTTTGAAAAGAGTTTTAATTTCCGCGAATTATTTGAGAAAATTTACTGTTTTAATTTCCGCGCATTATTTGAGAAAAGTACTATACAAGCCTTGGCCACAACTAGGCATTGATGGACTTACGTATGTGTGCCTCGGCTTCGCCTCGGCCCACATTTACACGTTCGTCCATCAATGCCTCTGTTGCTGGCCGCTGCAGTAATGTACTATTTCAACACACTTGCTCATAAAATGGCTCTTATTTCACGGCAACTAGGCACATAATGATACCTACAGGGTTATTTGTAATTCGACGTATTCCTTTCAGGACGTTAAAGGGCAGCCTAAATGCAATTATGTGAACCCCCATATGTGGGGTCGGAAATTAATAGTTTTCGAGATATTCGGAACTTACGGTTTTTTACCAAAAACCCCAGTTTTTCACACTTTTTCTTAAATAAAAAAAAATCTGCTTATTCTTTGGCGTCGATTTGAATTTTAATTCATAGCTAACACTTTTTCCGAGATTTTTTCATAAATCAATGTCCGATCATACTGAGCAATTCAAAATAAATCAATAACAATGACGGTTAATTTTTGAAAAAAAATTACGATGTCTTGAAAACGTACGGTTTTTCTCAAAAAAATTGTATTAAAAAAAGTGTGCGTTTTACTGAAATAACTTCCTCGTTTTGTTAGCTTTCTAAAAAAGTATAAATATTTCAGAAAAAAATGGAATTACAATGTCAAAAAAGGTTTTTAACTTAGTACGTGATACGTAGAGGCAACATTCTCTTGGAGAAAAATTTTACGATTTTTTTAGATAACATTATTTATTAATTTAAATCTACACATCTTACTCAGAGTGAGCCCCTCGGTTCCGAACACATACACACAAGCACTTTCTTAGTTCATTTTTAGTTAATCTTGAAGTAAAGGTAAAATTTCATTACCTCCGCTGCGTTTATTATGCGCTGCCTTAAGTCTTCTACGTTGTTTACTGGAGTGATAAACAAGGTCTTTCATTGTGTCCCCAGACAAAAATTACATGAGATCAAGTCGGGGTCGGCCATTCTTGCAGGCCTTCCTCTACCAATCTCTAAAATGGTTACGTTGCTGGCCTGACTTGCAACTTATTCGAATAGATGGATTGGTAGAGGACGGCCAATTCATGGTCTGCAAGAAGCCCCGACTTGACTCCATGTAATTTCCATGTCTGGGGACACATGAAAGACCTTGTTTATCAAACCTCAGTAAACGACGTAGAAGACTTAAGGCAGCGCATAATAAACGCAACGGAGGTAATGAGATTTTACCTTTACTTCAAGAGTAACTAAAAATGAACTAAGAAAGTGCTTGTGTGTATGTGTTCGGAACCGAGGGGCTCATTCTGAGTAAGATGTGTAGATTTAAATTAATAAATAATGTTATCTAAAAAAAAATCTAAAAAAAAGTTCTCCAAGATAACTGCCTCTACGTATCACGTACTAAGTAAAAAACCTTTTTTGACATTGTAATTCCATTTTTTTCTAAAACATTTATACTTTTTTAGAAAGCTAACAAAACGAGAAAGTTGTTTTAGTAAAACGCACACTTTTTTTCATACAATTTTTTTGAGAAAAACCGCATGACTTCAAGAGTTTGTAATTTTTTTTTCAAAAATTAACCGTCATTGTTATTGATTTATTTTGAATTGCTCAGTATGATCAGACATTGATTTATGAAAAAATCTTGGAAAAAGTGTTAGCTATGAATTAAAATTCAAATCGACACCATAGAAAAAGATTTTTTTTTTATTTAAGAAAAAGTGTGAAACTTGGGTTTTTGGTAAAAAAACCTTAAATTCCAAATATCTCGAAACCTATTAATTTCCGACCCCACATATGGGGGTTCACATAATTGCATTTAGGCTGCCCTTTAACGTCCTGAAAGGAATACGTCGAATTACAAATAACCCTGTATAATCAAACTGTGACTTTTTCATTACTATTATTCACTAGTGAAATAATGTTTTTTTTTTATAGGCTCAACAAATAAAAAACATAAAAATTGCTTTGTTCTTAAAAAAGTTTCGATCCAAAAAGATCGTGTTCAATAGTACAAATAAATTGATGTACCTATTGCTTGCTCATTTCATGCAACTTCGTATATTTCAACTCGTAGGTACGTTATTAATAAATAAAACTTTCACTCAAATATAACTTTTATTTTCTCTGTAATAAAGAAAACTTTGAATTCCCTATTTTGTACGTGGCTAAAACGAAACGCTATAACTACGCGAAAAGCAAAAAAAAAAAAACTCATATTCTTTTTTATTTTTAGTCTATGGACAATCGCCATTAATTTGTTAGATGCGCGCACATAGGAACACAAACTAATTAGAAAGAACTACTTTTCACTGTTGAAATTAAAGTTATTTATTAATATAATAATATTTATAATAGTCTACAAGTACTATATGAAGAAAATTATTTATTTTGTACACCGCCCGATATAAGATGTGAATGCCTTTAACGCTATGGAAAGTTTACTACCTGAAAACTCCAAGGACAAATATCTATTAGGTAAATAAAATGATTTTTTAGTATTATTTTATTCACAAGTGTGTTGAAAAACGTCGTATGATACACGTGTGTATTGATGATTACCGTACTCGGTTTTCTTAAGAACCTCGCCTACGGCTCGGCTCTCAATTTCGCCTCGGCGGTAATCACCAACATTACACACTTGTACCATAATGTACTATTTCTGATGAATAAACATTTTTTTTAGGAAATAATTTATTTAGAAGTATTTTTTGCTTTGTAAGGGCCAACCTTAGCTATATTTTCATTTACTTTATGGCTAGGAATTTTTGTCAAAACTGATTCAAACAACTTCCTAGGCAGACCGTACCTATTACGTATTGTGTTAATCTAAGGTGTTAATTAAGCAAATTGACATTTAATTCAAATGGCGAGTTGAAAGATTTTATTATTACAGTCAGTTCGTTGCTAGGGCAGTTATTTCATTGTGAAGCGTATGCGCATGCTTCGCTTCAAAATCATTTGATACGTAGGTACTTAAGTGTGGTTATATTTACTTATTATTATACCAATCTACTAGGGTAGACTTTACCTACATGTTGGATGTTATGTTATATTAATACTTAGTTCTATTTTTAGTAGGTAGTTAGGTACATGGTAGGTAGTAGGTACTTACTAATAATAAATAGGTATTAGATTGATAATTATTATAGTCACTCGCTAATATGTATTGCGCCTTAATGTTTAATTAGTTAACAAGATAATCAGAAGTAAAATAACAACCAGAATGTGAATAAAACAGATAAGTATAGGTACGTATAAGGCTAGTCGCATAAGGAAAACCGACTTCGCAGAACCAATGTATCTTGCTAAGCGGAAAAAATAATAAACAGTATAACATACCTTTGATCACCTCGCTATTCTGTATGTTCTGTGTAACGGAAACGAATTTAGGGCCGACATGTACGCGGGAGGAGTTGGTGACGTTCAGCTGGGAGACGGCGCCTGGCGCGGGGGCCTGGCTGGCCGCCAGGGCCTGCTCGTCCAGCACCACCACCCCGCTCTGCCCAACACCTTCACTGTCCGGCCACATCACTAACGCTAACTAAACATAAAAACTCGTGTTTAAATGACTTGAACGATGACTAATAAACAAGTTCTGCGTCGACTCGCTGCGTCCTACGGCCGGAGCGCTACTAACTTAACTCTGCACTGGCATGGCTTGCAAAACATTGATAAGCGAACATCAGGCACTGATTTGCGAGGTTTTGCTTGTAGTCGAATGCCTTTTTCACTTGTTTGTCAACTCAACTCATATCGTCTAGCATCGAAGGTTGAATTTGTTGTCTCATTCACATTTTATCGCTATCTCGCAATCAAATTCGCACTGTAGTTTATTAAAGATGGCCGCTACATAAATCCTTTGTTTCGATCACAGGACACTCCTTGTGTTTTCAGCTGTAGGCTAAGTACACATAACCCTGATTGCAAGATTTACCTAACCTCTCTTCAAAACGTTATATTTTGAGCTTTCTTGATTTGTATTTATGTATGTAACTACCCATGGATTTTTATCACTTCCTTTTAACTAAGTATACACTATAAACAGTGACAAAAAAAAAACTAATTTATTTGGAAATGTTATTCTTATTTCTTAACATATTTCTTATTAGTAGGTAAGTATTTCATTAGGATGACTGATCATGTTCTCACCAGTCAATCATCCTGTGATCATGGCAATGCCGAAATATCCGGAATTCAAAAACAATGAAAAACGCGGTAAGAACCCGTTAAAATGATTAACTTTAGCTTAATTGATAACCGCCTAAGTACCTAACTCTCAAAAACTTTCACTCAAGTTAGTTATTTCATATTTATAGATGTTATTATTTATCACTTTAATGCACAAAAAAGATAGCGTGGTTGGTTCTAAGTATTAATGTTTTTTCTGAGTTTCCACACATAAAATCCTATCGCATAAAAAAATGTGTTACCTATTGAATTCAAAAACAAGTATTTAATATTTTAGTTTGACTTACCTCGTCCGACATTATCAGAAAAACGACTGTAATTTAATGCTTATTCATTTTACTTCTGAATGCAATCATCCACTTAACTGAAGTTGTTGACTTTGTTTGATTCACTTTTGCAGTTGATGCCGATACGCTAAATGTGTTAGTGAATGAACGATTAAGAAGGGTTGATCAGGTATACTACCACATATCTACCCTGTTGGAATACTTGAATGCAAGTTTAAATTTTCTTAAAAAGATCCATCAATCAATCAATCAATGAGGCGCTTGTTGGCAGTGTGGTCTGGTGTTGGAGGCGATCGCAAATGAAAACTGGTCCAGTCCCGTATTTGGATAAGATTTCATCTCGGAAGATGTTGTTTACCGAATGGATGTCAGAATTATTTGTTTTTTGAGCCTAGTCAGGTCAGGTCAGATGTGAAGGTGGCTAGAAAATCTGACAGCAAGATATTGTGCCACTGGATTGCTTCCACGAAATTGCACAGGACCCGAATGTTGGAGTGTCTCGCTCCTACTTGTTTAGGGACTCAAATGTTTGAGTTGTTATAGTCGATAAACATAAAATACTTAATTATACTAAAATGTAATTTCACTCATTACATTCCGCCGCCGCAAAAGTAAAAAAAAATTGATCTTTCTTTACTGTTCATTAGTTAAAACCGAACCACAAGACTTCGAGTTTTAAAAATTAGACTCCAGGCCAATTATTAGGGTTCCGTAGTAAACAAGGAAGGTGTTTCTCCGATCATCATGATTCTATTGTCTGTATGCAGAATTACCAAGAACTATCAAAAACACCATGTCGATTTGATAACGATCGATCGAATCGGGTAGTTACACAATAAGACCCCAGGAGACCATGACAATCAGTTAGTGGTCCCGCACGTTGTGCTCGATCTTCCCATTAGTCATCATCATCATCTCAGCCGATTGACGTCCTCTGCTGGACTAGGCCTCCCCCAAGGATCGCCATAACGACCGGTCCTGCGCTGCCCTCATCCGACGGGTTCTCGCCGCCTTCACCAGGTCTCGGTCCACCGTGTGACGTCGGGCCTATCCGCGCTGCGATTTCCGGTACGCGGTCGCCACTCGAGAACTTTTCAGCCCCATCGGCCATCGGTTCTGCGAGCAATGTGCCCCGCCCACTGCCACTTTAGTTTAGCGATTCTTTGACCTATGTCAGCTACTCTGGTTCTTCTGCGGATCTCTTCATTTCTGATTCGAACTCGCAGGGAAATCCCATTATTAATATTATCTGACCAGGATGCGATGTCAATATCTGCTGCATCGGAGTAATTTTTATAGAATTAGATAGATGGCTTTCCCCTACAACTTTGAGCGAAGAAAAACTCCGCGAATAGGATTGCTTTATTTTCCTAGCCTTGCACAGCGCAGCCGCAGCTCTGGTGGAAAAGGGGGTAGCAGAGCGAAGTTTTTTGCATACAATGCGAGCGAGAGTTGTGAGCGCGGGGCGCGAGCGAGGGATGCGTGTGAGGTGCACACACATCTTTACATACTGTACCCGTTTGCCTGCCCCATAGCGCACCGCTTCCCCGTAGACCTTGATAAAATCCGTTTCCCGACCCATCCTCGCACTGCTCATCCTCGCTCAGCTAGTCCGTTTCAATGCTCAGCATCCTCGTACAGCTTTGGTGGAAAGAGACACATCGTTTCACAGTTCCGCTATCATTTCGTATCATTTGTAAAAGATTCTTCACCATCACCAGAATATTATCTTTTTACGCTACGACGTAGAGTCAAGAGTTCCGTGAGTGCACTGCTGAGTCGATGGGAGAAGTCTCAATTCGATCAGTTTCAGAATTCATGGACTTTTTTGTCTACTTCGTTCATTTTTGGTGTAAGGATTGGGGATTTAATATACTTAGTTAATATTGAATCAAATTAAAGATTGAAAAATTAAGCCTCGGGCGGGATTCGAACCCGCACTCTTCCAAACCGGGGAAGTGTGTTATCCAATTTCGCCACCGAGCCAACTGCTCAGAGACCGTTTTCAATCTGTTGCGTCTTAAGGGGACGTCGACGACTTTGATTCGAAATAGCACAACATGGCTGTATCATGTTTAAAATCAATAAGTAATATTTGAAATAGGTAATATTGATTGTCTGTGTCGTTGATGTCTTTTGTGAGGAGGAACTTTTCACGATGTTCTCATTTGTCACTCTCGTTGATCTCTATTGTTTCAAGAAACTAGTTGGAACAAAATTGCATTGCATTCAGTCCCACAAACTTATGTTCATTCCCAACCTTAACTAACAGGTAAGGTACAAACTTAACTTAGAGGTAAGGTTTCTCTAAGGTAGTACCTTAGGTACTATTCAGAGACGTTTTTAGGGTTTTTAACTTTAATACTTTCGTTCATTCTGTCTGCTCTGCTCTGCATACTGTTTCCTCCTTCCTCTTCTACAAGCCTTCTATTATATTTAATAGAAGGCACATCAGATCAGATTATTATCTGTGCTGTTATTATAAAAAAATAACAGCACCTATGTCAAGGAAATTGCACCTAAAGCTCCATTTCTTTGACCTATGCCACCTTGCAGGTCAAAAGGAGAAATATATGGGTTTCTAAATGGTTTCTAAGTAACATATTAATTAATTATGAAAATAAACATGTGATAAAAAGAAAGACGATTTTTTTTTTATTATATTCAAAAGCTCATTAAAGTTAATCCTCCATTAAATCTCTTGCTGTCACTTTTTGTCTTGTTGACTTAGTAAGAGCTAGCATGAGATTTAATGGAGGATTAACTCTAATGAGCGTTTCTGCAACTGAGTGTAAATTAGTTCTAAAAAGTTATATGTTTTGTCCATTGGTTATAAAACTCATTTTTTGTAATAGTGTAAAAACAACTTGTGCCCGTAGAGAATTTACACGCTCCCCCTGTAAGCTTGTGCCTATCTTAGATGAAAAACTTTTCGCTTACGCTCAGCCTGCGGCTCGCTTGGCGGCAGACTGACCCCGGAGACCAGGTCCACCAGGTTCCAGGAGGGACGCTTCGGAGCTTCGCTCCTACGCGTAGCTCGGCCCAAAGAAATGTAACCTTACTCGGCCGGCCGGTGCCTATAGAGATAGAAGCTTATTATAACCAAGTCATAGTGTATATTTTCTTTGACCAAGTAACCAAGTCAGCTTCAAAGAGAATACAATGTTTTTTCCATAAAGTAATTCAAATTCATCGTCTATGGTATAGCAAATCGACTGTCAGTACATATATATGTAAGCTTGAAATTTTCAGAGAAAATTTCAAGCTTCTTGGACAAGGACAAGTAAACGGTAGTGATTCCATTCTCTTTGGGACAAGTGGGTAAACAAGGAAACGTAGTGATTATATTCTCTTTGAAACAAGGGGGAAAAGAATATATTTAAATAGTAGCTTATCTATGTATTTAATCCTGACCAAGGGGGCGACTATGCTGTTTACCAAATTGTTTACTAAGAAAAATATAGGTATTTATATATATTTAAGTAAAGAGGTACAAACGCAGTGATTACAATCACTCATGAAATTATGTTTAGTAATAAAAACTGACAATTCAGACGGAATTAGGCCACATGAATCTTTCGATAACGAAAATCCACCCAAAAGTCCACCTTGAACCTACGTATCCTCCTCACCTTCCTCTACCTAAACGAAATCAAGGATTTGCAGTAAAAGCAAACTTCATTGTATTTTCTACGATTCAGTTTGCTCTATTCGTGGAGACTAGAGTGAAATTGATAACATTAGCATCCTTTTAAACCAAGAGTCCACTGAGCAAGTAATCACTACGTTTTACAAGAGTCTACCCATCAAACTATTGTAAACAACTTTTACAATGGGAGAAAAAATAAAATCAGCTGTTTCCAAAGAGATTTAACATAATACATAATATTGAATGTCTTTGGCTGTTTCATGCATATTATTCATAGGCCAGGCAATATAATCACTACGTTTTTTCCGTATATTAAACTGTAGTCTTTGCTACGTTTTAACTGCAGTTTAGTATCACTGAGCAAGTAATCACTACGTTTTATTTAGTATCAACATAAACATTTTTCTATGAGTATAAAACAGCAGATTTTTTTTCCTCCGAACGGTGTGCTCCTATAGTAAAAGTTGTTCACAAAGAGAATATAATGTTGTTCAGTTTGACGGGTCGACTGCTAAATGATATCAATTTTGCCCTGTATAGAATGCCATGATGAAGATGGCCCACTGCATCCTTTATGCTTCACGAAATAATTTATGAATGTTTCAGATTTTCGAAACCTATCCACTTCCAGCTCTTTACAATGTGAACCTTCTAAGCCGAATATTAAGACACCTGTTCCAGGGCCAAAGTCGAAAAAGTTGCTCGAAGAACTCAATAGTTTGCAGGTAAAAATACTTTCATTTATAATAGTTTTTTCATACTTTATTACCTAGGTATACAGGTTTAAGAGCCTATGTCGAAAAATAATTTAAGCGAAACGGGCGTGTGATAGCTTATATTACTGCCAGATGCGAGAGAAAGAGATGGGGCGGCGCGCGCGCCTGGAACGAATCAAGCGAAAAAACAAACTTTATTTAATTGTGATTGTACTATTTATGTAAGTTCAATTCTGCTCTAATCAAAACTTAGATAATAGTAATCTCTTTTTTTTTAAATCAAGTCTCATGTTTCTATAATTCACAGTTTAGCAGTTACAAGCGTAAACGCTTGTCTATAAATAGACAAAAACGGAGGCTACTTTGGCTTGTTTTTCTATCGAGAAAATTTGTCTTAATCGTGTTTTGGCTCTAATCAAAACTTCAATTATATGTTCAATTTACACATATCCGCAAATCATACTCATACTGTTAGTACTTCATGATGTATGGAGCTTTGAAGAATCCTATTTTTTTTAACATAGCCCCTTAATGTTTCTCCAACAAGACACTTAGTCCCTTTGGTAAATTGGTGATGGTATCCGTTAGATACAGATATACTTACAGGGTGTAAAAAACTAGTAATTATTGAAAGGGGTGGTTTAGACCATCAAACTGAACATCGAGAAAAAATAAGCTGTTTCATACAAAACTGCAATGCCTATTCTAATCAAATGTATGAGACAGCTGATGTTTTTGATTTTTTATGGTGTACATAGTGAAAGTTGTTCAGTTTAATGAGCGAAATAAACTGTTTCAATATTATTAGCGTGTTTTGTTCCACCTTTTATATCAGAATTGATAACGAGTAATGATGATGATGATGATAGATAAACAATTTATTTGTATAAGTAACACGCACACACACTCACATATCATAACAGTTCACAACAACAAAAACTTTACAAAACAAGAACACAGCGACAGCGAAACCTCAATAGAACAACATGTAATTTGTAGTAGCTACCTATGCTACAGCAGCAAATAGGTCCCAGGTCCCAGTTCAACATAGACCTTGCCTGAAAGCAGGGTGTTTATTTTCCGATGACACCTTTCTTTCAGGGTGAAATTAATATCATCAGCATGTAACAGGTGATATTTTTTTTGCTACGTTTGATAGATCTAATAGACTCATATGATATAAATTTCACCCTGTGTATCCTCCATGACACGTTATCCGTTGAAGGAGACTCCTTAGTGCTTGCATAGCGTGCGCATGCGCGTGCGCGCGGTGGTGCCCGTTTGTGAATTTAGACGAACACATTTGATTTGAAATTGCGGTCACCTGGGCCTCAATCGCCCTAAGTTTGAACGATACTACCAAAACAAAACCACAACCAAAAACTTTACGTTATGCACAATTCGTATCGCGCTAATTATATTACGGTAACGATTTAGCTTTATTTCGGAAGATACGTTGGCGTAACGTTTGATGTCCGTTCGATCGAATTGTCTGTATTGTGCGATTTAACCGTTCAGAAAAAAATATCGCGATAGCTTTTTTACTTCAGCTAAACCAAATCTAAACCAAAACTAAACCAAAACCAAACCAAAACCGTATAAAATTGCGCAATTGAGGCCCTGGTATTCTACGCGACTGCAAACTTAATGCTCTTGCTTGGGTATCTAAAATCTAACACAAAAATCGTAACTTAAGAGGATATAACCGTTAGCGCGCCCATACAAACAAAGTTTAAACATGTGACGGCGCGTCTAGAGAATCGGCTCGACTGCGCTAGTCGAGTATAATCGATTCTACTCAACATGATTATTTCTGAACGAAAATTGCTTGATGACTTTGCCGGTGTGACGGAACACCGAATACTGAGTGGCGGCTAACGGAACTAAATACGAAATAGTGAATTTCAAAATTAAAGTGTGGATTAACGGTTGTGAGACGGATTGATTGAGTGGAGATTATCGTTACGCGCGTATCTCACGTGTTCGGTGGATCGTCGAAATCGGAATAATTAAGATTTGTCTAATTAAACGCCAGTGTTCTAAAATAGTATTAGTTATCATTCGAATTCATACCATACTCGGCCCAATCTCCTCGCCCGCAAACCCACGCATATGATGGCGCAGATCCTTATGATAAAGAGTCTGATCCTTCACATGTATTTTGGATTCCAAACAATTAAATTTTATAAACATGATCTAAAAATCTCTGCGCCTGCTACACTATCATGCCACAACTACATTTATCCTCTTAACTTCGTTAAAAAATCTATTAATGCTATACAGGGTGTAACAAAACACCCTAGTAATACTTAAGGGGGTGCTTCAGACCATCAAACTGAACAACTCTCACTATGAAGCCAACATCGAGAAAAAATAAAAAAATCAGCTGACCCATACAAAACTGCAGTACCGACTCGACTAAAATGTATGGGACAGGTGATTTTTTTAATTTTTTCTCGATGTTGGCCCCATAGTGAAAGTTGTTCAGTTTGATGGTCTGAAGCTCCCCCTTAAGTATTACTAGGGTGTTTTGTTACACCCTGTATAGTTCTGGAGTGTAATAACGTTGCACGTTTTCGCTTTTTGTATGGAGATTGGCAGCTTTACAATATCTTAATTATTATTTTGTAGCAAGCAGGTTCCGTCCAGCTGTTTGCAGACTATGACAAAAGCTTCAATAATTACCTCGTGGATGCAGACGGGAATGCGTTCTTAGATGCTTATACACAAATATCTTCAACACCCATCGGTTATAACCACCCGGAATTATTAAATGCTTTTAAGGATGAACATAATATTGTAAGTACAAAATACCAACTGGGGTGCGATTTCTGAAAGTTATGCCTTGAACTCAGCAGTAGAAAAGTATGAAGTTTGTATATTCTCGGTCATGATATATATACATATAAAAAATAGCGCTTCAGAAAAGATTGTCTTAAGTGCTAATTTTGAATTCGAAATCATGGCCGAGAATACACAACACAAACTTCATACTTTTGTACTGCGGAGTTCAACCGTATGATTTTCAAAAACTGGTCAGCATTGTCAGATCATTTTTAGATCAACGTGGGATTCTTTTCCAAAGAAAATCTTTAAAAAAGCGGGGTTCTTTATAAGGAACACACAAAAATCATTATAATTTTACTGTAATTTTGTTGACTGTTCTTTTATCACAACGACGCCTCTAGGCCACGAACTGGACTCAACTTTTGTAATATATCAACTTAGGACTCTTACAGATGAGCGACACTTTGCTGTCGCCGCGGGTCGCAGAGGCCCTCGCTCATAGACTTTAGGGCTCTTACAGACCAGCGACAGTTGTCTGCGACAGCTCGCGACAGCGGTCGGCGACAGTCGCGCGACAGTCGCGCGGCAGTCGCGCGTCCCTCTGCGACGTATCGGCTTGTGTCTATAGAAAATGTTGTCGCCACCAAAGGGGATGAAGTCCTTCACCCCGGGGGTTGCGGGGAGGGAAAGCGGAACCTCTTTCTTAAGGTTAAGGTTCAAGGTGCATTTAATTACGCTACTTCCCGCTAGAGTTTACAATGCGACATCTAGTAACGAGTAGCAATACTTAGTAAAACAGAAGCAACCTCGAAGCAACAAAAAAAGCAATTAAAAAAAGACCGGGCGGCAGTTTGCGACCGTGACGTAGTGTTGTATAGTCTGAGAGATAGACCTCCATATCCAAAACAGTTTTTTTGGTAGTTTGTAACATCCTATACAGGATGTACAATAAAATGGGACAGCTACTCAAAGGGATGCTTCAGACCATCAAACTGAACAACTTTCTCTATGGGACCAATATCGAAATCGCGAAAAAAAAATCCGCTCTCCCATACAAAACTGCAAACATAACTCGACTGAAATGTATGGGACAGCAGATTTTTTTTTCGCGATTTCGATATTGGTCCCATAGAGAAAGTTGTTCAGTTTGATGGTTTGAAGCATCCCTTTAAGTAGCTGTCCCATTTTATTGTACACCCTGTATACAGGGTCCTTCTTAATATGCTGACACCAAAGATTTTTTTTGGTCTATGCTGACACTTTTTTAAGGCGATGACAAGACTATGAAACTGAACAACTTTCTCTATGGAATCAAAATCAAAATCGCGAAAAAAAAACCGTTGTCCCATACGTTTGGCTCCGAGTAGGTTTGCAGTTTTGTATGGAAGTGATGATTTTTTTTTCGTGATTTCGATGTTGGTCCCATAGATGAAGTTGTTCAGTTTGACGGTCTGATCATCCCCTAAAAAAGTTTCAGCATATTAAGAAGGACCCTATATACGTATTTATAAATATTTATGTGTATTATTATTTTGGTTGTAAGGGCTTGGTCAATGACCAATAGCTACTGCGACCTGAATAGATCTATTGTAGCTGAAAATTTGTATTTATGTGTATAATATTATGTGTTATAATTATTAGTGTTGTGTTAAATAGTATATTATAACTATATAATGTATATTATAATTGCCCTATTTTTACCAGTCTGAAATATTTTATGGACTTGATGATGAAGATAATCAATTCTGGATTATCTATTATCTAAAGAAACCAAAATCTACGAAAAACTTATAAAAACCGGAAATATCAACCATGTTATTTTTTAGCCTCCGTTTTCTTCAAACTGAAATCTCTCAAGAACAAGACTTGTGCTCTCAGACTATACCTACGTCACGGTCGCGCGACGTTCGCAGAGGGTCGCGCGACGGTCGCGCGACCCTGTCGCGAGCTGTCGCAGACAACTGTCGCTCGTCTGTAAGCGCTCTTACGGTCGCGCGACCCTCCGCGATACACGGCGAACGCAAAGTGTCGCTCGTTTGTAAGAGCGCTTAGTAGGGTACATAAATAGGTACTTAACTTTTGCACACTTCGTGTGGTTCGTGTCCAATTGTGTCCTTATTCCTTAATGACTTGATCACACTATGAACAAACTACACCATAAAATTTCAATTAATCGAAGAAGACAAATTAATCATATTATAAGGATTCGATTGTTTTGTGTATCGTATGAATGATTGACATTTTAGAAATCGTTGATTAACCGGCCGGCGCTGGGAGTCTTCCCTCCAGCGGACTGGCCAGCAAGACTGAAGCAGGTGCTGATGAGAGTGGCGCCCCCCGGCATGACGCAGGTCGTGACGATGATGTGCGGCTCCTGCTCCATAGAGAACGCCCTCAAACTCGCCTTCATTCGCTATCGGACGAAAGAGCGCGGCTCCGAAGAATTCTCACCGGAAGAAATGCTTTCAGTTTTGTGTAATATGGCGCCTGGGTCGCCCAATTTGTCAATATTGTCCTTTGAGGTAATTGAAGCAATTGAGATTATTAAAATAAAACAGGTCAAGTGCGAGTCGGGCAACTTGCGCACCGAGGGTTTCGTACCACACCACAGATTATTTAATAGTTACTACCGTAAACCACACTACCACACAACGTACTTATTTACTTAGAAAAAAGTATTTTTTTCTCCGGGAGCTTCAGCGGGAGAACAACTCACAACTGGCCGGTTTTTATTATTTGTTGTTATAATGTAGAGTTTGTTCTATAATCACACCAAGTTTGACGCTTGTACGTATTACCGTTTTTACGATAGATCAAGAAGAAAAAACGTTGATAAAAACAAGTTTCTTATATGAGGATCCCCCTTAATTACTAACTTTTTGACATATTTATTATTTTTGAACAAATCCGCCGTAATCACGCTTATTCTGTGACATACATACATATTCTCACGCCTGTCTTCTACTGTGGGGTAGGCAGAGACAACGGAACGCCACCTGCTACGATCCTGACAAACCTCTCTAGCTTCCTCCACATTCATTAATCCTTTCATGCATGCTCATTCCTCTCATTCATTTATACAGGATGTAAGTAAAAGTATCTTTAACCTTTAGACCACATACTCTACCCATCAAACCGAACAACTTTTACTTCGGGGGCGTTTGCCCCCTGTCAGAACAAAAAAACAGTTGTCTCTTACATTTGAGTCGTGTAGGTAGGTATTGCAGTTTTTTTGCTCTGACAATTTGCACCCATAGCAAAAGTTGTTCAGTTTGATGGGTAGAGTCCTTACATCCTGTACACTGTACATTTTTTGCCTTCTAGGATGGTTTCCACGGCCGAACACTCGGTTCGTTGTCAGCTACGAGATCAAAACCAATACATAAGTTGGACTTTCCTGCTTTTGGTTGGCCCGTAGCACGCTTCCCTCGTTATAAATATCCACTGTCTGTTTGTCATAGCGAGAACCAAAAGGAAGACGATTGGTACCCTTTTTTATTTAAATCTATACTTATACAGTAGGTACAGGATATAACTATTTGACGGCCCGGTAGCTCGGTCGGTAGTGAACGTGCCTGCTGTGCCAAGGGTCGCGGGTTCGAATCCCGCAAAGAACAAATATTTGTATGATGAATATGAATATTTGTACCCAAGTCATGGATATTTGTATCTATACAGGGTTTTATGGTAAACAGCTGCATTACTTTAAGGGGTGATTGTACCCATAATACTGAACTGTTATACCGTTTATTAATGCAACTGTTTATACTCTAACATCCTGTATATTATTATGTATTCTATATCATTGTCTAGTCGTCATAATACAAGTCCAGGCTAGATTCTGGTACTTTAAATGTGATTAGATAATATAATTTGTGTGACAATGTCCAAGATATTTATATTTATTTATTTAAAAATCGTTCTGGGGTACTGGGGTACAGGAGTCACTCTCATAGTGAGGGAGTATGGTCACTCATTGCCTATTCGATCAAGTTAAGACGATTAGGTAGACGCGAATTTCTAATTCAGTATGTACCTAGGAGTTCTTTTTTTGTGTATATGACCGAAGAGGTGCTATTTTTGTTACTATCCTTATAAAAGTTCTGGATTCTCTAAGTTACTATCATTAGGAAATGTGATCATGATTAAGTCTGGGATCATGTCCTAGGCTACCCTCAAGGCAACCATTGGCTCTTCAGCACTATCCACGCGACACTTCTCTAGCAAACGAGTAGGTATTTGAGTAAACTAAAATTGTGCCTAAAATTATTTATCCCTCGCTTATTTCCAGCTCCCTCGCAAATGTTGCAGAACTAATAGACAGCTACAAGAAAATGGAAAACCCCGTGGCTGGTGTCATTGTAGAACCTATACAATCAGAAGGTGGCGACAATGAGGCTTCTCCTGAATTCTTCAGACGACTCCAGAAATTATGTAAAGAGGTAAGAAAAGCAATTATTTAAAACAAATTGGCAGTAGACAAGCAATGTTTAGTTTCATTGAATAATCAATGTATACGGGATCTTATCTTCTAATTTTACCTACGGATAGAAGAGAGATTTTTGCAATTCGATTTCGATTTTCGAGTTTATCAATATAAATTTAATTTTTTACTGTAACTTGTAAATGGCACGAGTAACAGCACTTGTAATGGCACAGTGGTCGCGAAAAAATCAGGTCTTATACCGTTCTTGGAAGCCCTGCCAGAAGGAAATTGGAACTGCCTCCGTGGTCTAGTGGTTAAGAGCATTGGCTCTCGATACGGAGGTCGTGGGTTCGATTCCCACGGGGGACACCTAGTGATATGTCACTTTGTGCGTTTTTCCCCAGTTGGTTAGGACATTGCAGGCTGAATCACCTGATTGTCCGAAAAGAAAAATGATTCCGTACTTCGGATGGCACGTTAAGCCTTTGTTCCCGGCTACTATCTCTGGTGGTAGTAGTCGTTACATAAAAACCACGTCAGAGGCCGTAAGGCGGTCTGAAAAAACTCTGACACCAGGGCTCTGCCCACACGATAAGAAGAAGCAGGAAATTTAGCGGTTTACCTAAAATTAAATAAAATTTTCAGAATGATATAGCTCTTATCATGGATGAGGTTCAGACAGGGTGTGGACCTACCGGCAAAATGTGGGGTCACGAACATTTTGACCTCCCGCTTCCTCCCGACATACTAACATTCAGCAAGAAAATGTTGACTGGCGGAGTTTATTATACGACTGAATATAAGTATGTAAGAAATAGTGTGTCTTTGTTTTGCCGGTCCCATTTGATGTCTACCGTTTCTTCTGACTACTTTTTATGCTATTTCTTAATTTCAGAGTCCCACAAGCCTTTAGAATTTTTAATACATGGCTGGGAGACCCAGGAAAATTGATTCTTTTGGAAAAAGTTCTCGATGTAATTGAAGATAAGCATTTGCTTAATTTGGTGACTGCAACCGGTTGCATGCTCATAACCGGCCTTTATAACATTGAATGTCAATTTCCGTATTTAATAAATAGCGTTCGCGGACGCGGCACTTTCCTAGCTTTTAATGCTGCTACAGCTGAATTAAGAGACAAAATAATCGACAAATTGAAACAAAAAGGT
Source organism: Agonopterix subpropinquella (assembly GCA_922987775.1). Lineage (NCBI taxonomy): Eukaryota > Metazoa > Arthropoda > Insecta > Lepidoptera > Depressariidae > Agonopterix > Agonopterix subpropinquella. Next base: position 43,100,484 of record OV277693.1, on the reverse strand, counting down.
ATGTACACAGTTTCCATCAATTTTCACCTACAGTGTTTTGAGTTTGTGATGGTATGCCAGAAGAATGATGTCAACTTTCGGGAAGTGGACTTTTAAGGAAGTCGTTAGTCGACATTCGGAGAAGTGGAAATTCCTATAGTATGACTATGTAGAACTATACAGGGTGGCCGGGGAGTTGACGTTCAAACGTAAAATTTAGGTCCGGTATGTCGTGGGGTATCCGAATCACCCCCATGTATGTTCCGCGATTTTTTATAGTTTTCAAGTTATGATGATTTTTCCGATTTTTTGAGGAAACTCGACATGACCGGCTTAAACAACTTCAAAAAAAAAAGTGTAAGACTTTTTAGAGATTCTTTTTTTGCAACTTAATCTTCATGAATTGTGCCTTTATTCATTACATCATCATCATCGTAACTTTGATAAAAGTTATGAAAATATTGGTCAAAAGTTAAAAATTTGCGATCCGTGAATTATGACTAAATTTTCAACTTTAAATTAAAACTCTAAACAGGTGATCTTATGATTTTTTAGCCAATCCCAAAAATGCGCCCAACTCTCAGCTTTCATATTCATAAATAAAAAGTAGTACTTAAGAGGGCTAATTTGGCTAGAATTGATCTTCAAAGACAACAAGGCGGAAAATTCTTAAAACAAAATTTTTTTTTTTTGCCATATTTATTACGCCTTAGGCTAAATAATGATTACAGAATGCTGGAAACCTGTCGTGTTGGTGGAATAAGGAAAGTTTTAAGTAAGAAGTAGATAACCTAACCTAACATGAACTAACCTTTTTTTTTCTTTTTGACCCTGGGAAATGCGTTACGCACACCCCCTCCCGGGGCGTTCGGGAGGGTGGTAGTGTGGGATTCTTCCACTCAAAAGGGGTGGAACTACCCACTAAAACCCCGCGGAGGCCATTCTCAGGCAGTTTATGGGGAGACCTGGTACCGATTACGTATCCAGGACTCCCCTTCCCCTGCCTCGCCCCCCCCCCCCCTTTAGGTTAGGTTAGGTTAGTTTATGTTAAGCACCCCCCGGTGAGGCCGGGGGGGTGACGTCGAGAGAGGGGCACTGCCCCGATCCGTGCCGCTGTTTACGCGGCGTGCCCCAGCCATGCCGTGTGAGTGGCGGCGTGGATCGGGGCAGTGCCCCCCGCAGGGGAGAGTATTCTCCCCAGGGAAGAGCCCTCCTCAGTAAGGGGGGGGCGAGGCAGGGGAAGGGGAGTCCTGGATGCGTAATCGGTACCAGGTCTCCCCATTAACTGCCTGAGGATGGCCTCCGCGGGGTTTTAGTGGGTAGTTCCACCCCTTTTGGGTGGAAGAGTCCCACACTACCACCCTCCCGAACGCCCCGGGAGGGGGTGTGCGTAACGCATTTCCCAGGGTCAAAAAGAAAAAAAAAGGTTAGTTCATGTTAGGTTAGGTTATCTACTTCTTACTTAAAACTTTCCTTATTCCACCAACACGATAGGTTTCCAGCATTCTTTAATCATTATTTAGCCTAAGGCGTAATAATTATGGCAAAAAATAGTACATTACTGCAGCGGCCAGGTAGTTGTGGCCAAGGCTTGTATAGTACTTTTCTCAAATAATGCGCGGAAATGAAAACAATAAATTTTCTCAAATAATTCGCGAAAATTAAAACTCTTTTCAAAATCAATGACGAAAAACGAACAACAATTTGTTTTTTTTTTCAAGAAACAGCTTTCTATTTGCAAGTTAGTTCGAAATTTAAATAAAACCTTTTTTGAGTTACCTCCTTGGTCGCCATGTTTAGGAGAAAAAGATCGTTCCATTTTTAAATTACAAGGACGGACCCCAAAGACCAACCATGTAATTATAGGCCAATTTCCCTTCTAAGCGTTTTTTCCAAACTATTGGAAAAGATAGTGAACAAGCGTCTCGTTGATTTTTTGGAGAAGCACAGTCTGTTGTCGGGCAGGCAATTCGGTTTTAGGTGCAAAAAATCTACCGAGGACGCTGTCATGTTATTGTCTGATCTAACCTCAACTTATCTAGACAATGGGCTCCGCTGCATTGGAGTGTTTCTTGATCTGGCCAAGGCGTTCGATACGGTTTCAGTTCCTATACTCTTGCGCAAGCTGGAACGGATGGGAATCCGAGGCGTCGCCCTGGATTGGTTTCAAAGCTATCTCTCCGAAAGAACGCAACTGGTCAGAATAGATTCGCTGAGGAGCCTCACAAACCCTGTAAGGTTTGGGGTCCCTCAGGGAAGCATTCTGGGCCCCACCTTGTTTATTGTCTATATGAATGATATCCACAGTATTGCGCTGCCATCGGCAGAGGTCATCTGCTATGCCGATGACACAGTAATTCTTTTCAATGGGAGGAACTGGGAAGCTACTCTCCGCGCTGCTGAGGTCGGTATGGCTGCAGTATCTAGATGGTTACAGTGTAATCTCCTAACATTAAACACGAAGAAAACAAAATATATCTGTTTCCATAAGACAGCAGCCACAAATCTTCCTGATCGGAGCGGTATTAGAGTTCATCACTGTGACACATTACACTACTCCTCTCAGGCCGTTTGTGGCTGTGATATCATTCATCGTACAGAAGAGATTAAGTACCTTGGGGTCACGCTGGATGAACGCTTGAATTTTCGCTCTCACATAGCTTGCCTCACCAATAGAACTCGCAGGATTGTAGGCTTAATGAAGAGGCTGCGTGGCTCTGCCAATCTCAGCGTACTCAAACAGGTTTACTTTGCTATCTGCCAATCAGTTCTCACTTACTGTATTGGGGTTTGGGGAAACGCAGCCAAGACCTTTATGATCGATGTAGAGAGGGCTCAACGCGCCGTGTTGAAGGTTTTGCTTAAGAAACCCTTCAGATATCCCACAAATGATCTGTACAGATCTGCTAAGGTACTTCGAGTTCGCCAACTGTATATTCTGAGGGCTAGCCTCAGTACGCATAACTCGGTCCTCCTCTCTGAAGAGTACAAATCTATGTTGCAAAAACGAAACTTTCGCTTGCCTGTACCTTTTACTAAATCTTGTTTCGCTAAACGGTTCGGTCGTATTGCTCACTGCTATATCTATAACAACGTAATGAAACACTGTGACATAAGACTATGCACGTCCAGAAAAGCTAAGCACATAATCTCCGAATGGTTGATGAAGCTTAATTATGAGGAAACAGAGACCATTACCGACTATCTCACTAAGGCCTGGTTTTGAGAGCTGATAATTATCATGTATCTTAGTTACCTAACTTATATCATTATTATCATTTTATAATATAACTCATATAAACATAATATATTAGTTCTATTCACATCATATACACATACTTATATACATAATTTATTAATTTTATTCTCACATACATCATACCTTTATTGAGCTCACTAGGTACTCTTCACACTTCCACATCCACACCAAATCATAATTTTACATACTAGGGTTACAATCACACACCACCTATAAACAGTAACTAACTTTAATCAACTAGAAACTGGTTTCCCTAGAAACAAGCAGGCTTTCGCTTGCCTACGATGGGAACCCCTGGTAAATGAATTCGGTATACATAAAAATTTTTTCTGCATTCACCCCAAGTGTACTTTATTACTTTAAGATTTTTATGTAACCATTTTTTTATACCTTTATTTAAATAAATTATTTTCATTTTCATTTTCATATGAGTTTACTAGGTATGTAATTTATTTGGCCGCAAAACACGACAGATATGGATTTTCATACAAACATTGTCGGCCGCTGCGCGCATGTAGTTGGCCAGTACAGCAATTTCGATTTATCTCGAAGAAGGTTGTCAAAATAATTCTCACATTTCCAAGCATGTTTGAGAAAAAATATTTTTCTATTTAAGAATTTTCCGCCTTGTTGTCTTTGAAGATCAATTCTAATACTTTTTATTTATGATTATGAAAGCTAAGAGTTGGGCGCATTGTTGGGATTGGCTAAAAAATCATAAGGTCACCTGTTTAGAGTTTTAATTTAAAGTCATAATTCACGGATCGCAAATTTTTTACTTTTGACCAATATTTTCATAATTTTTATCAAAGTTACGATGCTGATGATGTTACGAATAAAGGCACAATTCATGCAGATTAAGTTGCAAAAAAAGAATCTCTAAAAAGTCTTACACTTTTTTTTTTGAAGTTGTTTAAGCCGGTCATGTCGAGTTTCCTCAAGAAATCGGAAAAATCATCATAACTCGAAAACTATAAAAAATCGCGGAACATACATGGGGGTGATTCGGATACCCCACGACATACCGGACCTAAATTTTACGTTTGAACGTCAACTCCCCGGCCACCCTGTACAAGGTATGACCTACCGGGCTGAGGCAGGAATTATGTAGGTAGTACTCTGTCAGTTCGTGTTGAAATAGTAGATTGTTAACCAAGGGTTGAAAGTCGCCCATTTCACACGAGATGTTTGGCGTCCCGAACGAACGTGAATATAAAGTTCGAGTGTGAAATGGGTACTTTCACCCGAGTTAAACACTCTGCTTTTCATCACGATTACGAGGAAATTAACCAAAAATCAGATAATGCAAAATCAATTTCTGAATAGCTATTCGCTCGAAGAATTAATTTTAGGCTACGTTTCAAAACGTTTGAAAATCACTCGGGTGCCAATACGAAGTAGAAAAAAGCCTTAGACTAATTATATCCGGACCGGCTTTGCGGTAGCATTTCCCCTCTGCCACGGTATTAGATCAATTAATCTAGCGCATTTACACCCAATTTTATACCTTATCACTAAACGAGACAGCCTATAATAGCGAAACAATAATTTTGAACTTAGAACGTTTGGGGTTTACACGAGACTACTTTTCATGATTTTGAACATTCAAAATTAGAATCTAAAGTCATAGGGAATAAAATCCAAAGTTGCGGATAAGATGTTACCTCGCCCCCCGCAAAAAGTGGCAGAAAGTTTGTTAGTAGAATGACACGTGGTTACGCGTCCCGATATAATTAGTCTAAGAAAAAAGCATATTATGCTTTTCTTATTATGATTTTTACACGTTTTGAATCCAAAGTTGCGGATAAGATGTTACCTCGCCCCCCGCAAAAAGTGGCAGAAAGTTTGTTAGTAGAATGACACGTGGTTACGCGTCCCGATATAATTAGTCTAAGAAAAGCATAATATATCGGGACGCGTAACCACGTGTCATTCTACTAACAAACTTTCTGCCACTTTTTGCGGGGGGCGAGGTAACATCTTATCCGCAACTTTGGATTCGAAACGTGTAAAAATCACTAGGGAAATATATCTGTCTCACTCTAGCATCCACAATCTTCATATTATGAAGATTGTGGATGCTAGAGTGAGACAGATATATTTCCCTAGTGATTTTTACACGTTTTGAAACGGATCCGAAAAAAAACCGTCGGTTTCCCTCCCTTTTTTTCTTTTTCGCGCAACGTGATTTTTTTTTAAGCCAGCCTGCTTTAATAAAAAAACATTAAGTTGCGTACTTACTTTTGCGTAAAACAAAATGGACATAATTTATAGAAAAGTCTCGAAATGTTACTAATTATTGTTAAATTATTAATTGGTAAGAACAAAATTCAAATATTTTTGTTCATAATAATTATAAAAATTAAGAATTTTAATATAATGTTATAGAAGTATGGCTGTATAGGTTTCTGCCTTTGCTCAGTAATTCAGTATACATTTTTTTTTAATTACTTTTCCGCCCTAGGGAAGAAATGTACATCACTTTCAACCCGCTTCTTAGATAAACAATGGCCTCGATTCGGACTGTGTCACGACTTAACTTAACTAAATTTATTCCTGTCACTTTCTAAAATAAGATTAAAAGAGACAGAAAACCAACAGCTGACTTTAGTGCTGTCAAAGTGACGTTACACGCCCAAAAACGCTTTAAATAAGATGGCGTACATTATGATGGCATCTTATTTTGGGCGTGTAACGTCACTTTGACAGCACTAAAGTCAGCTGTTGGTTTTCTGTCTCTTTTCTTAATCTTATTTTAGAAAGTGACAGGAATAAATTTAGAGTTAAGTTGTGGCACAGTCCGAATCGGGGCCAATGACCTACTTTCAGAGTATGAGTGATGAATGTTTTTGTTGTGAGAATTTTATTGAAAGTGACAGAGGAGAACGTTCAATCTTCATCATCATCATCTTATTTAAGAGCTAGGTACGCTCTTGTCGGTGGAGTATTCGCCAATCCGTTCAATCTTCGTACAAACAAAAATAATTTTTAAATATTGACATTGCAGTTGAACAAAAAGGTCAAACTACAACAGTTCGTAACTGCTGAACACTGGCTGAACATGGGAATCCTTCCGTGATGCAGTTTCTTTTTTTTATAGTACATTACTGCAGCGGCCAGCAACAGAGGCATTGATGGACGAACGTGTAAGGCGGTGTCCTATTGCCATCGCACGCGCGATGGTGCGATGCGATGTGATCGTACTGATGGGTAATTCTCCGAAATTTTTCAAATTTTCAAATTTTTATATGGAAAAATTTCAACGATTTGTAAAATTTCGGAGAATTACCCATCAGTACGATCACATCGCATCGCACCATCGCGCGTGCGATGGCAATAGGACACCGCCTAAATGTGGGCCGAGGCGAAGCCGAGGCACACATACGTAAGTCCATCAATGCCTAGTTGTGGCCAAGGCTTGTATAGTACTTTTCTCAAACAATGCGCGGAAATTAAAACACTAAATTTTCTCAAAAAATTCGCGGAAATTAAAACTCTTCAAAATCAATGACGAACAACGAACAACAATTTTTTTTTTTTTTCAATAAGCAGTTTTCTATTTGCAAGTCAGTTCGAAATTTAAATAAAACCTTTGATGAGTTACCTCCTTGGTCGCCATGTTTAGGAGAAAAAGATCGTTCCATTTTTAAATTACACGACAGATATGAGTTTAGTATGTAATTTATTTGGCCGCTAAACACGACAGATATGGATTTTCATACAAAAATTGCCGGCCGCTGCGCGCATGTATTTGGCCAGTACAGCAATTTCGATTTATCTCGAAGAAGGTTGTCAAAATAATGCTCACATTTCCAAGCATGTTTGAGAAAAGTGTATTTTTCTGCATGGTTTGGTTGGTCATGTGTACTGGATGAAGGTTATATTGTGATAGAGTATATGAATGGAAGTGTCGTTTCGGTAGTAGAGGGCGCCCTCGTAGGACTGGGGCATACCTTGGACACTTAGCTGTCATTTCATACAAATGGAAAAATTTAAAAGACGAGGTAAACATGTGCGATACTGAGTGAGTGCAAACGAGAAAGGAATACGCATTTGCTTAACATTGTTAACTGCTGAGGTAATCAGGGCAATAGAGGGGGTGAGGTAAAAAGTTAGTGGGAGGCAGGGAGTGTCCATACTGTATGTAGTAATCGTAGTAATAGATACCTACTCTTTCTTATTTTATGGCTTGGGTACTCTGATCGAATCGGTGTAGATTACTAGAAACAGACGGGCATGTATAACGAGATGTATGGATGTCAATGATTCGATAGAGGTATGTAAAGATCGTAGTACATATATGGCGTGCCTAGTCTACCCCACTGAGAAAGTGTCGTGACGATATAGATAGATAGATTTCCTCCGGTATTTTCAAGTTAATAATGTAACTATTGTCATATAACTTTTAATATAATCTATTAAGTATAACGTAATTTTCACAATCGACAGGTGTGCTCACTGGAGGTTGCGGTTCAACTGCAATTCGTCTCAGACCCGCTTTGACATTTTGTAAGCGACATGCCGAAATTTATTTGGATACGCTATTTAAAGTTCTGTTGGAGATATCTGTAAAGAAATAGATTTTGTATGGATTAGTTGAACATTAAATGAATATTGTTTAATTTTTAAGAAACTAATATAATATTAGAAAAATGTTGTTATCTAAATCCATCTACTAGGTATACCTTACCTTACTTACATGAATAAAGAAGAAAATTTCTCCAGCCATGGGGAAAAGGCCCCCAAAAAATGTTAGCGCGTAGTTGGCGTACCTATAGTATGGAACTCATGTCGATTTGTTTCTCATAATCTCTTAAGTTATAAGTGGTAATATTAGCTATATCTAAACGGAGTGTCGCGTTCTCGCAGTTCGTGTACATCTTGTCTTGGTAAAAAATGTTGGTGTTTTATTTTTACTATCGTACGAACATCTAAGACGTTCCTATACATGCATTGCTTTACATGTGCCATTTTAATAGGGAAAAAGAATCTTAGCTGAAAAGGCAAAACGGTAAATTTTTTATATTTATTTCATAATTCCGTTTGCATTTTACCTAATCTTTCGTCCGATTACTATAATAAATTATGCTTTTAGAGTGTAATACCATCATAAAACGTTACCGTTTGTGGGCCTAAAATAAATTGTCTCCTTTATCTATTTTATAACTTATAAAATAGATTAATTTTAATTTATCTACACCTATTATACCACCTATCCACCTCCACTTGGCTTTTGACTATTGTTTTTCTGCCTATCGTAGATATGTTTTAAAAGTATATTTATTTACACAAATAATTGAAAAATCTAAATTATTTCCTGTTTATTTAAGAGTGGAATGAATGGAGGAAAAAATTCTATTGAAACTTTTCCTGATCATATTGTAATAATCAATAAGCCAACATTTTGCAATTGATTTGCTAGTCTAGCATGATTTTTTTGGTAGCATTAGCATATAGCCTACTAATAATATGGTTTTCTTATTAAGTAACTATGTAATTTATAAAAATTAAAATCGGATTTTATGGAAACACAAAGTGATTTCAATGTTTATATTTTCATCACAAACTCATGACATCATTAATAAAATAACATAATTTTAATTAAACAATAATAAGTGTTATCTCAAAAATAGAGCAATTTAATTTATATTAGCCTTATCACATACTACATTTGAATTTACATTATCAAAATGCTTATATTTATACATTTCTACTGTTAATTATCACGTGGTTTTGTTACCCTACCAATGGTACATACCTCGTGTACCTTCCTTACTGTTTGTACCTAACCAAGAAAAACTTATCTTGAAGATCCGATCTCTGTTTCGACTTCATTATCTAGTGTTTATTGGAGAGTTAAATTTTCGGAGACTACTCTTTCATGTAGTAGGTATACTTACAAAAATCTAATTAAGATTTTATAGGATATTTGATTAGTATAAACACTGGCTGCCTCAAAATCACAAGGTCTAGAAATGTTATAGTTCATAATTATCTAGATAAAACAGGCAATAAACTCTGCAAAAGGCGTAATAGATTACAGAAGTGCGATTTTTGAATCTCATACGTTGAACTCAGCAGTTGAAAATGTATGGAGATACGCATCTTTCTACTGTTGATTTGACTTTCAAAAAAATATACGCGTCGACTTGAAAACCTCCTCCGTTTTTTGTATTTTTTCGTCGGTTAAAAATCGCACTCCTGGAGTATGATTTTTTAATGCCAAATCAGCAGTAGAAAGATGCACGTCTCCATAGTAATATTGACATTTTCAACTGCTGAGTTCTAAGAATGAGTTTTAAAAATCGCACTCCAGGTCTTTAGTTGCCCTTTATTTTATTTTCATTTATATAATTAGGGATCATATCGTATATTGGTTTCTTTTACAAAAAATCGTTCATAAATAAACCTTCGGCTTGCAATAATCAGATATTTTAGTAGCATGGGCACAGTTATGATTCAATTGAAAATGGTAAATAGCTGGGTACCAAGTTGGAGTGATGATGATGAGGCAATTATGATAATAATTTAGTCCAATGGCATACCAATGAATAAGTAGGTAAGTACTTAACAAAGTACTTACCTACTTATTCATTGTGTTATGTACTTTGATGCAAATAGACTTTTCCAATCTTTTTGAATTAAACATTGTAGGCGTCTAAATACTGGTGAAGTATAAGATGCAACAATGTTTAAATTACAGATATGTATAATACTTAAAACAATACCGTACTACAAAATTGTAATGAAGAAGAGATGTTTTTAAACGTGCCAACTTATTTAGATATAGATTTCAGTTGAATTCCTCCAAAACATTACAATTTTAAGTATCGTGTTTACTAATCTCTATGCAATCTTTAAACCTACCTATCATATTTATATACTTGATTTAACATTATTAATTCATTTGATCTAGGTACCTACATAATACGAATTTTCTACTGTGATTTTAATTAAAATAATAATATCATATTTAAAACAAACTAACATTTTTACATGATATAATAAATTTTCATTTGAACGATAAGATATGTTTTCACATAGGTTATTCAAATAAAATAATTAAATCAACAAATGTATACGTATGATCAGTTAAAATATTGTATCACGTTCAGTATGTTCATACAGCACAACAACTCCGAAAAGTACTTTACTTTCCTTGCTCTTACATTTACATTTACAATTTGGAGTAACAATTTTAATTATTCACAAAATGATACCGAAGTTATCTCTCAAAAATAAAACAAGTTACTTTACAAGAACCGAAACGAAAATCAATTAGGTGACAGAGATTGTTTGAAACCTTATAATACCTACCTATAAGCACTAAAGAGTGCTACCATCGTGATTCTTACTTAAATATATTACTAGTAGTGTTAATATTATGTATTAATATTTAAGTAATACTCAACAATTTGCTTCTCAAATAATAAGTCATGATAAAAGTTCTTTCTGAACCTACTAGATTGTTAGCTGACGACACAAGATCAGAACAATGGAGTGGGAAGGTTCAGAGACCATGCATAGCAGTGCAGGCAGTCAGAACATAACAAAGCGTTTAATTACTGGTGAGACGACGTTTAATACAGATGTTTTTATTTTAGTCAATCAAAATCAATTTCATTACGCATAATGTACCATTACAGCAGACACCTCGTTTTTATAAGGATATCACAGTATTTCAAGATTAATACTTATGTATAATTCTTGTTAAGATCTTAAACATCGCTTTTGATAAATTCTGAGCATGTAACGCTTCTGAAAAACCTCACAAATGTCAGGTTTTTCTAAAGTGTGTCCGTATGGGTTATCTGATACGTTATATCATTTAAACGTTTGTACTTGTAAAGTCTTATATTTTTGCTTCAAACTCATTACCTAACTATTGGATACATAAATAGATCTAATTAAATTCGAGATTAAAATGGAAATGTCAAATTTTCTAGCGTGGTTTATTTGTACCTACTAAATGTGTGTATGGCATACGTGTCGCGCCAGCACAGCGCAGCCTGTCATTGAGTGGGAGTCGCGAGGCGGGCACGGGCGCGGGCACGGCGCGGGCACGGCGCGGGCACGGCGCGGGCGCGGGACGGACCCGGCTGCGGCTGCCCTGGAGCCGGCATCCTTCGAGCGACGCTTAAAGATGCGTGATGACAATCTCGTCGTCTATTTCGTCCTTTTCGTCATCCTCCTCTGGAGGCTGTTTGGCGGCTTCTGCTGCGATTGCTGGATCCTCGGCGATAGCTTTGAGCCGACGTGCCTGAAAACAAACATTTTGTCAATTATTTTCTCAATGTTGATGCTTAACCCAGATTTTTTAATTTTCCTTAAGATCATCTGACTGATATAGATGCTGAGTCTAACCACAGAAGCGTAGCGAGGAGGAAGGGGGCAAATACCCCTGGCAGCACTAAAGTGCCTCTAGTAAACTAGGAGCGGCAAATTCGGTCAAAATTATAGATTGATTAAGATCTGTCTTTAACCAATTCGTAGAGCAGAGAAAAGTCGAGTTGGCTTCGGTCGCTGTAAGTTTCTTACTTACTGTACCTTTGCATAATCCTAAATAATTGCGACCACAGCTAACGCGGTGCTAACTTTGCTTGATCCATAGCTTTTACTTAAGTTACTTTGCACATTTTATGTACGTAAAAAGCTCTGGCCCCAACCAATTCGTATTGAGGTGAAAAGTCGAGCTCCCTTCGCTCGCTCTAAGTTTATATTTTTGCATGGATAAACCAAAAGATCTCTGACCGCACCCCGAATAGATGTGTTATAAAATTTAGAGCTCGCTTCGCTCACTCCGATATATTTAGTGTAGGTCTTCTAATAAAGATAAGGGACCGAGAGATAAGGGAGAGGACGCGGTGGTAGAGTCAAAAAATGACGTCAAAAAGCTATCTATATGATATTATTTTGAATAAAAAATTTTGAATTTTGAATTTGAATTTTGAATTGAATTGGAGCGGCAAAATCGGTAGGTATGTGCCCAGGACGGCAGAAACCCACGGTACGCCACTGTCTAACCATAATTCAAAACTCGACAACTGGACTCTTTTTGCCTTTGGATGCCCATTATTATCTTATCACTCCTAAGTTTTAGTGTGTTTGAAGAGAAGGTTGATTTGTCATCATCAGTTACTCCTAAATTGACAGTTCCCTTTTTTGTCTTAGGTACCTTGTCTAGTCAAAACTTTTATAAAACTGAAACAGAAGTGTGTCTGTGTACATTGAATATATTTACAAGAAAAAGATTACGATATGGTTTGTAGGTGTCCCTGACTCCAAATTAACCTTTTTTTTATAATTTTTGTCCATCTGTTTGATTGTGCGAGCATCACGCAAAAACTACTCAATCGATTTTGATGAAACTTTTTTTGTTTGATAGCATTATGACTGACTTAAAATCTGGTATACCTACATATAATTTGTGCGGATAAAGTCGCCGGTAAACTCTAGTAAGTTATAGAACAAGACAGTAAATATACAGAATAGTAGGGTACCTTTCTCTTGTGTAATATCTCGACGACAATGTACCCTGCGACCCCGATGAGAAGCACCACCATCATGACGTAAAGCTTCATCTTGGCGCACAGGTGCGTCGAGTATGCGTACGCGACGACGAAACCGGCGCTCTCCCATAGCCTGTAGTTGGAGAACGCGGCTTCCTTGTTGCGCCTGAACAACACCCCGTACAGCCCTGGAATTAAAACACGTTCGAAAAAATGAATGGCTGGATTGTATGTGTGTATAATAAAGTAATTAATGCACTGATAAAATACCTAACACAATCATTTTTTGCTTTATTCATAACAAATATTTGTTAAAATGTAAATGTATGTATGCGTGCGTGTGTGTGTGTGTGTGTGTGTATGTGTGTTGTATGTGCAAATGTATGTAATTTTTTATTATTTTTGTTTGTTTTTTTTTTAATGCTATTGACATAAATTACTTATTTTTTTTTTTTTTTTTTTTTTTTTTATGTGTGATAGGTAAGCATTTGACCCCAATCTCACCTGATGTTGACTTATACTTAAAATAAACGTTTTTAGGTAGGTAGGCAGGTATACAGTAAAATTATCGTATTGTATTGACATTATTTAAAAAAAATAACTATTCAGATTTGTATTCGGTAAACAATTCAAATAATTATTTGATAAGGCACGCCAGCTTATTCACGTTTTGTGTCGTAAAATGACTTAATTACAAAGTTATTTGACAAGATAAAATTAAATTATTACCAGGATAATTTTTCATGCTAGTGCATTCGGTAGTTAGTAGAACAATTTACTCAGAACTATGATAAAAACGTGCTTTTTACACGACACGTGACTTCTAAGTTCCTTGTGAAATTGCACCTGTCTGTAATATCTTATAATTAATGAGATATCATATAGTATTGATCATATTATTATATCATCTATCTGACTATAAAAAAGTCACTACTGTGTGTTAATTAGAGTATATATTAATTAGCTATAGAAATAGGTAAACATAGTAGACATAATAGACAATTTATTATTATCTCATAAATGTATAGTTTTATAATAGCAGGATAGAAGAGATAATATAAACATTGTTTGGAGAAAACATGCTAACAAAAGGCTAACAAATGAACGCAACAGAATGTACAAAATAATAACATTTGTTTTGTTATTTTAGGGAAATATAATACTAGTAGGTATGTAAAAGATTTATCAACTTTTCGCTATCGCATTCAGCAGACTACCTAAAAATTTGCATATTGTAAATAAGTACATATGTTTAAATTGAAATAAATTCAATCAATGATCCAGCGATGGCATTGAATCCAAAAACAAAATATGTAATTGTATATATCAAACATCTGGAAACTTCTGTAATGTGTGATTATGTGTGTATGGAATAGATAGGTAAACTAACTTCACTAGACAATTTTGATTATATAGGTCTAATAATAAACCATGCAATATCTGTTAATTATTGTTATTGAAACTGAAAACCTCAGGTTTATACCTACCTACACTTACATAAAAAGTTTTAGTGCTACGTATGCAATAATAGAGGTAGGTGTAGTGCATTAGCAGTTAAACAGCGATATTATTCGAGAGTTAATTACGTATAGTAGGTACCAATAGTTCGCGTTCATAATATTATTGTTGTCTTATAAGGGGTGTTGTGTAGGAGTACTTTAACACTTAATCATGAAACATTGGATTCAATAATTGCGGAAGCCCACGTGATTCTGCCAATAATAAAATTGACGACTATAGGTGTAGGTAAGCTAAAAAAGAAAATACAAGCGTTGGACTAGTCGAATCTACAGCTAGTAAACTTAAAAGAGTAAAGATTTCCAACCTTATAATAATTGGAAATGGAAATATGTCTGCGGCATGCGTGAGTCACCTGCATTTAAAAGCAAGAACTTGTTTTGTAGGCTCTACAAACTGCGTTTAGCGAAGCCACGTTTACTTTGGAAGATTTCATTGCAATACACGAGATTTTTAAAAGCAAACAATTCAGTTAAATTTTCTACTAAAACATCATGTTTAAGGAACTTATCACATGACGATTTTGCCCGCGACTTCGTCTGCGTTGACTTTAAAAAAGTGTCCGATATGTTAATCCTGATTATACCAAATTCTATATGTGCAAATATGTGGGTAAAATTTCATCCAAAGCTATAATGCGTGAATGTCACATAATTTCAGGTTTCCTACTACCCATGGAGTAGAGCGCGTTAATTTCTCTATGGTCCTACCTACCTTACCCAGACACGCAGGCGCAGAGTACCAAGGTGTACCAAAAAAGATAACGATGACCATAATTAGATAAGTCGCAATAGAAACTACTATGTACTTAAAAATTAGCTACTAAGCTAACCTAAAAAATGTTTTAGGTTAGCTTAGTAGCTAATTAAAAAAAGAAATTAGAGCTTAGTTAGTTCTTAGCATGAATGACTCAAGCTTATATAAGCTGCTAAATCTTAACGTATTTCCATGATTTTTCAATCATCAGTTTTATAGCTATACATTTTTTCAAATTTCATATCTGATAGATTTTAGTAGATAGTAGTTATGATATGAACCGTACAGTAAGCTAATGCTGAAGTGAGTAGATTAAAACTAAGGGATGCTGAGATGGTGACTCCGAACAGAGTTAAAATAATAATTATTCTATTTTTCTTTCAACAATTACATTACTTACTTAGGTCACGCAAGCTTAGTTAAATTAATGTAATAAAGTAAATGTATGTGAGCGTTTGCTCGTACATCATGGCATTATTGGCAACCCGTAAAGAAAGACGAAACTGTTGTCACGTCCCGTCTTTTCTGCAATTATGTATACGCCAATACCTAAGTTGAAACGTGCTGAAACTAAACTACCTAAAATTATATAAACTCTCATTTTATATTATGGTAGTATTTACCTAGAACAAATCGAGGACGTAATTAATAATGCCGGGTTAAAAGCAGCCGAAATCGACGGAAATGTCTACTGTCTAGGTCCATAGACCTAGAGGAGGCAACGGGGGGTATGTCAGAATCAGAACCGCCCAAAATGGAGATTCATAGTGTCTGTCTACCCCTCTGGGAAAAAGGCGTGAGCATGTACCTATTGTTATAATTGGTACTAGGTGATAAAAACTACGTACTATGTACTATGCTAATGTTTAAGACTCAAAAATAAAAACAGAATGTAAACCTAGTTCATGTATAAAGTATTTATGTAAATGTCCACGGTATTATGAGCATTTCAATTTAGTCATGAAAGACAAAATACGAAGTGACTTTAAAGAATAGTAAGAAGAAAGTGTACCTACTGATTCAAACAAGACC
Organism: Agonopterix subpropinquella; assembly: GCA_922987775.1. Taxonomy (NCBI): domain Eukaryota; kingdom Metazoa; phylum Arthropoda; class Insecta; order Lepidoptera; family Depressariidae; genus Agonopterix; species Agonopterix subpropinquella. The sequence goes on along the minus strand of OV277693.1, from coordinate 43,084,431 downwards.
AAAACCATAGACTTCTGTAAGGTTTTAGTGGGGTAAAAACGGTTTCGCTTTATGTATGGAGTGTACCAGACCAGCTTGACCGTCCTCTTATGGATCCAAAATCATTGTAGCCTGCGGCAAATTCGCACAAGCCGTGCCGAGTCGGTTGCTTGAGAGTTGATTCCGTCTAAAAATAACCTGGCTTCCCAGAATCATTCCGTGGAAGCGCAAAAAGTTATACAGCGTCCATAACATGTTCGATTAAGCGAATTGGTACTTACAATTTATCTGTTACCATCGTATAAAGAGATAGCGAACTATAATGTTGGGAGCTTGTTGGGAGTATCTTTGAACGAATGAACTTATATGTAAGATACAATTTCTCACTAAAAATATGTATTTTTTTATTAAACTGAAAGTGCTAAACCGTTTTTAGGGTTCCGTTCCCAAAGCATGCCAACAACGGGACGGACGAGACGGACTGACAGACAACGTACAGACTGAACCACGGAAGATAGAAACATGAGAATGCGTATTCTACAGAGCATGTAAGGTGAGCACGAAGAAATGATTTTTCGAAAGTCAACCCCCAAATCGGTGCAACGGGGTGTTTACGTTTTCCGAAATCGACGGGGACAAAGTCACCGACAAAATCTGGTTAAAATTAGGTTGGTTATATATTTAAGTAACTCACCATTGATTTGAGTCTGCCAGACGGCGTCCCCGACTCCCCACAACCCCGATATCACAAAGAATACTGAAGGGGAATCGGGATTCGGTCTCCAGATCAACAGCCAGACAATCAGCCCCAGGTGTAGGGCTGCTCCCATCACTAGGATTGGAAATCTTCCGATGTACTTCATCGCAGACCCGAATACCAGGGAGCATAGAGCGTTGACAACCCCGAAGCAAATCATCACGTAACCGATCGATCGGATGCCAAGGGCACATGAGACATAAGCCTGGAACATAAAAAAAAGATTTCGATATCGTAAGTTCGCAGTAACCTAGATGAAAGTCTTTCTTCCTGAGGGGCTAGCAGGGCAGCACGGCATAGCAAAGTCACGCCTTACTTCTCGTTTACTTGGAGGTAACAGAACGAGAAAAAAGGCACGGGATAACGATGACATGCTCTCAGGCCCACACGTGAGCAAAATAGTCTCTGAATCTCGGTTTTATTTCTAAAATACCTTTTAGCAGAGCATGTAATATTGATTAAAGTGAAGTGGACTGTCGTAGTTGGGATAAAAAAATCTACAATCATTCCCTCGACAGTAAGAAGCTGTTCCGTTTCGAAAAGCATTTAATTTAACGTAGGTACTGCCGTACGGTACTTGTTATATGAAGCTTGTTTGTGCTTCAAAAACTTGTTAACTTTTTGTAAGACAAAGTATTAAATTACCTGTGTGAAGTCAGCTCCGATGAAGGCTTGTTCCATTCCTATCCACAGAGTTATAGGGATAAGGAGCTGCTGATTGGGCTTCTTCAGCTGGTAGGCTGTTGCCGACAGTAACTGGATACCAGTTAATTCCTTCGATGGGTCGCTAACTCGCTGTTTTTCTCCGTACCTGCACAGAAAAAATAAAAGATCATTCAGTATACCTACTGGCAAAACGATTATTTAGAATCGCAAAAAAAAACTCTTGGTTTTAAATTAAAACCTGCATCGATTAAGGATTTGAGTTGTGGGTGGATATCATAACTTTTAATATCGGTTAGATAGAAAGTATTTCATGAACCGGGATCCGGCAAATTACAACGTCCGTTTCTTTACTATAGTTACTTTTGCAAAAATAAAATCTGAGACACGAAAAATTAAAATAATGAATTTTTTGCTATAGACTGTTTTTCACTTCAGGGCTTGATTGTGCTTGTGCTTCGTGCTGCATATGAACCCCATTTTTAATTATTTTATGATAATTCATTCATTTGCGGTAGATTTTTGTACAGTTGTAGGTCTATAAAAACTAAATGTGCTAATGCAATGACATGACTTGACGTCTGGAATTCAAGAGTTCGGCAAAAAACGCGCGGCGGCCTCTGAGCTCGGGAAATATCAATCAATGTTACAAATGGCTTATACGAAGCAAAAACTTGAAGACAATACCAAAGTTATATTTAAATATGACGTAAATCCTATAGGACTAGTTAGATTGAAACCTGTACGCCCTCACCTGTAAACAATGGAACCCGATGTAGGTTCCATACGTATTTTGATCATGATCATCTATGGGCTATTCTAAAAGGTAATTCCGTTACATAGGAGCTATGATACAGTATGGTACTTACAGTCTATGATTAGGTCTGTTCTTACTCACGCAATATGCACACAGGAGAATGAGAAACTCAGAAATAATGGCCGGTGGTCCACCCTTTTATATTGTTAAAAAATAATGCATTCTCTGATCGCTGTATTGATACCTACTTGTCTTTTGAGCATCCGACTATGACAGTTGGTCCACTTCTATAAGTACCTATGCTGAATTAGCCGAGTCATAGACTGTCTCGAAACTATATAATACTAGCGGCCCGTCCCGGCTTCGCACGGGTGGACGTCTATTAATCTTTTCTAGCAATAAATATAGCCTATGTTACTCAGGGTGAATGCAGCTTTCTAATGGCGAAAGAATTTTTTAAATCGGCCCAGTACTTTTTGAGCCTATTCATTACAAACATACAAACATACAAAAATAGGTACAAATCTTTCCTCTTTATAATATTATTAGTGTAGATAATGTAGGTACTAATACATTACTTGTACGAATTTGTGTATTTTTATTTTGAGACAAAAAAAAAACTTATACTTACTTATTTATTTATTAATGTCTTGGACAGAAAGTAGATCCTTAGGTTACTTATTAAATCGGTCTTCATAAAAAATAATTTTTTCAATATACCTAGATACAAAAATGAGAGAGCAATTCAATTTTGTAGCTTTGTCCATTCCACAGAAACAATAAGGGTTCCTTGTTTGATTACGAAACCCTAAAAAACAAGTATCTTTCTAAAACCGCTTTTGTTCCAGATTTTTCGACCGAATATAAAAATCATATTATTTGGCGAGTCTGTTAAATATAACATTTTATTATCTTCAAGAGTATTATTTTTCGTTGTTCGATTATTTTAACAACTGCCAATCAATATTCAAAATACTATAGACTCGCCGCCGTGTCATGTCGTAATGAATACATCATTCGTTTATTTAATTTTATTCGAATATTTTTAGTGTCAATACAATTACATTTTGTTTAAGTAACAGGTACCGTGTCTGTCAAAATTATTCATATCAAATTCATGTGTATTAAAATACGTTAGTCATCATTTTAGCAGCTGCCGTGCTGTCAATTATGTGTTATTATATTGTCTTAAAATAAATAAGAAATAATTATTATATACGGAATTCCACATTTACTACGTTAAATTTAATGCAATATTTTATGTTTTGATTGACTGTAAGACAACGAATATTAAATTAACCTACTACCAAGCAGTAATGATGTCCCCTTCTTCTTCTTCTTGTAGTGCCATCTCCTATCGGAGGTTGGCTATGATACGTCCCCTATATCAATAAACATATATAATATACCTATATGCATACCTTGAAAGTGGGTCAACAAGCAGAGCCACCATAAGAACGGCGACGACAACACACGCGAGGTATATAGCACTGATCTCATATATCTCGCTGTCCGGCGGGCGGTGCAGGTTCTGGTTGTCGTGGTGCCCGCCGCCGATCATGCAGAAGTTGGCGCCGCACGTCAGCAGCGTCTTGCTCTTGTTCTCAGTGGATACGTTCCCGTTATGCACTCCCGACGAGAATACTGCAGAAGGAGACAGTTGTCAGATCAAACCTTACCTCGACATACATTTCAACGGATATGTTTATAGAAATGAATAAATCTTACCTAAACTGGAGATGAGATTTCCCCAAAGTTCGGCCGTCTGCCAAGCGAGGAAGAAGAAGCCGAAGAACCGCACAATAATGCCGTCCACGGCTTGATCAGTCAGCTTCGCGTAAACACTACCAGCTTGCGTCAAGTAGGTAGCCTTGGACGTCCACATGGGCGCCGCTCCCAGTCCCACCACTACGCCGGCGGGCACCAACGTGTAGAAGGCTGGGTAGAACTGTGCGCCGATGTACGGCGCGTAGCACAGCATGGAAAGGCATAAGGTCCATTTGACTGTTAGCCTTTTGATAAGGAATGTCGGCACAAATATACAGGACACGACTAGTGCCGCGTAAATAGAGCTCAGCGAGACGGTTCCCAGCCCGTCCGCCGCGTTGATCGTGGACTGCAAGTTCGCCGTCCCCTGGAAGGCGGTGAATTGCACCATGAAAGCGCAACTGACTGCCGCAACATTTTTCAATATTCTCCATTTCTCGTTTCTAGATAGCTCAACTTTGCCCGTTGGATAAGAGTCCTCTTCGGTGGGTAGTGGTGGTGGTTTGACGATGTCATCGTGCGAGTCTCTGTCGTGTTGGTAGCCGTCGTTCTTAAATCCTGTTTTGATAGTGTATACAGAATCCTTGTCCGGACGGTCGTCTTCACGTCCGCCGCCGTGCGTAGCAGTCATACCGTGTTACCTCTTTTTGCCCTGTAAAGAGAACATATTTTTTAATCTGCACTTCTATGTAAAATGATATCTGAGCTGCTTAATTAAAAAAAAAATGCGATAACTGCAGGTTACTGTAGCGACATTTGATTAGAACTCATTGATATCGATCGAAACGGGACTATTGAGAAAATTCACATAAATATTGGTTTGGAAATACACTTTCAACATCAACGTTGAGGTCATGAGAAAATTGAAGTCATTATTTCGTAGTACCTATACCTACCACCTATCAATGAGCATCTTTTTAAACGAGAAGCATCTAAAGAAAGAATTAACTCACTGCGGCGCTGCATGTGACTGTATGAGATTGCCAGTTGAATGTGAGTATTAAATATTCAAATTAATGTAAAAGGCACACCGAAGAGACAGCGACATGAAATGCGCTTTTGAAAGGAAAGACAGACGTTTGGTTCAAAATATACATTCAGATTTAATCATGTCTGGTAGTTATTCTGTTCTTAAAAATCTTTTTAAGAACAGATACGCACACAATGTTACAATCGGTTAGAATCTTCTTAAATTATTCCTTTAGTTGACTTATAGGTATTCTTTATAAAGTATATTAAGGTACACCTAGGTATATTATATTCCAATATGACAATAAAGTGAACATTACATCAAAACATAAAACAATCAAAATCATTGGTTTTCTAATAAAATGTTCTTTTATTTTGCCAGTAAAGTCTGTACCTATTTTTTTTAAACGGTTTTATCTAACTTCGTTTTTTGTCAATATTGGTGTTTGTTAGTAGGGAGATAGTCCTTGCGCTAAAATTCAATATCGTAGAGTTAAAAACGAACCTTAACTAACACTTCTAGCGCAGGTTAACGGCATTCTGTTTCAAATTATGAAACCTAAGTGATCGTAGTTTACAAACTCTCTTGCTGCCTTGCTACAAGCAGACACCCGACCCGACCCGTCCAGCCGACATGCCATTCAATTGGTAATGAAAGTGACATTTCACTAGAAAGTTCAAGACTTTACTCCGCTCTGCGATTGTAAAACATTGCAATGACGACAATTAACGCTTGCAATTGATAAGCATAAATTCTATAAACGACATGTACCTACTATTTGTACTGCATTTCCATATTTCATTAAATATCGTGCAGGCATTGCTCAGTGAGTCAAGTGAGCGTATGGTTGGCTATAAAAAGTCCGCCCTTGTGATTAGACTTCATTCGATCTCGTCACTCGTCTAGTATAGTATAGGCTAGAACTATTCTGAGGAGACGGTACGTGATTAATGCGATTACCTACGTGCCCAAGCGGCAGTGTGGACGAGAAAGGACAGAATAAAGTTAAAAGGAGACTGATGTTGGCTCGCGGGTGACCGCCGTGCTGCGGCCATGTCGCAATTACTGCACAGATATTCTGATGGTGTAGACACCCAAATCAGCCAGCTATTGAATGTTCCATTGTGCAAGTTAATGAGTACGAGCGACGGTCGTGTTTGTTGTTAGATCTGTAACACGAGTCAGGCATTGTGCTTCTTGTTCAGTCTGCACCTCGCCAGTTTAAAGACATCTCACCCGCAGGTTAAATACTGGCCTTATGAAATGTTTCTTTATTTAAGAAGCGAACGATCTCATTGCTTTCAATATTACTTGTTTACAAAAAAATTAAAAAGATTGACTACCGAAATTTATTATTCAAAATACAAAGAAGGAAATAGCTCCTACATTGTATCTAATAGTATACTACAAAGGCATAATCAGTATTAATAGCCCGATTTTAAATCAGTATAACTTAATGAGACGCTATATACACCATTGTTCTGTCAGATAACTTTATTCCCATAGTTCGCTGTCATGTTCATATTTATGCATCTAGATTTCATGGAAGCGATGCTGATTTGCATGACTTATTGTAACACAAACGATGGATACGCGTGACTTATGCTCAATCGCACATATATTTTAATGGGGCTGTCAGTTTCACTTATTGCCACCTTATAAAGTAAAGGGGTACCTCGAATTTGCAATAAATGTTTAACTGCTGAATAAACAAGCAACACTTACGATATAGTTCTTTGTTATCACTTCGGAAAATATAATAATATATATTAATGAGGCGTAGAACAATGTTATTTATTTAGATGAGTAAAATATATACAGCCATCATTATAGGGATGAGCGTTACCGCGTTATAGGAATAACAGCGGGTTTATGACGGATGACGAATAATAAAGTTACAGTAAATCAAACCAAATGTGTTTTGCACGTCGAATAAGTATTTTAATATTTATTATAGGATAGGTAGTTTAGTAGTACCTAATACGCTAGAATGTTTCAGGACAAGATTGGTCAATCCATGAGAAGGAATGAACTAGGTATCTTATAATAGGACTAACCATCTGTGCAAAAGACCAAAATTTCATGTTAGGTGGGAAGAAATAAAATAAAAATTTAAACCGGTCAAGTGCGAGTAGGGCTACTCGCGCACCGAGGGTTCCGTACCACTCAACATATTAACTTTAAAAAAAAAATCTCCGGGACCTTTAGCGGAAGACCGACTCACACTTGGCCGGTTCTTATTAAAGACTGTTATACTGTAGAGTTTGCTCTATAATCACACCAAGTTTGACGCTTCTATGTACTACCGTTTTTACGATAGAGCGAGAAGTAAAAACGTAGATAAAAAATTGTTTCTTGTACGAGGACCCCTAAATTTTAAACTTTTTGAATATTTTATTATTTGTTAGCAAATTCGCCATAATAACGCAATTTCTGTGAAAATTATACTTTCTAGCTTAGCTATACGGTTCAAAGTTAAATTCCTAAATAGGTAGGACAGACGGACGGACAACGTAGGCTTAGTAATAGGGTCCCATTTTCACCCTTTGGGTACGGAACCCTAAAAAAACTTAAAAGCAGTATCGACGAGTTCCCACGATATTACTTGTATGGTTTGAGTAGGTACATTTTCACTTCCTGTGAGTCCATCCCTGTCATGTCATCGTCACATTGCGATGAGCATATCAAGGTCCCTTCAATTTGCTTTCGTCATCTACCAGCCACATGACTCTATTGTTAAGCCTTATTCATTGAACTATGGATGTTTTTATGGATGGCAGTAAAGCCATCTGTCAAAATATTAATTACTCTTCGAAAATATCTAGTCTGTCTGTAGTTGTGCGTAGGTACCTACACATTATGTAGGTATCCAATTAGATCCCCAGATTACAGATAATTGATCCTGCTATGATCTAAAAGCCTCTATTAGGTATCAAAATCTGCATATACATATAAATAACTAGCGGCCCGTCCCGGCTTCGCACGCACGGGTCGGTTCTAATCTTTTCTAGCAATAAATATAGCCTATGTTACTCAGGGTGAATGTAGCTTTCTAATGGTGAAAGAATTTTTGAAATCGGCACAGTAGTTTTTGAGTTTATTCATTACAAACATACCACACACACAAAAATACAAATCTTTCCTCTTTATAATATTAGTATAGATTCAACACTGTACTGTACGTACTACACAATTATTTCTTCCCTTTTTCTGTTCCTTTTGGAATCATGTTCGAAATTATTACAAAATGCATATAAGCATATGCTCAGGATTATATTCCGCGAGGGGGTAGTCAGAGATATTCTGAAACTTAAAAACATCCACGTTTCACTAGTATAGTCAATGATTTTATATGTAGTATTATTATAAATTGGTAGGTATTAAATAAGAGATGTAGGTAAAGTACAAAATTTAGATTAATGATATTTATTCTAAGGACAAAACTTCCAACAGTTCCAACCTACTTGTTAATTTTTCATACGGAACACGCTGCCATTTTGTAAGGAAAGTACGTATAAAAATTTAAATTGTTACCTTTCTGTGAATTTCAAAATTAACGAGGTGAACAGTGCAAAAACATGCGTCACTCATGAATGTCATGATATCCATACCTACCATTTATTAGGTTGTGAATAATATTTTTGTTCATAATTACACAATGCCACGTGCCAATGGTTAAAAGCTTAATTTTGAACTAAATCAGACATTTAAAAAAAGCAATTGCTGCGATTATAACTGCATTATTAGTCGCATGCAATTAATTATTGATGGGTTCTAATTCTGTACAATGCAGTTTCTAGAGAGATTTAATTAATAATGATAATTTACTTAACGAATTGAATCGATTATTAGAATCATCTCACAGCCTTCGAACTCGTTACTAATTTGTATTGGCCTCCATTAGTAAAGAGTGCATATTTACATAATTGTAAAGCAAAGCAAGTAGACCTTACTTATGTTTTTGTTAAGTTCTTACTTTGTCATTATGGGCGAACCCTTTGGCAGTAAATCTTTAAATGTTTCGTTCATTCTTTGATCGATAGTGTTGTCTTTGACCTGTTTGCGAAACTGATGAAGGAGGATTGGAATCGAATATTTGTACTGAAGTCTTGTGATGAAGGGGTAAAGGCTAGTTAATTAAAACTTAGGCAGCTTGTCCACGACTTATATTAGATCACAACTTTAGTTGTTAGAAAGGATAGCACCTTTTAGTGGTGAAGCTGGCATCAGCACTCGAAGGAACGTGTCGTTGCCTTGTTGCCTTTTATTATTGTTGGTGACTGCTACCTCCTCTTAACTTCTTCTGAGTAACTTTTATAAATATTTCGTAGTTAATTCTTATGTTGTCTTTTCTGCTGTACAGACTGCTATCATATTTAGAATATCTCCGACTAGGTACGCCCTTAATGTGATAGTAGTTAGCATTATTACCGCGATGGAAAGTATCAGGATATGGAAATAAATTTTTTTTGAAGTGAAAATTTTTATGGAAGAGCTTGGAAATTCGAATCCGCAACCTTTTCGTGTGACGGAAGTTTGAAATTTAAAAACAGCTGCGGAGTTTCACTTCTGCCGGGCGTCCCGTGACGGCAAATTTTTTTTGTTCAAATTTCACATCGGTAGACCTTGGATTTTCGCCTCCGCTACTTTCAAGCCATCTAAATCAAACGCAATATAATTTTCAGATATCATTTAGGCTAGATACAAACTTTTTGTTCTGAAAATTATTTCCAAGCGAGCGAAGCTGAACGTTTACGCTCTGCTGCTGTTGTGTATTGCGAACTATTCAGTATTGAGTAGTAGGTAACCCTCTAAGTTATACAGGGTGTAACAAAACACCCTAGTAATACTTAAGGGGGTGCATCAGATCATCAAACTGAACAACTTTCACTATGGAGCCAATACCGAGAAAAAATGAAAAAATCTGCTATCCCATTCATATTCCATTTGAGTCGCGCCGGTACTGCAGTTTTGTATGCAACAGCTGATTTTTATTTCGCGATTTCGAAGTTGGCCATAGTGAATGTTGTCTAGTTTGATGGTCTGAAGCACCCCCTTAAGTATTACTAGGGTGTTTTGTTACGCCCTGTATACTTATAATATCGACGTAAATCTATGTTTTTAATAACAAGATTGTAACGTAAGAAATAAAAGGAAAATTTAAACAAAGTTCCTACGAAATAAGTAACCGCGTTATCGAACAAACGATTACTGGCATTTTGTTATCGTATTGGTCAGTGCAATGTGCATTTTATGTTGTACAACCGGCACTAATACCCCAATCTATGAGTCATGTTTTACCATTTTACAGCTAGACTAGCTCCTTATCATTTGGTTTAAATTCTGAAGTAAATATCACATTGAAGAGTAGAATACCTTCTACTCTGAACTGTGAATACTGTTTATACCTATGAACCTACCTTCTACCTGGTTACATGTAGGTAGGTATGTCTATAATTTAATTAAAGTTTTCGTAAATAGTTAGGTAACACCATACAGGAGTAAAAACGTATTTAGCGTTACACAGTTCACTAAAGATTTTTAATTATGGGACCAACATTTTCAAAATTCAGTTGTTCCGGCCTGTTTCGATAGTCTAGACGCGAGATTCTTTGAATAGGGCCAGCTATGGTGAGGCATTAAGCTTTGGTGTAACACCCCAGGCATGGTGCCAAAGCACTTATCAAAGGCTACAATCGCAAACTTGCGAACGGTTTCCTTGCCCTCAGCAAGGATCAAATTTTTACAATAGCGAGGTCACAGGCCACTGCAAATTAAATAAGCACATGCACACACTGAATTTAAGTGACACGACCGGCTGCAGATTCTGCGAGGAGGAGATGGAAACTCCTCTGCACCTCCTATGTGATTGTGGCCCCCTGATGTATAAACGCAGCACTCATCTGGGTAGGCAGGTGCTGACACCAGATGAGATACAAACTATCCCGATCAAGAATCTACTGCGATTTCTGGCCGCAGTGGGGATTGGTAAGGAACTATAAAAAGGGCGTTCACAAAGGACCGGCGATGATCTACGTGGCACAGGCTTAGCAAGCATGTCAAGGCCCAAAACCCCAAATAATAATAAGAATATTCCGATACATTTCGGTCCAGCAGCCACTGACATTTTCTATGGAACAACTAACTTTTTTTCGCGATTTTAGGTTCCTTAGTAAAAGTTGTTCATTTTGATGGTCTGGCACTCGCTTACAATTCAATTCAATTCAATTCAATACTTACGGCCTTAAGTATATACGAATTTATGTTTACACCCTGTATAAATGGTGTATTTAGAACTAGTTTTTCCCTCGCGACTTCGCCCGCTTAGAATTGGTAATGCCGCAACGACAGAGTTTGATCACAACATTTTCGCATAGAACCTAGGGGTTCTGTATAGGTACAAGGTGTAAAATTAAATTTGACACTTACTAAGGCTAGGCAGCCTTAGTAAGTGTCAAATTTAATTTTACATGGACAGGCGTCCATTGACGCGAGCTGGCTGGCGGAGCGGGGAAGCGGAGTTTTATCAACCAATCAGGATTGCATAAAATCTCGGCCGAGACTCGGCCGAGCTCCTGATTGGTTAATATTTTTGCCAGCCAGCTCGCGTCAATGGACAGGCAGCCTTAAAGGGGTGCTTCAGATCATCAAACTGAACAACTTTCTCTATGGGATAAATATCGAAATCGCGAATAAAAATCTGCTGTTCCATACATTTTATTTTCAGTCGAGTTATGTTTGCAGTTTTGTATGGGACAGTGGATTTTTTTTTCGCGATTTCAGTGTTGGTCTCACCCACAGATTACCCCCAATAGATACCGCATAATGAACATTTTGTACACGCCCGAAGTCACCATTTTTGGCGGTAGGTGCGGGAAGCGGGGCACGAAACGGTGCAACGTGATTGGCCATTTCAAGGTCGCACTACTTCTAGCTCGCTCACTCGCGTTGCTTATATCAGTGAAAAACCATAGATGTGTGGCGAGCGTCGGCGGCCCTGTATGCGGTATCTATTGGGGGTTATCTGTGGTCTCACCCTTAGTAAAAGTTGTTCAGTTTGATGGTCTGAAGCACCCTTTTAAGTAAGTGTCTCATTTAATTTTACACCCTGTTTATTTAACACAATCATCAATATGATTTTGGTTCAGTTATTATTAGGTTAGAAGAGTAGAACCCTACTATGACTTTTGTCTTCGGGAATATAGTCGTAAAAATGCGTTCATTCGTCAACAAGTTGTATAAATAAGTTCATGTTATGAATAACATAATGTAACTGTAAGAATTACTTGTAAGTAATGTATGAAAATAACAACTTGTCGGTATTTGTTGAGCTTGCCTGAAGCGCAAGGACGTCAACTTTACCGGCGATTACATCTGCAAATCTTTTCACTTGACCGATTTTCGAATCTATCTGCATTACGTAGGTCACCTTTAATTCGTCTTTGAAACAGGTATAATATATTATGTCCGTTTGTACATATAACGATTAAATTAATTGGTATATTTTATAGTATTTCTAACGTGCACAACGCTATAAAATTGTTACGGTCATTTAAATACTCAAAAGAATTTTGACTTCTACAAATTGACTGCATCAGCTTTCGTGTTTATAATTATGTTGTAAAAGCTCAAAAACAATTTATCGATTCAAGACATTTAATATGTCTTACTCCTAATTAAAACTAAATAAAATGTTGTTAACACAATTTAGAAACCAATATCTAGTCAGTACCTTGTCAGATTTCTGTTTTAAATATATCCTAGTTGTAAAGTTACCGTAGCTCAAAGATTTTCATACAAATCTTAAATTACCTAATGCTAGCATTTAACTATACAGGGACCCTTGCTGACACTTTTTTAAGGGGATGATCAGAAAAACAAACTAAACTACTCTTTCTCTATGGTACCGCGAAAAAAATCTGCTATCCTACATTTCAGTCGAGTTATGTTTCAGTTTTGTATGGGACAGTGGATTTTTTCTCTAATAGGTTTGCAGTTTTGTGTGGAAGAGCTGAATTTTTTCGCGATTTCGATATTTGTGTAATAGTGAAAGTTGTTCAGTTTGACGGTCTGATCATCCCCTTAAAAAAGTGTCAGCATATTAAAAAAGACCCTATACAGGGTGTAACAAAACACCCTAGTAATACTTAAGGGGGTGCTTCAGACCATCAAACTGAACAACTTTCACTATGGAGTCAACATCGAAATCGCGAAAAAAAAATCCGCTCTTTCATACAAAACTGCAGTACCGTCTCGACTCAAATGTATGGGACAGCAGATTTTTTTAATTTTTTCTCGATGTTGGCTCCATAGTGAAAGTTGTTCAGATTGATGGTCTGAAGCACCCCGTTAAGTATTACTAGGGTGTTTTGTTACACCCTGTATATTTTATCAGAAATCTGACTAAATACCCACCGACACAGAGATTCGATCCGATCTTGTTTAAAAAATTAATTGACTTTAATTAGTTAATATTGAAAATAGGACGAAAAATCGTTTGTAAGCAGCGTGCTCGTGTGACGATCTCTCAATAACTACTCTTCTCTTGAATATAGGTACTCTACAATAACACGAGTGTCAAGCAAAACCTAAAGCTATTAAGAGATGAGTAAATTATAATAATTACACAAATTTCATTTTATATCCCGGAAATGGAGGCTTATTATCGTGCATTAGGTAGCACGCTGTATTAATTGGTGGCCAAGGTTGAAACACAATGGGTACGACCGGAGGCAGCAATCGCGTACGCAACTAATGGTGGATGTAGCAAGGAAAAAACAATCAAAGAGAATCGCTGACGTTTCTGTGATGTACATACACGTGAGGCGACGTAAATACCATCATTATAGCAGGGGCTAATAAATATTACGTTCTGTACAATGGACTCGGATCGTGACTGAACAAAGTTAGTTAATATACTTATACAGGGTCGTATATCGAGATGGGGACCTCTGGAACCAAGTTAACGAGAAGATAGCTTCTGAAAACCAGAAAAATATGGCCTGGCCCAGCGTTTACGTTGTGTTTGTTACCTTCGTAAAAATCTAGTTTTTTTAAAGTCAGCGTATCTATCCTTCATCTTTCTTTATCCATGGTGAATTTCAATATATTCTTATGGATTCTTTAGCAGAGGCTACATCAGAGGGCACAGTGGAGGAACAATTTATACAACAATACCGTACAACTCGATAACGAAATCATCAACACCACGATGAAGCCATAATTTTAAAATTTAGTTTGGTGGTCTGAGAGTATATAATACCCGCTAAGTTATGAAACTCATTTTACACCCTGTATTGTATTCTGTTGGGCATTCGGTTCGACAGAACGAATAACAAATGAAGAGGTGTTAAAAATGTTTAAAGAAAAGAGAAACATTCTGTAAACAATCGAAACCGGAGGGAAAAAATGATCGGACACTTGATAAAACCATACTGGAACTGAAAATAGAGGGGAAGAGAGGCAGAGGAAGACCCAGACAGAGTTATCTAGCCCAAGTGAAGGAAAAGGTGGATGTCGAGTCACATGTCGTATCAAGAACTCGAAGACGACGAGGACTCAAGAAGACGAGGGGAAAAGAGACAGGATTGGCGAATACTTCACCGACAAGAGCGTAGCTCTTAAATAAGATGATGATGATTGTATTCAGTCCTAATGTTAGTTGATCTTCCCATCTGGGCCAGGGACTTTTATTCGCGTTAATTTAAAAGTCGCTGTTAGACACGAGATCTATACATTTAGCGATGGATTATTCAGGAAAAAATATCACTGCGTCCCTCCGTCAATTAAATTCGTCACGCGATTGTCGTTTCACGTAGCCGTCATCGTCATCGTCACGGCTGCTGTGAGATTTACCTTGCTATGGTTTTAACAATTTTGAATAATATTAATTTAAATATCGTACATCATAATATAGATTAACTTGTGGTTTCTTTCTAGTCTTATGATGGCATTCTATTGGTTGGCGGGCAGTCATTATTAGGGTTATACCCTTAGTTATACCACACTTTAAAATGGCGCGATACAGTGACGTGTAGCCAGTACACTAGACGGCGCGTGACTATGTGAAAGCCAGGCAATTACCTTGCTTTTTTGTTGCCATTTTGGAGTACGGGCAACGCATCTACATATAAAAATATCTTAAGTTATACCTACCAATTCGTATCGAAATCGAAGGGGGCTTTCATTTAGATCTACACATGTGAGGTTATCCGAGTTTTCCCAGAGATGAGACAATTTTTTTGCCCCCGTAAACCCTCATCATGAAAATGTTATCGAAATCCTTAGTCATTTTCTAGAACGCGATTACAGATAAGATATACAACGTGTTAATGAATTAACTCAAAACTAGAAAGTAATTTGTTTAGAATCGAGAGCAGAATCGAATTATCATGGTTTCAATATAGGAAATTTTTTTCAAAATATTAAAAATTTTTTTTTGCAATATTTAAAATTTATTGAACCCGATGACAACCCACAAACGCACCCACCGCACGGGCACACTCACCCTACTTACTACCAACACAAGATTATAAAAATGTATCCATGAGTACGTTAGCGCTTTCTTTCAGTGCTGAAATGATAACAAATCATTATTACCTCAAAACTTAAAATGCTAATAACTTTAAATTTTAATTATAAAAATAATGAAATTATTGTTGCAATCTAATTATTTTGTTACAAATCAGTTGGGGTGTATGAGGTTTTGCGAACAAATTTTGCTCGTTTAATAGTATTTGTAAGTATATATACTGTAATTCTTTTTTTCTCATTCATACGTACCTAGCTAAAATTGCATGCATTATAAATGGTATCATTTTATTCTTGTTGCGATTAAATATAAAATTATTTCTTCTATAAGGTCCTTTTTAATATGTTGAATTTATAGAGATGATCAGACCATCAAACTGAACAGCTTTTTCTAAGAGACGAAAGTCAAAATCGCGAAAAAAAACAGTTGGTCCATAAAAAAACTGCAATCATATTATAGACTACCTTTATAGACTCAAATGTATGCGTTCACTGATGGCACAGCGATTTCAATGGTGGTCCGTGTTGTTCAGTTTGGTGGTCTTAAAAAAACCGTTAGCATTATTAAGTTGGACCCTGTATAGGGTTTTTCTTAATATGCTGACGGTTTTCAAGGGGATGATTAGACCATAAAATTGAAAACCACTTTATGGGAATAAAATCGAAATCGCGAAAAAAAACAGCTATCTCATACATTTGGGTCGAGCATCAGATTTGCAGTTTTGTATAAAACAGCAGATTTTTTTAAATAACGTCGTACCTTGTATACCTGCCTTAGGGTTCCCAATCCTACTATATAATATAGTATCCTACTATATTAGGGGCCCTACTACTATAATTCTGAGAAAAATATATAGAAGGCAAAACGACTATATTTTGATGAGCAAATAATTTGTAGAGAATTTAAATACAGGGTGTACAATAAAATGGGACAGCTACTCAAAGGGGTTCTTCAGACCATCAAACTGAACAACTTTCCCTATGGGACCAATATCGAAATCGCGAAAAAAAATCCGCTCTCCCATACAAAACTGCAAACATAACTCGACTGAAATGTATGGGACAGCTGATTTTTTTTTCGCGATTTCGATATTGGTCCCATAGAGAAAGTTGTTCAGTTTGATGGTCTGAAGCACCCCTTTAAGTAGCTGTCCCATTTTATTGTATACCCTGTATATTGATACTTAGGTCCAATAAAAATGACCAATAACTTAACATTATTTTAACAATTTTCTTTCTCTTCATCACATTTGTTCCATAAACAATTTTCTACTAAATATACTACTGAAAAGTGACAACAAGTTTTCCTAAAGTCCGATTTATCTATTTTTTTAGACATTATATTATTTCTGTATCGAATCCAGCGACTTCTGCGTTTACAGGATGCATTATTTTCTATAACGAATACGAAATAGAGAAATGATTTTTCCTTAAAAATAAGAACTTGGTAAGTATTCAAATTCAAACCAAAAAGTAGCAAAAAAATATAATTAAAAAAAATTTAAATGTTAAATTCGAAAAATACTATATTTTTTCTTATTTTTCCCCAATCTACTATATTTTTCGGGCACTAAGGCTCGAAATACTATATTTGGCCTAAAAATGTTGGCAACCCTAACCTGCCTATGTATTTATGATATTTCCATGAAATTGTTTTAAAATCGTAAAATATCTCAGGGATCGTTTTAATTGTAAACGATGTCAAGACTTACTTCGAATCCAGTTCCTGCATTTAACCAATTAATGGATGTTCTTAACTTCAACCGGTTACATTTCTTTATTTATTTGTTAAATTCATTTACAAATGTATTTCTAGAGATGTTAATTGCTATTCAAGAATACTACCTAGTTTTATCTGTGAGAATTTAAAGTTGAGTACACATATACATACATATGCTCACGACTATTTTCCCCAAGGGGGTAGTCAGAGATATACTGAAACCTCAGAACATCCACGTAAAAATTTTGTAAGTGGAATTTGTTGTGCAGTACCTATAGATAGATACCAAAGTACACTTTTTAAGGACGCCTACATAACGACATTTAAAATAAGCAATGTTGTACTTTTACTTACTAATTCATTTGTAAAACGAGCGAAAAACCAAGGCTTGCTCTTTTTCGTACCTACATCAAAAATACCAGTTATTTTGATAGGACTATAACAATTTAGTGCGTCGTTTGCATTCAATATTGGCAATTGTAACATTTGTATTCAAAAGTTTCTCAGTAAGTAACGGGTCGCGACTCCCGCACTAAGCAATCACCAGCACCAATGCTGAATCTAAAACAAGCATAATATATCGCACACATCGTGCGATCTGTTATGTTTCGCGACAATTAACCCACTGGCTTCAGCTGGTTCCAACCGAATTGATCCGATGTGTTACGGTAGATCGAGACAAAGTCGGTTTTTGGAGTCGTTGATCCTCACAGAGGCGGTTTTGCGGGAAAGCGGGCCGGAGGCGGACCAGGACCAGGCAGTGGCGGTCTGGGACTCAAAAAACTACCGAGAAAATTTTTCAAACAAGCGGCCCACTGACTTTTTCCCCAACTATGGCAAAAAAAATTACTTAGTTGTCGGTTATTTTAATGTATTTTTTTAAGTTACTCTTTTTAATCCTGGGGTGGGCCAAAAAGATTCTGGAGTGGGCTGGGCTATGCTATTTTCTGTGGGATCAAAATGAAGAGGGAAGAAGAGCTGGGCCGGCCGGACCGGCCCACGGGGATACCGGCCCACCGGGAAAAGTCTCGGTGCTCCCTGGGGCCAGACCGACGCTGCCTGCGGGAAGCGAATATGTCCGGACCCGCGCGTATTTCTGTGTGTTTTGTTGTGTATGGTGTGGTGTAGTGGTAATGTTCGAGTTTCTATGTACCCTACCACACAGAAAAACGCGCGGTTCCGGAGATATTCGCTTCCCGCAGGACCGCCTCCGGCCCGCTTTCCCGCAAAACCGCCTCGCAGAGTCGACACTGTGTGCGACTTTTCCTGCATTCTCTCGAAATTAAGATCAACGTCACAAATTAAAATTAATTTAATAATTTTGCTTCTTCAAAACAAAACAATATTTAATTACCGGTAAGAAAAATAAACAACATAATAAAAGTTATTGCGCTGTAACTTTTTTGTAGATGCCGCGAATTTATACCTAATTAATACAAAAATTCGTGTTTTTAAGGGGGATTTCCAATTAGGAAAATTGAAGGTCGTGTACGAGAATAAAAAAGGTGAAGGTAAAAAAGGTTTGTTGAAGCATTTTGCGATGCATGACGTCCGGTGAACGATTTGTCAGGCAGCAGCGGAAACATTACGTAGGATTTTTTCAGTGCGACAGCACATCAGTGATAATGACGTGATATCTATGGCTGCCTGCTGATCAAGTCAGCAAAAAAACCGGCAAAGTGTGAGTCGGAACTCGGGCAATCACTGTTCCGTACCACTTGTAAAACCAGTATAATAAGCGGAGTAAGTATAAAGTCAGATGGTAACTAAAGATCAGCTTATACTAAGTAGTTTTTTTTAATATCTAAACCATTATAAAACTGTAACAGAAGTGTGTCTGTACATTGAAGATATTTACAAAAAAAAGATTATGATATGGTTTTTAGATGTCCCTGATTCCAAATCACTAATTTGTGGATTTTTTTGTCTGTCTGTTTGTTTGTTTGTTTGTTTGTATGTTTGTTTGTTTGTTTGTGGGTTTGTTTGTTCGAGCATCACGCAAAAACTACTGAACCGATTTTGATGAAACTTTTTTTGTTTGATAGCTTATGATCTAACTTAAATATGGTATATAATTTATGCGGACGAAGTCGCGGGTAAATGCTCGTATATGAATAAAACAATCTAAGTTTGTGCCAATAACGATCGAAGTCGAAGCCTAACCTGATAATTTTCTCTTCATTTGTACCTCATTTCAAATGTTCATGAATTTTTTCAGATTTTACTTAGCTATGCTTGTGAATTATACCTACATTTAGGTGGGGACAGCATTTTTTTGAGTCCATTGCAATTTGCTGAAAAAAAATACAAAATGTATTTTTTGACTAGCATTTTGAAAAAAAAAATTTGTTAACCCCTTCTGCCCCAGAAAACTGGTCTCCAGATTAGAAATTCAGGTTTTTAAACATAATTTATGTGATTTGGCCATTAGGTGTTATAACTTATGTTAAGTTTCAGCTTCCTATATCTAACGGTATCTGAGAAAAACGCGTGTGACACACGGATGGACAGACACCAAGTGTTCCGCCAATTTTATTACGGAACTCTAATAACAACACAGTTATTTAATTTTGAACGAGACACGGCGCCTCTCGGAAATAATTATGTTTATCTTAATTAGCGTTTCTAGAGTTCTCTGGAGCCTGATTTACCTCTACGATGACGACGATACCTCTTTTCCGCTTTACCCTTTAGCTAAAGCGGAAGCTTTAGATAAAGCGGAAAAATAACTTATAAGTAAATTAAATTGTAGGTACGTCTGTAGAAGAGCTTCGTGAGCTACAATCCTAATACTTAGGTGTGTTAAGTTTAGTGTGTTAAATTTTTGAGTTATACTTATGAACGTATAATTTATTATAGTTGGTAAGTACGACGGAAAATTAGTCACGTGATAGCAACCATCATTGTGAAACGTAAGGAACGTACTAAGGAAGTTGTTTTGATCGAGACCTAAACAATCTGAACACCCTCTTGTTTAATTGTAAATTTATAAACATTGTTACAATCATGACTATGAATATATAGTACCTATACATATAGTAGCAGCTAGCTGCACATAAAAAGTCGCGGAAGTGGACTGTAAATGTGGTTACTGCTTTGGACAAATACAAGCACACAACAAATCTAATTATACCTGTTATAATTATCTATGTTTTAATTCAGTATTCAAAATTCCCATCCTTTTTTTACGTTACCATAAACTTCGGGCAAGGCTAAAATGTTCGAGAAAGGCCTACTTACATCCAAAAGCATAGGATGTTTGTAGATAGATAGATTTCTAAGATCCCCTGATGTACCTGCGCAGTTGACCGCGAAATTATACTGGCCAATCATAATTATTGATTATTATTAGGAGGCTATTGGCTAATTATTTTTTGCCCCCTTTTCGCTGCTATCCGACTTTGGACCCTTTCATTACTAAACGACTTCGAGTTTAGTCGGCTGACTATGCGCAAACCTACAAAGGATAATAATTTTCCTGGTATTTAACATACAGAATGAGTTAACAAATAGGTAAATGCAAAACATAAAAACCGATGAATACACTAAACACAAAAATAACAAATAAAAGAATACACACACACACACACACTCTACTCTAGAGCGTCGCCGCAAGACATGGCGCCCAACAGGCTAGCGGCATTCCCGCTCTGGATGGTGAGGCTGATTCTTTGTACCAGGAAGCTCGCACCTCTGCGGTCACCAGAGGTCTTTCCTGGTCGTACTGTCCTAATTCATTTCTAGTAGTGCAAGGAAAGAGCCTCCCGAAGAACCTTAATTTCGTCGTCGGGCGCACCCTGGGCACTGGGCAGTCAGCCTCGGTACGACCATTGCTGGCTGGCTAATCTTTCCACTACAGCGTGATGCGTTATAGCTCATGCTGACACGAAAGTAGAAGATTTGTAGTAGTTTTGTTTAGTTAGGTTAACATTTTCATGTAGGTATTATGTTTAGTTTGTAGGTTAAGGCACAGTATAAGAAAGAAAGAGTATCTATTACTAGATACAGTACGGACACTCCCGTTCTCACACCAACTTTTTATCCCCTCTATCGCACTCTGGTTACCTCGCACTGGTTACTCGTTACCTAAGACAATTTCTTTGGTTTCGCATGTGCTGACTGACGTCATCTTGTCAATTTCAATTTTTTGTATGCAGTGTCCGGGCTCTGGTTAAGGCACGATGGTTCTAACATCAAGTTTTTTAAAAGCCCCATAAAATTAATGCATAAATTAATGCAACCTCTTGTTATTTAGTATCATTGGCCGATTATCAAGTGAGTAGATGAATTCAATATGTACCTAAGTATTACTTGAGATAAAACATTTAAACGGTCTGTGGCAACAGTGACCGAGTGCGTCCTGCAGACCGCAGCGCCGGGCGTGCGCCCGCGCCGCGCCGCCGGCGAGCGCGCCGCACCTCTCTGCGTTTAGGCATGCAAGGTTTGCATATTTTCTGTTTACAAACAAATAAGGATAATATTGAGTTTACATTCTGTTGAGCAATCTTAATACATACCACGCCTGTGTTGCCATATTTACAGATTTAATTGATCTGTATTTATACAGATTTTTTACTTCTGTGGTTCAGGAGGACAATTGCGGTAATAAATCGCAACTGAACCATGATTGGACCGCTTGCGAAGCTTAGCTTTTTACACATTTGGTATTGCGCCAATCGCGGTAAAGCTCATGACAGCCGTTAGACCCGTTATGACAGATGACTCAAACGTTAAAAGCTGTCAGACACATAGTAAATAAGTAAAGTTTAGCGCGATACGGAATTAACACAGTTGAATAGTAATTGGATTGGAATGTGATTAGAACTGAAATTGGAGTAGGACTGAACTTGGAGGTTTTAAATTAGCGCAATTGGGCCCCTGATACAATATATTTGACACAGAAAACAGATTTAATAATTTTCATGCAAATGCATACCATTTTCATAACTTTATAGCATAAGAGGATTAGTACTTTCTTAAAATCAATGGAATTTTTTAAACACGCGGTTTTGTCCGATTTCTGTTACAATGTACAGTTTTAATGCTGGAATTAATTTAAGATTTGTATGAAAATCTTTGAGCCACTGAACTCAAACTCAAAAATTTTTACTTCTTCAAAATAATAGTTGTGCTTGTGACGTATAATTGTTTTAAATATACCTGCTAGCTACTACTTGATTTTTGGCGTTTGTTCCTGGTAACACTGATCTACGTTGTGTGAATTGACCTCAGAGGAAGGATCTCTTTATTCTAAAGCATAAAGTAGTAAAGAGATCCATCCTCTTAGGAATTGACCAAGGATTTTAGAATCATAAAGGATGCCACTCCTCCTTACAAGCATGGAAACAAGCAAATTGGCCATGGCGGTCGGTAATGTTCGACCTGCTTTAGTACGTCTTCGTCGTCGATATTTGTAAAGTTTTTGTGTCCCTTTCCATAAGAACAAAAACTAAAAAAAAAAACTTTTTTTTCTAATTTTTGTCGTTGGATTAGAAAGGGACAAAGTAACAAAGAAAACAACGACGGGAATTTGCGAAAGAAGAACGATCATTACCGACCACTTAGGAGTATTATCATGTTTCACCGCTTGTTAGGCAGTCTGTACTCCAAGGTCTAGACAATACCTATTCCAGCTTCCTGGAGTTGTCTTAATTATAGCATTTTGAATTGCCAACTTAAAACCAAATTATCCTGTCCTAAGCTTAGACTATGTAATACACTACGTTCCTAAGATGTTACCTGTACATGCCTGTACCTACGGTACCCTACCTACTAAAATATTTTACTGAAGGGAATGCAATTTGAATGGTCTCGTAAAAGCAACTCGTTAATACTCGTCATTACATCGGAATTTTGAATCTTTCGTTGACTTACGAATTGCATAAAGTAAAGTCAATGGCATTGTTTTTGTAAATAAATAAGTAATATATTATTTATATATATTCGTTCGTATTTTAGTTTCTATTATTGAGAAATTAAACATTAAAAAAACTAAGTACCTACTTACCTACCTTCCTATACACTTTTTTAATGGGATATTCAGACCATCAAACTGAACAACTTTCTCTATGCGACCAATATCTAAATCGCGACAAAAATCTCATACACTTACATTTGTCTTGAGTAGGTTGGCAGTTTAGTATAGAACAGATGATTTTTTTTTTCGCGATTTCGATGTTGGTCCCATGTTGGTCCCATAGTGAAAGTTGTACAGTTTGATGGTTTGATCATCCTCTTAAAAAAGTGTCAGCATATTAAGAAGGACCCTATAGATTTCGTGAAACATTCCAATGTTTTTCACAAAGTATGCATAAATTGATTGATTAGATAACGTTATACCTAGTTAGTAATTAGGTAGGTAGGATGAAGCAAAAGTGAGTAGGCGGTCGGTGCGGAATGAATTTGAACGCGTAGCGTTTTTAGTTGCTTGATAAAATAAAGGGTGTAAACTTTAAATACATTAGATTTATTATAAGGGTTGTTTCAGACCAATAATAAACGGAACAACTTTCACAATGGGAACAACGTTGAAATTGCGATAAAATTGAGTTACAAATTAGATATCTACCAGTACTAGGAAGGTATACTTACTAGTAGGTAGATACCAATATAAGTAGTTAAAGTAGTCATTGACGTTTTCTAAGGAAAGAATATTATTTTCTTTCTTGATTTCACTTTTGTTCCCATAATGAAAGTTGTTCAGTTTGATGATCCGATCTTCTACAGTAGATAGTAAAGTAGGTATTTAAATTTACACCCTGTTAAATTTTATTGTCAGATTCCATTAGAAATATCAATCTAAACTATTATAAAACTGTAACAGAAGTGTGTCTGTACTCTGTACATTGAAGATATTTACAAAAAAAAGATTACGATATGGTTTTTAGGCTTCCCTGATTCCAAATCACAAATTTTTGGACTTTTTGTCTGTCTGTTTGTTAGTTTGTTTGTTTATTTGTTTGGATGTTTGGGTGTTTGTTTGTTCGAGTATCACGCAAAAACTACTGAACCGATTTTGATGAAACTTTTTTTGTTTGATAGCTTATCATCTGACTTAAAATCTGGTATATAATTTATGCGGACGAAGTCGCGGGTAAAAGCTCGTAAAATATAAACATGGCGTTAAAATAAAGATCTAGATACTTAGTAACTATTAAATAATCTGTGGTGCTACTTGTTTTGACGCCATGCTTGGCTATAGTTATTTTATTTATGACGAGCTTTTGACCCACGATTTCGTCCGCGTGGATTAGCCCT
The DNA here is from genome assembly GCA_922987775.1 of Agonopterix subpropinquella. Taxonomy (NCBI): domain Eukaryota; kingdom Metazoa; phylum Arthropoda; class Insecta; order Lepidoptera; family Depressariidae; genus Agonopterix; species Agonopterix subpropinquella. Next base: position 43,060,031 of record OV277693.1, on the reverse strand, counting down.
TTATTCGTCGATTTTCAAAAAATCCCCTACATCCTCTGTAGAATATACATTCCAAACATGTTTCTATCTTCAGCGGTTTAGGCAGGTTGTCTGTCAGTCAGTCAGTCACGAAACTCTTTTGTAAGTATAGATCAAGTATAGATAGATAAAACTTCTATAGTGGATATTTTCTGAACTAAGTTCATTAGGATAGTTTTTGTTGACCATCCATTTCTAATATTAAGAAAATAATAATAAGTAAGGCAGTTTACTAAATACATGCAAGTAAATAGACTTTGTTTCTGTTTGCTCCGGCGCCAATAATTCTGAATGACAATAAAATTGTTGGTCGTAGACGTAGATATTTATCACCTGTTGCAATTTCCGCTATTTGCTGCAGTTATTCTCTTCGAGATTACATAATTAACAGATTTAATATTTTTACTTGACATTGCAAATGTATTGCTGACAGGATGACGTACGAAGCGAGTTTTTGTCAAAACCAGACTTGCAGGATGGCTTCTAGGTGGATGGATGGATGACGTCCCATAACATTTACATTACTAGTAGGTATACGGTAATATAGGTATGTGTCCGAGGTCCGACCTCTTGGGCTACAAAGTAACATAAGTACTTTATATTTTTTGTCGGGTTGTACCTGGTTCAATTAAATACTGATTACTCCAGTCTATTTATATCTGATACTTTCTTGTGTTGACTCGAACGCTTTTTGCAGCATGCTCGGCGAGGCGTGATCAAGTTTTTCTAGTTTCTAGACAGGCCTGGCCCCTGGGATAACTGTCAAGTCAAACTATTCTGAGACAGACCCGCGTTCTCACATTAGTAACTAACTAAATGATATATACATAATTATATAGGTGCCTAATTTATGCTTTAAAAACGAACCGCGACGGATTTTGAGAACAGTTCAGTTTTTATACAGGGTGTACAATAAAATGGGACAGCTACTTAAGGGGTGCTTCAGACCATCAAACTGAACAACTTTCTCTATAGGACCAATATCGAAATAGCGAAAAAAAAAATTTCCGGTGTCCCATACATTTCAGTCGAGTTATGTTTGCAGTTTTGTATGGGAGAGCGGATTTTTTTTTCGCGATTTCGATATTGGTCCCATAGAGAAAGTTGTTCAGTTTGATGGTCTAAAGCACCCCTTTGAGTAGCTGTCCCATTTTATTGTACACCCTGTATACAACGTGTAGCTATTAGCGCAAAACCTCATACAACCCCAACCGATTTATAATAAAATAATTAGATTGAAACAATAATTTCATTATTTTGATAGTCAAAATTTAAAGTTATTCGCATTTTAAGTTTTGAGACAAAAATGATTTGTTGTCATTTCAGCATTGAATGAAAGCGCTAACATGCTCATGGATACATTTTAATAATCTTGTTTTGGTAGTAAGTAGGGTGAGTGTGCCCGTTCGGCGGTTTGACATCGGATTCAGAAAATTTTTAATTTTACTAACAAATTATTTAATATTTTGAAAAAAAAATCATATGTTGAGACCATGATAATTCGATTCTGCTCTCGATTCTAAACAAACTACTTTCTAGTTTTGCGTTAATTCATTAACACGTTGTATACTTATGTAAATTTATGTTTACCTATGTCCAGCACTGGTAGTCCACCGGCTTAGTTCGTTTCGTTCGTTTATATCTTCGTATATTCAGCCAGAGAACATAAAACGCAATGGAAGATTTGCAAAGAAAAGCAGCACAGAAAAACTGTTTGTTACGCCGACAACGATTTAGTGAAAGTGACCGCAGTCCGACGACAGCTTTAGTTTAAGAAAGCCTTAACCGTTCAATAATATGTAATTTATATATTTAAGGAAACCCAGAGCTATTTATCAATGTAATGGAATGTAATACTTTCCATACCTACAAATTGTGAATAAAACCGGTATGGGTTTAACATGGAGCTAACAATAACGGCTCGTTTGGTCGAATCGAGACCGTGTGTGCAGCCACGCCTGCGCCCGCGCCGCGCCCGCGCCCGCCCGGGGTTCGAATTTACCATTAGTTCTACTACAGCAACAGTTGCCACTCTTTCAAGTGATTCTCTTTGACTCTTTCCTTCTCGTAATGAGGCGTTTTCCAAGGCTAGTAAAACAAAAAATCTGTAGATGGCAATATAAAAGTTTAGAAAAACCTGTCACATTGACAGTAAAAAGCGCTGTTTGCCTGCGGTTAGCACAGGAAGCTGGAATAGGTATTGATGGGTTTGCCCAAAGAAATTGCACCGAAAGCACAGTGTAAGAAAGAGTATCTATTACCAGATGCAGTACGGACACTCCCTTCCTCCCACCAACTTTTTACCTCACCCCCTCTATCGCCCTCTGGTGACTTCGCACTATTTCTTTGGTTTGGCATGTGCTGACGTCATCTTGTCACATTAAATTTTTTGTATGCAGTGTCCGGGCTGTGCCTAAAGTAAGGTTCAATTTCATTGGGTTTGCATCATGTCTTTTTTTTAATGATATTTTTACGGCTCTGGATTGCATCTTGTCTAAAAGGTGGTGTTGTCAGTGGATAAATTGTTCACTACCAATAACACTGAAAATGTAACGTTTGTTACACATAAATGAACAGGTTAAGTATGTAATTTAGTTTTAAGTCCCGTTATCTGTAATTTTAATTTTATTTATCTGTTGTAATAAAGTCATGTCATCAATGAACATTCACTGTACAGAAAGTCGATGAATTCAAAGTATCAAAACGTTCATAAATTCTTAATAATGACGAATTACTCCCTAAAATTAGGGAATCCAGAAAAACATAGGCTACTTGGTACTATTACCAAGTAGCCTATGTTTTTCTGAATTCCCTAATTTTAGGGAGTAATTAGCCTAAGTTTTTCTGGATTCTCTAATTTTAGGGAGTAACTCGTCATTATTAAGAATTTATGGACGTTTTGATACTTTGAATTGACTGATTTGACTATTCAAATCAGCTACTCTGTATCGGACTTCAAAACGTGGGCTTTGTATGAACATTTGTACTAAATAATGAGTTGTGACGTCATCAACATTTCATTTTTAAAGTTTATCTTGTTATTAAAAATAGTAATATTCAAGGTAAAGACTAAAATAGGAGTTAAGCGTTATTTTCTAACCCTTTTTTTACTGCGAAGATAAAAATAAAATATATTGTATGTCGTCAAATACCCAATTGTAACGCCCCATCCTTCCAGGTTCCAGTGTTTTTGAACAATTCAGAGTTGACTTTTGATGATTTTGGTACTATTGAAAAAACGGCATTTCTAGAAATTACAAAATGGTATCTAGAATGTGTTTGTAAAAACGGATACCAAGTTATAAATAAACTTTAATAGTCAGGCACGATTCAAGAAAAGGCTTTGCATGGACTTGAATTATTAAAACATCGTGACAATGAATTTTCCTTTTACTACGATGCTTTTAGAATTTGAAGCGGCGCGGCTGCATAAGAAATTGAATCCCTCTAGTTAGGCATGTTGTAGTTACTTAATCGTTACTTACATACAAACATTCTTTCTTATCGTGTGGGCAGAGCCCTGGCGATAAGTAAAAATATTAACAAACATTATAGGGTCATAATATGCTGACGGTTTTTTAAGAGGATGCTCAGACCATCAAATTGAACAACTTTCTCTACTGGCACTAACATCGAATCGCAAAAACATAATTGCTGTTAAAAAAGTTTGCAGTTTTGTATAGATAGAGTGAAAAACTCGTAAGAGCAAAAGAGAAAATTTTTCAGGAGGAAGTAAAAACTACATTCAATAACTTTTATGTAAGTTCGGGAGTATTTTCGAGGTTATTATTAAACGCTATAGATGGCATTACGAGTATCGGATTATTTTTTGAGTGAAATTAGGACATGGCTTATGAAATTTCTTTCCAGAAATGTAATACTTAATTTAAAAAAAACAACATTTCATTCCCGAGGTCTTCACTTTAAGGCGACGATACATACGTTTACATTTCGTAAACGTCTCCTTTGTAACGATCGTGAGCGAGTTTGTCTCGCACTTGGCCGATTTTCGGGAGGCCGTGTCCACAACCTTTTTTGAGAGCTGGATCCGCGCCTGTTTGGAGTACTAATTAATAACCATGTTTTTCCTATTGCTGTCTCCGTTTTGCAATGGAGGAAACTAGGAAATTAATTTTTCCTCCTCCTATATTCATTGATTAATATTGCGAGTTCCAAGATTGCAATGTCTACGTGGACGCCGCTGTTGACCCTAGTTTACAGGAGTTACAGCGGAGGCAAGAGTGGTGGGCCTATGTCCGTTAAAAACTGATGATTCCTTTCCCGAAACAGCTCTCTCCGAACACCATTGGTTTCGATTTAACCAGACCCTTCTTAGATAGGTAAACAATTTATTTGCATGAGTAACTGCATTCTTCTCGTCAATCTCTTTTCATTTCATAGTTGCACAGCAAAGGTACTGTGGCCACGGGACATTCTAATTACCAAAAAGGTTACCGATTTTCGTTTTGATATTGTTGTAAGGTACCTACAACATTACTAATATAATAACTACAGTCTCAAAGATCACAACCCGAAGAACTAAAAAAATAATAAAAGAAATTGCCTTACATTTTTAAATTTCCAGGTTACCTAACTACTACAGGAAGGTGGTGTCTACATATTATCAAAGTATATACTTATAACATACGTTTTATATATACTTTGATAATATTCTTATGTGGCTTTTTAACTAAAATGCACTGTTTAGTAAGTAGGTACTTTATGTTGGCGCTGAAATAAACAAAAAACAAAATTGAGTAAGTAACTAATTGATTACGAAAACGTTTTCCGAATTGCGAATTATTTTGTTTGTCAAAATAAGCGGCCAATGAAAAGTAATTCAATGACGCACCTTATCAAGATTAGTATGCAGATTACCAAGGTTCAATAAAATGTATTTTTACTAAAAGTTTGACATCCTAAGATATTTGGTAAGTCGAAATATTACTTAAAATATAAAATTATTTTTAATTTACCTATAATTCTTAATATGCTGACACTTTTTAAGGGGATGATCAGACCGTCAAATTGAACTTTCTCTATGGCACCAGGATCAAAATCGCGAAAAAAAATCTGTACTTCCATACAAAACTGCAAACCTACTCGAGCCAAATGTATGGGACAGTTTTTTTTTCGCGGTTTCGATGTTGGTCCCATAGATAAAGTTGTTCAGTTTGATAGTCTGAACACCCCCTTAAAAAGTGACCACTGATAATTACTAACAACATTTCGAGGGTGTATTCAGACGATGAAACTAAACAACTTTCTTCCTTTTAGTTTCATTGTCTGAATACTTTAAAAAATAGGTAAAGGAAAAACTATCGTAAAATTGATAATTTTAATGAATAAATTACATTCATAGATTCATAGATTCTTTATTGTACACAAAAACATAGTTATGAAAAAAATAAATAAATAAATTACATGAAGATGTAAATAAAGACATAAACACTATGGATATGATGTGAAAACGGTATTTGTAAGAAGTAGAGCGGCTCGCTGTATTCTCTGCCTACCCTACTGGGAAATAGGCGTGACGTTATAGACAGACAGTTAAATAAATATCTAAACTATTATAAAACTGTAACAGAAGTGTGTCTGTACATTGAAGATATTTACAAAAAAAGATTACGATATGATTTTTAGATGTCCCTGATTCCAAATCACATTTTTTGTCTGTCTGTTTGTTTGTTTGTTCGTTTGTTTGTTTGTTTGGGTGTTTGTTTGTTCGAGTATCACGCAAAAATTACTGAACCGATTTTGATGAAAGTTTTTTGTTTGATAGCTTAAAATCTGATATATAATTTATGCAGACGAAGTCGCGGGTAAAAGCTCGTAACAATTAAAAATGTTATATTTATCTATACTGACACGGATAATTGTAGCTAGATTGTATTAACAACTTTTTTCTACTTTGTTTAATTACTAAATGTCTAAACTAGGACGCAACTTCGTTTTGTTTGGAGCGCTTTATCATACAACAGAATATAATGAAGCGGTCGCGTGGTCATATTTCATCGACTCAATTAAATTGTCACTTCTCGACTCTCTCTTGTGGTGGCAGGAGATATGTCTAGTACCTTGTAGGTATACAACGTGTTAATAAAAAAGCGCAAAACCTCATACACCCCAACTGATTTATAACAAAATAATTAGATTGAAACAATGATTTCTACACCCACTCCTTTACAGTCCAATCTGTCAGACTCTGGAACTCGTTGCCTGAGTCGATTAGACGTGCTCCTTCGCTGGATGTTTTCAAGTCGAAGGTCAAAGCTTATTTCCTAGAACTGTGACTATTTTATTTATTATAATTATTATTTTTTTTTTCTTCTCCTTTCCTCTCATTCTGCTTTCCTTCTCAGTCATGGTGGTTGTATGTGTGTTTGTGTTATCTTTCCTTTACTATATATTATAGCTGTAGCATGTATATTTTATGCGTATATATTATGTATGTATATATTTATATATGTAAGTATATGTATGTCTATTATTATGAAATGCGTTTATTTTTCGGTTTCTCCTTTATTTCTGATATTTACTATTTATTTTATATAGCACCGACCCGTTGTTCTTTGTTTAAATTTCCTCTACCCTAAGGTTGTCTGGAAGAAATCGCTTTTTAGCGATAAGACCGCCTTATTTGTACCATTATTGTTTTTTTATTCCTATGATGTATCTGTGTTTGGTGTAAATAAAAGTATATTTCATTCAATAATTTCATTATTTTGATAGTTAAAATTTAAAGTTATTCACATTTTAAGTTTTGAGGTTAAAATGATTTCTTATCATTTCAGCAATGAATGAAAGCGCTAACGTACTCATGGATACATTTTAAGAATCTTGTTTTGGTAGTAAGTAGGGTGAGTGTGCCCGTGCCGTGGATTGACATCGGGTTCAGGAAATTAAAAATTTTTATAAAAAATTATTTAATATTTTGAAAAAAATTACCTATGTTGAAACCATGATAATTCGATTCTGCTCTCGATTGTAAACAAACTACTTTCTAGTTTTGCGTTAATTCATTAACACGTTGTATAGTGTGATCATAAAAATACTATTACTAGAGTTTACCCGCGACTTCGTTCGCACGGGTTCCCGTTATTGTAGCGAGATAAATGATGATCCAGATTTTAAGTCCAATCATAAGCTTTCGAGCACAAAAAGTTTGATCAAAATCAGGCTAGTAGTTTTCACGCGATACACGAACAAACAAACAAATAAACAGACAAAGAATCCAAAAATTGGTGATTTGCAATCAGGGACACCTAAAAACCATATCGTATTTTTAGGGTTCCGTACCAAAAGGGTGAAAACGGGACCCTATTTCTAAGCCTAGGTGCTATGGTACGGAACTCGCACTTGACTGATTTTATTTTTATTATCATTTATTTATAGTCACACTTCTGTTACATTTTTATTACAGTAGAGATGTATAATGGGTTATTTTGAGTTCACGATTTTTTATGTGAAAGATCGGAGATCCAGCCAATAAAAGCCTGCGTCGTCGGCGCCGCGCCGCCGGCGCAGCGTTGCCCAGACTAAGGTCGGTTCCGTATGTGTGTGGCGGACCCATAAATGAATCATATAGAGGAACTGACAGCTGAGAGAGCGAGATGTACCTAGCGGCGCCACTGTATAATAGAAAGAGATACGTAACGCGAGGCAATAGAACCGTTTTTGGGAACTTGTCAGCACAATCGACTGGGTTAATATTCGTGCTCTGTGAATAATTAGTGAATCTAAAGTGAAGTCGTAGATTATTTTGTGAAATATACTAACACTATTTCATTAAATTACCTACGATTTCACGTTAGATTCACAATTATACACAGAACTTGAAGTTTTAGGGTGCCGATAAGTGCCGACAAATGTACAAAAAACGGTTTCATTTGACAACTCATGTCAGTTACTCTATTCCGACAGGTATAATAACTTTATGGGTGGACCTTAGGAGGTCCCGTACTTGAATGAAACTTAGTAATAAGTGTAGAGTGAAACAAAACTAACCAAAAAGTAAATTGGTTGTATTGTAAATTTGTAACCTGTCGAAGTTGGGGGAAGGGTATTTCTCCTTACGATAAGTACCTTTTGTATCAAGAGTGTGAAACTCATAATCTTTCTTATTAGATAGTCCGTCCACTCAATCTTCTACGCATTTATTGTGTTTAAATTTTAATGAAAATTCACGATAGCCGTAAAATATTATGATAATGGAAGAAAACGAACAAACATCTCACACACTATCAGTTCAACCAAGCCAAATACGTTCCGTAACGATCATTGTTTTGCTACTGCTTTCTGGATGATTTGTCTATTTTACTAGTAATTTCTACTTTTGGATCCGGATTTTGGACATGCGGACGTTTTTTTAAAAATTGCCTTAATTTTTTCTATAATAATTTTTTATAATAATTATGACCCCAGTCCTTAAAATGCTTGAAAAATTTAATAACAGCCTGAATTTTTCAGGCGTGCTCTGTGCAAGACTGTGTAAGGCAAATGTTATTATATAGTGAATAAATAATAATTTCGCCACAAATGTATAGTATAGCCGACATGCTGACAAAAGAGGTCATACATGACGACACAATGTTTGTTTATGTACCGCAATCGCTTTCCAACTTGCTGTATTTCACCATTTGTCTGTATTGTGTTCAATTTTATATTTATATATTATATTGAAACAGGCTTTCTGAAATACTCTATTACATTGAGATAATCCTACAGAATGAAACAAAACACCCTAGTAATATTTAAAGGGGTGATTAAACTGACCAAAATCGAGAAAAGATTTAAAAAGAGGAAAGCACATTTTAAATTTTTTGTTCCACTTTGTCTCCATAGTGAAAGTTGTTCAGTTTGATGGAATAAACCACCCCTTTAATAAATATTACAAGGGTATTTTGTTACACCCTGTATCTATAATTACAAACTATATTGGGATGGTATGTAATTGCTCGTTTAATATACAGTGTGTTACGGTAAACAGTTGCATGTACCCATGACTAGTATTTATTCTGTGCCCATGATACTGAACAACTTTCCCTAAGAAACTTATAGGAAAATCGTGAAACAATTTTGGACTACATTATTTTACAATCGAAGTTTTGTATAAAAAGACGATTTTTTTTCCCGAATTTCCTGTAAGTTTCTTTGGAAAAGTGGTTAGGTATCATGGGTATAATTGTTAAAAATCCCCTTGTGGTGTTAGCCACATAAGTAACAACACATTTTATATGTGAAATATATTTTAATACGCCATTGAGCAGAAGAAACCGAAAATCAATAATTCGAACAAAAAACGACAACTAACTTTTTTCATCATTAAATAACTAAAGAGTATTTTATCTAATACATAAAGTCTTAACAAGGTCTTAACATCGTCCCTCAATTTTAAGGTATTTTAAACTAAAATATTGCAAACAAAAATAATATAAATCTTGTCATGAAACAAAACATAAAATGTTCACTATTTTTTCTAGCTGACTATACATTTGGGCATACATACAGTCAAATTAAGAACTAACTTTACAAATACTTCCTTCGACAAGCTTTTCGTAAAAATATCTGCTAAATTATTTTGAGACGATACATATTCTATATTAAATTCTTTCTTTTCAATTAAATCTTTCATGAAATGCAGCCGGATATCTATATGCTTAGCTCTCTTACTGTTTTCGAATGACTTTGTCATTTCAATAGCACTTTTATTGTCCATGTACAGCACATATTTCGTTTCAGCACTGTCACGTAAATTAAAATCTTTGCATGGTCCTTTTATATTCAGTAAATCGCATGCACTCACAGCAGCGGCCACGTACTCCGCTTCTGCCGTAGAAAGCGCCACACAGTTTTGCTTGCGAGAAAACCATGATACGATGTTGTTGTTGTAAAATGTAACTGAGCCAGATATGCTTTTTCTATCTTTTTTATCCCCGGCCCAATCAGCATCAGAGTAAGTTTCAATCATATCAGGTCCATCATGTTTCTGATATACGAGTCCACGTGTTTTCGTCCCTTTCAAATAACGTAATACTCGCTTTGCTTGCACCCATAAATTATGCGTAATATTGGCTCAAAAATGATGTTGACGCGAGGTTCTGTCATATTTGACAGAACCTCGCGTCAGACACGCGCGTTAAACGCATCGGCCGCTGGCATCGGAAGTCCACCTTAACAGTGTTATGCTAACACCATGTATTTTACAAAAAAAATCTGTTTGAGCTGAATCTAGATTAAGGTTCATATTATAACACAGTCGGGTTAGAGTCTCTTTCTTGACTAGACTATAAAACAGCTGAACAAATAATACAATCTAGCACACAGATAGAATATATTCTGTAATTTTTTTTTTTTTTTTTATTGAATAAAGAAATTTACAAAACAACAAGGACCTAAACCCGTCCCACGAAAACCTGTATGGGTTTATCTGGGGAAGGGGCGTTCACATTCACGGACCAAATAGGTATTTCTACTTTTACATAGGTATGTTATACAGTATGTTAACACAACGGTACTTATTTCTAAATATTTTTTCATCATCGTGTGTAAGTATCCTACTGAAAATTATTTTATTACTTACCATACTACATTATAAAACTAAATAAGATAAGTAATAAATCTTCTATACGCATTTAATGTTACACCCTGTATTTATCGACCATCAGGGTTACCAAAAAGTACACGTAAAGTCACACGTACTTTTTCTGTAATGCGGCCGGCTCACGGATTAATAGGTAAACAATTAGTATGACAAAACTACTAAGAGAAAATACAATTTTTCCCAAAGATTTTTTTTGGTCAAAATCTTTGATTTTTCCTTTAAAATTATAATTTTCTTGTTCTAAAAAGTATTTTTTTTCAGCATAATTATAAAAGTAGTCCCTGCATGTCGCCGGCATGGCACAATTTTCTCTATGGGATCAACATGGAAATCGCAAAACAATATATCCTGTCCCATACATATAGTTTGAGCAGCAGGTTTGCAGTTTTGTTGGAAAAGCTGTTTTTTTGTGATTTCGATGTTGAGTAGAGATAGTTGTTCAGTTTGATGGTCTGATCAACCCCTTAAAAAGCCGTCAACATAATATTAAGAAGGACCATGTATGTGTGAGGGAGGACGTAAATGAAGATTAAATATTTATCATCTTAAAAACACAAAGGTTTAAAACTATTAACAATGTGGCAACCATTAGCAATTATTCGCGACTTGTGCCGGGCTCGAGCTCGCACTATTGTTTTTTTTTTAATTGCGGCAATTTCCGTGCCGGCGAGTCTCATCGCCATACACGCGAGAGCTAAAAATATATTCCAACTTAGCCTTAGTTTTTATTAACCACTTCATGAGCTGCCTCCGAGATTCCCATGAGATGTTTATTGAATTGTTAGTTTGTATTTTGCTTTTTGTTTGCAACACGTAAAGTGTTATTTGTATAATCGAGCGTAAAATGTTTGTGCTTGAACGGTAGAATATAATTTTTAAATAGTAGTTCGTTCTCTAAATACAGAGCCTTTAATTTATTGGCGAACCTCCCGAGGACCTTGGACACTCAAGCAGTCATTTCATTCCATTCTTCACGGTCCTGTGCTTATCTGATCCTATGCGAACCCGTCACTCCCACAATGTCATCAGACCAACGTGCTGGTGGTCTGCCCACTGACCTCCGTCCCTCTCTTGGCCACCACTCTGATATTGCCTTGGTCCACAAGCCGTCTTCCCATCTTTATTAAATAAATTGAAAAAAAAAATCTATCCAACAAATTCTTTGCTTGACGGTCATTTCATAAAATGGGGAAAATTTTAAAGAAGAGGTAAACATGACTGTGCGATATTGAAATATGCATTTGCTGACATTTTACGCCACGATCAGGTGGTTGGAGGTGGAGGGGGTGAGGTAAGTAATTGGTGGGAGGCAGGGAGTGTCCGTACTGTATCTAGTTTTTCTTCTTTCGTGTCATATCGCATGACAATTATTCATGCTGTAGTGGAAAGATTAGCCGACTTAGTAATACTCAAGGAGTTGCTTCAGACCATCAAACTGAACAACTTTCTCTATGGATCAAATTCGAAATCGCGAGTCGGTACAGCAGTTTTGTGTGGGACAGCTGTATTTTTTTCTCGATTTCGATGTTGGCTCCATGGTGAAAGTTGTTCAGTTTGATGGTCTGAAGCACCACTTTTTAGCGATAAGACCGCCTTATTTGTACCATTCTCGTTTTTTATTCCTATGCTGTATCTGTGTTTGGTGTAAATTAAAGTATATTTCATTCATTCATTCAAGCACCCCCTTGAGTATGACTAGGGTGTTTTGTTACACCCTGTATAGTACTAGATACTCTTTCTTATGCAGTGCCGTGCCGATACGAGTGAGTCGCTGACCCTACACTACTTTATAATAGTGTGACATAATGTTTGTTTTGATTAACTCTTGTTATTTATAAAGAAACCGTTAAATCCGCTAACGTTTACTATTTATAAACTAGTAAACTACCTACCGATTAATTAACATGGAAATTGGAAAATGATTCATTGAATGAATTATGAATTGACTTTGAAGTAGGATTGCAGATTATTCAATATGAAAACAAACATCGTGATCATCATAAGTTAAAGACCAATTTTCTTTTATGAAAACAAATAGTCAAACTATCTCAAGAACGTAACCGACCGTAAACCGACCTAATCTTATTTATGTAGTTCCTAGCTGTTGCCCGCGACTTCGTCTGCGTTACCCAGATAAAAAGTACCCTATGTGTTAATCCAGGCCATAGTCTATCTGTATGCCAAATTTCATCAAAATCCGTTCAGCAGTTTTTGCGTGAAAGCGGAACAAAAATCCATCCATACTTACAAACTTTCGCGTTTATAATATTAGTAGGATAGGATACCGTACAAGTACAACTGATTTTGATGAAATTTTGTATAGGTACCTACTTAGAGAAGTATACCAAACATCAAAGTCGGTTCAGCGCGGTGTACCTACGTAACGGAGAGACAGGTTCGCATTTGTAATATTAGTATTTTATTAACTTATTATTCAATTAAAATTAACAAGTTTTTTCTTGTTTTTTTTTTAAAGTCTTATTTTATACGGGATTCCGTATTATTCAATTTATGGTTTTTATTGCAAGATATTTTGATTTATACCGTAACGTTTCTTTAATAAATAAATATAAATAATTTACTCATCTTAATACAAGTCTAGACTAGATTACGTTACTTTAAGAGTCCATATAATGTATGTCAGTGTCCACAATAATTATTTAAGTATTATTATTAAAGATACTTGTTCCGCCCATATCGAAATGTGTAACGGCCATGGCCGTGACGATATGTGCCGAGTGTATGACACGAGTGTGTACTGACGTACTTATAGACAAAGCACACCGGAATATACTTCGCAAGCTTTTTTTTATAACATTTTTTGTCGAGGATAACCAGTTGATATCTCTTCCTGCAGCCCTACCTTACTCTACACATACCTGCGCATGAGTTAAAGCCGGACGACGCGACGCGACGGCAGCTATCGTAAAATGAGCGATAGGTGTAATGAAAAGTACCTAGGTACCTACAATCACTACATATTATAAAACAAATTCGCTTCCCGCTGTCTGTCTGTCTGTCCCTATGTATCATAGATATATTATAAAAGAACTATGTATGCTTAGATCTTTAAAACTACGCAACGGATTTTGATGCGTTTTTTTTTAATAGATAGTGATTCAATAGGAAGGTTTATATCAGCATTGCACCCGTGCAAAGCCGGGGCGGGTCGCTAGTATAAAATAAAAACTGGTCAAGTGCGAGTCTGGCCACTCGCGCACCTTGCCACACATTCCGTGCCTTGGCACATTCCGTGCCACACCGCCACAAAACATAAATATTATTAACGAACAAAAATGTCTTGTTTTACTGTAGAGCTATAATATACATATATTGACGTTTTTTACGATAGAGCTAGAAGATAAAACGTTGTTAAAAACTAATTTCTTGTATGAGGACCCCCCTTAAGAACATGCCCCCCCCCACCCTTTTGACATTTTTATAATATTTTAACAAATTCACCGTAATAACGCATATTTCTATGAAAATTTCAACTGTCTAACTATTACAGCCCTAAATAGGTAGAACAGACGAACGAACGGACAACGTATAAAGGCTTAGTAAACAGGGTCCCGTTTTCACCCTTTGGGTACGGAACCCTAAAAAAACTTGGTCAGCTCAGCAAAGGGTGACTTTGAGCAGAAAACTACTGCCAAGTTTATTCATAATTGAATGAATTCTGAATAATATTCGCTGTAACGTAATATTAGGTATGTTATATTCTTATGACGAGGCTCCGTATTGCCAATAACAATGCCAAATCAATGTATGTCTCATCGTTTATCATTATCACGCGAAGGGTGCATGTAGGTCTTCTTCTACTTAGTGGAATGATCATTGTCATTGGATATTAGGATTTGAATCGATAAAATCGCCTAAACATCCCAAGGCTGCAGTAAATGTCTAGCTGTCTGTTACATCAAGTATGCAAATTGATAAATTCATAAAAAAACCCACGAATGTAGTGCCGCGTATCAATTATAAGGAAGGTAAATATGAAACATGTATGATATTGATAAATTATAAGAATAAGCAAACAAAGAAGGGGCTAAAATAAACAGGCTTTTAAAGCTCTAGCTTATGACGCGTCATCGTCACGCGACGGCGCATCTGTCTCATACATTTGAATCGAATAGGTAGGTAGGTATTGCAGTTTAGTATGGTACATACAACAGATTTTTTTTTCGCCCTGACTGTTTGCTCCCATACTAAAAGTTGTTCAGTTTTTATTCCAATAAGCCACAAATAATACTTGATTCTTAAGAGCAACGATTGTTTCTACTACATAAACACATTCGTTAGGTTAGGTTAGGCCACCCGAATGCATAGGTATAATAGGTAAATAAGGTGCAATACGTCCATAAGAAACAGCATTGTTGTAAAAAAACGGTAACGAATGTTGTAGAATACAATATTAAACACACAAATCCGATAAATAAATAAGTGACATTTTTTATAAATATATTTCTTCCTATGAGTCATTGGATACCTATATATATTAGTCATTCAATACCTACTCGTTTCATTATATAATATTATAATAATTGCGAAATTAAAACACGAAAGCGGAACTTTTCACGGGTTAATAATCTTACAAAAATAATACTTCATGCTGATAATTTAAATTAAATTCAATCTTCTCAGTTTTTTTTAGAACATTGCGCAGGTACGCATCGATAAAATGTTTGCCGTCAAATAAAATATTTTTATTTAGTAGCCATAAAATTCAATTTTAAACGTTTTCATTAAATTGAAGTTGAGATAAGCAGTGTTTGTTTGTATAATGAGTGTCAGTACGTACTATGTTTGTTGTTGTGGTGTGATGCGCACGCGCACGCGCAGGGCCCCGCGGGCGGGACGGGCCGGGCGAGTGGCAGGCCAGCCCTCGGCAGCTACAACCAGACACAGGCGGTGAGTGCGACTCGTATCCGCTTCGCGCAGCACACAACCACTTCGCTTTGCTTCGCTCAGCAACACATTACATCGCCAGCAATTAAGCACAGCAAGGGGACGCTACTAAATCCTTTTTTTCTTATATGACTGTTTCTTTTAAGTCTTCATTTTAAGTCTTCAAGATAATTAAGTACTTTTTTTGCCTTTACTTGGTTTACTTAATTTTGCCTTTTTATACATTTTTTTCTGAGAGATTTTTCTTTTTCTTTTTTTAAGTCGGTACCTAAGTTATGCCAGCAAAATTTACTTCGCCTTAGATCATTAAACTGCATATTTATATCAATGTTTTTTCATGTTTACTGACGCTATTATAAATCTGGTGAGTCAGTCTGGAAATATGTAGTTGATAACAAAAGCCGTAATACGTGATTTTATTAAAACTCAAACACAATTTAAAAAAAATATTTAATCAACTTCAAACTAATTTCATTTTTTTATTCGTATGTTACTTTATTACTTTCTAATAAACT
Organism: Agonopterix subpropinquella; assembly: GCA_922987775.1. NCBI lineage: Eukaryota > Metazoa > Arthropoda > Insecta > Lepidoptera > Depressariidae > Agonopterix > Agonopterix subpropinquella. The sequence goes on along the minus strand of OV277693.1, from coordinate 43,043,984 downwards.
ACCGGATTTTCAATAATTAAGTTTATTACTTAGATAAGATGAACATGAAGTCAATCTATTTAGTCTTGTAATTTAAAGATTGTTACATTACCTACTTAAATAGTGAAGATTTTTTGTCAACACATTTGACTTTTAAACTTTACTAAACAACATTCTGAAACAAAGTGTTTTACTATGATGGAATGAACGTCGTACACCCAGACAAAAATTCGATTAAACTAGACTCCTAATTACTCAATTATCCAAATTAATGGTGTCTCTAACAATCAAAACGCAAACAAAACAATTGAATCCGGTTTTAAGATCTCATTAAAATTATAATTATAATTTATAATAAAACCCTACGAAAACTGCCTTGGCAAATGACTTTGTGTCGCAGAATTCGATTTGGCATAAACTAATGAACATTTTACGGTTTTATTTCCTTGAACAAAATTTTTAAATACCTACCTATTATTTTCCTCAAAGTTTAATTAATCTACATAACAGTAATAAAGAGCTTTCTTACTGAAGAGTTAAAGCGGTAACGACTAAAAAACAAGCAATGATCGGGCTGTTTTACGATTATAATTAAAACATTAACTCTGAACATTTGTTTAGTAAGATGCCAGTCAACTTACCTACTCAATATAATATAAAATGGCGCGGGATGGAGGAGGCTTTTGCTCAAACTTTGGCAATGCAATAAAAAAAAGCTAGATGCATGAATACAAAGATAATTAATACATTAATTAATAGGTAGGTGTATAATACCTACTATTATAATTATGGTTCAAGTAAAATTGTACTTATAAATTGTATACAAAATGTAAATTATAATTATCTACCTTCTCTAAATAATATACATGATACTATATTTAATTGAATCACATAAGTTCAATGAAAATGTTACTATTCACATATTTAAATTAATAATGTTAAGTTGCGTATTACTAATGTATATTGTTATATTGTTATATTTAATCTTATACATATTTAAATAAACAGAACTTGTTGAAAATTCAATGAATTGTATGACGATGAGATGTAATACATTTGGCTGGCCATAGCAAATTAGCAATACAACGCGGCAGCGCTGCTAGCGAGGCACCTTTGCACCTGGATCGATGCGGGGCGGGCTATTTGATTAAGTTCAAGGAATATTTATAGACGGAGATCCGACCGTAAAATTATGCACCTATTCCTTAGGCGAACGAAATGTAATTCTAGTGTATGTTTATACAGGGGTTAATTCAACGCCACCAAGTTGCCTAAAAAAATCTTGCCGCAAGTGCCTTTTCCATTATAATTTTTGGTATAACTTTTTCCACGTGTTTGTTAGGGAAGTGAATGAGGTGCCATCAGAAGGAGACTGGTCTAAAGTACTTTAAAAACTAGGGTTGCCACCTCTCAATCTGCCGCAAGACTAGGGTTGCCAGATTAAAAAATGACATATTTGGTCGTTCGCCTAAGGAATAGGTGCATAATTTTACGGTCGGATCTCGGACTATTAAGTTTGTTTGTTATGTGTTGTATTGTTGTAAATAAATATTTTACGAACATATTTAAACTCATTTATTTTATATTTCATTATTATATTTAATTTTTTGCAATAAATACGACCCGGTTGGTGTACTGGTTGCCACGCCGGACTGCCAAACCAGGGTCCTGGGTTCGAATCCCGGTTCGGTCATGGATGTTATATGTTTGTGCCGTTGTTGTATGATTCCCATAACAAAAAGCCTAAGGCTTACCTTGGGATCATTACAATATATGTGCCTGTGAGCGTTATTTATTTATTTATTAAATGGCTATTATTATGTGTTTTCCTTATCTCGGGAAATAAGTGTCCCGGACCTTTGGGAGGAGGGCGTGGGGCTGAAGCCATCATGGTTACCAAATCCTTATCTAGTATAATAAGAGATTTAAGCGTACTTTTGGTAACCATCAGCTGCAAGGCTGATTCAGTGTTCATAGGGTCAATAAAAAATTAATGATGCAAGGCTGATCGTATGATATTATTGTAGTATGCACTGTAGCTATGTGAACAGTACAAAAACTGACATGGTTCATTAGGAGGTTGAGCCGTTCATAGGTCGGACATTATTAAACTAAATATCGAGCATATAGATGGAAAATTATAGTATGCGATTTGCAAGAGCACAATAAACAATTGTAAGATAATTGAGTTGGGATTCTATTGCACAAAGACCGTAGATAGCAGTGTTAAGTGGTATCATCAGTGGTGACGGCCACCATCCTCTATGCAGCCGGCGAGTGCGGAAATCATCGCGTTTAATACACGGTCATGGCGGCCGGTGCAACTGATAACATCGCATTGCATCGCGAGACAATTCATGACGGGCATTCAGTTCCGCTTCTCTAAAGGTACGGCCAAACGAACGCGGCTTGCGGTTGAGATTTTAATTAAGGGGAATGGCGGTCTGCAAGAAATTTGAAGAATTGACTAACAGATAAATAAATAAAATATAAAAATAAATAAATAAATAACGCTCACAGGCACATACATTGTAATGATCCCAAGTAAGCCTCAGGCTTTTTGTTATGGGAATCATACAACAACGGCACAAACATATAACATCCATCACCGAACCGGGATTCGAACCCAGGACCCTGGTTTGGCAGTCCGGCGTGGTAACCATTACACCAACCGGGTCGTCAAAAAAATCGGTCGTCAAAAAGATCTATGGCTGTCGCGTTGTTCCCGAGCAACCGAGCTACCAGCGCGAAAGTGACAACTGCAGCTCGGATTGAATTCACCGACTTAAAATGAACGAAATCACGATTTCGTATTCCTCCTGTTTCCTCATTCAAAACTAAACCGATTTTAATATTTTTTTAAGAATAATATGAGAAAGACTTTAGCTATGTCTGTATGTTTTCTTTTAATTATTTATATTCGTCAAATTTGCTTGCTGGATGTCTGAACACAACTGTAAAATTTTACAATGTTTCGTAATTTTCAAAAGCTACTAGTTCTTATAGTAAATAATTTATAAAATTTGCTCTAGTCTAGTGTCATTATCCAGGGAGGAAACAGGAGAATACGTTTGTATAAGCGGAACCCGCCTTTCATCTTAACTTGGTCAAAAATCTAATTGAACGACCACACTGTATAAATTTTTATTTTGGAACCGAGAAGATAATTTTTGTTTTCGATACAATGTTTTCTAATAGAAAAGTTGCACACTGCTTTTCTTTAATTGTACAAACAGCGACACATCAAGCTATGCAAATACGCGCGACGTTATACATTACTCTACCTATGCGCAGGAGCCCGATTTCGCTAAGTTAAAACATCGATGTTCTATTCTTACCCAATTTTAGTTCTAATCACATTGCAATCCAATTACTATTCAACTGTACTGAATTCCGCATCGCGCTAAACTCTATGTAACTGATAGCCAATAACGTCTGAGCGATCTGCCGAAACGGCTCTAACGGCTGTCAAGAGCAGTACCGCGATTAGCGCAATACCAAATGTGTCAAAAGTTATGGTTCTTACGTAGTCCAATAACAGTTCAATCACCGAATATTTACCGCGATTGCAGCCTTGTTGCTTGATGTGTCGCCGTGTGTGTACGTGTGACCGTACGCGGCCCTTAGCCTGTACTACATAGGCATTCACATGATTGTTTGTTAGCCCTTCAGCTATATATTTTTTATATACATTTTTACTTTTTACTATTTTTCCCTAGCACAATGCTGTAATCAATTATAGACAGAACCAACGTGAAAACAACGTCAAACAAACGCCTACCTACTCGTACTTGTAACTACATAAGTACAATAATGTTTTTACTTATATTTATATAATAATTTGTGGTAAAATATTTGATACGCGTCTGCGATGGTTTTTGAACGGTTATTTCGGTAGGTTATGAAACGTATTGACCAAAGTAGGTACCCACATTATCTGCGAGAGAAGTTGGTCTTATCTTCTGTCGTCACTAAACATTATTATGTACATTATAAAATAAAGTGCTGTGCAATTGCAACCTAAGTGCTATTCACGCTCGTGTTATAAATTGATATTAAATATTTCGATGTCAAAGCTCAATTATCGTATATCAGAGCAACGACATGTTTGAACAACAATGAATAGTAATTCGTATGACTTATATTATGCAGAAATCTTTCATATTTTGGTGTGATTTCACGTGGATTTCACTAATGAGTAATGACGTGACCAATACAACTTACCTTTATTTATAACGGGCTAACAGCTACCTACACCTTATGCAGGTACGCAATTTCACAATTTGTTCTGGTAATTAATTTCAATTGGACACAAGTTAGGATATGTATATCATTCTGTTTTATTGTGACTTTGCACGAAATCGGCGTCCTGCCGCGCCGCCCTTTCGTACTAGGTAGGTAGATATTTCAAGCGTCAATTTTCAAATGAGATTTCGCTAGTGCCTATTTGTAAAAATTATATTTTGGTTTTAGGATATTTTAGTTTTAGGATGTTTTAGTTTTACTGTGACATTTTCTTTATAATTAATAAATTTTATTGTAAGACTAGCGGCCCGTCCCGGCTTCGCACGGGTGGACGTCTAATCTTTTCTAGCAATAAATATAGCCTATGTTACTCAGGGTGAATGCAGCTTTCTAACGGTGAAAGAATTTTTTAAATCGGCCCAGTACTTTTTGAGCCTATTCATTACAAACATACAAACATACAAAAATAGGTACAAATCTTTCCTCTTTATAATATTAGTGTAGATTTAGCTAGAAAATTCGAGTAAGATATTTACCTCTAAGGAACAAAGAGGTTTCACAAGAATTAAATATTAAAAACCGGCCATGTACGAGTCGGGACTCGGGCAATTAGTGTTCCGTACTACCAGTTGTTTAAACATGGGTCATTGATGATACCACTAAAAACACTTACTATCATTTTACACTGGTCTCACTGGTGTTAGTTTTTTGGGTATAGAAAAAAAACTATCCAAGTTAGAGCCACCCTGATAATTTTCCCGCCATCTACACGTTATTTATGATGTTTATGATTTTTTTCAGATCTTATACGGCAATATTTTTTGAAATAGAGGTGGGGACAGCAATTTCTCGGATTGAATTAAAAATTTTTGTTAAACAAAGTTTTTATAAAAAAATTTAAAAGTATATTTTTAGACTCGTATTTTTATAAGCTTTCAATTCCATAGGGTAGAAAAAAAAAGTTTTTTATATTTACCCTTTCTTACTCCCCAAATTGCCCCCAATATAAAAATTTAGCTTTTTTTACTTCATTTATGCTATTGGACCACCTTGGACTATTTGAGTTTCAACTTCCTATGCCTTACGGTCTCTGAGAAAAATGCCTGTGACAGACGGACGGACGGACGGACGGACAGACACCGAGCTGATTCCATAAGTGTTCCGTTTTGCCAATTTTGGTACGGAACACTAAAAAAACACAAAGAAGGAAGAAAAGACATCAACTTAAGCGTTTTCCCGAGTTGTTTCTGTCTGCGCTCTCGTTGATGTCTTTAACTAGGAAAGCCTCACGTGCTGCGCCGGCGCCGCGCCCCGCGCCGTATCGATGCAAATTAGTCGTAAGTACAATTACCATGATATTTTATTCTTCATAATTTATTGACACGATCATTTATCGATAATTCGCTCGTCATTATAACCATGAGAAAATTACTTTATTATTCTTTGACATCATAATCTTGACTTGTTGGTATTTTTTTTTAAACTCATTTTGAATGACTGAAATAAAAATTCTGTTCAAAATTACTCTAAAAAAATACGATTAAAATAATCGCAAGATAAAATTCTTAAACTGAAAACTAAACATCAGTTCAGTAAGCGCTCACGAAGTTAAGTAATTATCAAAAAATCTGGTTTGTACTTACCTCACATTTTTTTTACCAGCAGCGATGTAAATAATAATATACTTAACGAGCTTTTTTTACCCGCAACTTCGTCCGCAAAAATTATATACCAGATTTTAAGTCAGATGATAAGCTATCAAACAAAAAAGTTTCATCAAAATCGGTTCAGTAGTTTTTGCGTGATACTCGAACAAACAAACACCCAAACAAACAAACAAATAAACAAACAAACAAACAAACATACAAACAAACAAACAAACAAACAAACAGACAGACAAAAACACATTTCTGTTACAGTTTTATAATAGTTTAGATAACATACAATAGCCAGGTAGGTTTCACAATGGCGTCGTATTGTGTTCTTTTTGACGAAAACAATCTTCATGTAATGTATCGTTTCATATATCTTTCCACCTACTACCCAAATACAACTAAAATATTCATTAACCTCTATATTGTGCCAAATAATAAGCTGTGTAAATACAATGTAGGTACTTAAACGTAATTTACCCCATTCAGTTCACTTGTATTCTTACATACATACGTATGTGTATATTGATATAAGTATAATAAATACATACGTTTTGTAGATGGATATTTATATGTGTTGACTTATTCATGTTGTTGAAAATATTCATTCATCCATTTCTTTTTAAAACTCAGACAAAGGCCTAAAGAACTAAAGAAACAGTTTTTTTCTACAATTTAATAGGAATTAAAGTTTTTTGATTAAAATTCTACATTCTACACCAGATTCTAGCCTTGACTTATATTATGAATTTACAACGATATGATATAGTATAACCTACATAATATATAGAATACTAGCTAGCGGCGTGGACCTAGAAAAAGTATCATATTATGTGTTAATCCAGAACATATTCTATCTGCGTGCCAAACACCCAAATCTGTTCAGCCGTTTATGCGTTATAGAGTGACAAACATCCAAACTTGGACATTTAATATTAGTGAGATTATTATTACAGTTATATAAAATAGTTTAGTAACTGACTGACAAAGAAAGCACACCCTAAACAGCACAATACAGAAATATTAAATATTGAATTTAAATTCGACACAGTGAACATGCTCCGTCGAAAACGAAACGGTAAGTCAGAAAGAACGCATTTTTCGAAAATCAACTCCAAAAGGGGTGCATCTGGGTGTTGAAGTTTTCCAAAATTCACGCGGTCAAAGTTACGGGCAAAAGCTAGTTCAACGACAAAGAACCGACAAAGAACACGCAACCTTCAAGATTTTTTCGGCGGAATGACTCTCCTGCGCAAAGTGGATGGCAGGATGTACCTAGCGGCGTGCCAACTCAGCTCAACGTGACTTTAGAATATCGACATGGAAGCACACGTGACTATCGAGAAATACAAGTGATTTGCGGGTCCCAGAGAGACGTCAAGACAAGAGGAATGGAATTTTGCTCTTCATGGCGAATGACGACGTGAGTACGGTACAGCAGCTGTCGCCGTTCGAGGTTTGCTGGTTTCCCTCCGGGACGGGCGCCTGCTCCTGCTCGACGTTTCCTCGCACGCATCAAGTTTACGACGTTGACCCAGTCCAAGTACATGTGGTGCAGGAAGTTATGGATACCAAGCTGTACACACATCAAGGACGTTCAAGAAGACGACTTCGACTCACGCTACGTACCTACACGCTACGGTCATACAGGGAAACAGCGTTGAATCTTAAATGTGTCGTGTTTAGTGTGTTAAAGTGTTTCGTGTGTTTAAAATGTTACTTAGCCTTTTCCTTTTTCCATGTCGGTCAAATTTTTGTACATGATGACGTATTTAAGCTTTTAAAATAGCGAATGTTGTTGATCATATTTTGTATTGTAAAATTAGAGTTCATTATCTAACGCTGTAATTGATAGTTTCTAACAGTAACCTCCGTCATTTGCGATAAACACTTGTATCAGGTTTCAATTTCATTGTAACAAGCAACTAATGCTGAGTTAGCAGCGATTGTATTGTACCCAACTGGAATTTAATGTGAAGTATGACTTATGATGTTTGTAATGATTTTAGATTGTTTAAATTATGTTTTATTTTATTACTGTTGAAAATGTTTGGGAAAAATTTTTGTTAAAAGGGGAAATAATGTAGGGGACACATTGTGTTTCGTAATCTGTCAATTATGCAGTTTTACTTTAGTCCTACGGAGCGACTGGAATGTTCGTCAGTCGTTCCCATACCACCGTCCCGCTAGGTCAAATGTAACTCAGAATAAGTGCACTTCAATAAATATGTAAATAAAGAAATCTTTTCTATATCCCACTGCAACACCAACCGTCACCCCTACATACTTATATTTTTCTCATTGTAGAATATAGGGTCCTCTTAATATGCTGTCACTTTTCTTATTGTTCGAGCCAATTGTATGGGACAGAAGGAAGAAAGAAAGAAGGAATTTTTTACGTTTAACTCGAAAATAAAGTTGTTACGCTTAATACAAATTTTAACTTACAAGAACATTACAAAGCTTTTTTGTGAAGGAATTAAACCACTTGGTTTAAAAGTAAGGATGACGCAATAATTATAAATTATATGGCTCGGCATGCTCCTAATTGATGCGGTCATTTGCTAGATCGGCCAAACCTACCAAAAACCTCGCAAAATAAAAAGAATATAAGACTATTTATTTTGTTAAGTTGATGGGATCATTAAACAGTTTTAACGCTAAATATTTTTGCAAAAAAACGTGTTGGGACTCTACCATTAAAATAAATAATTACCTTGCAATGGAAACAATTCAGAAAACAAAAAACTTTTTGATCTTACGACTGAACAGTTGCGTTTCGATGCCCACCAATGAGCACCTAGGTACCTAACTTCAGATGCCATGCAAGATATATTCAAAACAATTAGCAATACCTTAAAGTTAATGTATTCTAAAGAAATAATTAGTTATGGGTAGGCGAATGTACTGCAGAAATAAGATCTATGTTAATTTTATAAAATAGACGAAATGAAAGGAAATGCGGTATATCTGTCTTCTAGCAATCTACTAAGTCCAGCTTTCCTGATATGATTGAGGTAACAAGCATCCTCTTGGAGTCCTGAGTGTGATCGCCATTGACGCCAGTTGACGTCATTGAACGCTCACGTGTTAAATTAACCGGTTTATTTGATCGTGTATCGGTGACATAGCAAAATTATGTGCTATTACATCTAATAATAGTACCTATATAATTATCTAAGTATGTCTAGTTATTAAAAATATTATCTGAAGTTTTGTCATCAGAACACCAATTATAATTATTAAGAGTAAAACATACCTACTATTATGTATTTCCTATTTACATCACTTGTGTAAGAAACCTCGATAGTACGTCTAGCTTAATATTAGTAAGTAAATTTTCCACTCTTTATAGCACACGAGAAAAGAAGGGTGCAAAGTCCAGAGAGTGAAGCTTTTCGAAGCTGTTTATAATTTTGGTCACAATAGCAGACCGAAAAGCCGCCAATTATGCGAAATTCGCCATATTATGCGAATCATCTCACAGTTACTTACGTGCTTCTTACGTGGGCGGGCATACCGTGCGTGTCACGAAAACTGACATTTTAAACGATCCACAACAAGAAATATTACCTATTCAAAGGCGCTCAGCGAGCTATAGAGAGAGCTATGCTTCTCTACGTTTCGCTGAGAGATCACATCAGGAATGGGGTGACATGTCAGAGAACTAAAGTGGTTAGCCCAGCGCGGAAAATTAAAAAACTGAAGTCTAATCGTATCTGCCGAAGAATTGGCAACCGATGGGGAGTCAGGAATCTAGAGTGGAGGCCACGAACTGGCAGGCGTAGTGTAGAACGCCTTGCGGCCCGTTGGACTGGCGACCTACACAAGGTAGCAGAGAGCGACTGAATGAGGAAGACCGAGGATAGTGTTTTCTGGCACGCCTTGGGAGAGGTCATTATGATAGTCGTACATAATAGTCGAATCTCTAAGTAATTAATTAATTATAGAAGAAAGGAAACATCATAATTCCTTTATACTAATTTTAACCGGAACACTAGAAACTTAGAAAAGCTGTATAATTACAAATTAAAGATTTTCGAATTTATTCATTTACTTGTGTTGAGAGACCTTGCTTCATGCCAAATTTTATAATTCTAGGTCAACGGTAAGTATATTATAGGTTTTGATTTGCGAGTTGCGAGTATACACAATATAATTATGACATAAATGTCCGTATTTTTGATTCCGTTAACTTAGATGCTTGAATTTTGTACACCTCCAAAATACTTATACTAGGTCTAAGGGAATGCGAAGTGCTCATTCACAGCAGGAGTCGCCATCTAGGTGGATACGTAATAACACCTACTGACATTACGGACCTCCCCTCCAAAAGCATAACACGGTTCATGAAGTCCGTGGGCCTAGGAAACGACCTTTAGGTCTAGGGTGACAGTTACAATAGATCTATTCAGGTCGCAGTAGCTATTGGTCATTGACCAAGTCCTTACAACCAAAATAATAATAATAGGTCTAAGGGACAGTCCCTTAGACCTTAGTAATTGGTACTAATATTAACTTGATATCTCTTTCTACTCGTTGCTGAGAAAATAAGGGTCTTGACAGTCGAGCAGACAGGCAGATAGACAGACGAATAACAAAGGCAACGATTTTTTTAGTCTGGTACAAAAAAAAACGTTGATCAAAGTGCTCTTATAAGGGTTTTTATCTTTTGAGGTACGGAACCCTTAAAACAAATATACTTATAAGTAGGACAGACGTACCTACGATAAAAGTAACTTTAATTAATATAAAATTTCATCCATCCAGTATGTAGCATTCGCATTAAAGTTAAGTTGTTAATTAGAAAATAGTTGTCTTTCAAATTATGTATCTTCACTTCATTAGGTGAAATCGTGATCGTATAGAGCGGTAAATGGGATTCTTGATAATAAATTAACATTTTACCGTGTTTATTTAAATATTGTCGTGTCTACTCGGGTTGTTTCGATGTCAAGAAGTTTATAAAAGGTTCCACGAATCAAGCTATTTTGATATTTAACACGTAGACATAAAACTTCTGACAGGGGTTTTCTTATGTAGTTGGTTTGTTTCTGATCACTTGCAACAAGACTGCGCAAGCGCATACTGAGTTGGTAACAGAATAATTTATTTCCAACCAACTTAGCGTCGTATTATAATATAGGTAAATAGGTATCTGTACTTATATTACTGAAATCATTTCACATGCATTGTTGAAAATAGTCAAAAATGCTTCATAGTGGAAGAAACTACGGAACATGACAGTCTGTTAGTTAATTGTTTTTGTCCTTTTGAGTAATTGATGACCCCCACAAGAATGAATGCAAAATAAAAATCCAGTGGTCAGTGTGACACCATTTCTAACCACAATATCGCTACGGTACCCACATCAGCATTGGTTTTCTAACACTGATTCATCACACATGAATAAATAAGTCTGCACCCACCTCGTCTCATTTTAAAAGTATCCATAGTGTGTAAAAACAATAATAATATTATGCTAAATACGCAAGTTTTCTTTAGTCGTACAGTTCAAAATTGTTCTATTAGTAGCGGCCATATCAACAAGGCCAAAACGTAGCATCTTTGACCTTCGATATATTTTCTAAACATTCAGAATATGTCTGAGGTAAATTAACAAAGAGCAAGTTAAATAAAGGATGCTCGACATTCGACAACGACACTTCCGTAACCGGCCAAAAATAATTTCGACGGAGAAAGTAAAATGTGAAATCTTTTTCAATTATAGCCGTATCCGATGTGCAAAAAGAAAAAATTTAATTAGGTACCTTCTGAACTTGACTGCGAAGTGACTATATGATTTTATTGACTACTTGCCACTGTTATTGCAGTTATAATTAAAAGACTAATAAATACTTGCTTATCCGATTAACATAACCGAGGTAAACTAGTAAAATTTACGACCAAACGGCAAATTTCGAGCAATATATTTAGAGCTCATTTTAAGGGTCAGTATTTCGAGGTCGATCTTAACCAAAACAGTAGGTACATTAACAGGAAACATTCGAAAACACACGCATTTCGATTAAGAATTGAAGTGTGATTGTGACAGAAAATTTTTCACGTTTTACTCAGATCGAAATTTACCAATATTACAGACAAAGCAATGGATATTCGAAAATTCCTTTCTTAAGAAAATAGATTTAAAAAATGTAATCGAGTTTAATGTTTTCACTTATTTGAAAACAATTCTGAACTATAAATATAGGTAAATAATAAAGTAATAAAATTTACAAATAAACGGTTATTGAATTAATGGTGGCTTAGAATTGCGCCAACAAAGACTAGACAACTATTTTTGTTTTTACAACATCTACTTCGTACATAACGATGTGTAGACTAGGACTTTTGTAATTTGGCAGTCAGTTTTCGATTACAAATATATCATCATCATAACAATGAACTAAAATAAAATGCTAACTTAGTAACTACGAAATCGATGAAAATTGAGAGTGAGAAGATGCAACTAGTGTTGTGGTAATTGGCTATGGGTTACGCCTCAATGCAAAACATATTACCATTCTATAACAACAGCCGTTGAGTTGTATCGAAAACAAAACTTAGCTTCTAGCCACGCGTGTCTACGTAATCGTTGTTAAAATTAGTATTCTGCACGTTCGAAGTCACGAAACTGCGATATTCTAATGAAATCAAAACTAGTTTTAATCGTTGCATAATAAGAAAGCATTTTATGTGCACATCCGCGCCAATCTTCACGGCCGGGCATGTTCACTTATGCACAGATTCTCAGAGGATGTAGCCAGCTGCAGCGTCCGCGCATTTCAGCGACCTCTAATTTCAAACGTACCTACCTATTTATAACTTTACGTAATATTGTACAATGTCTGCTAGGAAAAACCTTAAGTCTTCTTAAAACAAACATTAAAATATTTAAGTACATATAAGACACATTTTTTAAGGTTTTTGCATTGGATTTTCCCGTTATCGCTTACGGCCATTAACTATGGTCGCGTGCACTTGCATTTCAATAACGGCGACACTTATATTTTGCCGCTGCAGTTAAAATTACTAACTTAAACTGACAAGTTGGATAGACAATGCCTATCTCACTAATATTATAAATGTCTAAGTTTGGATGCTTGGATGTTTAGATGTATACTCAATCACGCATCCGGCTTAACGGATTTCGATGAAATTCGGCACGCAGATAGAATATAAGATCTGGATTAACAGATAGGATACTTTTTTAAGGCTATTCTACCGTTGGCGCGCTTCATACAAACGTAGTATGGTGATATTTTCAATACTATCCAATTAAAGTCAATGAAATTTTTCAAAAACAATCTAGTAACTAATTTCTATGTCGGTATGAAGTCAGATTTTCGCACGCGGAGTCGCTGCCCGCGACAGCTATTATAAAGATATGGTACCAATTACCAAAAGTTATGCTCGAGAAATACTTCATCTACGTACTGAGAACATTGTTTTATATCGGCATTCGGCACCATAATTATAATGATTTCGTAGCGGGATGCCTACTATTGCACTTAGCCTATTTATTCAATTTGTTCATCGCCTGACAATTTAATAACTTCAGAAAAAACATCTGTCATACATTTATGAATGAATATGAATGTACTCTGATAATGCCATGTTTAGCATAATTTAAAAACAAATATTCTTTTGTTTCGTTGCTTTACCTATCAGAAGTGTAAAAATAAGTTAAGATTGGTTACAGAAAACAATTATAAAAGTGTAGAAGCGAGACTTCTGAAGTCGTTAGTCGGCTATATCAAAACATTGAAAACATGAAAACAGTCGCCGTTGGTGAGTCATTTCATTACACTGCCAAGACAAACATAAAACAATGTTCAGTATTATCTGCAGTAATTAATAATTGTAAAGTTTGCATAAACAAAATATTCATGTATGGTTCATCTCATCACTTGTCATTTGATTTATTAGGGTTTTATTAACTAAAGTATAATGTTGTGTCACTGTCAGACTTAAACAACTTTTACATGACAAGACAATGACTTCACAATTCTTAGTTAATCACCACTCGCTCATTAGTTAGGCCCTTATTGTATTTTTTTTTTAAATTACTAATAATGCTTGTTTACATGAAGTAATGAATAATGATAGACTCGACACCAACCGCCTCCATAAAGTGCACAAATCGACGCAACCAGCGATGGTACGAGTAGGTATGTACCTGATTTCCTGATAAAATTTTCAAAACTGATATAAATATATAAAGATTCATAAAGTATCCTTTTTTATCGATATCGATTTCTTTTATCCCTTCGTTTCTTTGTATCTGTAACCAATGTTTATGAGGTACACACGGCGACACACCAAGCTACGCAAAACAAACATAAGCTGGCCGCGCGACGTTATACATGACTCTACCTACGCGCGGCCAGTTTATTTTGGTTTTGCATAGCTTGATGTGTCACCTCACCGTGTGTACATTATGCAGATTGTTAACTTTGATGGATTCAGTGCTACGCCTGACGACACGACAACGACGGGAAAAGATAGAAGATGCTTCAAATATTATTATATTATAACAGACTATTTGAGAACAAGTGGTTACCGATAGGTACGTTAGTGTGATTGTTTGACTGATCACCGACGGTGGTCATACTTATGGATATCGTTGGACTAGCACGGATTATTCGTCAATTGTCTTTGGTGTGTATATTAAATGAATCTAAGGACGGTTTATTAAAAATGTGCTTTACTAGCCAAGGTGTACTGTGCCATACAAATCACTCTCGAAAGTAGGTGCGCGAAATGCATTATACCTACGCAGTCTCCCCAAAGAAGACGCGACGCCGGCGCACCGGCGCCGGCGCGGGCGCCGCCGGCGCCGCTGCGTTCGTTCATCCATCTTACAGAGCAGAGTCTCAAACTCGTTTGAGATACCGTTTATGTGTTGCTTATTCCAAACAACTTTGGTCTGCAACTCTGCATATCGATTTGGTCAGCCTCATGTCGTCGCACTCGTATTACCTATATTCGACTAAGACGGCAATACATTAAGAGTAGGTATACAATTTCGTTTCGCAGTAACGACCACCCCGGTCGTGCGAGTGCGACTGAGCGTTGGCGTATGAACTATAACGGCTTTAGCTAAATGTCGCCAACGAGTTCGTACGTACAATTACCTACACCATGTATCGTTGGTTGAACCATATTTACACTATATAAATATGTGAATCACAAAGCGGCAAACCTCGCACCTTCGTTTTCTGACGTTACCTACTTCGTTGTCCCAAATCGTATACAGTGATATGTATATCACACTTTGGTGTAAAGTAAATAGTTATAGGTCAATGGCACACGCCCCGAATCAGTGTTTTCTTTGTTTAAACAGTTTAGAAATTAACGGCATATTGTTGTCACGAGAGACAAGACCCTCGACTAACGTCCTCGCTAGTTGGATGTTTACAGTTTTGGAGATAAAACGTCATTTGGCAGTCGACGACGGACACCGAGACGTCAGTATTTTACCTACCTATTTTTACTTTATTTTATCTCTTTTAATTGGGTGATTTTGAGAGAGGCCCTGGAATCGTATCCGTACTGTAGGTACCTAAATGAAGAATTCGTGTCGTAAATATATCGAGATTAGGGGAAAAAACCGGCTAAGTGCAAGTCGGAATCAAGCACCGAGGGTTCCGTACCACCACAAATAATATATCTATACTTAAATAAAAAATACGGCGGTCTGAAAAAACTCTGACACCAGGGCTCTGCCCACACGATAAGAAGAAGAAGAAGAATAAAAAATGTATTTTCTCCAGGACCCTTAGCACGAGTCCGACTCACACTTGGTCGGTTTTTATTTGTTGTTATGTTGCTGAGTTTGGAGTTCAATAATATTAAGTTTGACGTTTGCGTGTAGATTTACGATAAAGGAAAAACACATACGGAATTCCACCGAATCAGGATCGTGATTTTGTATAGGATTTGATACCTCCGCATAATTCGGAACGCAATTATTGAGTGGGAAAATCCTAATCCTGATTTGGAATTCCGTATCTATGTGGCGGATCTTGAAGTTAAGACAGACGACAGACGGCGCCGGCGCGTAGGCTTAGTAATTAGGGTCCCATTGGCACCCTTTTGGTACTGAACCCTAAAAAGTTGTACCCGACCCGCGATATGTCTCAGTGCCGATGCCGACCTGCGCGCAAGACCAGTCCGGTCCTCTCACCTCATTCGCACTTTTTTCAGCGTTCGAGCACCCTGGTGAAAACGTGCATCGCAGCAAGTATATTCAATAACATATGCGCATAAACAGCTTCAGTTTTTTCTAATACCTACCTATACAGGGTGTAACAAAACCCTAGTAAAACTTCAGGGGGTGCTTCAGACCATCAAACTGAAAAACTTTCACTATGAAGCCAACTTCGAAACAGCGAAATATAAATATGCACTCCCGTACATTTTAGTCGAGTTACTGCAGTTTTGTATGAAAATGCAGTTTTTTTCGCGATTTCTATTTTGGCTCTATATATTTGATGTTCTAAAGCACCCCTTAAAATATTACCTGGAGTGCTATTTTTGAATCTCATTCGCTGAGTTCAGCAGTTGAAAATGTCAAAATTACTATGGAGATACGCCTCTTTCTACTGCTGATTTGACTTTCAAAAATCGCACTCCTGAAGTATGATTTTTGAAAGTCAAATCAGCAGTAGAAAGATGCATATCTCCATAGTAATTTTGACATTTTCAACTGCTGAACTCAGCGAATGCTATGACGACCCGGTTGGTGTAATGGTTACCACGCCGGACTGCCAAACCAGGGTCCTGGGTTCGAATCCCGGTTCGGTCATGGATGTTTATATGTTTGTGCCGTTGTTGTATGGTTTCCATAATAAACAGCCTATAAATAGTGCTTTCTTGGGATCATTACAATGTATGTGCCTGTGAGCGTTATTTATTTATTATTTATTAATGAGATTTAAAAATCGCACTCCTGGATATTTTGTTACAACCTGTATCCATGCGTTACATAAACAAACATAATGTAAGTGTGTGCCTTTGACCTCGTTTTTAAACTATTCGGATTTCAACTTTGCTTCGGGTTCAATACAGATAATTATTTTGTATCACGAACTGAGCTCAAGTCTTACTACACCGATAATATTAGTTGTTAAACAAATATGCCTTTATATTATTTACTTTTATTGCCTAAGAAATATTTAGACTGGTATTAGTCACAAACAATATTGACATATTTAAATGATTTGTTGACACATTCTCAGAGCGCTAGAAAACAATTCCGCTAAAGGACAAGAATGTGTTTGTATACCTACTAATTCAACATGGTAACGTTTAAAACGTTCTAAAATAATTATATCCAAGTACCTACATATTAACGAAATGATACAAATCAAACAAATTCAACGTCAAATTGATTATAATCTACAAACACGACATGACATGACCCAATGATGAAAAGCAACAGAATAGCGGGATTATAACAATATATACATATACCAAAATAACTGTCTAGGCATAAAAATAATTGAAAATATATAATGAGAAATGGTGGCGGGTATACAAGGCTATTATGGATTCTGCACACGGCGGCAGCTCTGCTCCGGCACAACCTTGCTGCAAGGCTCTTTGGGCAGTTTACCGCATACCGAGCGCGCCGGCGCCGCACGAAACATAATTGACATACGATACGAGCTCATCCTAGTCGATGACACTCGGCCAGGGCAATCAACGCGTGCAAATCTTAGGGTCAATTCACACGTACCATAACCACACCACGTTGCAGCGACAAAATGTGGTCAAGCTGTGGTTACGTGTGAATAGTGTCGCAGCGGCTTTTTGCAGTTGCGTTGTGGTACCGACAAAATGTCGATGTGGTTGCGTTGTCGCTGTCGTTGCGATGTGGTAACCACGTGGTCATGTGCAGTTACTGCGGCTTTCGTAGAGGAAACACGGCTTGACGGCATGTCGTGGCGATGTGGCCGCGGTGCCGCCGCCGGTGGTGGCGTTGCCGTCGCGATGTAGTCGTATCGTATTACACAGGTGGTCGATAACAAAGGCAAAATGTGGTACGTGTAAATTGTAATATTCATTTTCAATACAAAATATACGCCCGACCACATGGCGTCGTTGTGGTGTGGTTGTGGCTGTGGTGTGGTTGTGGTACGTGTGAATTGACACTTACGAGAATTTGCTAAAGCGCGCTGCATATACACGAAGTTCCGTCCTATAGTTTCAATATTAACCATTAAAGTCAATTATTTTTTTAGAAACGGTTTAGAAACCAATATCTGTGCTTTACATATGTCAGATTTCTGTTAAAATATATAGTTTCAATGTTAGGATTCATTTAAGAATTGTATATTGTTGTTTTAAAGATTACATACAAAGTTAGTAGATTATTTTTACCTATTAAAATTGTTTATTTGTACACTTTATCACAGTTCAGTTAGAAAATAAAACATTCTTTAAAAAAAATCCTTATTTTCAATTGAGCGTAAGCGAAATGTTTTTAACTCAATTTTTTTTTTCAATCAAGGTGGAGACTGGAGACCCATCTTTCGAGATGATTAATGTGCGTATTCATGGGTCTATATTAGAATCCATAATTGAAAATGCCTATATTGAAAACCCTTAACACCTAAAACACATAATCATTAAAATCCATAATGTTGAAATGTATATACTTAAAAAGTATATTTTAATATGAATAACGTAATTATGCCTAACATTTAAAAAACGTAAAATGAATACACATCATTTTAACACGAATTAAATTAGTATTTGTATATTATGTCCATTTCTTTGACATGCTCTGCAGCCTAAAAATGGATTTGAATGAATGTCTCGTTAGATTCGTAAAAATAGTGACAGTGACTTAGGATTATGTGAATATTATTATGGCGTCTGCAAATCATGTCGTGGGAGTGGGCAAGGTGAACCCCCCGAGATGAGAAAAAAATTATTTTCAGGTGGACTAGGTAAACAATCGCGATTCGGTTCTGGCACTCGACGGCCGCTGTCGCGGCACGCTCGCTGCGCTCTCTCGGCTCATGCGCTGGTCGCAAGAAACCTAACATGCTCGTCGCTTCGCTCCTCGCTAACCTAACCGACTGAGTAAGATCTGGGGTCTAAAAACGAGTTTTTAAAAGTTATGGATTTTCATTTATAGTTTTTCAAATAATGCTATATATTTTCATATTAAACATTTTAATTGTTATATGAATTTGCGTTACGTCATGTCTGTTATGGATTTTCAAAATAGGATTTAAGTTATGGAAGATACGGACAAGCCTACAGGTGTTTAAAAATGTCTCTGTTAAAAACTATGTATATTATCGTGTATTATTATCGTATAGTGTATATATGTATGGTATATACAACTTCACCAGAAGACGAGCAATAGCAGAGTATATGTCGCCGAAAGAAAAATAGACAAAAAATCCAAAGACAATCTAAGCACATAAAGTGTACCTACTTATATAACAATGACTCGCCATCGTATTTCCCATGTCAGTGTATTTCCCTGAGTTTTTAAGGTGTTGAGGATTCAATCAGTAAAGTTAGAGACCATTGTTTTGCACTTAATGTTAATGGCAAAAAAATATAATGAGGTATCAGTATCTACACGTTACACGCCCATTTAACACGTTGAATCTTCTAGAATACTTTAAATTACGATGACGTACATGCCATGCCAGCACCCAATATGAGACTGTCATCAATTTTTAACGGACGATAAAAGCCTCCTAAACCACTCTAAGAAATCATAAATTTTTTATTACTAAATAAAGAAACCTAAATAGTTGTCAAGCATTATATATACTATAACTCAATTGCAAATAATTCATTTGAACGTTTTCTGTAAACAAACACCCTGTGTAGCAGTTACAAGCGTTTCCTATTGTAACGTGGTCCGGAAGTCGAGAATCAGTGTCTAAATTGCGGCCACCATTATAGTCGTCAAATAAATGGTAATTTTGTCGAATTTCTCACAGGATTGTGTATGAACTATTAAATAATATATTCGTAAACAGGCGGAAACTCATCGACCCCGAGTAGTGCTTATTTATTATTATAATGTCAATATTGATCTAATCAACGGCGACACATCAAGCTATAAAAAACCAACATAAAATGGCCGCGCGTAGGTCGAGTAACGTATAACGTCGCGCGGCCAGCTTATGTTGGTTTTATATAGCTTGATGTGTCGCCGTGCGTACTTTTCAATTTATGAATTAGGTCATTGAAATGATTTTTTAAGTGTAAATTTTATTGTGAGTAGGTATATCTATATAATATCCGACAACTTTTAAGCTCATATCGAATGCAGCCTATAAAAAAATTATTTTTAATGTTAATATTTCAGAAAATATTGTTAACTGAAGGCAATCCATTTGATTAGTGTTTGTTCATAGTCCGTCAATACAATAATATTTAGAACTACGTAACTATATCTTTTGCCAAAAAAAAAGGATATTACCAATGCTGTGGATATTCTGTATCTACGTACCTAGGTAATTAATATTATACATATGTATGTAGTCCTGTGCGACCCCGTTGATGTTTTTTACTCTGAGAATCATTGACTGGATGTGATGATGATGATGCATCTACGTAGCCACAAAACGAGAAAAAAATATCAAAATATAATAAATATATAAAGTACTTACTTATATTTATTCTGATCGCAGTTTCAGATCGCTAAGAAATAAAAAAATAAGAGTAAGTGATATTTTTTTTATCCGACTTCAAAAAAAGGAGGAGGTTTTATATTCGGCTGTATGTTTTTTTTTATATAATGTTTACCGATATTTTCGTCAATTGACGACCAATTATATTTTTTTTGTTTGTTCTGATGTCGCGCTTCAGAGTTATACAATAGAACTCCTAAAAAGTTCCTCAATATCATCGGCGATTGAAACATTTGCTTCGTATCCATGTAATCTTTGCGTGTATTAACTGATATCCGAGGTGAACTAATATATTTCACCACTGACAAATTATGACATAAAACATTTATCTTTATTTGACTTCAAAACTTTAAAAAAAGGAAAAATAATTTTGCAGCCTATGCTTTTACGTTCGCATCTATAAAAACATTAATTGGAATGTTTATGTTTATGTTTATTTTTTTTTCTTGTTTTATTGGAGTCTGTGTCAAGCCAAGCCATAAAATTACTGCAAGCCCAGTCGCGAATCGTACCGGCTTGACAGAGACTTCGATAAAACGTTCCAATCAATGTTCTTATACAGAGTGAAATTGATACATTAGCGTCCTTTTAAACTAAGAGTCTACCCATCAAACTGAACAACTTTTACTATGGGAGCTAAAAAATCGGAGCAAAAAAAAATCTGCTCATGCATAGATACATGTCGCGTACCTAGGCATTGCAGTTTAGTATGGAACAGCTGATTTTTTGTTGCTCCGATCGGTTTGCTCCAGTGAAAGTTGTTCAGTTTGATGGGTAGACTTTTAGTTTAAAAGGATGCTAATGATATAAATTTCACTCTGTAGATACGAACGTAAAAGCCATAGTTTTTATAATACCGAATAATATTTATATATTATTAATACTTATTAATTATTATTATTAAGTACCTATGTATAATCGATTAGTGAATAGGCGTAACCCTGTTATTTGATAAAACACGCTTTCTGTTTATAACAATTACTTATTTGCTCGCTTTAAAACGTCATCTTTTGTGACGTTTGTTTTTCGATGATCTTTGTGAAACGAACAAAGCAAAAATAATATTACCGCAAATGTTTAATATGCCATAATTCTTGGGAACGTGGCGTACCCACTTAGGTAAATAAGTGTTATATTTATATAGGTAGTTGGATACTGCTAACTTACAATAATAGCCAGAAATTAGTAGTAATTGCTTCGGATTATTTTAAGAGTACTTTTGAAATATGCGTAACCGTTGCGTACTTCATAAAATTAGGAGGATATAATTAAATTAAAAACAGCATTAAAATACTAAGTAAGAATAGAATTCTTGTTTGTCTTAATTGTTTGTTTTTGTCTTTTCTTGTCGCAAATAAAATAAAGAAACAAACCACATAAAACATTAATACTTACCTACCTAATTAAATGTTTTATACAGGGTGTCCGGTGGCAGAATTAGGATTTAAAATATAAATAACAAAAAAACTACGTGAAATATACATTTATATTTTTAATCATTATAAAGAAGACAAATGCGGGTTTTATTTCTTAAAAATTATGTCGTCTAAATGTTGACCGTCACGTCGGATACATTCATGGAATCTGGCTTCAGTATTTCTTGCCACTCGCTGGAGAAGTGCCGCCGAGATGCCATGAACTTCGCGAACGATATTTTCTTTTAATGATGAGATAGTCGCCGGGTTTGTTTCGTAGACTTTATTTTTGAGATATCCCCACAGAAAAAAGTCCATGGGTGTAAGATCCGGTGACCTGGGTGGCCAGGGGATGTCACCGAAACGACTTATCAGTTGGTTGGGGAAGAAATCACGCAGTAGCGCCATGGTCTCCCTAGCAGTGTGCGGGGTGGCGCCATCTTGCTGAAACCATGTCCGTGAAGTGTAGGAAGGATGGTCTCTCAATGTTGGAAAAAAAAAATCATTGAGCATTCGCCGATAAGCAACACCAGTCACAGAAATTGCGTGCCCTTGACCATTTTCAAAAAAATAGGGTCCAATTATTCCCCTGCTTGATAATGCACACCAAACCGTCACTTTGGGACTGTGAAGTGGCTTTTGGTGTTTTAAGTGGGGGTTTTGTCCTTTAGGAGACCAATAACGACAATTCTGCTTGTTTACACTGCCATTTAAGTGAAAGTGGGCTTCATCACTCCAAAAAATAGTGTTCACCGTGCGAAATCGCTCCAACATTGTCTCACAGTAATTTTTACGCGACTAAAAAACCCGCACGAATGACGAAGCCAACGCGGCCCCCTCCCCGCTCCTCCGTGCAACGGTTACGGAGAAATTCGAAATTTAAATCCTAAATCTGCCACCGGACACCCTGTACTACCTGTGATACTACTCGATACTTAAGGCCGAGAGAAATTAACAAAATTTTAATCAAAAATATGAATCCCTATTGGAATACATTATTATTTATTACTTAATAATAATTACTATAAAGGTAGGTTGACATAGGTTTCGCCATAAGAATCCTATCCTATCCTATCTTGCTTTCTTCCCACTAACACATATTATAAACTTCAAAGTAGAATATTATGTTCTGGATTGACACTTAGGATACTTTTTTAAAGTCCACGCAGACGGAGTCGCGGGCAACAGCTAGTAGTTAATAATAGTGTAGGTACTATTATTAAATTTTTTTTTCTAGCCTATTTCATCCCACTGCTGGGCAAAGGCCTCCCCTTTAATCTTCCAACCATCTCTGTCTTGGGCATGCTCTGGCCACGCTTCATCGAAAGAATCCAGATCGTCCCGCCACCTCTTCCTAGGACGACCCGGACGTCGACGACCGTTTTCTGGGATCCAGGGCGTTACAATTCTTGCCCACCTTTCTTGGTGCATTCGACAGACATGGCCGGTCCAATCCCACTTTAATCTGGCGGTTTTCTCCCCAACATCGGCTATTCGTGTTTTGGAGCGCAGTGTAGTGTTTCTGACACGATCCGTTCTTTTAACACCCAGTATACTACGCTCCATTGCCCTCTGACAAACCTTGAGTTTGGACTTTTGAGACTCAGTGAGAGACCAGGTCTAGGATAGGCAGGATACACATGTCGATGAGTCTTCGTTTCAGGGATAGCGGGAGTTTACCCTTCATTAGATTGTAGTTTTATGTTGGCTGTACTATTGCAGTATATGATTCGAATAAGGTTTATGTATGTTTCTTCTATGTTTTGGTTCTGAAGTGCTGAAAATATGTTAGAGTGGTATACGCTATCAAAAGCCTTGGAATAATCCACAAATCCCAAACACAAGGGTTTATTGTATTCATTAGACTTTTCTAACGAAACCCGGCCTGCTCTGGAGGTTGATTTTTGTCGAGCTGTCCTCTTATTCTTTTTTCTATTGCCTTTATGAATGCTTTGTAGATATGTGAAATAAAACTTATTGGCCTGTAATTGCTTATATCGCTTCTATCTCCCTTTTTATGTAATAATATTATGTTGGAGTGGCACATGTTTTTAGGAAATTTACCAGAATATAAAATACTATTAAAAAGTTTGGTGATATGGGGGATCAATATCTTTTTTCCTAATTTAAGTACCTCTGTTGTAACCCCATCTTCACCCGGACTCTTGCTGTATTTCATAGATTTCAAAGCTGACTCTACTTCGGAACATGATATCGGGGACACTGTATCAGAGCATAAATATTCAGTATCAATGTGTGAATTTAAATTGTCGATGCTAGAAGGAGCAGAATATAAAGATTTATAGAAATTTGTACATATGTCAACTATTCGGTCTCTGTTTTTGCATTTCACCCCACTATCTTTCTCAGACTGGTGATCCAACTCTTTCCCGTTGTAATACCTTGTTTGGCTGTTCTAAGTGACGTGTTTCTCTCTAAAGCTATTTCTACTAAGTTCGTGTTATATTTCCTAATATCTGTCCTGATGCTACGCTTTACTTGTTTGTTTAATATTCTATATTGTTCTATGTGCCTTTCTATATTTCCTTTCTTTTCCATGAGTGTTAATAGGTTTCGGCGGAGAGTTTATTATTGTTTCTTAAACCTGCTTTATTTTCTTACTGGCTGTCTCAATGCTTTTCTTAATGTTGTTATATTGTGTTTCTACATCTGCACTATCTTCCTCTACTTGAAGGATTTCAAAGGAATTTTTCAATTCTATATTAAACTTTTCAGAATTACAAAGAAGTACCTCCTTGCTATGTTTTCTAATATCGGTCTTGAAAAATTTCTGGCGAAGAATTTTGAAATCGAATATTACGCGGATAGGTCTATGGTCGGAGCTGAATTTGATTTTATTTATAATACCTACATCATTTATGATATTGCTTTTTGATGATAATACATAGTCTATTTCATTTCTGGTATTATTGTCTGGGGAGAACCATGTCCAGCGACGTTGTGGCTTTTTGTGGAAAAACGTGTTACTTATTTGTAGGGTTTGTCCGAAGGCGAAAGAGATAAGGCGGGAACCGCGTTCATTTCGGGTACCAAGACCATACGGCCCAACTATGTCCTCATTGTCCATCTCTTCCCTTCGACCCACTTTTGCATTGAAGTCCCCAAGGATTACATTCCACGTGCCACGGCATTCGTCGCAGGCTTTGTTGAGTGTTTGATAGAAATCTTCTATATCATCATCGCTATGTGATGAAGTAGGGGCGTATGTTTGAATGAACGTTATGGTTTTGTTATGAGTTATTCTAAATTTTAGAGCAGCTACCCTCTCTGAATAGCTAGTAAACTCAATAATATTATTTTTCCACTTTTTTGCAACCAAAAACCCTACCCCATATAACCCTTTAGTTACTCCAAAATGGAAAAATATATTATTGTCTCTCTCAATTGTGTTTTCGCTCTCCCTTCTTACTTCGGAGAGGCCTATTAGTATAGTACGAAAATGTAAAAAAGTATTTTTTTACTGTTTAGTGCAGTTTTCATTAAAATGAAATCGTTTTACTTAAAACATTTATTTTATTGTTTATTTACTTTTGCTTATGACTAGCACTACATTTCTGTCAATATCAAGTACTTAGTTCAGTGTTTTCTTGTAAGTAATCCGATAATTTTGTTACAGCCCGGAATGGCTTTAAAGCTTGGACAACAGTCTTGCAAATTCTCATATCGATGTTCATATTATTACAAAACAAATACGATCACTAAAAACCAGTCGTTGACTAAGCACAGACAAGGCGAGCGACACTGATACTACGTGTTTTTTTTTTCAGTAACAATCCGAAGCAAAACAGATTTAAAAAATGATATGACAAAACAAGAGCCGTTCTCGAGGATTTCTGCTGCATACTTTCTCATGGAAATTAAAACTATAAACATTTTACTTGGTTATTTAGTAGATATATACTTCTTATTTATTTATTATGGATACTATAATTCACAGTTCATAAACATTCCCTTTGAAAAATCTGCGAGCTTGGAACTTAGAACCTACCTAGGTTCTAGATAGCCTAGCTATAACACCCTGATTGGAATCCAGTCTTTGTAAATTGATTAGGTTAAAATGTAGAAATATCACATAGGTACTCTAAAATTCTGGTATTGACAAAATCGTCATACGTTTCCGTACCTAAATGGTGCCAACGGGATATTAGTAAGCCTACGCCGTCCGTCTACATAATATGTCCGTCCGCCCCTGTCCACCCCCGTCTATCGTATCTTTTGAACCGTTAGGGAAGCTGGTTCAAATATATATTCTGTGAATATTTGAACCAGCGGGCCTTTTCGGGAAGAAGCGTTTTCGTAAGCGCCCAAAATTTCGAAATGTGATTTTTACGTTACCTCTACAACAGATGTTAAAAATTTGCAGCTGTTAGTTAAAAACAATTCCTCTAAATAATAGAAAATATCACACATAACATTTTTGAAAAATATCAAGTAAATACCATTCATGATGTATAAGATATATAGAAAATACCTCGTCCTGTAAAAAAACTTAATTGTCGCTTACGACGTCCTTCCCAAAAAGGCTCAATGTGTTATTGTGGCAAATAAAAAATTAAGGGGTGTCCCCATACAAGAAACTAGTTTCTTTAACGTTTTTTGTTTTTGCTCTACAAGGTACGAATAAATAATCTACAAGTGATTATAATGCAAACTCTAAACTAAAACAATAAATAATAGAAACCGGTCAAGCTTGCGTCCGGCTTGCGGTAAGGATCCTGGAGAAATACTTACGTTTTTTTTGGCAAATATGTTGTGTGGTGGTACGGACTACGGGGTACCCACACGTGCCGGTGCGCGGCGCGAGTCCGACTATCACTTAGCCGGTTTTTAGGGTTCCGAAGTCAACAAGGAACCCTTATAGTTTCGCCATGTCCGTTCGTCTGTCCGTCCGTCCGTCTGTCCGCGGCTTAGCTCAGAGACGCTTAGTACTGGAAAGCTATAATATAAATATATAATATATATATTTCGCATGGTTATACATATTAATCACGCCGACAAAGTGGTAAAATAAAATCTTGAAAGTGGAAAATATATTTATTGAGGAGAAAGACAGTAATGGTTAATAGTAATAATAGTATAAAAAACATAAATGTATACAAAAATCTAAACTTGAAAAAGATTTTCCCCTACACGCGAAGTGGGGATGACATTTTTTTTTCTCGTCTATCCCATGTTGTGGGGTATCATTAGATAGGTATTTTAAAAATGTTATGGGTTTGGAGAAACCATTTTTCGATTTAGGGATTCGTTAGCGAAATATTAAGCTTTAAAGCGAAAATTTTGGTTAGCGTCAAGTGGCGTGTTGAGTGAAAAAATTCATGGCAATAGCATATTGTATAACGAATTTAAAGGAAAACTATCACCGCTAAGTAGGCTTTACAAGTTTACGAGTAATGGTCCATCAACTTATAAAATGTACTTTTTAGACTTTATTAGCCGTTACATATGTACAATATACTCACGCCTGTGTTCCATTAGCCGTTAAACCGTAGTATAAAGCAAAAAGCCTCCTTCTAAGTCCATATTATATTGTGACGGGCAACTACGGAACCCTATCCTGGGCGTGGTCCGACACGCACTTGGCCAGTTATTAAATGTCATCCCGTGCGCTGCAAATACCTAGTCACATAGGTAAATATAATTAAATATTATTGATCGTATATTTTATCAGACGTCTCGGCGACTGTGACCTTTACTCGGCAGAATACACCAAATTGCTTTGAACTTCGAAATTAAAGAAGCTATATTAGTATGTTTTGGCAAGGTCTTTTACTGACCTCAGAGATTTGGTTTTTAGTAGGTATATTCAAGTTTTGCTTGCTTTCGTGTTCGCAGAAAAATTAGGTATTTTTAATGTGACAACTGAACTGCAGACTTTACTAGAAAATGTGTCGAAATAATAATTCTGGTAGTTGACTTGTATTGACTTTGACTTCTTTCTTTTGGTTTCATGACACTACTACCGGTCTGCGCGAATACAGGTCCAAATTTCAAAAAGTGTTTCTCTATAATAATAAAGAGGGAAAAGATGCCAACACTTCTTATGATGTAATATTTCATTATTTACGAATAATTTTAACAGAACATTTGTAACGTTTACGTCTGACATGGTTAAATGGGCTCGATCCCTTGTCTGGATACGTGCTTGTAATATACCACCTACCTACACGATATTCTGTATTTTACAAAGAGAGTACTTTTGACAAGATATAATACATGTAAGTGGCAGCCTAGCAATTACTGAAACGGTAGGTTACATAGTGAAAGTTGTTCAGTTTGATGGTCTGAGTTCACCGTTTCAGTATTTGCTAGGCTGTCAATTACACCCTGGTTAAAATAAATTGTTATTTTCGAATACCATTATAATAAATGCCAGCGAAAACAGGGAGTATATAAATAAATCGACTATAGCCAGAACTAACCGACACGGGGCGACGCGACGCGTTCATAAAACTTTATCACATTTCTCAATGATTTTTTTAATTCCGTCAATTTCCTACAGTAGTCGTACCTTTTGTTTTAACTAACCACGACGGTCAGCACGTGACCATACATTGGTATGTAAACATAACATTATGAAACAGTGCTAAATGTTAAATCATTAAAAAAAACATCTACAGGGTGAAATTAATATCATTAGCATCCTTTTAAACTAAGGCTGGCTTGCACCAAAAAGTATTTAAGCTTAAACATGTTTAAAAATGATGCTGTCACTGTCATTAGTATGAGCAGTGTGAGAGACAGAGCGGTCACTAAATACGTTTAAGCCTAAATACGTATTGGTGCAAGCCGGGCTAAGAGTCTGCCCATCAAACTGAACAACTTTTACTATGGGAGCAAACCGATCGAAGCAACAAAAAATTCTGCTGTTCCATAAACTGCAGTGCCTGGCTCGACTCAAATGTATACAACAGCTGATTTTTTAGTTGCTCCGATCGGTTTGCTCCCATAGTAAAAGTTGTTCAGTTTGATGGGTAGACTCTTATTTTGAAAGGATGCCAATGATATCAATTTCACCCTGTATTTTAAATCAAATCAATCAAAATCAATCAATCGATCAATTTTATTTGTTATTTGACAAAATCATGACAAAACTCAACTTAATGTTTATAATGAAAAAAATCTAATTTTTTTTAATCTATACTGCAGGGTGAAATTGATATCATTGGCATTTTTTTAAACTAAGAGTCTACCCATCAAACTGAACAACTTTTAGTATGGGAGCAAAACAATCGGAGCAAAAAAAAATCTGCTGTCCCATACTAAACTGCTATACGTACTCGACTCAAATGTATGGAACAGTAGATTTTTTTTTTGCTCCGATTGGTTGATTGGTTCAAAACATCTACAGGGTGAAATCATATCAATTTCACCCTGTAGATGTATTTCCCCTAACTGAATAAATACGATCAAACTCATTGACATCCTATTCACTCAACAGAAGAAAACGATCATTTGGAACTTTTTTGTGCTCGTATCGCGACGTTGTTGTACGGTTATCATATTATGGTAAATTTCACCCTATATAGGTTTAAAGATAGCTCTGAAAAATAAAAGACGTGTTATCAAATCTCTATATCGAGACGATTGATAATTTCTGATCGGATCGGAGTATGTCGCGTTATCCATTCTCAATCTCCACGAGAGTAGGTCCGTCCATCCGTCGACGTCGGTCTAACTAAACGATGTCAGCCAATGTATGTGTGCCAAGTTAACGGTTCCCCATCCTTGGATATTTACTTTGTCAGCTTCGAAATGACCACATTGGTTGCTGACTGAACATTGAACACGTCTCTCGGAAGTGGCACAATAACATAATAGTGATACAGGATTATTTGGTGTTTTAACGACTATTCGATTTCGACTAGACAAGCTTGCAGATTTTTGAAATAAATTAAGTTTCCAAGTCGGAACCAAATACTTTTTATAACTTTAGTAAAGGAATCAACAAGGATCGATGTCAAGGCCTATGACTGAATATTTATTATGATGTAAGTACTGCACAATTTAAACATCAACATTCATCTATGACATCGACTCCCTACTAACTCTGCCTTTACCTTAAGCTTTTAACTTACTTGCGTTGACGTCCAATGTGTGCTGTTATTTTAATCTTTTGCAGACCGCAAACAATTTTATTTATTTTTCGATATTTTAGTTCAAGCTCTCAGACGCGAACTATGCTGCTTAAAATGAAATGTCCATGGCTTATATCGGTGTACTAAGTATTTTTGTTATAATTTATTGTAAATTGTTTTTTCTATATTTATTTTTTATCATCCCAATCCTGGGCAGACTCTCGTCCTCCTTTCTCTTCCACTAATCCCTTGGTTTTAGATATTTGGGCTACATTTATGAATATTTCATCCTAATGCTTTTATTTACGATATTAACAGCTTGCATGCCAATAAACTCATCAAGTAGACGTGGTAAAATAAAGTATGAAGACATATAAAGCAAATTAGAATTATACATTGTAATGAAAGTGGTTAATCAATGTTATGTAAAATATAATAAGTATAAGAATAAGTTATAGTTATACAATAGTTGTCATAACAACGCTAAAGATGTCGTTTAGATAGTTAATGATTAATTTATAACAATCTTTTTCCTGGTTTACAATGCAATCGGAATAGTTACTTTACGATTCAGGAAGTTCTCGTCGGAAGAAAAATAGAAGATATCTTTGTTGGCAATGTTTACACATTTATATACAACACATTACTCGGATCGTTAAAAAGAGTGGATACTGGACAAATGGACTTTATTGTCACACAACTAATAAATACCTACACAGTGTAACTAAAACACTGTTTTTATATGTAAAAAATTACTTGAACCCAAAATTAAACTTATTAAACATTATGTATATTGTAATAACAGTAACTATTAAAATAATCTGTGGTAAAACGTGCATCATCATTAGTTGACAACATGTTATAAGTACACATATTTATTTTATTTGGCCAAGTTTTAAACGTAACACAAATATGAAAGCAATTCCGGCAGGTGACACATTTCGTGTTATTATTGAAGACTGAATAAGTAAAACTAAACGGGTGGCTTTTTCGAATTCATCTGGGATGAATAAGATGATCTATTTAGACGAATTGTATAAAAACAACGTCCAGATGAATTAGTCTAACAACATTACTTTATTCATAAAAGAAAGGTCTGTATATAATTACTTGTTAATTGACTGCTAGGCTTTATTGTATTTTTCTAGAATGAATGAAACCAGGGCCTCAATCGCCCTAAGTTTGAACGATACTACCAAAACAAAACCACAACCAAAAACGTTACGCACAATTCGTATCGCGCAAATGATATTTAACGGTAAAGATTTAGCTTTATTTCGGAAGATACGTTGGCGTATCGTTTGATGTCCGTTCGATCGAATTTTCTGTATTGTGCGATTTGACCATTCAGAAAAAATATCGCGATAGCTTTTTTACTTCAGCTAAACCAAAACCAAAACCAAACCAAAACCGTATAAAATTGCGCAATTGAGGCCCAGGAAACAGCGACATTATCCGAGGAAATATTCTGAAGCAATGATTATATGATTATTATATGTTCTGAAGCAACAACCAGGAATTGAATTCTACTAGATTCTTGTCTATGGTACGGAGAATCAGTAGGCAATTTGAATTTCAAATCTCTTTGGATTATTTGAAGCAGTCTTTAGTGTAGGGACGCAAAGTTAGTATAATTTAAAGGTTCTACCAAAATTCATATTTAACATTCATTCAAGTTCATTTATGGTAATATGTATTTCTAATAATAATGTTATTTTTCCCTAATCGCGACGGATTTTCTGAATAGCTATTTTTATATAAATTTATGTTTTTATACTATTACTATTAACCACAAGTACTGTCTTTTCTATCTGAATAAAAGTAAATAAAATAAAGTAATTTTTCAGCTAATAATAATAAGTAAGTATTAAATATTGTAAGTTAATTCTACAGGAGCTCGGTTGAATAATGTCTAAACTGCTTATATATTTCAGTATTCCCTAATAAAGTTCTTTCATTGATGTCAATTAACCATAATAGATTGCAGTAAACAAACAGCCAGTAACCTGTAAACTTTGTATTCATTCAAACCACTTATGTCCATTTAGCAGGAAACATCGCGTTCTGATTAAATTATAATATTAATTGCAACGGCAGCAGTTGACCTCAGGGGAAGATTCTAAGGATAGATTCACATTGGTGTCAACATCCTCAATGCTACAGCATCACAAATTACATTCAGCGATACATCGTGCTATTCATTTACGACAGACGAAAACTAAAGAAAAAAAACCGGTCAAGTGCGAGTCGGGCTACTCGCGCACCGAGGGTTCCGTGCCACACCACCACAGAACACAACATAATTTACTTAGAAAAATATACTTTTTTTGTCCCGGGACCTTTAGCGCAAGACCGACTCACACTTGGCTGGATTTTAGTAATTTTGTTGTTATTCTGTAGAGTTTGCTCTATAATCACACTAAGTTTGACGCTTGTATGTATTACCGTTTCTACGATGGAGCGTGAAGAAAATCGTTGATAAAAACTAGTTTCTTGTTGAGAACCCTCCTTACAAGTAATTTTTAACTTTTTGACATTTTTATTATTTATTAACAAATCCGCCGTTCATAATCTGAGAAAATTTCAACTATCTAGCTATTACGGTTCAAAATTTACAGCCCTAAATAGGTAGGACAGACGGACGGACGGACGAATGGACAACGTAGGGTTAGTAATAGGGTCCCGTTTTCACCCTTTGGGTACGGAACCCTAAAACCGTACGGTATTGTTGTGTAATTAGTTTCTGCGGTTTTGATAAGAATTCAAAATAACACATGTATTGTTTCATATTACGTGCCTTTCGAACAGATTTTAAAAGTGTAGCGTGAAACGATATTTCTAATGACTTAGAAGAAGTACTAGTGTTTTTAAGAAAACATATTTTAGTATCGGAGCTCTATTCTTACACGTAATGGGTCTCGTTTAAATGAGAAAAAATTTGTAATTTTCCTTCACAGTCTCAATTCACTTAATTCTTGGAATCGAACAATAAAATTGCTCAGTGTTGCCACTCTTTATCTTTACTTTTGTGTAAAACAACAATTATCTATTAAGTCACCGTGTGCGGAAAGGCAGTGCTACTGTACTCTGTTATTAGTATCGTATTATTTAAATAAATTCTAACATTGGGTTACAAGAATGTTATTGACTTTGGCCTTAATAATCCATCTAATAAATGAATAAAATTATTTCTGAAGCAGTAACATTTTGTTGGATACTTACTTAGATCAAAGTGAAATTAATGGATAGGCCCCTTACGCGAACATTTCAATTTCAAACATAGATTAATAATATGCATTGTATTGATTTCAAACCAGAAAATTGAGGCAAAACAATTGACAGTTTTACTTCGAATATGTACCGAGATGACAGACCAAGTGCCCTAGTTTGTATTGAAGAGCCCAAGTTGTTGCGTGCTTCAACTTAAAGCGCTTTGGGCCTATCCATTAATTGTATTCTGATCTAAGGATACTTATTGCATTTTAATGGTTACACTGCACTCTTGAAATAAGTAGTACCTAAATGTATGTTATATAGGGCGTATCGGCAAACAAAACAAACTCATATAATGGCTTATACCATTAGGCGCGAGATAAGACGGAGACTTACTTCTAATATTAGACATTTTAATACGTCTATCAAAAACTCATCTATCTATAAATAATAAAAAAATACTCAATATTGTATTTTTCAACTATTTATCTACCCTTTTATAATTAGTGATAATACTAAATAAGCATAGCAAAAAGGTGAATTGAATTATTTAATTACTATGTAACTAACTTAGTAATTGAATATTTCCATACATAGGTATTTGGAAGGTACTAGTATACTACCTACCAGCTCTGGTATCATGCTAACCCGCGATAGCCGTGATACGGCTTTATCACGTCTTTTATCTCGTTCTTTTGCGCCCGAACGAACGAGATAAAAGACGTGATAAAGCCGTATCACGGCTATCGCGGGTTGGCATGCTACAAGTACTGGACCAGATACCAGGTACTAGATACCAGGACCAGATACCAGGTACTAGATACCAGGTACTAGATACCAGGTACTAGATACCAGCTACTAGATACCAGGTACTAGTATAGGTACCTGTATTTATTTGAGTACCTACCGTCTGCGTTAATAATGCTACAATCTACCGCTTATTTTATTTAGCTTCATATTACCCTATTTGCACCTACAAGAGTTTGAAATAACATGTTTCTAAATAGCTATATATGTTATCAATTTCACTCTGTATATATAGCTATTCAGAAACAGGTACACAACCATTTGACTGTTTAGAATCTCCATTTAATCACAGACCGATATCGAACTACAATTTAGGGTCATTCATAGGTAGGTACTTCAATTAACATTTTTAAGGAAGTGGAATATATAGTATGTTGTAAAAAATCCACATTAAAAAAATTGTGTCCAAGAGATAAACCATCAATTAAGAACCAGTCAGAGGCAGTTAGATCCTAAAAACTATTACAAAAAAGCGATCCGACCACTCATTGAAGCAATTAAATCTCTTTAATGCCACGTAGCACTGGAATGGAACCGAGACCCGATAGTTGCGTGCTGAATGCTGAATACTGATCCCTATCTATTTCAGCACGCTACAGTATTTAACGGGGACTGTAATGTACAACTTAAGATTTTTAAAGATTTGTATCGACCATATTCTCTTTGCTGATAAATAGGGAGAGGTACCAAATTATCTAAACTTTAAGGCTGCAACGAGCCTATTGTGCTGCCCCCAATCGTATTTTTTTATTTCTTAACAATTACTTAAGCAATATTTCCAAAAAAACAAGAATGGCACAATTGTAGTCATTGCTGATTTTCAATTTATCGGGTCACTGCGGATTTGTTTTTATAATGTTTGTAGTTATTATCTTTAAAACTTACGATTTTACGATAATAGCTACAAATATAAAAAATACGATTGAGGGCAGCACAATAGGTTCGGTAGGCTCTTAATACACATACTCATATCTTAATGTATACAGGGTGTCCCAAAACTCAACGTCAAGCCGCAAATAGGAGATAGGTGAGTTTATAACTGTTCAGGGAAAAATACGAAAAAATTCCATGTTTGATAGTTTTCGAGATTTTGTCATTTTTTTAAACATTAGAAAAATCGCCACCCAGCTCTCAACTTTTTGATGTAGCTACTACAAATTTGTAAATTTTTTCATGAAAATACTTGTAACGCAAGCCAGAATAATTTTTTCTGTGGTCTCAATTCAAAAATAAACGATTAGTTCCATACTTTTTACGGAACACACTTTTTCTTGTCAGACTTCGGCGGTAAACATTTTTCTATGTCAACTTTGAGACTACATCCTGTATAAAAAATGTACGGCAACCTGGCAAGTAATTTAAAAAGTTGGCCAATTTAATCAAGGTTTCAAAATGATATCACACTTGTCTCTTCTTTATCTAAAAAAAGTAGTCATAATCTTTTTTCTCGTCGAACAACTCCATTTTAAAACAATTATTCCATACTAAAATTAATAAACGTTCGACGCCCTAAATTACGGTGGTTTAATACAAAGATATTTTACTATGGAATTATTGGTTTCAAATCGGGTTGTTCTGCAAGAAAAAAATTATCACAACTTTTTTAGAAAAGGAAGTACCAAGTATGCTACCAATTTGAAAACTTAATTAAATTGGCCAACTTTTGAAATTACTTGCCAGGCTACCGCTATACATTTTTTATACAGGCTGTAGTCTCAAAGTTGACATAGAAAAAATTGTTTCCGCAGAAGTTTGACAGAAAAAAGTGTTTTCTGTAAAAAGAATGGAACTAATAGTTTGTTTTTGAATTGGGTCCGCTGAATAGATTATTCTGGATTACGTTACAAATATTTTCATGAAAAAATTTACAGATTTGTGGTAGGTATACATGTAAAAGTTGAGAGCAGGGCGGCGATTTTTCCAATGTTAAAAAAAAAATTACAAAATCTCGAATACTATCAACCTTGGATTTTTTTTTGTATTTTTCCCTGAACAGTTACAAACTCACCTATCTCCTATTTGCGGCTTGACGTTGAGTTTTGGGACACCCTGTACACAGGGTGTAACAAAACACCCTAGTAATACTTAAGGGGCTGCTTCAGACCATCAACCTGAACAACTTTCACTATGGAGCCAACATCGAAATCGCGGAAAAAAGATCCGCTCTTTCATACAAAACTGCATTAGGTACCGTCTCGACTCAAATGTAATGGACGGCAATTTTTTTTATTTTTTCTCGACGTTGGCTCCATAGTGAAAGTTGTTCAGATTGATGGTCTGAAGCACCCCCTTAAGTATTACTAGGGTGTTTTGTTACACCCTGTATGTATGTGATATCATCATCATCATCAGCCCAGTACACCGCACTGCTGAGTATAGGCCTCTTCATTTTCACGACAACCGTAACGACTCCTACGCTAGTCTCACCCACCGTTTGCCGGCTACTCTACATATGTCATCCGACCCGACCACCTGGCAACTGGTCTTCTTGGTATGCTGACGGTTTTTAAAAGGATGATCACGATCAGACAATTAAACTGAACTTCTTTCTCTTCTGGGAGTCTGGGACCAACATCGAAATAGCAAAAATCTGTTCTTTCATACAAAACTGCAATACAACTCGACCCTAATGGACAGCTTTTTTTTTGCGATTTCGGTATTGGTCCCGTAGAGAAAGTTGTTCAGTTTTATGGTCTGATCGTCCCGTTAAAAACCAGTCAGCATATTAAGAAGGACTCTGTATAAACTGCCACCACATGCGGTCAAGTCACATTTATCATTTGAAAACTAGGTACGTGAAAATTAATGACTCTCAGCTTTAGGTTTGTTCGCGCCACTTGACACAGAAACGGAGCTTGGCGTGAAATTCGTCGCAAATAAACAATACTTAACTAAGCATAACCAAGCTGCCATCGAAAACAAACGTTTCTATTCGTAGCGAACGCTTGAACCTTCTCAATGTTCAGCCGGAACGTTCGAACGTACATAAATTATTTTAAAATGTCCACACTACTGTATTTAGTTACAGTTTTTCGTCCATTCATATCACATATTGTAGGAACCGAAGAGGGGACTGAACGAGTAATATATTTATAGGCAAATGCATGTTAGGATGATAAAAACACTTACCTATGAAAATTGTATATTGTAGGTAGTAGTTTTAGTTTGTTACCTAGCTAAAAGAACTCCATTCATTCCATAGATAGAATCAATAATATAGCACATTACATTACATACATTTTCACCCGTGTAGTGTGGTGTTAAAATTAAAAATTTTAATTTCGTAAAGTAAATATCTTAACTATTCGCGTTTGCATAATTTTTTTGTCGTTTGTAGTACTTATTAAATTATACATTTTTCACTAAGTAACTGTTTCATAAATAAAGCTCATTGGGCGGAATCTGACCCAGTTAACTAAATTTTTCCTACAAAAACCAAATTGGTTTTAAAATGTGTAGTATTAACCCACATTTAATTTTATGTTGTTATTTTTTTATTAACCCATAGAAATAGAAATAGAAATAATATTTATTGTGCATAAGTTTAGCATGGGAGTAGCATGTAAAAATTAATATTTAAATGTGTACATTAAACAATTTTAGTGAACCCATTATATTAAATAAACAAAATAAACGTTTGTGCGCTAAGAAAAGGTGGTCAGCGGCTTGCATATACTGTGTCACTCGCACGTTAGACAACCCGCGATAGCTATACGTTATGACATCCCGGGCTATGACAGCTTTTGTTCTGATAGGTCCGTTTTGTCGCTGCAGTCACATTTTCCCTCATGTCATTGTGTTGTGTCAAACGTGAACTAGGACAAAATGAACAACTAGAACAACTTGGACCACATGAACAAATAGAACAACACTAACAAATTCAAAAAATAGAACAACTTGGACAACTTGAAAAACTTAGTTAAACTTAAACTAGAATAACATGAACAACTTGAACTTCATGAACAACTTGGACAACATGGACAACAAGAACAACTTGAATAACTCTAACAACACGAAAGAATAGGACAACTTGGACAACACACATATTTTGGACCAATAAACAAGTTAGAAAACTATTCTTTTTTCATATTTATGTTTTTGTGTACAATAAAGAATCTATGAATCTATGAACAATTAAGACTACTAGGACAACATGAGCAACTTGGACATTATGAACAACTTTTAATTCTTCGAATCGAATTTCGAATTTTTAGATAATATAGTTATTCCTATAGACATTGATCAGTGTGTGTTGCCAGTGATGACATATGAAAAAGAGACGTGGTCGTTCACTCAAGGCCTCATAAAAAGGCTGAAAGTCACCCAAAGGGCAATGGAGAGGGCTATGCTCGGAGTTTCCATGCAAGATCGAATCAGAAATCAAGAGATCCGCAGAAGAACCAGAGTAACTGACATAGCTCAAAGAATTGCTAAACTTAAGTGGCAGTGGGCGGGGCACATTGCTCGCAGAACCGACGGCCGGTGGGACCGAAAAGTTCTCGAGTGGCGACCGCGTACCGAAAAGCGCTGCGTGGGTAGGCCCCTCACACGGTGGACCGACGACCTGGTGAAGGCGGCGGGAAAACGTTAGATGAGGAGGACAGGATGCAGGACCGGTCGTTATGGCGATCCTTGGGGGAGGCCTATGTTCTGCTGTGGACGTCCATCAGCTGAGATGATGATGACTGATCATGCTGAATAAAACTTAAAAACTTCTCAATGCTTGTTTTATTTTTATTTATGTTATATTGTATTATTATATTAATGTGTATTTGGGTCGAGAGAAAGAGAGACGTCGGGGCCGACCGACCCCGCAAAAGATGAAGAGATGACCTAGACACATACAGAGCTGATTGGTGGGTCTTTGCAGGGAACTGGGAAGAAGGGGAGGCTTTTGCCCAGCAGTGGGACACTAATGGCTATGAATAAAATCATAGTTGCTTTCAAGAAACCAATAAAAATGTCTTAAACCTTATTATGATAAACCTTAATGTTTAGTAATATTACATTTTTCTTTATTATTTTTTGGCCTGAATCCCATGACCCACAATAATGCGACATATATATTCATGAACTAGAGACATTTATCTAAACATCCTATAATTTTTTTTTTCTGTAGGTCGTGGGTATAGGTTTCATACTAAGGTGCCCAGTGACCTTTGTATTTTTAAATCACTGTCTCATATTAATTTACCAATAAGGCAAATGTTAGAAGTCATTATAATGTAACTATCACGAAATGAGTCATTTAAATACAGTTAAGATTTGGCGATTCATGCAAATGATAAAACTTGTTAGTTTTTCTTCTATAAGTAACATTTTTATTCTGTGGTTTAACTGGTAGTACAGTCACAGAAATAATAAGTTACTAATCTGCCTAATAATAATAAGTTACCTTAATAGTCAATGTCTTTTTGCAAAACAAAAAGTCAAAAGTTTTTTTTGTCTTTTTTATTTGCACGTCGTCGTCTACATTCGAACTTTAACGTAGTACCTATAATAGGTACCTGTACGAGGTGGCGAAGGCGGTGGCCAGTCTTTGGCCCACTAAAAATGCAATCTACGTTATAATAATACAACCCCCCACAGACATACAAATACATACACACGATACCATACATTTATAAAAACATAATTAATATAAAATGTGTATACTTACCTAAGTATGTTAAAACTTTTCATAATTTTAAAACAACTGTTTAAAGCTTGCTTTAAACTAGCTTACGCTTACGATCAAGTATTACAACATTAAATTTAAACGTCTTGGTTTTAAGGACATTTCGTTTAGTACATCATCCACTGAAATCATAGATATAATCATGTTAATAAATTAGCGCAAAACCTCATACACCCCAACTGATTTATAACAAAATAATTAGATTGAAACAATAATTTCATTATATTATTATTGCAGCCTCATCAGCTGGGTTTTGGGACGCGTCTGGGTTGCGAGGCGGCGATCCACGCCACTCGAACTTTCGCTATGGACCCCGCCAACAGGGACTGCGTTTTGGTAAAGATTGACATTCGCAACGCCTTTAATTCCCTAGAGAGGGACGTTTTATTGACCGAGGTCAGGAATAGGCTCCCCTCCCTCTACCCCTTCTTGCATCAGGTTTACGATAGCCCGTCAAACCTATTTTTTGACGGAGAGCTTATTCTCTCACAGGTAGGGGCGCAACAGGGGGACCCTCTTGGTCCGCTCGTTTTCAGCCTCGCTATTCACGGGGCTATTCTGGGGCTGAAGTCACCTTTGAACCTGTGGTACTTGGACGATGGTACCATTGGGGGCAAACCTGAGGTCGTTGAGCAGGATCTTCTTTCTTTGCTGCCGCGTCTTGGTGAGCTGGGGTTGGTTGCTAACATGGCTAAGTGCGAGTTTTTCCCCTGTGGCCTCGGGTCGGATTCAGCTTTTGCGCGTATCGATTCCATTCTTCCTGGCATCAGGAAACTTACAGCGGACTCCTTCAGCCTTCTAGGGTCGCCGATATTTCCAGAGGAGGTCGGTAGGGTGAGTGTGCCCGTGCGGTGGGTTAACAAATAAAAGACAAAATAGCACCAACGGGAAGATGTGGGGTGGTCTAACCACACGGCAGACAAACAAAGAAATCTTAATCAACTTTTGATGCCGCCCCGGTTTGCTCCCAATAGTCAAAGTTGTGTAGTTTGATGAGTAGAGTACATTTCCTTACCTATACCCTGCCCTGTACAGGCGGATGCTGATGCTATGGAAACGATCGGGTTTTGTTGTTTTTCGACCACTTACTTCCGCAAATAATATAATTACCTAATACAATTTCTGGGGATATATTATGATTCGGTGCAGAAAACGAAAATATTTTTCAGAAATTAAATTAGCATTTATTTTATAACAACAAAACCAAATTACTCCAAGTTAAGTATTGAAACTATTGAAATATTCATGCGAATCGAATCGGTTCTTCACAACGATATTAATGTACCAGTACGTTCTTCATTAATTATTATTATAATAATAATACGTATACGAATACGTGATGCGTGCACAAACAATCTATCTATACATATAATAAAACCGTAAGTCTGTTTGAACGCTCATCAGTTCATCACGCAAAAACCACTGAATGGATTTGGATGAAATTTGGCACACAGATAGAATATGATTTGGATTAACACATAGGATATTTTTTTAAGGTCGCTAGTCATACAAAAAATAAAAAATAAATGGGCTGAATGCACATATATGTTGGTATTATTATTACGTCAGTAATAATAATACCAACCACCCAATGTCAGGTATTTAATATAAATATTTGTTTAGGTAAGTTTTAGTATTAGGTATCGAACGAACTACCGACCCTGGCCCTGTACCCGGACTTTCGATTTTCGATATATCGCGACCGTTTCGGTTCGAACTTCATTGTAATGGGTCTTCCAATAGGGACTTCCGAACTTTGACAGTTGATAACGGCCAATTTATTGAAGATCTGTCAAATTGGCTGTCATTTATTCAGTCTATTTTGCCAAATCACCATGGACTTGTATGGATATGGAGTTATAGCGTTCAGCAGCACATGCAAATGATAAAATAGTTTAGGCAACGTTCCGCGCCCTCAACGGTCGTGCGAACGTTCAGCGATGAGGCCCAAAATTGAGATAAAAAATTGT
Organism: Agonopterix subpropinquella; assembly: GCA_922987775.1. Lineage (NCBI taxonomy): Eukaryota > Metazoa > Arthropoda > Insecta > Lepidoptera > Depressariidae > Agonopterix > Agonopterix subpropinquella. The sequence continues at coordinate 43,002,255 of OV277693.1, read as the reverse complement.
CGAATTTGGGACGATACCAATCCACATGAGATCCAAGAGCGTCCAATGCATCCCGAAAAAGTCACTGTTTGGAGTGGATTTTGGGCTGGCGGCGTCATTGGTGGGTTGGTGGTTTTTCTTGTGGCGAACATTAGATCGATGTTATATTCCACATATAATGGCATCGATAGGCCTTTCAAACAAATAAACAATTTCAGTGATATCTCACACACACTTTGTTTTATTTAAATTTAAAGTTAGGAAGCGCTTAATGAAAGACCCTTTAATAGAGTTGAAATTGGGAAGAAAACGTTCACGCAATTGCGAAGTTCGAATGTCCGGGTAGAGCTGGGTAGAGGCCCTGGGCTGCAATCGCAGCCCAGAGGGAGCGTGTAAATTCTCTATGAATCGCAGTAAATATTCTGTGATTGAACCGTTATTAGACTATGTACGAACCATAACTTTTGACACATTTGGTATTGCGCTAATCGCGGTACTGCTCTTGACAGCCGTTAGAGCCGTTTTGACAGATCGCTCAGACGTTAAGGTCTGTCAGTTACATAGAGTTTAGCGCGATGCGGAATTCAGCACAGTTGAATATAAATTGGATTGCAATGTGATTAGAACTGTAATTGGATAAGAATAGAACTTCGATGCTTTAACTTAGCGCAATCGGGCTCCTGGTACACCAAGTTGTTTCTGTACTTTTGGTTACGATATTTCGTATTACTTTAACTTGCTTTTAAACATTTAAAGCAGTGGAGCGGCCGGCAGTTCCAATAATTTGCAGTTCAAATCGTAAGTATTAACATAAAAGTATATTTTGTAGTCTATTCATTTCCCACATTGTGAATAATGTCCACGACGTGACAATGTTACCAGAATATTGTACTACATACCAATAGAATGAGCACTGACCATACCTACTTCATACAAAACCGAAGTGCACTTGCTTATATTGCCAAATAGCAGCGCCGGCGCAGACGCGCACCGATGTAAATCAGAGAACCGTCGGAAAACCAGTTTCTTCGCTTATCTCGGAATCCGTTCCAAGACCGGTTCGCACTAGCAAAGAGTATCTAAGTAGGTACCTACTCGGCTATAGCCGACTGAAAAAAAATTAGGTACCTACTGTAGATGACCTGAAATTGTTAGATACACAATGGAGTTTATCTGATTTGTGCTCAATATTAAATGTCAGCTATATTTGGACAGATCACTGAAGTCAATCTACAGTTATGGTTGATTGATATAATTTATTTGGTCGTAGCACAAAATAAATTGAACATTAAATTTTTTTTTCGGATTCATACCCAGAATTAGGTATGCAGTTAAAACCTAATACCTAATCTTCAATTTATCTCAATTATTGTCATCTTGAAGAAATAATTGATGAGGGTTAATTTAGAAGTTATCACACGATCGATGGTTTCATATAAGGTTAGTTACTTTAACGCTCAAAAGAGAGGCAATTGCTATTTCATCGGTGAAAACTAAATATAGATAAAATCACGACGGTGTTCGCATTTGGGGTGGTCGGAAACTAAACACAACATTAAATGATATTTAAACTCGGTTTAAACTTCCCAGCTAAGTTATGCAACCAACCAACGTCCACCTTCTACGTTTCTTCATACCACCAAGAGAGCTGACGTCGGCTTACTAGAAAATACTAGTTATATCCAGTTAATTTCAAATAACGACGCACTATTTTTAAACATTTCGTTTTGTCGTTTAGTATAATGCTTCGCCAGTCGGCATTCATTAAATAGGTGCCTATAAATTTTTATACTCGTATTTTTATTGCAATCGTGTACGAAATGAGTTATTAAATAACTACGTATCCATGTGAAATGGATAATTATGTTTCAATCGTAAAGTAAAAACAACACGACCGATGTTCGTAAAAGTTTTAAATCCTTGATATTCAAGTAAACATCGTCAGATTAGACAATATTAAGTTTATGTATTTTTTTCCAATCTACCTGCTTTTATTGCCAAAGGATTTCCCCAAAGACTTACAGATTCTGTGTATGCGTATTTCGAAATGGAAACGAACGTAAACACGTCCTCTTAGTTGCGACACGCTGCCTACAATAATAGACCCACAACACAACACAAGCGAACTAGGCTGAGGACCTAGCTGTGCAAACAGTTGAGTCGGTCGTCGCCAAACTAGCACCTGAAAATATATATAGGTCCTTCTTAATATGCTGACCCTTTTTTAAGGGGATGATCAGACCGTCAAACTGAACAACTTCCTCTATGGGACCAACATCGAAATCGCGAAAAAATATTATCACTTCCATACAAAACTGCAAATCTACTCGGAGCCAAACGTATGGGACAACTGTTTTTTTTTCGCGATTTCGATGTTGATTCCATAGAGAAAGTTGTTCAGTTTCATAGTCTGGTCATCACCTTAAAAAAGTGTCAGCATATTAAGAAGGACCCTGTAGGTACTTACAAACGGATAATACATGTTTTAAGTTAAATTACATTAAAAATTCATTAGACAGGAACATGCAGGGTGTAAGGGACAGCTCTCCGCAAACTGAAACGTTGCACTCAGACCATCAAACTGAACAACTTTCACTATGGAGCCTACGTCAGGCAATGCGAAAAAAAAATCAGTTTGATGGTCTGAGTTCTCCGTTTCAGTTTGCGGATGGCTGTCTCCTTACACCCTGTATATCTTGAAGTATAAATTCTTAATAATTGACTACATGGTATAAAGATAGGTAGGCATATTGCTAAAATTATAATTAAATATTATTATTCTGTGAATAATTATGTAATAATTTTATTATGTATTTGTTTTTGTAATCTGTCATTTTGTTTCTAATAAATAATACTCAGTTTGGATAGGTATCCTAGAACAGTTGCCAATAATCATCTTTAAAAGATGAGAGCAAGATCAAAGATTGGCAATACCTTTTTAGGGTTCCGTACCCAAAGGGTGAAAACGGGACCCTATTACTAAGCCTACATTTTCTCAGATAGTGCGTTATTACGGCGGATTTGTTCACAAATATAAAAATGTCAAAAAGTTGCGGGCTCTCAACAAGAAACTAGTTTTTATCAACGTTTTTTCTTCACGCTCTATCGTAAAAACTGTAATACATACAAGCGTCAAACTTAGTGTGATTATAGAGTAAACTCCACAGAATAACAACAAATACTAAAAACCGGCCAAGTGTGAGTCGGTCTTGCGCTAAACGTCCCGGACAAAAAAAGTTTTTTTTCTAAGTTAATAATGTTGTGTTCTGTAATGGTGTGGGACGGAATCCTCGGTGCGAGAGTAGCCCGACTCGCACTTGACCGATTTTATTATGTTATCATAATTTAAAAAGTCTGCGCGTTCTCTTAGTAGATAGAAGAAAAGGACTTTGACTACAAATTAAAAACGCACGCGAGCTCAAAAGAGGAAAATGTCGAAGGATAATTTGTTTCTATTGTAGTTCGATCATAGGTAATTAAAAATTAATCACGAACAACGCTGACCATCGCTTTTGTGTTATTAGATGTAGGTAAGTACTTAAAGAAAGGACAGGATATTTTGTAACTCTTTAAGTACACAGTTTAAATCCATTTTGCGCTGCGGAAGTTAGCTTAAAACACTGTTAGTAACCTAACTACACCTAACCAGTAACCGCAGAGTTGTAACTGTTGATATATTGAAACCTAAACATTTAAACACTATCGTCCTAAAGTCTACCTATGGTGATGAGCACTTACATTGTTTCAAGCAAGTGGGTATTCTCTATGGTTTTGAGGTTGAACGCTGTTGCCACTGAGGTTGAAACTGTACTTATTATTAATATTTAATCATTAAAATAGTTAAAACTTAGGTCTAAGCTATCTTATTAACCAATTTGTTGTTTAAAAATTTCTATAGAATATCAGTATATTTAGGCATCAAAATCTATATGTAATTTACGAAATTTGGGTCAAGCCAACGTTATTGTATCTAAGTCACAATTATCTTCGTTATTTGATCGTGTTTAATTGGTTTTATTTTACGAAACTGTACCTTCAAGTAATCATTAAGTTCTAGTTAGTTCGTATATCTTCGACAAGTACCTCTGCTTCACTACCTGCAGCATTCTAGTGTAATAAAATATATATTTCTCTTGGTTTCTGGGCCATATCGGTTAGATACATTTTATATAAGCAGGTACTTATATAAAATTAAGATATAAATCTTAATCTCAGGCTTGCTCTACTTAAGTCCATAAGGACTTAAGTAGAGCAAGCCTCTCTTTCTAACAAGCAAACTTTTACAATTAGCCATCCCGCTTCAATTGAAAGTAAGATCGCAAAAAAACGTATTTTTCATCAATATCTTTTCTCTTGGGTGTTTGGGGAAAAATCCATCGGGTAGAAGCCCTGCTATAATTATTTACCTTTCAAATGATGGTATATTCAGAAGAAATGGAGTAGGGTGATTCTTGTAAAACTGGTTATAAATCTGAAATCGAGCTTACTTTGCTCCTCTTTTCTATCGAGAAAATTTAATAGAATCGTGTTTTCAACGGTTAGATGCCCTGCAGAAAGAACGTATCTACACTGTTATGTGAACTATATATATTAAATGTAATAATTTGGCTATCAAAAATCGGTTCAAAAACAGACAAAACAGGTATGACCCCTCTTAAATTGAGATTTTGCCTAATTTGTGCCCGAGCAGGACATAAAGTACCTACTCCGTCCGAAGAAATCTTACAAACTACTTCTAAAATTAACTCCCGTAGACGAATTACATCAAACGAATGCGGATCTAATGTCAATTAATTTGGTTAATTCATTTCGTTATTTCGCGATTAATTTTAAATCTAATTTGATTAGTGATTACTTATATTGCTTTAAACATCGTAATTATCTGGTTTCTTTTTTCTGTTATGTTCAAAAGTATTTACGAAACGACAGTTAACGTTTTAGTTTCTTTTTACTGTTGCAATAAATATATTAGGTTAAGTATAGGTATTATATTCTTAATTCAGATTTAAGGAAACGGGTAAGATACTTATATTATGTATAGTAGTACATTTGGTCCATACAAATAAGCACATTTGGTCTGTTAAAACTCCGTTACCTTTGAAGCACTAAATGTAAGCCATACATATTCTGAAAGCACTAAATAAGCACTAAATGATAAGCTAGGTTTCAAAGCCCTAGGACCGAGGGCCCCGCTGGATATACGCACATTGTACGTATTTAAAGTATACCTGTCATTTGTTTTGACTTATTTTTCTGGATTGAAATGTTCGTGTAAGGCCCAATACCGGCCGGATCTATATTACCTAGGTATATAATATGTTAATATTACCTATTCTTAGAACTACAGTGTAGTGCCAAATCAATTGTATTTTTTTGGGTTGTCAGTAGGTATGCCAAGTTTTTTTTTTTACGGATAGTAGACATTTTAAGAAACTAATTTAATTTACTTTAGATTCATCGAGTTTATCAATATTAAATTTTTAAATTATTTTGATCTGTGAATTGTGATCTCAAATTCTCAAAATGTAAAAATGGTCACGAGAAAATTCTAACTCAACGGAGAAAAACTTTGCAATGATAAAAAAAATCACCGGCCTTCCCTTCTCTATGCTGGAAACAGAAACATTGAGAAACTTGTCAAATTCGGACATTGTGAATATATATATTTTTTTAATTACTGTTAGTGACTAGTTATTTACCATGAGATTACAGATCGTCGAGTAACGTATAACGAAAAACTCTTGAAAACTACATTATTTCATTTAAAATATCGGAATCCTTTCATTTTATAATCTTTAACATAGAAAATTTGACGGCCCGCGCGCCCGGTAGCACAGTCGATAGTGAACCTGCCTGCTGTGCCGAGGGTCGCGGGTTCGAATCCCGTAAGGGACAAATATTTGTATGATGAATATGAATATTTGTATAATTGAATATGAATATGAATATTTGTAATTTGTGAGTCATGGATGTTTGTATCTATATACAGGGTCCTTCTTAATATGCTGACACTTTTTTAAGGCGATGACCAGACTATGAAACTGAGCAACTTTCTCTATGGAATCAACATCGAAATCGCGAAAAAAGTAGGTAGTAGGTTTGCAGTTTTGTATGGAAGTGATGATTTTTTTTTTGCGATTTCGATGTTGGTCCCATAGAGGAAGTTGTTCAGTTTGACGGTCTGATCATCCCCTTAAAAAAGTGTCAGCATATTAAGAAGGACCCTGTATGTATTCTATATCGTTGTCTAGTCATCATAATCCAAGTCCGGGCTAGATTCTGGTACTTTAAATATGACTAGATAATTTGCGTGACGATGTCCAAGATATTTATTTATATTTATTTATTTATTGTTATCGAGACAATTATCTCGAAACGGTTTGCGATTCAGCCACCCAAAAAAAAAAAAAATTGACATACCGAATTGCATCAATTATGAAGGTGTAGGACTTGATACTCTTTCTTATACTGTGATATAGGTAGGTAGGTTTGTCCCAATATGAAAGTGTCGAACAGACACGTTTTATAGATAAGTTAGAAGTAGATTCTTGCGTGTGTTTGTTTAACGTCACAAATTAAACATAATATTAATCAAAACAATGCGCCAGACAATTTCTTTACAGCGTGATAAACCAATGATAGATACAGAAAGTGTGTTCCTAATATTTGTAAGTTAATACAATTAATAAAATTTATAAGGTGGCTGGTAATATAGTGTTTCTGACCACCCAATGGAAGTACCCACGGTCATGTGTTTATGTAGGAATGTATGTAAGTGGGTAATTAATATGATTAAGTATACGTCTTTTTTAGGGTTGTGTACCCAAAGGGTGTCAACGGGACCCTATTAGGTACTAAACCTCCGCTGTCCTTCCGTTCGTCCGTCCTGTCCTGCCTGACTCTAATGAGATGTATCTTTTGAACCGTAATAGGTAGATAGTTGAATTTCTCACACAATAATAATTATTATTTTGGATTTGCTAAAAAATAAAAAGACTAGCTATACGAGAAACGTGTTTTTTTTTCAAGGTTTTTTGTTTTTGCTCTATCGTAAAAACAGCAATACAACTTAATGTGATTAATTGATTATAGAGCATACTCTAAAGTAAAATAAGAAATACCAAATAAAAACTGGCCAAGTGTGTGTCGGGCCAAGGGTGTGTGAAAATTGTTGTTGTTGTTAAATATGGTGGTACAGGAGTGCGATTTTTGAATCTCATTCGCTGAGTTCAGCAGTTAAAAATGTCAAAATTACTATGTAGATACGCATCTTTCTACTGCTGATTTGACATTAAAAATCATAATCCAGGAGTGCGATTTCTTGCAGTCAAATCAGCAGTACAAAGATGCGTATCTCCATACATTTTCAACTGCTGAGTTCAACGTATGAGAGTCAAAAATCGCACTCCTGAATCCTCGGTGCGAGAGGCCGACACGAACTTGCCCGATTTTTTTATAGTTCCCAATTACTGAATAGAAAAATTACAAAATTATAAAACCTATAAAACTGACCATGTTCATACGCGACCAATTACAAACATACCTACCTATACTTCCTAATTTCTATTTTCTCATTACCTACCTAAGAACTTTACGTTTAAGCATAGGTACCTAGGTGTTACTATAAAATGGTTTTTAGTGCTCAACACAAGCACACCAGCCACCGATGAATAATGCGCGAACAAAAGAACCAAACATACCGAGTCGAATCGAGAGCCGCTTTTCACTGTGACATGGATATGAAATGTTATGCAAAAATGCCTATAAATTCTACAATGAACAACCAACACAGCGACACACGTCGTTGTATAACATTTACGACGATCCTCAATATTTACAAATACCGTCAAAGCTGTGCACCTTAGGTAGGTACCATACACAGGTAAGCGTGCACTTAGTGCTAGTAATTCGTGTCAAAGGGAACGGCGAGCGACGAAACGCCAACGCATAATCTGCGAATGTATCGTAGGCCGTTCGAAGGCGCCCGCGCAGTTTCCACCGCGCTCAAGGAGCGAGCCTTTTGGAAAGTCCGACCGAAATACGATCAATAATGACTTCCTCTCCGACGTCAACTCGCAATGCAGAAACACTCGCAATGCCTAAAAGAAAATATGAAATTCTAAACTGACCTGTAGAAATATTTCAGAGGTCCAAACCGCTGCGGATTCCTCGTCGGAGTCTCGTGTCAAGAGTGTAGTCCGGTTTTGCATTCACGTACCGAAGCACGATCACACTGCGTGAGAGAAAGGGCGGGCAACTCGTTCACAAGTGAACACTATCGCGTGTTGAGTCTCGGCGGTGCGCTGCGGGAGTGGGCGTCGTCGTCGCGAGCGTGTCGGCGGTCGCGGCTCTCCGGTTGGACTGAAGGCCGCGAGGAGCGGGGGCGACTTTATGGCTGCGCCGGCGCCGGCGCACCCCGCTGGCTGCGGGTGCGGGTGCGGGTGCGCCTGCCTGCCTGCACCCTTCAACAAGCTGGGCTAGACTGCCCTGGACCATTCCCTATGAGTCATAGGGAACGGTCCAGGGCCTATGACAGATCTGTTTTAAATAATATAAGGAGACGAAAACAAAGACATACTCTTTGAGCGAAGCAGGCTTCCCGACGTCCTTTCTAAGAGTTTATTCTTCAATCATCAAATACCTGTACAGGGAGTAAACTTAAATACCTTATACATATACTTAAGGGGGCGCATATCATCAAACTGGAAAACTTTTACTATGGGAACAACTTTTAACATCAAACAGGAAAACTTTTACTATGGGAACAACTTTTAAAGTAATATAAGTTATTGACATTTTCTATGGAACAGCAGATTTTTTCGCGATTTCGATACCAACGCATTTAATTTTACACATTGTATACAGAGTCCAAATATGCTCCCATAGAGAAAGTTCAGATTGATGGTCTGATAATCCCCTTAAAAAACCGTCCGGATATTAAGAAGGGCCCTATATACTTTCGTCAAATGAATTAATTACATGGCGAATAGCAGACAGCAAGATCAGAAAATAAATCGAAATCCATCGTTCTGGGTGGCAACAAATTTTCCTTGTTATGCAAATGATATCAGAATCCAAAAGGAGCGCTCGAACATAAAGGATTTGAATCTTATACCACAACAATAAGGAGTAAAATGCGAGTTTAACTTCACCATTGCCTCCAAGTAAATAAAGACGCTCGCGCCTTATACAAAAGACTTCAACGCGTGAACTTTGAACAGGGTTGCCAGACGTAAGAGGTTCCTGGTACAAATACGAGACTCGGGGTCTCTCATACGCGGTACGACGATGCTGTCAGCCTCGTACAAATTAAGAGGTTTTGACTTTTAGGGAAATTATGGCATGATTTTCCATTACAGGTGACGTTTTGTGGAACAAATTAATATTTTCACCATCAAAGACTATCAGATGCTTATGGTTAGATTGTATTGTAGTAGCCGAAATCCTCAAGAAATCTATCACCGCGCCTAATATAAGCCTAAATCTTAGTTTTTTCACACTTTAGTTGAATGTAAGAGGTGTTACAGTATAGCTTGGCCAGAAACAAAGGTGTGGTCATATTAAAATCTTCAGATTATTATAATGTCCCACGTAAGGCACAAGAGTGCGATTTTTGAACATCATACGAGCGACTAGGCAGTAGAAAATGTCAAAATTACTATGGATCTTTCTACTGCCGATTCGCTCGTATGATGTTCAAAAATCGCACTTCTACGTCCATGATTTTACTTATTTTTACGAATATCTAAGTACACATACCCTATTGGGTATGGGTAGCTATTAGTATAAACAATAGTTCGGTTTGTAACGGTGTAAGTAGGTAAACCACGTACCTACGTCCGTTTAGTTTCTCTAAAAGCTTTTACTAATGTATTACATAATTATCATGTTTGTTGATTATACCTTGCGTTAACCATAACATGTCAAAGCAAACAAACAAACAAACATCAACCTTGCTGGGTGCAGAACATTATAATAAAAAATACGCTATTATTTTGCTAAGCTCTTTGATCAATGACAAATGACATTGAGGCTCTCTGATTAATGCAATGACCACAAATCACTACGTTTTCTAAATATTTCAAAGAATAATGGTGAAGCTGGACACAAGTCTATTTTACCAAAAAAATGTAAGTCATAATTGCATAAAGGCTTAGCATAAAGGTATTAACCCGAACCATCATTATTTTGAAAATTTTATTACGAGGCGACTAAGGGATACGATTTCTAACGCATTGTTTTAGTGTTTGAAAGGCTTAGCCACCTATCAACACTTTATATAATTATATCATAAAATCGTAAGCATGCTATAAGTGATCCATACAACTGCATGCTTAAAAATATAGTTAATAGTTATAACAATGTTTCTGACCACTCGAAGGGATTATGGTCGTGAGTTTATGTGTTTGTATGATGTAGTAGTTAACATCCAAAATTCTCAAGTATCGACCTTATTTTTCTTCTCAGCCCACGTTATCTTCGAACGCCCATTCATCTCTTTTCTGTACCTTTTTTTCGAAAGATTTAGGGGCCGAATAAAAGAGAGGACGGGATTTTGCGCATAAGAAAGAAAAGGGAAATAGAAGACCTAGTCTCCACTCTCAACTTCTTAGGATAGATAAAATGTGCGAGACTGCGTTGGCTCCGACATATAGAACGGTTGGGAGATGATCGTTTAGCGAAGATAGCGTATCTGGGGCGACCCCAGACTCCAGGCACAGTATAAGAAAGAGTATCTATTACTAGATACAGTAAGGACACTCCCTTCGTCCCACCAACTTTTTACCTCACCCCCTCTATCGCCCTCTGGTTACTTCGCACTGGCTACTCGTTACCTAAGAAGAAGACAATAAGTTTCAATTTCTTTGGTTTCGCATGTGCTGACGTCATCTTGTCAAATAAAATTTTTTGTATGCAGTGTCCGGGCTGTGCTCCAGGTATCGCTGGGTAAATCAGGTTACTAACGATCTTGAGGAGTTGGAGGTGCCCATCCGGCTCAGCTAACTTTACTATTAATAATATGTGATCCATACATAGCAGTAAATCGATTAAATTTTGTGTGCATAAACCGTTCCACACCAGTGCTCTGTCAATACATTTGTACGTAGAACTTTGCATCGATTATTTATATTGTTTCATTACGAATTTACATAAACATCAGTACTCGCAGAGGCACTATTTCAGGAGCTATTTATTTGATGTAGTTTTTCTAAAAAAGAAACGTCACCTTCTGAAAACTTTATCGTGTGAATTCGTGTGCACAATAGCGCCACGCCCTAGTAGGTAGTTTAATTCAAAAGACTTGTATTGTTCCTTGAAGACACTATCGTTATGAGATTTTGGATAACAGCTACTTGTTTATTTATTCGTAGATGAGAGCGCACAATTTGAGCAGTAGTTTGTAGTGTAAAATCTTTGCCGAAATGTAGATAAGTAAGCCGTTTTTGCCACAGAAAATGTGAAAAACCTACCTTGACGCCAAGCCAGCGTACCAGGTAAACAAAATCGAAGAGCCGCTATTTATTGGCACTAATCCAATCCTGATTCCTTCCATGTGTAGGTACGCTAGATATGCGAACACATAGAAATAAAGAATTTCCTACACAAATTAGTATTTACCATCCGACCTATTATAATCATTAGATTTATTAGATAGGCAGCACTTATGTTTACAAAGGCTGTCGTTCCGACGTTTTCAAGTAACATCTTATTAACTAAGGTAACAATGTGAAGGAGGCGGATCACCATAATTTTTAATGTAGCAACGTGCTAGGAACTTGACAATCAAATATACGCAGAAGCACAAACGTGACCACCGCGGGCTTCATTCAACGTCGCTAACATAACAACTGGCATAATGCACAATAACGTTAATTCATTAGGGTTAAATATGTATCTGTCAAAAAGAAAATTATGGTAGATGGTATGGCAGTGTGGGAATGTTTCGCATTGGTGCACATTGTTAACTATGAATCAGCGTTGTGTTCGCTCATTACGTCCAAGTTCACAGCAGTGATCTGTTTCACGCAGATTTAGCTAATATTCACGTGCCCCTGATCGGGTAGGCCTAAGAGGAAGGATCTCTTTATTCAAAAAGATCCTTCCCCTAAGGTGCTGTTTATACAGAAGAGACGTGTGGCGGTAGTCAAAGTAACACCATTATAAACCTTATAGTACGTAGCATAGCGTCGTTTGGAGAATTACGCCCGCGCCTCGCCAGGCGAACTTTGACTATCCGCCATCGCCACACGTCTCTTCTGTATAAACCGTGCCTTAGGGGTAGGCTAAGATTCTCCCGCATAATTTATTTAAGTTTACATTTTTGAAAAGACTTCTGTCAACCTAAATGACTACGCCAAGTTTTATAGCTCTCATTAACTTGGTTCATCTACAGGGTATAACAAAACACCCTACTAATACTTAACGTGCTTCAAACCATCAAACTGAGCAACTTTCACTACGGAGCCATCTTGGAAACCTCGAAAAAAATCGGCAGTTTTATATAAAACTGCAGTACCAACTCTACGCAAATGTATGGAACATTAAATTTTTTTCACGATATCAAAGTTGGCTCCATAGTGAACGTTGCTCAGTTTGATGGTCTGAAGCACCCACCTTAAGGGCTCTTACAGACGAGCGACACTTTGCTGTCGCGGTGGGTCGCAAAGCGCCGCGCTCATACATTTTACGGTCGCGCGTACCTCCGCGACACCCGGCGACCGCAAAGTGTCGCTCGTCTGTGAGAGCGCTAAGTATTAATTGGGTGTTTTGTTACACCCTGTGTAAAAGGGACAGTCTAGCAGATTTCCTTGACAGTTGAGCTATCCAGCAGTAAGGGTGCCTTTCCACCAGAGTGGTGCGAGGATTCGTAGTAGCGGAACTCTTCGGAACTGTACAACTAGACTCTTTCCACCAGAGTTGTGCGAGTACGCGTAGTAGCGGAACTGTGCAACTAGACTCTTTCCACCAGAGTTGTGCGAGGACGCGTAGTAGCGGAACTGTGCAACTAGACTCTTTACACCAGAGTAGTGCGAGGATGCGTAGTAGCGGAACTGTGCAACTAGACTCTTTCCACCAGAGTAGTGCGAGGATGCGTAGTAGCGGAACTGTGCAACTAGACTCTTTCCACCAGAGTTGTGCGAGGACGCGTAGTAGCGGAACTGTGCAACTAGACTCTTTACACCAGAGTAGTGCTAGGATGCGTAGTAGCGGAACTGTGCAACTAGACTCTTTCCACCAGAGTAGTGCGAGGATGCGTAGTAGCGGAACTGTGCAACTAGACTCTTTCCACCAGAATTGTGCTAGGATGCGTAGTAGCGGAACTGTGAAACTAGACTCTTTCCACCAGAGTTGTGCTAGGACGCGTAGTAGCGAAACTGTGCAACTAGACTCTTTCCACCAGAGTAGTGTGAGGATGCGTAGTAGCGGAACTGTGCAACTAGACTTTTTCCACCAGAGTTGTGCGAGGACGCGTAGTAGCGGAACTTTGCAACTAGACTCTTTCCACCAGAGTAGTGCGAGGATGCCTAGTAGCGGAACTGTGCAACTAGACTCTTTCCACCAGAGTTGTGCTAGGATGCGTAGTAGCGGAACTGTGAAACTAGACTCTTTCCACCAGAGTTGTGCTAGGATGCGTAGTAGCGGAATTGTGAAACTAGACTCTTTCCACCAGAGTTGTGCTAGGACGCGTAGTAGCGGAACTGTGCAACTAGACTCTTTCCACCAGAGTAGTGCGAGGATGCGTAGTAGCGGAACTGTGCAACTAGACTCTTTCCACCAGAGTAGTGCGAGGATGCGTAGTAGCGGAACTGTGCAACTAGACTCTTTCCACCAGAGTTGTGCTAGGATGCGTAGTAGCGGAACTGTGAAACTAGACTCTTTCCACCAGAGTTGTGCTAGGATGTGTAGTAGCGGAACTGTGCAACTAGACTCTTTCCACCAGAGTTGTGCGAGGATGCGTAGTAGCGGAACTGTGCAACTAGAATATTTCTACCAAAGCTGTGTGAGAATGCGCAGACATAATAGATTTAAAATTAAATAAGTAGAGTTCAAGTTCTTAAGGTATTGTAACGCATTTAATTACAAAATACAAAATTCATTATTGTTTATTTTATCAAGAGGGTATCGAGGTCTTAGTCCTGCCCTGAATTGTATAATTCGTATCTCACTGCTCGATATATAACGCATTTAATTTAACACTCTGTATATAAAAGAAGTGGCAGTGTTTGCAAAGAAATAAGTATGTATGTACATTAATTTCTTTGAAACCAAAGGGAAATATAAAAGGAACTCAAGACGCAATCACGACCTTATTAACTCAGGCGCATGTAAATCATTTTTTTCCATGGCGTATTTGTTACATGGTCATTGAAGTGTGCAACGGCATTCCTGATTCGTAAAAAGGATGCTAATTAACACGACTTCTAATTAATAGCATTATTCTCCTCTAAAAAGCGATATTGTCCTCTGAACTACCAGGTCGGCCACCATCAAAGCGCGTCTAAAAGATACTATCTTAGCCACTATTGTATCTTAGGTGTAAGCAAGCTACTGTAAGTTTTAAGACACAGCATGTTATTTATTTTATCGCATCTAAAGAAGATTGGCAGATTTGGATCCAGCCATTTTTTACGAAAACTAAAAGCCATTCAGGATGGCGGTCATAATTATTATAAACAGAAAAAATTAAGGCATTTTTTAAAAAAACTTCCACATCTCCAGAAGTCCGGATTCAAAAGTAGAAATTGCTAGTAAAATAGACAAATCGTCCAAAACCTTAGACTAATTATATCGGGACGCGTAACCACGTGTCTTTCTACTAACAAAATTTTCTGCCACTTTTTGCGGGGGGCGAGGTAACATGTTATCCGCAACTTTGGATTTTATTCCCTATGACTTTAGATTCTAATTTTGAATGTTCAAAATCATGAAAAATAGTCTCGAGTAAAGCCCAAACGTTCTAAGTTCAAAATTATTGTTTCGCTATTATAGGCTGTCTCGTTTAGTGATAAGGTATAAAATTGGGTGTAAATGCGCAAGATTAATTGATCTAATACCGTGGCAGAGGGGAAATGCTACCGCAAGGCCGGTCCGGATATAATTAGTCTATGTCCAAAACGCAGTTGCAAAACGCAACCACGACAGCTATTTTCATCTAAAATTATCACTGAGGTAATTTTGGTCGTTATGGAACGTATTTGGCTTGGTTGAACTAATAGTGTGTGTGATTTCGTTTTCTTTCATTATCATAATATGGTACGGTTATCGTGAATTTTCATTAAAATAAACACAATGAATGCGTAGAAGATTGAGTGGACTATCTAATAAGAAAGATTATGCGTTTCACACACATGATACAAAAGGTATCTTAAGGAGAAATACCTTTCCCCCAACTTCTACAGGCTACAACCAATTTACATTATTGTTAGTTTTTTTTCTACACGTATTAGGTACTAAGTTTCATTCATGTATGGGACCTCTATGTCTGGGTCTCAAATTATATGGCCTTCCGCCAAACTTCTTTGTAACATATGTATATTCAAGTAGTAAACTTCTAAAGTATTACTATTAGGGAGCGTCCACATCTGACGAACGCGCCGCGAATGCGCAGCTCGCGCGCCGTTGTTCGCGAGCTGCGCGCGAGGACTTAGGACAACAAAGTAATTCTATCAACTTCTAATTTTATAACTGTGTAGTTACCTTACCTACCTAGGATGATATTTTATAAGATATAATACCTAATGATGATGACATTGTTATTTGGAAAAAATACTGTTTTGCGGCGCTGCAATCGACTATAACATTGACAACATTGCAAGTAGGTACACAATTTGTTCAAACGATTTTCCACAACGTGGCGAGGTTTTTTATTTTTCTATATTAATTATGGTTATTGTATTTATTGTTGTACGCCCCTCATATATTAGGCAACAACTTTTATAACCTACCCATAAGCGCGGAATATACAACGTGTTAATGAATTAACGCAAAACTAGAAAGTAGTTTGTTTAGAATCGAGAGCAGAATCGAATTATTATGGTTTCAACACAGGAATTTTTTTTCAAAATATTACATAATTTGTTTGCAAAATTTTAAATTTTCTGAACCCAATGTCAACCCACCGCACGGGCACACTCACCCTTCTTACTACCAAAACAAGATTATAAAAATGTATCCATGAGTACGTTAGCGCTTTCTTTTCGTGCTGAAATGATGACAAATCATTTTTGCCTCAAAACTTAAAATGCGAAAAACTTTTAATTTTAAGTATCAAAATAATGAAATTATTGTTTCAATCTAATTATTTAGTTATAAATCAGTTGGGGTGTATGAGGTTTTGCGCTAATTCATTAACACGTTGTATAAGAGTTTACAACAGAAGGTTCACACTATCTAACGAACGAACGCTCGCTCCATGCTCGCTCCAAGCACGGCTAACATGCACACATTGACACTCTGTACGTGAATGCCACGCACACATGGACTCTCTGTGCGTGAATGTGCAAGGGATGTCAGTAGTGCCAGGCCTGTCTCACTCCTCAGCTCAGGTACGTTTGACAGCCGGACACCTCCGAGGTGTGCATCGTCGCTCATTGACATAAGGCGCATTTTATTTTTCGTTCCTGAAGT
Organism: Agonopterix subpropinquella; assembly: GCA_922987775.1. NCBI lineage: Eukaryota > Metazoa > Arthropoda > Insecta > Lepidoptera > Depressariidae > Agonopterix > Agonopterix subpropinquella. The sequence goes on along the minus strand of OV277693.1, from coordinate 42,985,647 downwards.
GCGCGTTCGAAATTTGAAAAATCGATTTGAGTGAACTATCTGTTACGGTAGTAACTATTAAATAATCTGTGGTAGTGCGTACCGATCACAGACTTCTGTAGAAGTCTGTAGTACCAGTGTAGTACCGATTCCGAACGAACGAATGTTCGAACGAATGAACGATTTAGAAAAAAGAGTCGTGAAAAAGAACACTGCCCATGCTACACTTAAATAAACACATTTCGGTTCATGATAGTCATCAGAATAATTCCTAACAATGAAAAATACATAAAATTCGGGCCAAACAACCGATTGCAATGCAGTATTTTTTAAGAATCTTTCGATTAGGATATTAAATTTTTATTATGTTTGTACATCCGACGATGTATAGGATACTAACTTAATTTTCAAACGAAAAAACAAGTACGTATCAAGGTCGTTCGGTGCGATACAATGAGCGCGTGACAACTCGACTGAATTAGGCCGCGACGTCGCGGCGCGACCACGTAGGTACATTTTTATACCTACAGTGTGGAGTGAGACAGGCCTGCCCATAGATACTAGTACTACCCGTACCCATCATCATCATCATCATCATCTCAGCCGATGGACGTCCACTGCTGGACATAGGCCTCCCCCAAGGATCGCCATAACGACCGGTCCTGCGCTGCCCTCATCCAACGTTTTCCCGCCGCCTTCACCAGGTCGTCGGTCCACCGTGTGAGGGGCCTACCCACGCTGCGCTTTCCGGTACGCGGTCGCCACTCGAGAACTTTTCGGCCCCACCGGCCATCGGTTCTGCGAGCAATGTGCCCCGCCCACTGCCACTTAAGTTTAGCAACTCTTTGGGCTATGTCAGTTACCCTGGTTCTTCTGCGGATCTCTTCATTTCTGATTCGATCTCGCAGGGAAACTCCGAGCATAGCCCTCTCCATTGCCCTTTGGGTGACTTTCAGCCTTTTTATGAGGCCTTGAGTGAACGACCACGTCTCTGTTCCATATGTCATCACTGGCAACACACACTGATCGAAGACTTTCGTTTTAAGACACTGCGGTATTTGGGACGTGAAGATACTACGTAGCTTCCCGAACGCTGCCCAGCCGAGTTGGATTCGACGGTTGATCTCTTTCTCGAAGTTGGACTTACCTAACTGAACCGTACCCATAGTTGCAATAAATTACACTTTGACGACACTTTGACTTTGACTTTATTTATATTACCTATGTAGGATCTACAATGTACTTACATGCAGAGGAAGATCTAGACAGAGTTATTTGGCACAAGCGAAAAAAGATAGACTTGGCGTGGTATCAAGATATTCAGTGGGTTAGAAAAAATCGCTAACATGTTGGTAATGTCGTCATTTTATTTTATCTACATAATACTTGCGTCGGGGATAGCTATAAAATGATCATTGTTTTTTAATTTGGCAATCATCTGCGATCCCTGGCACATTAATTGACCTAATATCGTAAAGAGAGTTAAAAAGTTAAAAACAAACATCTGCATACTTACATCACAAATGGGTGCCCGAATAATTGTTTTCTTCTAAATGCACATTTTTTTGCGTTGGGAGTTTTTAAGAGGGCTTTCGGAGTCCAGTGGCGCACTCGTCACAATAATAAAGATTTCTCAATAAAGAAAGCCTAAATTAAAAAAGTGCTCAACAGAAAAACTACAAAAGCCTTCAAGCCATTGTTATACAATACTTTTATAGGTTCTAAACATTCCACTTTTAGATAATTTCGAATAAAAACAAAAGCGGCCGTTTTTTTTCTTTTTTCAAAATTTTTATGTTTAGTTTAGCTTTAGACCTTTAAAAAACCTATAAAAGTATTCTATGAAAATAGCTTGAAGGCTTTTGTAGTTTATCCGTTGAGCACTTTTTTAATTTAGGCTTTCTTTATTGAAAAATCTTTATTATTGTGGTGAGGGCGCCACTGGACTCCGATAGCCCTCTTAAGTTCGTCATTTTGTTGTAGGGTAAAATGCCCTAAAGCCGGCGCACTAAGACATTTTGAGATTCCAATCGTTTAACAATTTTAATACCTACTTACGTAAAGCGGGATTTACACTGGTTGATTGTGCGATTGAAGTACATCGACTGATTAGTTTGAGATAAACATTAAATATAACAAACACTCCGACGCAGCAATGCACTTAAAATCGCACTTATTATAGTGGCGACCCGTTTAGATCAAGCTTTAGGGCTGGCTCTCAAGATTCTTTATCTTTTTATGTTGCGAGATGGTTCATAATCTTTAGAATTAAATCCAAAACAGCCAGAAACCAGTTTATTGCTCGGTTATTAAGGTTTAACCGAAACACACATTTTCCCTAATATCGGCAGGTCTAGCCCTAATTCCGGTACGTATTTTTACTAAAGCTTTTTACTAATAAAATATGTATTTTTAGGGGACTGTACGGGTGGTTTCAAGAATATTGATTAAAATACGGTCGAATTAAATAACCTCCTCCTTTTTTTCTTTCCTCCTTTTTGAAAATGCGTTATTTTGAGATCAAACAATACTAATACTTAATTGTTGGTGTACAGGCACGGACCTAAAAAAAAGACGGACGTAATGTCACATTAAAAAGAGGTGAAGCAGCAAGGTGCTACAAATTTCGTTTGTTCTACAAAGCACCTACACTCACACTGACACACCAGTTCTAGGCGCAGGTGCGACAACTCGCCGCCATTTTGTCCCGCGCAACAGGGCGACAGCACGCACACTCATATAAATGGGTGCTTCACTTTTAATTAGACGAGATTCCGTCCGTCTTTTTTTTCAGGTCCGTGTGTACAGGATGTCCGGTAAGTAATGATAGAGCGTAATGAGAGATATAGTACCTGCTGATAGAGTACCTCAAACCCATTCAGAAAATGGACTTTCATGTTCATGTTCAGTAAAAGTGCCACGGTTATAGAGATATTTGGACTTTTTTTTTCTGGAATTTAGGCGGACTCTTTTGACCGTCATGGCCACAAAAGAAGAGATTTTTGCAGTCGGCTTTTTGCATAACATTTTCTAAGAGTGGTGCAATCAGACAAAGAAATTTAGTGTAGCTAGGGTTGTTCTATTAAAAAAAGAAACTTAAAGTCAACGATAAACTTTACCTGGAATTTTCACCCAAGATCGAGCATAGCAGATTCGTTCGCACTTGTCGCCATTCCGGCCTCGATTGTACGTATTTTGTTTGCTGAGACTGATCGACATCATTTTGATAAAACGTAAAGAGAAGAAAAACCCTCTTTTGAAACATGCTGTATATCGTCTTATCTTATCATAATTTTTGAGCTTGTAAGTATTATCCAGATCGAAGTGTATTTTTGAACTCTCGTAAGTTCAAAAATACACCAAATCATTTCGAGAAAATGTATGCAGTACCTGTACTATCGCGGACTTTTCCGCCTGACCACCACGAGGCTCATTTTTGCTTGCATACTAAAAAATAAAAGCGATGTCTTACCCCGCCCTATTGATGAATAGACCAATTAATAATAGTTTCCAAACAATAAATTTTGGACGAAATTATTCGATTTTTTTCTAAAGTCCCCGATAGTACAATATGTAACTGAGTTGTATTTCAAAAATCATCGGCAACCATTGGAAATATGTACGTACGTACGAAAATGCATCAACAAAAGTTTGTTTTGTCGGAGCGGATCATTGTCAATCGTTGTAGGTGGAAAAGCAGGAAGTGGCCCCTTTTAATAATAGGTGATGCTGATGATGCTATTGTATAAGTAGATGGTTCTACCAGATGATGTTTTTAGGGTTCCGTACCCAAAGGGTAAAAACGGGACCCTATTACTAAGCCTACGTTGTCCGTCCGTCTGTCCGTCCCTCCGTCCGTCTGTCCTACCTATTTAGGGCTGTAACTTTTGATCCATATTAGCTAAATAGTTGTCATTTTCTCAGATTATGCGTTATTACGGCGGATTTATTAACAAATCGTAAAAATGTCAAAAAGTTAAAAATTAAGGGGGGTTCTCAACAAGAAACTACTTTTTATCTACGTTTATATTTTTTCACGCTCTATCGTAAAAACTAGGGATGCAACGATTACGAAGCGGTGCATCGTTTTGCATCTGTAATCGTAATAATCACGATTAATAACGATGCAATGCACCGTAGTAAGAATCGTACGATTATTAAGATGAATTAAAAACGTCAATCAGATTGCTCTTGTTGACAAATACCACACCTGAATATTCGATTACAGAGCTGAAAAACAACTTTTAAAAAATCGGGTCTTTCGCTGCCATTTTAGCTCATTTTGAGCAAAATCTGACTTTTTTTTTGGTCAGATTTGACACTCTTTTTTTTTAATTCTACTGAGGTCTTTGATTTGATTTTCGTTTCTTCTTCTTTTCGTGTCAATGGTTCTACTACTGTTTCTATATTTTATTAGCCAGAGCCACTTAAATCGGACGAGATATCGCTTGATTAACGAGATTATATTATACAGAATCTAAATTGTGTTTTTCAAAGAAAATTAGCCTCTACGCATCCAAAAATCAGAATCCTGACCAATTGAACCTTTGACTTCGATCTAAAATTAGTAGAAAAAGTTACAAAATCTTGGAATTAAAAAAAAAAAAATTGTATGATTTAACTTTCATTGTAATGCAAAGAAACACCATGAGAACTCATTCTGAGGATAATCTCAACTAAATTTGTTTAAATAATCGTAATGCATCGGTTATCGTAATAAATAACGATTAATATCGTAATCGTAATCGTAATCGTAATGGCCGAATCGTTGCATCCCTAGTAAAAACGGTAATACATGCAAGCGTCAAACTTAGTGTGATTATAGAGCAAACTCTACATAATAACAACAAATACTAAAAACCGGCCAAGTGTGAGTCGGTCTTGCGCTAAAGGTCCCGGAACAAAAAAAAATTTTTTTTTTCTATGTTAATAATGCTGTGTTCTGTGGTGGTGTGGTACGGAACCCTCGGTGCGCGAGTAGCCCGACTCGCACTTGTCCGGTTTTATTAACCGTCCCGAAACTTTCAGGGGTAGTTCAGACCAACAAACTGAACAACTTTCATTATGGAAGCAACCTTGGAATCGCAAAAAAATCAGCTGTTCCATACTAAACTGCAATGCCTAGGTACTCGACTCCATCTCGACTCAAATGTTGACAGCTAAGTTTTTTTATTTAGGAATTGTTTGCTTTTTAATTTTAATTTTATTTTTATATTTGCTATTTATGTAATAATTAGGTAGGTACAGCCAGCCTCAAAAATATACGAGGTAGGTACCTATCATTTGTTTTAATATAGGTAGTCAGTGTCAAGCATAAAGTTATTATACCTGTCGGAATAGAGTAACTGACATGAGTTGTCAAATGAAACCGTTTTTTGTGCATTTGTCGGCACTTATCGGTTGCTTATCGGCACCCTAAAACTTCGAGTTCTGTGTATAATTGTGAATCTAACGTGAAATCGTAGGAAATTTAATGAAATAGTGTTAGTATATTTCACAAAATAATCTACGTCTTCACTTTAGATTCACTAATTATTCACAGAGCACGAATATTTACCCAGTCGATTGTGCTGACAAGTTCCCAAAAACGGTTCTATTGCCTCGCGTCACGTATCTCTTTCTATTATACAGTGTCGCCGCTAGGTACATCTCGCTCTCTCAGCTGTCATTTCCTCTGTGTCAAGGCAAGTCCGAAACAAAAAATGTCACTCCTAGTTGCGGATCATACCGGCTTGACACTAACTCTAAAATTATAGGTGACGATTCGCGCAGACATCATCGGTTGTATTATTTTTAAGGTTTTTGTGCTGAAATCCGATATTTTTTTCATTTAAGTTACAGGGTCACAATCCTAAGATCAACGTAAAATTAATGGATAGGCCTTACGCGAACATTTCAAACCAGAAAAATGAGGCAAAACAATTGACAGTTTTACTTCGAAAATGTACCGAGATGACAGACCAAGTGCCCTAGTTTGTATTGAAGTGCCCTAGTTTTGCGTGCTTTAACTTAAAGCACTTTGGGCCTATCCATTAATTTTACTTTGATCTAAGCCACAATCTAGGGTAAGTACAATGCACGCTGAATGCACGAAACTATTTCTTTAGTCGCAAAAGATTTGGGTTTGATGTATTTCAGACCTACAAATCAAATCAACCCACACCCACTGCTGGGCATATAGCCCTCCTTTTTGTTCTGCCACTCCTCACGGTCCTGAGCTGATTTGATCAATTCTCCGTCTCTCTCTCCCCTTGGCCACCATTCCGATACTGTCTTCCCTTCTAGCCAAGTGTTCCACCCATCAACAAACTTACTAAAACGGACCAACTAAACTTATTGGTACTTGACTTCATAAAATAGCAAAGCAAATAAGAAAATAACTGCAATAATGGAAGTTCGAGAGTTCTTCACAAGCCCACCCACACACATAGTAATGGTGTAGGTATTATTTGCATTTAAGACGAAGTTCTTCTTGCATTATTTATTCAAGAGATTCTCCTAAATGGACGTCCTTCGTTATATTTATTACGTCAATGTCATGCCATAAAGTCGTACTATAAAATCAGCTAACGACGTTTTGGACCTTCAATACCAGAAGTGCGATTTTTGAACATCATGCGAGCGAATCGGCAGTAGAAAGATGCTTAATCTCCACAGTAATTTTGACATTTTCTACTGCCGAGTCGCTCGTATGGTGTTCAAAAATCGCACTCCTGCTCATTACAACAGTGATTTCATATATGTGCTTTGCGAATAATGTTTAATTGCCATTACACGACGAATATTATATACATCGTCATGTAAAGGTCATTTGATAACAATCTATAAAAAAAAGAAACAAAAAAATCATCTCACTTCGCACGCTGCCACTAAACAGTTTCATAATCTTAACGATAAATTGGCATGCGACCCAATCGCATACTTACGACCGCTTCGCGCCGTTCGCGGATTTATTGGCCATTGTTCTTTAGTACAAAAGCACAGCATAAATGCAAAAAGGATAAATTATCTCGCGTACCCCACTATGTTGTTCGGTGCTTAGCTCGCTGTGGAGGCACGGGACCGATAGTTCGAGCATCTTTATGCGCATCGAGCGCCGCGCCGGAGCAGGCAGCGCGGCGTGAAGTGACGTCACGACACGACCAACTCTCTTCGCGCTTTTCTATGAAATACGATTCAAGGTTAAAACTATTGACTTCCCTGATACATTGATTAATCTATATGTATGACTACGCACCAGGAACCAGATATCAGTAAGCTGGCACCTAAATGGGTTTATATGACTAACTGTTAGATTTACTTGCTAAGACTAGCGTTCATTTTTATATGATTTAAAGAAACAAAGTCATTCAAAATATCATTGGTATTTGATTGATTTTATTATTAAAAAATACAGGGTGTAGGTAAGTGTAGATGATTGTACTCATGAATTCATGATACTGAACAACATTTTCCATGGAAAATTTGGATTTTCCGTGGGTACTAAATGCAAACAGCTGATCGAAAGTTTGTATGAAAAGTTGAACTTATTTTTGCTAATTTTCCTTTAATTTGTTTTGTGGTGAAAGTTGTTCAGTATCATGAGTACAATTACCCTATAAACTAATGCATCTGTTTAAACTTACACCCTGTATAATAATAATAATGCAATAAAATTCAGAATACTGAATGGTCATTTGATATTTAGTCAAGAAAACCAGCGAATTAAACAACACGGCTTTATTTTTCAGTGGGTATTCTTAAGGTATGCCGATAACAAATAAAGAATAGCACTGATAACGAACTTTCTAAATTGAAATCTAAAAATTATAATATTGGCATAAATAGATTTTAGAACTAGCATAAACCAAAACAAGATCTAATTATATTACAAAAATTTTACAAACGAAGAAAAACCAAAAAAGAACCATTATAACAGGCTTACTACAGGGTCAAACTAATTGATGCACGGAGATTTAATACCAATGTAGATGTTCATACACATTTATTAAAGTGGTTAAAAATAAAGAAAGGAAAAGCAATTTTATATTTACAGTCCGAACTATTCAGTATGCAGCTTTTGCCGATCATCAAAGTAATCTTGCCCTTCCGTGTGATACATTATATTACCTGCACATATATTATTTACGTTTATAATCACAAAATTTCTTAGTCAAAATTCAGGAAATTTGTGAACCTTTACAGACAAAAATATGTGTGTGAACGCTACCATGAATACTTATTTGAACACCTAAGCACAAAACATTATCATGCATACATAAACTCACGCCCTTTCTCAGAGGGGTAGGCAGAAACTATGGATCTCCACTGTGGGCGGTTCTGACACTCTTAGACCTGGTCTAGGTACGTCCTCCTAGGTCTGCCTCTACCAATGTTTCCTATCCCAAACGCCTCATATATCTGTTTCTTAAGTCGACTTTCATTCATCCTTTCGATATGTCCAAACCATCGAAGCATTCCATTCTCTACTTTAACCACTACATCTTAATTCAAACCACAATTGTGAAACGTGAAATTCCCTAATCACAGTATTCCTCGTTCTATCCCAGTCACACCACATATCTTGCGTAAAGCCCTCATTTCCACCGCATTTATTCTGCTTTCATTCTTCTGCTGCCTACTCACCTTTGACTCGCAACTACTGGACGTAGGATCCGCGCTTTAAAGTGTCCGAACCAAAACCTATAAAGAGAATCAATTACGCGACCTTCTTCGTTTGATCGGCCGACTACGCGCACGCCCGCGCCGGCCCTGTTGGGGTAAATACTACGCAAGCAAAATGAAAAAGAAATCAGCATTTCCAAAGTTTTTAATTGGTTTATATTATTCTATACACGTACATAGGTTTTAGTAGGTTAGTCTCGGACACTTTTTTTTTCGAGAATTTGTACCATTATTTGGATTTTGGACAGCCAAATAGCTTTTGTAGATAAATTTGGCTCCCCACAAGGGCGCTAACATTTACTAATATAAAATAATAAGCCACTAACAATGTAATTTTTTAAACAATATCTCAAACAAATGTATAGTGTCATTTGTTGTTCGTTTGGATATCCTACTAATAAATTGGCTTACTAAGTTATGGACGCCGGGTCTAATACAAAATTCTCGAAAAAGTGTCACAGACTAACCTACATAAAGGAAAGTACGTATTGGTAATGTAATCTAACTAAAAACACTGAAGCTGATGACATTTTAATTATATTTTGTTTATGTAGTTCTTACAAAAATTCTTACAGCACAGCAACTGGGCATGCTGGGCATGCAGTCGGCGTGTAGTCCGTCAATCAAACGAAGACTGGCGCGTAATTGTTTCTCTTTATGTGTTTTATTTCTATGTTGGTTCCGACACTTTTGAGCGCGGACCCTACGTCCAGTAGTTAGTAAGTCAATGTACAAATTCCATAAAAAATTATATTTAATTATTTTGATGAAGAAATCATCAGACTGAAAAGGTTGAATGGATTTTGACAATATACATATTAAGAATACATAGGATACAATACAAATATTACACGCGGACGAAGGCGCGGGCAAAAGCAAGTAATACAATACAATTATTATTCCTGGTATCTAGCTAAATGTTGGGATTTTTACAATAAACTGGCCAACTGTGACCTAAATGTTTTAATTATATTACATCATACGACAAGAACATCCAGCAAGCGCAGTAAATAGATCATTGAACTAACATTCAATTCATTAAAATGTTTATGTGAGCAGCATTTACAACATTTGTAGACATTCTTCAGAAAAACTACACCGAAAAACATTTCCTTTGTTCTAGAGTAAACTAAAAGAAAATAGTATGTACATGTACTAATTAGAAAATACCTATATATAAATATATATAGTTGTAAAAATCTGCGAAATCTGACTCGCCACACGGTAAAGCCAAGCAAGATATCTTCAAATTGTCCAGTGCTACAGCCCTTAAACACAGAAGATAACGTGACCGACAAACCGCAAACAACCTATTAAAAATCATGCGTTTTTAAAGTCCTTATCCATTGCAAAGATTGCGAAGTGATGTAAGTACACTTACATCTCTTCGTAATCTTTGTGACATAGTAACAAACTTCCACCTTAGCCAAACTCTCTAACAGTAATAGAAACAACAGGCATCTATTAGCTGGATTACAAAAATGCATCAATTATATCGGACTACTATTATTTACAATGCTTAAGATAAGCTGTATCGCCAGTCCGCACGGGCGCGTAGTTATTTCGTAGTTCGATTTGATCGTTATTGAAATAATATGCTAGATTTGTAAATAAAACATTTAAATACAAGAAATGCGTTATTTTTCCTATGCGCGTGGATTTTCAAAATACATCGGGGTCAAAACCGTTTACACTGTATAATTTAACGAGAAACTGAGAAACCCCAGACGTAGACTTCAGTATCAGGGGTTACATCAATTCAAGGAATAATTACATCACACACATAAATAAATACATCATTAACAAAGATAATTAGTCATTGAAATTGAAATCATTTATTTGCGGAAACACGGTAACATATAGTACAGGTGGACAGTTTTAATTTAGTACAGCATGTTTCGCCATAAGCATGGCATGCAAATTAGGAATACATGACTAAATATTTAGTCTATATAATGTATTGCCAGAGATTATATTAATATGTAGCATTACAAACAAGATAGCTTAAGAACAATTTAGGTAAGTAAGTACATAATTATTTTGTTATTACAATAAGTATTAAATAGGTAATTCAAAGTAAAATAAAATTATACAATATCAATGTCAACTAAAACAATAAAATTTAAAAATGATGTCAAAAATTTAATTTAATTTAATGTTAGGTTTAAAATGTCACAATTGTAGATCATTGGCAAAAAATTCGTTAAGGTCATAAAAACATTTGTCGACCAACCACTTGCGCAATTTAGACTTGAAATATTTTACAGGTAACTCCCTTAAGCTAGTCGGTATGTTGTTAAAAACTTCTATAGTCATTACGTAACAGTTTTTACCGTAAAATGCACTATTACAAGGTGGCATCTGTAGTCGTGACAGGTCCCTAGGTCTAAGCCTCGGGTTTTCAATAGGTTTTCGAAATAAGTGGGGTTGGTTTTTTACAAATATACCTATTTCATGAATGTACATGCTAGTTAAAGTCAGTAAATTAAGGTCCTTAAAGAATAGTCTGCATGATTCTAGCGGGCCTATTCCACAAATGGCTCTAACACACTTTTTTTGTGTTACGAAAGCTTTATTAACATCTGTCGAATTACCCCATAGTATAAGTCCATATCTTAAAACTGATGCAACATAGCCGTGGTAAGCAGTGAGAGCTGCTCCCTCACTTGACACTCTTCTAAGGCGTTTAAGGGCGTAGACAAAGCTCTCAAGCCTGGAGCATACACTTTGAACATGTAGCTTCCAATTACAGTGCTGGTCTAAGGTCATTGGCATATTATAGAAACATATTAAATCCACTTTAAACCCACCCAAAGATTGTGTCTATCTTAGAACAAACACATTCTTTACAATCAGGCAGGTCAAAATCTATACATTTTCGGCCCTACTTAGATTAAGTCACGCTCAAAAGAAATATCTGAATCTCGGCCTTAGAATCATTGGAATAATGTCCACTAGGAATAAGAGTTGGTGGCGAGCTCTCGTGTCTAACTCGAGCGCGCGAAGTGTCAACAGTTGAGTAGTAACTACTTGCGACTAGCATGAACCGAGTCCAGTCCAGTGACAGCATGTTTAAAATGGAATGTTTGTAGCTGCCTGCTACATCTCTACTACAGTAACACAGGGTTATAATTTTTCTCTGGATGTTGATAGTCGCTGAATTTCAACTTAGATGTTAGAACAAATAATCTATGCACTTGCATTGTTACGCATTCAAGTTCAGGATGCAGATTGGCAGTCGAACATCACGGAAGTTAACACTTGCGCAAGGTCTGTAATTTTCAGGATCTATTCTTTATTCTATGATCTGAAATGAAACATGAACATATGAAATATATTTTGGTACAAAAGGATTCGTGAATTAATGTGAAAACAGAAGTAAAAAAAATAACTGCTTAGTAGGTTTTATAGACCAACAAATAAAATTGAACATTGACAAGTTTTTCATCATTTTCACATTCATATTATTTATGAAATACTAACGGCCCGGCTCGGCCTCGCGCGGTTGGTCACACAAACCCTTCAGTATTATTAACGATTTAAGATAAGAGTATGAGAAAAAGAGAAATAGTGAAAGAATGAGAAGAGAATGAAAGAGAAAGAGAGTGAGATGAGTGTGATGACGTAGAGAATGTGATTTTCTTTCTAAGCGTACCTTTGTTTTATTTAGTTATTGGAGTACCAATTAATAACTTCATACCGACAATATGGTATTGCGCCTACCTTTTTCCGTAACAATGACACATCTAGTATTCTTACGACAACACAGAAACAGATTTATTTCAAAAGATCTGTCACCCGATTAAGCCCGTCTAGTAAAAATGCGATAACAATTCTATAAATAAACACACATACATTTCTATTTGGCAGGCAGGATGAAACGAACGAACACCCTTAATAGTCCAATTAAATAAGGATTCAACCTCGGAATGCGAGATAATAAGCTGTAAATGTGTATAAATCATCGTTATGACATCCTAGCATCCTATACATTAGGTCAAAAGTCACAAAAAATCACGTGTCCGCGTGTCAAGATATTCAAGGTTAAATGTCAAAAAAACTGGTTTTTAGGAAATATCTTTTTTCCTGTGGTCTAAATGACTTTTGAAGTTATGACGTAAATTATAGAACATACAATTCTCTACAAAGGCCTCAAACAAAATTTCGTAAAATTAACCGTTCTTGAGATAGAGCGCGAAGAGTGGAAAGCGTTTAGCTGCATGTATGACAAATATTTCGTTAATTCATTTTGAGAAAAAGGCCTAGTGTGAGTCAAACTCCGGTGACCCGGTGACTCCTCTCGGTGTTAAGGTTCCGTACCACCATACAACATATTTCGTTATTTATTTATTTGAAAAAAATGTTTTTTTTCACTGCGTTCAGAATTTTTAACGCGAGCCTGACTCACACTTGGCCAGTTTTTAATATTTGTTGTTTTATTTTGGAGCTTGCACTACAATTACACCAAGTTTGACGCTTGTATATATTGCAGTTTTGGAAATAGAGCTCAAAAAACACAAATGTTGTATGGTGACCCCCCGTGATTTTTGACATTTTGTTTTTTTTTTATTATTTGTTAGGGAATCTGCCATAATAACACAAATTCTGTGAAAATTTCAACCGTCCAACTACTACGGTTCCAAAGATACAGTTATCGTACATATAACTTAGTGCTCCCAACTCTTCACGCTCTATGTCAAGAACGGTTGATTATACAAAATATTTTTAAAACCTAGTTTGTAGGGAATTGTATGCTCTATAATTTTTATAATAACGTCAAAATTCATTAAGAGCATAGGAAAGAAGATATTTCCAAAAAACCTGTTCTTTTGACATTTGACCTTGAATATCATGACACGCGGACACGTGATTTTATGTGACTTTTTACGTAACGTATAGGATGCCATGACGATGATTTATACAAGTTTTTAGCTTATTATCTCTCATTCCGAGGTTGACCCCTTTTTCCGTCTAATTTTACTGGGGTATAACGCCAAGGATAGCATGTGGCCCAGAAGTAAGGGTGCCTGTCCATTGACGCGGAGATAGGCGGCGGGACGGAGAAACAAGGAAATATTCTCGGCCGAGATTTTATGCAATCCTAATTGGTTAATATTTCCTCGTTTCTCCGCTCCGCCGCCTAGATAGGCGGCGATCCGCGTCAATGGACAGGCGCCCTAAGGGCGTCACGATAGGGACCCGATGACGATGATGAATTTAGAAATACTTTAGGTACGGATATTTAAGAGACTGATTTTATACAGGGTGCAACAAAAAACCCTAGTAATACTTAAGGGAATGACTCAGTCTTCAGACCATCAAACTCGCCCAAATGTATGCGACAGCTGATTTTATTTCGCGATTTCGATGTTGGCTCCATAGTGAAAATTGTTCGGTTTGATGGTCTGAATTATTAGAAGGGTGTTTTGTTACACCCTTTATTGTTTTTTTCGCTATAACAGAATGGCCTCACGATGCTTGAATAGTTCACATTACCTCTGAAGCGTGGGGTGAGGTAAGGTATCTGATGTTAGGGAGGGGCAGGGAATTATCTATTATGTGGTATTAGAGGCAGAGGAAGACCCAGACAGAGTTATCTAGCCCAAGTGACGGAAAAGGTTGAAGTCGTGTCGTATCAAGAACTCAAGAGACTAGCGGAAAAGAGACAGGATTGGCGAATACTCCACCGACAAGAGCGTAGCAAGATGATGATGTGGTATTAGCCTAGTAGGACACAATGAAGATACTAACTGTTGCGCGGCAGGACAACGGCCTGGTGGTCGGAGATGCAGCAGCGATGCAGGTTGTTGTGGAACATGTACTGCACTGTGAGGTGCTTGTCCTCGCCCACGCACGGGTCGAAGAATCCCGGCAGTTCAGACTGTCAACAAAACCATTGAGGGTCATTAAAAATTTAATTATTACCGTTTTTACGATAAAGCGTGAAGAAAAAACGTTGATAAGAACTAGTTTCTTGTTGAGAACCCCCCTTAATTTTGTAACTTTTTGAAATTTTTATTATTTGTTAACAAATCCGCCGTAATAAACGCATAATCTGAGAAACTTTCAACTATAATAGGTAGGACAGACGGACGGACGGGCAACGTAGGCTTAGTAATAGGGTCCTGTTTTTACCCTTTGGGTACGGAATCCTAAAAATTATTGTAAATTATTATTTTTATTGTTTCAATGGCTATTACGTATGACACGGATTCATTATCATAACTTCTAACATAATTCATTTAGATCTTAAAACTTTGTGTAAATGCCTGCAAATGTAGGCTTCAGTGAGACTAACCACTGCAAAACATCTGATAAAGCTTGCAACTGAATCCACACAATAAAAAAAGACATCCACATTTCATACATATTTGGTCCAAATGTGAAAGTGGTCGGCCAACAAAAACTAATGGTATATTCTGATAGAACTTGTCCGTCTAAGCATTTATTATTATGGCATGAAAGCTGTAGCTGTAAGTTTTATTACATATAGTTTAGATAAAAGTAAGGAATAGGCAGATTTTTCAAACTGTAATAGAACTAAGGATAAATGGCCCTACGGCTTTTGTGCCATACTTAAAACTGCTGAGACTGACAAGTTCTAACAAAATGGAGCCTTAGCTAATTTAATCGAAAATTTATGAAAAGGCAGATTTTTTGAACCCATATAAAACCAAAACAATGGTCCTACATTTTTGGTGCGATAGTAGACCGAGACCCGACCGTAAAATTTAAAATGACTTCTTTGAACCTGGCATCCGTAGAGTTGCGGCAGACTGAGAGGTGGCAATCTTTGTTTTTCCAGTAATTTAGATCAGTCGCCTTCCGATGGCACCTCATTTATTTCCCAAACAGATAGGTGGAAAAAGTTACACCAAAAATCATAATTGAAAAGGTACTTGCAGCAAGATTTTTCTAGGCAACTTGGCGACGTTGAATTAACCCTGTGTAAACATTAACTTTTTTTTTATCTTGAACAATATCACACAAATTATCTAGTCACGTTTAAAGTACCAGAATCTAGCCTGGACATGTATTATGATGACTAGACAACTTAGACTAATTATATCCAGACCGGCCTTGCGGTAGCATTTCCCCTCTGCCACGGTATAAGAGCAATGATCATGTACATTCAACATTCCATTTTATAACTTATCACTAAACTAGACAGCCTATTATTGCGAAACAATAATTTCGAACTTAGAACGTTTAGGGTTTACACGAGACTACTTTTCATGATTTTGAACATTCAAAATTAGAATCTAAAGTCATAGGGAATAAAATCCAAAGTTGCGGATAACATGTTACCTCGCCCCCAGCAAAAAGTGGCAGAAAGTTTGTTAGTAGAATGACACGTGGTTACGCGTCCCGATATAAGTAGTCTAAGCTAGACAACGATATAGAATACTTATATAGATACAAACATCCATGACTCGGGTACAAATATTCATATTCATCATACAAATATTTGTCCTTTACGGGATTCGAACCCGCGATCCTCGGCACAGCAGGCAGGTTCACTACCGACTGTGCTACCGGGCCGTCCTCACTAGAATCACATTTTGTTCACCAAAGAAATAGGTGCATAATTTTGCGGTCGGATCTCGGACTCGGATAATAAGTTGTAACAGATTTTATTTTTGGTAGGCCAAAATGAATGTTTACTTTTTCTTTAATTTAATGTCACCCTGTATAAATAGATATCAAAATAGTGTGTACCTTACTGGCCTCTAGCAACTCTAACCGTGAGTCTTTGACGAGGCACTGAACGGGTATGGTGACGTCGATCACTTCGCTGTAGGCGGTGGGGGTGTCGGGCGACGCGGCGGCGTCCCCCGCCTGCTCGGCGGACACGTCGTGGCATGACGCACCTGTCCACATTCATCATTATCATTATTCTCTTCCCCATTAAATGCCATATTATTAAACTAATCCTTTCACCACGACGACAAACCCTGGTCCATTAAACTAATTCCACCACATTAACACAAAGGCTATAAGCCACCAATAATAGCCACGAAAAAATTTAGAAAATTAAGAAACAAAGCCCGTCCTTTTCTTCACGAATCCCGCGCAAAACTCTGATCCCAAATAAAGGGTTATCCACACACATCAGTGCCATGTCTGGGCCGGGCTTAATTTGTATGAAGTTTCCCGGACGTCACGTGGTAATATCACGTGACGTCCGGAACTACGGAAAACTACAGTGAACTACGGAAAACTAAATTAGTTTTTCGTGGCTATTATTGGTAGCTAATAGCCCGTTAAAGTGGTGGAATTCGTTTAATAATGTGCCATTAATGGTAACAATATAGTAAAAGTGAGAAATAAAGAAAGGCACTCTCGTTTGATTCGAATTGATCCTCGCGTAAAACTCCCTTGAACATTGGAATGTGTGAGCCACCCTCGCATTTCAAGAGTTAGGTAAGTTCTATGGGTAAGTTAGATTAAGTTCAAAGACAAATATTACTTAAGACAACGGCTATAAGGGCTAGTTCCCATTGCCTTTCCGAAAGGATAAATAAAAAAAAAGGGATCTGCGCAATATGTGTACATCAATGATCTTAAACTATTATAATTCTGTAACAGAATTGTGTATGTACATAAGGTTAATTTCGAGTCAGGGATGCTTAAAAACCATATCGTAATCTTTTTCTTGTAAATATCTTCAATGTACCAGACACACTTCTGTTACAGTTTTATAATAGTCAGATTTATAAGAGCATCTCGTTGAAGCAACTAAACTGGGTACCGTACCTTGAGGCAGCTTGCCGTACACCGCCCGTAGTATGACTAGACCCTTCTTCTTATCCTCGTCGTTCCTGATCCTGGAGTATGTCTCCCGCATCAACTCGACTGTCGCTCGCGCTTGACGTTGCATCTCCTGCAATCTGTCCATTTTAATGTGTTTTTAAACCATTTCAATAAAGGATGGCGAATTTGGTCTCAGTCTCTTTTAAGAAAACCAAAAGCCGTACTAGTTATGGTTCTTTTAAACAGAAAATATAAGGAATTAAAAAAGTCTTCCACGTTTTTAGAAGTTTGGATTGAAGAGTAGAAATTACTAGTAAAATGGACAAATAGTCCAAAAAGCAGTAGTTGAATTTGATCACAGGTATGTTTTGGTTGTTACGAACAAGATACGTCGTCTTTGGCAGTGCTGCCAATTCCAGGGAATTTCCCCGAATGAGGGGTGCGTGCGGGGAGAGCGCGGGGAATTATTCAAATCGGGGAATTTCGGGGAATCGACTATTTGTAATAAATTTCGAACAAAGGACGCCTAAAGAAGAGGAATTGATAAAATTCGAACTGAATCGGACTATCCTCAGATCGAAAATGTGGGAGAAATATTAATAATAGATAAAACTCATTGTATTCTAAATACTTAAGTAGAAGACAAAGAAGTTGATAAGCTAATAATTTTGTGGAACATTAAACAACATTTTGCAATAAAAAGAATGCCCTATTTCTTGAATATTAGTGTCGCGGAATTTTCGGGGAATGCATGATTGGAAATCGGGGAAATTCGGGGAATTGAGCCTACTTAAGCGAGGAATCAAGAAATTTACATTGGCAGCACTGGTCTTTGGTTGAACTAATAACTTTCACTGATTTCGTTTTCTTTAATTATCTTAATATTATACGGTTAGCGTGAATTTTAATAAAAAATAAAAACCATGAATGCATTTTTCGAGTCATTTCATGTCCTTCAATATAGAAAACTGTTAGATGGTGTCCTGCTTGGATGATCCATTCTACCACATCATCCAAGTACGTACTTATGCTTAATAGTGTTTTTGAGATAACAAGGTGTTCGAAAAAGATTATTTATCAATCCCGCTCAGGATAAATCTTGCAGTTGCAAGAGAGTCATAAAAATGAGTGCACACGACGACACATCAAGTTACGCAAAACAAACATAAGCTGGCCGCGCGACATAATACATGACTCTACCTACGCGCGGCCAGCTTATTTTGGTTTTGCGTAACTTGATGTGTCGCCGTGTGTACATCTTCTTCTGTCGAGTCCACAGTATAAGAAAGAGTATCTATTACTAGATACAGTATGGACACTCCCTTCCTCCCACCAACTTTTTACCTCACCCCCTCTATCGCCCTCGGCAGTTACCTGTAGCCTAGATTGTCACCATCTAGAATTTATGTTTTCGAAACAAGAGCATAGGTATAGGTGAAGGATAAAAACTCATTTTTGAATAGACGGGTGTCAATACCATCTGCCCGTCACAAGTTGTACCGCACGCAACTTAAGTTGTGGCAGCCCTAAACCCGTTTCGCATGTGCTGACGTCATCTTGTCAATTTCATTTTTTTGTATGCAGTGTCCGGGCTGTGGTCGAGTCGATGGCATGTCATTGAATTTGACATCTTGCCATTGCCATCTCAGCTGACATCCAACTTAAATCTTAATATGCTGACACTGTTTTAAGAGGATGATCAGACCATCAAACTGAACAACTTTCAGTATGGAGCCAACACCGAGAAAAAAAATCCGCTGTCCCATACAAAACTGCCGTACCAGTTCGACTCAAATGTATGGGGACAGATGTTTTTAATTTTTTCTCGGTGTTGGCTCCATAGTGAAAGTTGTTCAGTTTGATAGTCTGAAGCGCCCCCGTAAGTATAGCTAGGGTGTTTTGTTACACCCTGTATATTATGCAGAGGATGCGGGTGCACTAAGAAAGGATGGAGGAAGGATTTTTCGAAAATCGATGTCTAAAGGGTAATCCACGCGGACGAAGTCGCGGGTCAAAAGCTCGTGTTAAATTAAGACGCGTTTAATATTTTACAAGACGGGAGTCAGATAACGTACCTTAAAATTATTGTCAGTGCATTCTGATCCTTATAGATTTGAGCCTACGCAACGCACTGAGCTACCTGACCGCTACGGCCAATGACTTTTGGGATTTGCAAGCGATGGCCTATTATCGCACACACTTAGCGACCAGTGTGGTCAGTGCGTGGGATACTAAGCGATCGCTTGCAATTCCCAGAATTAACCAGGTTGCTAAGTGCGTAGGCGATCTTTGTGCCCACTTTCAGCTTTCAGATTTCAATGGAATACAACCTACCTTTCATAATTAGCTTCCATAGACCGTTGACGGTCTCGTTCCCTTCGATCCCTCGCAATGGGGTCCAGCACAAGGTTCTTCAGGACCAGCCAGGAGACCAATGGGACCATGGTCGCGTAGAACACCGGAGAAGGCAAAATTTCTTCACACAAGTGTATAGGTACTACTATGGTTTGCGAAGAACACGTCCATCTGAAATTAACAAAAATATTAACACAAACTATAACCTAGTCATATTATGGAAGAAACTAATTTGGAGAGAAACTTATGGAGAAACTTATGGAGGACAATTATGGAGAGAAACTAATTTAATTACATAGTCATATTATTTTAATTTATAGGTGGAGATTTGTAATTAGCTTACAGTTATTTAAGGTTGTGTTTAGTATGTTGTAATCGAAGCTGTAAATCTTCCAAAGAATAATAAAACAAAATAAAACCGGTCAAGTGCGAGTCGGGCTACTCGCGCACCGAGGGTTCCGTACTACACCACCACAGAACACAAAATTAATAACTTAGAAAAAAAAAACATTTTTTGTCCGGGACCTTTAGCGCGAGACCGACTTAGCCGGTTTTTAGTATTTGTTGTTACTCTATAGAGTTTGCTCTATAATCACACTAAGTTTGACGCTTGTATGTGTGGGGAACTGCTACAGATGTCAGCACCCACAAGTTATAGCAAAGATGCCAACAGATGGCGATACCGTCGCTCGCGGAAATATGCTCCATACAAAGACAAAGTTCATCGTAAAGACGTAACTCGTAACCTACTACAAATAAGGTTCACAATCGAATGCAAGACATAAAATCGCGCAAGAGAAATAATCACAGAGATTCGATATATATACAAGGTCCAACTAAGAACTGTTGGACCACGGCCGGTCCCCAGGCATCACACCTAGCCTGGCGGAAGTACTTCCCTTTTCAATGGAGGAACATTCCCAAGTAGCACCTCCATATTGGTGACCCTCGACAAAGAACATCGCAACCTGAACACCGCAGAGCAGCAGCAACCAACTTCAACCAACCCTTCACCCCCTCGACCAGGTCAAACAAGCAGCAGTCACGCCATCAACCCGAAGCCGCACCAGGTCCATCGCAGCTGTCTTCACACCGCTTCCTGGGCCTGCAGCTTCCTCAACGACAGTCAGCGTCTGCATAGAAGGATCTCCCGCAGCCCACGTGTCTGAGCTCACCTCCACGTGGCAGTTCTGCTCGCCTTCTCCACGCCTGTCACTCGCCCGCATCACATCAGGACTGACCTCCCTGACAGATGCACACACACCGCAGCACATCGCTCGTCAGACTCACTTGACTGGAGCCCTGCACCTACCTACACTACATGGATACAGACTGCACACTTCGAACTACTCAACGACCTCCGGTCTGAGGGGGGAGTCCTGTGGGGAACTGCTACAGATGTCAGCACCCACAAGTTATAGCAAAGATGCCAACAGATGGCGATACCGTCGCTCGCGGAAATATGCTCCATACAAAGACAACGTTCATCGTAAAGACGTAACTCGTAACCTACTACAAATAAGGTTCACAATCGAATGCAAGACATAAAATCGCGCAAGAGAAATAATCACAGAGATTCGATATATATACAAGGTCCAACTAAGAACTGTTGGACCACGGCCGGTCCCCAGGCATCACACCTAGCCTGGCGGAAGTACTTCCCTTTTTTAATGGAGGAACATTCCCAAGTAGCACCTCCATATATGTATTACCGTTTTTACGATAGAGCGTGAAGAAAAAACGTTGATAAAAACTAGTTTCTTGTAGAGAACCCCCTTTAATTTTTAACTTTTTGACATTTTTATTATTTAAAATCAAATTAAAGATTGAAAAATTCAGTCTCGGGCGGGACTTGAACCCGCACCCTTCCAAACCGGGGAAGTGCGTTATCCAATTTCGCTACCGAGCCCACTAGCCAGAGAACGAATTTTTCAATCTGTTGCGTCTTGAGGGGACGTGAGCGACATCTACTGGCAGCTATTACAAACTAGCCAACCCGCAAGTTCAGAATTACAACTGAAATTCATACGGTATAGATGACACACCCTGTTCCAATTTCAAATATTATTGATTTTGAACATGTTACAGCCATGTTGTGCTATTTCGAATCAAATTAAAGATTGAAAAATTCAGTCTCGGGCGGGACTTGAACCCGCACCCTTCCAAACCGGGGATTAAAAACTGGACAAAACGGGACAAAATTGGATAACGCACTTCCCCGGTTTGGAAGGGTGCGGGTTCAAGTCCCGCCCGAGACTGAATTTTTCAATCTTTAATTTGATTCGAAATAGCACAACATGGCTGTAACATGTTCAAAATCAATAATATTTGAAATTGGAACAGGGTGTGTCATCTATACCGTATGAATTTCAGTTGTAATTCTGAACTTGCGGGTTGGCTAGTTTGTAATAGCTGCCAGTAGATGTCGCTCACGTCCCCTCAAGACGCAACAGATTGAAAAATTCGTTCTCTGGCTAGTGGGCTCGGTAGCGAAATTGGATAACGCACTTCCCCGGTTTGGAAGGGTGCGGGTTCAAGTCCCGCCCGAGACTGAATTTTTCAATCTTTAATTTGATTCGAAATAGCACAACATGGCTGTAACATGTTCAAAATCAATAATATTTGAAATTGGAACAGGGTGTGTCATCTATACCGTATGAATTTCAGTTGTAATTCTGAACTTGCGGGTTGGCTAGTTTGTAATAGCTGCCAGTAGATGTCGCTCACGTCCCCTCAAGACGCAACAGATTGAAAAATTCGTTCTCTGGCTAGTGGGCTCGGTAGCGAAATTGGATAACGCACTTCCCCGGTTTGGAAGGGTGCGGGTTCAAGTCCCGCCCGAGACTGAATTTTTCAATCTTTAATTTGATTCGAAATAGCACAACATGGCTGTAACATGTTCAAAATCAATAATATTTGAAATTTTTATTATTTGTTAACAAATCCGCTGTAATAACGCATAATCTGAGAAAATTTCAACAATCTAGCTTAATAGCTAGATTGTTGAAATGAAAAGGCGGGGCGAGGCGTTTTTTACTTATTATTATTATTTAAAGGGCGGTTCAAAAGTTACAGCCCTAAATAGGTAGGACAGACGGATGTACAGACGTACGGACGGACGGACGGACAGACGGACAGACGGACAGACGGACGGACGGACGGACGGACGGACGGACAACGTAGGCTTAGTAATAGGGTCCCGTTTTCACCCTTTGGGTACGGAACCCTAAAAAAATGGACTTTTGTTTCTAGAAATATTTAGTTACAATGTTTTTCATTTTAATGCTAAATCAATCAATGTGAAAATGTGGTCGGTCTCTTTTGGGCCAAAGAAACGTTTTCTACTCAACCTACATACAATTGTATACACAGCAGTTCACAAGGGCAATTATACTTACTTAAGTTTGAGCATGACGCCACTTGGGACGCCTAGCATGACAGCGGCGGAAACACTGCTATTTTGTGACACCTTTTTTTCTGCCCCGTATTCGGCTATGGCTCCGAATGTACCGAATCTAAAAGTAACAGTAAAATGTTAAGTAAAAGATAATTAAAGCATAAGCTTAAACATAAATAGCATATAAATATCTGCGGCTGTAGTATGACAGCGTGATATACCAATATCGCACCTAAGCTCTTTTTATTTGCGCGCGAACAAACGAGACTAAATGCGCGATATAGCCGTATCACGCGCAACATATTGCGGCCTCTTGAATCAGTTGTAGTTTAATTAGTGGTGTCATTTCGCCATTGCAATAAAATCAACCCTAATATGAGAATTTTTTTCCGTCCCAATTTTTCGATAAGGCGGAGAAGTTTATCAGAATCGTAGCTTATGGCGAGCCGCCTACCTACACCCGTAGGGTAATGGCGTGAGGATATACTCGTATACAACGTGTTAATGAATTAGCGCAAAACCTCATACACCCCAACTGATTTGTAACAAAATAATTAGATTGAAACAATAATTTCATTATTTTGATAGTTAAAATTTAAAGTTATTCGCATTTTAAGTTTTGAGGCAAAAATGATTTGTTATCATTTCAGCAATGAAAGAAAGCGCTAACGTACTCATGGATACATTTTAACAATCTTGTTTTGGTAGTAAGTAGGGTGAGTGTGCCCGTGCGGTGGGTTGACATCGGGTTCAGTAAATTTGAAATTTTACAAACAAATTATTTAATATTTTGAAAAAAATTACCTATGTTGAAACCATGATAATTCGATTCTGCTCTCGATTCTAAACAAACTACTTTCTAGTTTTGCGTTAATTCATTAACACGTTGTATACAGGGTGTACAATAAAATGGGACAGCTACTCAAAGGGGTGCTTCAGACCATCAAACTGAACAACTTTCTCTATGGGACCAAAATCGAAATCGCGAAAAAAAATCCGCTCTCCCATACAAAACTGCAAACATAACTCGACTGCAATGTATGGGACAGCAGATTTTTTTTTCGCGATTTCGATATTGGTCCCATAGAGAAAGTATTGTTCAGTTTGATGGTCTGAAGCACCCCTTTAAGTAGCTGTCCCATTTTAATGTACACCCTGTATAATTATAATTCTTACAAAATGCATTAATTCTCATTCATGTGGTGATATTTCAGGTTACTTCCTAAGAAAGGGTTTCTTATTTAAAACATTTTGTAACTGTATCGCAATGGCAAGACAAGAGGCTTAGCAACAGAAACATTTTGTAACTGTGTCGCAATGACAAGACAAGAGGCTTAGCAACAGAAACATTTTGTAACTGTGTCGCAATGACAAGACAAGAGGCTTAGCAACAGAAACATTTTGTAACTGTGTCGCAATGACAAGACAAGAGGCTTAGCAACAGAAACATTTTGTAACTGTGTCGCAATGACAAGACAAGAGGCTTAGCAACAGAAACATTTTGTTACAGGTTAGGTATCTAAAAAATCGCATGATTTTGCTCATGAGAATGTAGTTCATTATTATTTATGATAAATACTAGTTTCTAACATACTCAAGTAGTGTAATCACTAATCACTCATCGAACAAAAATATTCGCATAGCATGTAAATTTAAAGTTATATATAACTTGTATTTTACGAATGCTAATCATGATATATCATGAAACATAATCAGAGTTGGAATATTTAAAAATATATTAATTTAATGCTGGTCAGAGATGATAATTCACATATCACTGTAGCTTAAAACTGTCTACTTAAAATAAAGAACACGACGCGAGCGAAAATACAAATACGAAGCATAAAAGCGCAAGCCAAGTGACGATGCATGCATGTAAAGTTGTTGATTTACATCACAAATCTTTACTTTGCTGGGAAGTCAAAATCAATCGTGATACAAAATATATCAGCGCAGTATAATTTAGATTACTATCTACAGGGTGAAATTGATATCATTAGCATCCTTTTAAACTAAGAGTCTACCCATCAAACTGAACAACTTTCACTATGGGAACAAACCGATAGGAGCAACAACAAAATCAGCTGTTCCAATACTAAACTGCAATGCCTACGCGACACAAATGTATGCAACAGTTGATTTTTGTTGTTGCTCCGATTGGTTTGCTCTCATAGTAATAGTTGTTCAGTTTGATGGGTAGACTCTTAGTTTAAAAGGATGCTAATGATATCAATTTCACCCTGTATAGTGGCAGCAACATTAAGTCATCAAAAAGAATAGAAAGGATACAGTCACATATAATTTTAAAATAGTTCAATAACCCACTTACTTAAATGCAAGTCTCAACTTCATATCATGCTGAGGTAGTTTCCTCATGATGTTGAGAGAAATGAATGAGTGTGGGTTGCCAATCTGCACGGCAGTGTTGGTGTGGTACTTCTCAGAGTCCCTCACGTAAATGGAAGTCATCGAGGAGCCGCCTTGTCCTCCAGCTCGGTACGTGAGGTACCCTACCGAATGGGCATCCAACTGAAGAGCCATTGCTGTAGAACAAAAATAATTGTTAAATACTGGGTGTAACAAAACAGCCTAGTAATACTTAAGGAAGTGCTTCAGACCACCAAACTATCACAATGGAGCCGACATCGAAATCGCGAAAAAAATCAGCAGTCCCATACATTTGATTTGACTCGAGTCGGTACTGCAGTTTTGTATGAAACATCAGATTTTTTCATCGCAAATTCGAAGCTGGCTCCATTGTGAAAGTTGTTCAGTTTGATTATATATATTACTAGGGTATTTTGTTACACCCCATATACTACACAATGGTTTTTTTTTTCAGTTATGATGTGGAGATTGGAGAACGATCGGGGTAGAATAACTCATTCGAGGTAGTGTTTATTTTTAATTCTTGCAGTTTTTACAAATGAGAGAATTATTTGAAATAAATTTATTATTACAGCACTAACTACACTGACCTGCAATACTAAGTACTACACTTTTAATATTTAAATTTTTTCTTATACTATGTAATTAGAGATTTAAAATAAAAAACATTTTATAGCAAATGTTATCAGCTTTCTTTGTAACTATTCTTTGTCAATTAAACTCTTTTTCGAGTCCTTTTTATTTCGAAAGTATATCTTGTGTACTTAAAAAGTTGCTGCAATTTTAAAAGTGTGATACTTAGTTTTGCAGGCCAGTGTATATGTTTATAACTGAGTAGGAGATTTGTTACAAGGCGTTCGGCTTTAGCCAGTCATATCTGGTTTTTTACGGTTTTCCGGCCAAATAATTACAGATCCGGCCAGGAACTATCTAATCAACATCAAGCTCAGAATAAGCAAGGCAAAGTGGAATGTAGCAAATCGCGTGGCTCCACAGACTTTGATGAAATTTTTAGGGTATGTGTTTTAAATGTGTTTTAACGAAGACTGCACTATCTCCGACATTGATCCTATTTATCCAGCTTTGGAAAGCAAATGTTTGGATTTTTCAATGGTTATGTCTATGTCGAAAAATCCTCATCATCTGGAAACCCTAAGGAGGTCATCTAAATCTTATATTCTATAGAACAATAAAAAAAAAATGGATACGTACTTGATATCAGGCTAGGAGATATTCCTCTAGGAGTAAACTGCAGTACGGTGCCACAATTTAAAAACATAAGTCGCGACAATGTTCTAAATATCTTGAATCCAACCAGAGGACCATTTCCAATACCAAATTCACACTCAGTCCACCCTTTCTCGGAACTAAGATGACGGTTAGACATATTCACTGATCCAGTACCTGAAATATATCACAAATTATTTTACTGAATCAGTAAACATTAAAATTACACTCTTTGTCTACGCTATAATTCGAATCAATGTTGATACATTGATTGATTTTAATTAATTTAATAATTGTATAATAATAATTATAGAAAGCCCGTAAGATCCTCCTGCAAAAGCTTCCTCCATTGTCGCCGTCGATGTCGTTGTGTCGATCGACATAAATAAGTGAAAATCATAAATCAGCGCTTCCAGAATATTTGTTTAACTAATGGGTACCATAATTTTATGGCACTATCCAGGGCCAATTCTTCTCAAACAGTCATCTTCCAAAGACATCCACTTGGATGTCCATTGATCACTATTTGACCAGTCAGACCAGTGTCTGGAAGCCTTCAGAAGATTGATGATTGTTACGAACAACAAAGCTTCATAAAACTATTATATAAATGATCACTTGAAAGTATACCAACCAATGCCATTTTGTGTAGATATATTTCCAGACAAAGTCATCGTATTTCTTAAAGTAACTGGAGCATCGATGGATTGTTGAATTGTCATACCCGATACTTCGATATTTGGTATAAATGTAGAGTCTTCTTCCCTAACAGAAACATGGAATATATTTAGAAAGGCATCAGGTACTATTTAAGACAACAATAGGATAAAATTTTAATGTCACTTACAAAATTTCATATTGATCATAATATTTCATGAACATATCTGTTGCATTTATAGATAAAGTGATGGTACCCCTAGGGTTGGCACTTTGCTGTAGCCTCCTTTCTTCCCTTTCTTTCTTAAGCCTGTAAAATTTAACGTCTATCTTTATAACAGTTCTATAAAAGTAACTAAATATTATTTTTCTATAAAGAGATCTTGCTATTTCGATTTGACCATTTACATAGAAATAAATTTAAAACATAGCATATCATAGCATATGCTCACGACTATATTCACCAAGGGGATAGTCGGAGATATTCTGAAACCTTAGAACGTCCACATTTCATTAGTACCGAAACTCTGTCCAGTGTGACGGGGAGCGAGCTCTTCGCGTCTTATGGCCAGTGGGTGCAATACATGCTTCTAAATTGAAGCATGCAGGATTCTTCAAATTTGAAATTTAAAATAGTGCTATTATGTATATATAAATGAAAATTCTTACCTTTCATATTCTTCTCGGATTTCTCTAGGTGTACGTGTGCGGAATATAACTTCCCAGCCGTCAACTTCCAATCCTTTTTTCCCTTTAAATGAAAAGCAAGAAGTCATAGCTTTGATTACTTGTGTAATTATGACAAAAACATTGCACAAAAAACCTTATATACTCTTTGTAGTCTCTTTCTAGTCGCCTCATACGATCCACAGGAAGAAATGGGGTGGTCCATTCTAAGCCGAAATCACATGACTCAAAATCCGTTCAGTTGTTTTCCCATGATGCTGTTACATACAAAAAAACGAACAACCATTCACACTTTTATAATAGTATAGAAACAGAAACAAACCTAGTGTATCATAAATGGCCCTTTTGTGCGAGTCGGACAGCACTTCGTATGCCTCTTTGACTTTATTGAAGATTTGCTCAGCCCATTTCTGCTTGCTTGGGTCCGTACTGTGCTTGTCAGGGTGGAACATGCGTGAGAAGCGACGGTATGCACTGTTGATTTCTTCCGGTGTTGCCTGTCGAAATGTTAATTACTCTAATCTAAACAATGACATTCTATACACAAGAACTGTGCACTGACACTGTCTACAAAAACGGAAATTGACAGGATGATGATGTCAGCACATGTGAAACGGAGTCTAGGGCTACAACAACTTTAGCTGCGTGTGGTACAATTACTTTTTGTAAATTAAAATGCATTGATATTATATAGCTAGCTATTCAAAAAGAGTTTTTATCCTTCATCCTGAAATTATCTTTGTTTTAGTAGCATAAATTCTAGCGTGTCAATTGTGGTGTCAATTTATGCTACTGGTAACCACCGAAGTAATCAGAGAGGGGGTGAGGTAAAAAGTTGGTGGGAGGCAGGGAGTGTCCATATTGTATGTAGTACTAGATACTCTTACTTATACAAGGTGTTACAAAAGTAAAAATAAACATTATAACTTTTAAGGGGGTTTTGTTGTTTAGACCATCAAACTGAACCACTTTCACTATGGGACCAACAGTAGTAAGTATAGTAGTAGATTTAGTTGTTTAGTATGGAACATCAGATTTCTTTTCATGATTTTGATATTGATCCCATAGTGAAAGTTGTTCAGTTTGATGGTCTAAACCAGCGGTCGGCAACTGGCGGACCGCGGTCCGCATCCAGGCTGCGGAAGGCCGAAACCTGGACCGCCTGGCTGGGAGGGATGATACCCCGGGCGGCACTTTACTTACTTTTGGAAAAAAAAAATATGTATATTGATTGAACTCTATCTCCCTATAACCGATTTGTAGAGCGGAGAAAAATCAAGCTCACTTCGCTCACTCTAAGACATATTTCAAAAGATTTCTAACCACTTTTAAATCGTAGTGCTAAAAATTTCGAGCTCACTTTGCTAGCTTTTACTTAGATGCACATGTTTTGTACCGAAAGAGCTCTGGCTACAACCGATATGTATTGGGAAGAAGTCAAGCTCCCTTTAAAATATTTTGGTATGGATGAACCAAGATATTCCTGAACACATCCCAAGTAGTTGTGCTAAAAAATTTCGAGCTTGCTTCGCTTGCTCCATAATTTTTTATTTAGGGGCTCTAGATATAGAAAAAAGGGGGCGGGGAGAAATCATATGAGTGCGATGGAGCGCTGGAGCGCCCCATCGATCCCTCGACCTTGAACTTTTTGTCTGGACCTCGATAGCATTTTTCAAAAGTATCCAGACCCCACTCAAAATTACTTGCCGACCCCTGGTCTAAACCACCCTCTTAAATGTTTATTTGTATTTTTGTAACAACTTGTACTGTGGTGCTGTCACACTTTGGACACTGTCAGCTGATAGCTGCCATTTCATACAAATGAGAAAAATTTAAAAGAAGAGTTAAGCATGTGCAATACTTAGTGAGTGAGTGTGAGCGAGACAGACATGCGTTTACCAGGACCGTTAGTGTGCCCAATTGTTTTACATTACTGCTTAGTGACAGAGAACATTGGAAAGGACTGGAATGTCAGCGTCAATGTATGGCAGCCGAGCACAACTGAAGTATAAGGTGGTAGAGACAGGTGCCATTTTTGGGTTTTGATGTATGACATGGTCACAGTATCAGAAAGAGTATCTAGTACAGTCCATGAGTATCATAGACAAAGAATTTTTTGCTTACGCTGGTAGACATAATATCAGTGTAACCTTTAGTCATAAAATCAGATACAATTTATATGAAGTGACATGTCGGAGTCAGGTGGAGTCAGTACAAAAAAGTGGTTACGCCGATAAGGACAACAATAAGGCAGTGATCTCCTTTTTTAACTAGAGTGGTTTTGCTATTTGCATCTCTTATTGAGTGAATATGACAAGACACTTGCTTCCTTCTAGTACCTTCTCTTTCAACGGGAATTTCTTTGACTCAAAATAAGACACCAGAAGGCACATTACGTATTGATGTTATAGTCACTGAATCAAAACAAACATTTAGTGAACTTTAAATTACAATTACTATTTATTAAAATTTTATTTTAGGTCTACGTTATTTCAGAAAAAGCGGTATGTTAGAAAGTTCATATTATAAAGGTTGGAAGTGGTTGGATGCGCCCGCTTCTAACCTAAAAGTTTATGACATGCTGCCGAATGCATTTATTGTATACATAGAAATAAAACAATAATAAGCTAATATGTTTATTGTCTAGCCGCTTGGCTAATTAATAAATTTAGTTTTGAAACTATTTTGACGTTATATAATAATGATAACGCAAAAATTTACATGTTGTAATAAATGTGTCATTTCATATTTACCGTTTTTGATACATTCAACAACTGATAGTAATTTTCCTCCAATAAAATACTTTCTCCTTCTTCATCCATTTTAGATAATTTATAATATTTTTCAAATCAAAAATTTCGTCAGCCCGTTCAATGAAAGATATTAATTTATTTTACTGCCGCACTGTTCTGCAGTGTTGCCAAGTCCCATCAAGTCTGAACCGCCAAAAATCTCGGGCCAAGTAGCCTAAAGTCGCCTAATTTTTTTCCCCGTGTAATATCGCCTGAAGTCGCCTAAAATACAGCAAATTGACCTAAATAAATGCCATATTTGGCTGCTCGTGACGAAAAAATGTTTTTTTTACAACTGCAATCCAAAACTTTTAAAAATAGCTGTACCGCATAACATAGGTACACGTATGTTATGTGGTACATAGTGTGTTGTAGTGTACACTTTATGCAGTCTGCGATAAAAATCATATAATTTTACTTAAAATAAGTATAATATTTCAGATTTTTCTTAAAATAGCCTAAAATAACCCGAAAAAGTCAGTTTTTCTTAATATAGCCCAAAATCGCCTATTTTAATTTGGGATATAGCCTAAATGGCGACCGGTCGCCAATCGCATTTTTTGGTCGCCGATAGACCCCCTGATGTAGCCTAAAAGGCGATAAATCGCCTAACTTGGCAGCACTGCTGTTCTGTCATGCAGTGTCGCTACTGTCGCCGGCTGTGTTGCCATTTGTCAGCCAAATTTTTACCCTTTTCTCCGTTTTAAATTCTTGATCAATGGATTTCGCAGATGGACTGAAGTGCGATTTTTGAAAATCATACGAGCGACTTGGCAGCATAGAAATATTAATTTATGCTTGGCAGTAGAAAGATGCATAATCTCCATAGTAATTTTGACATTTTCTACTGCCAAGTCGCTCGTATGATTTTCAAAAATCGCACTTCTGAGAAGCAGAGCCGAGAATTAAAAAAAATGATTCTTTATCAAATACCAGAGACAAGACAATGAACAAACGTCGGTGAGCCATTACACGATCAATACAATATGTATGTTTGGATATGGATTGATCAAGACTAATAAGGGCTGAGATCAAAGCTTCAAAGTTTTTATCTTGAAAATAGCTCAATTAACTTTCATGAAACATAGCCTTAGCGTAATTATAATAATACTGGGTACGCTCAGCGGTCGCGACGATATACTCTTTCTTATACTGCATGAGGTGTTCATCTCTAAGTGGTTGTGCATTAAGTTAAGTACTCGATGTTATTGTAAATTGTACCCATGTATCATTGTAACAGCTGTTGATGAACCTGATAAAATAAAAATAAATAAAAAAAAATATACTGTGACTATAAATATAACGCCTTTTTAGACGAAATTCATAGCACCGAAGCATACCATAGCACATAACAAGGAGTGCAATTTTTGAACATCACACGTTCATACGAGTAGTAGAAAGATGCATAATCTCCATAGTAATTTTGAAATTTTCTACTACTCGATTGAACGTGTGATATTAAAAAATCGCATTCCAGCCCCTGTAGCATGACAGGGGTGAGAGTGACACAGGTCACTTCTAAACGTCTTTAAGTGAGATACTATGGAGATGGAAAACTCTGCGCTCGAAGTTGTTGACGATTATGTTTACCTCGGACAAACTATTCATTTAGATAAGTCCAACTTCGAGAAAGATCTAACTCGGCTGGGCAGCGTTCGGAAAGCTACGTAGTATCTTCACGTTCCAAATACCGCAGTGTCTTAAAACGATCAGTGTGTGTTGCCAGTGATGACATATGGAACAGAGACGTGGTCGTTCACTCAAGCCACTCAAGGCCTCATAAAAAAGCTGAAAGTCACCCAAAGGGCAATGGAGAGGGCTATGCTCAGAGTTTCCCTGCGAGATCGAATCAGAAATGACGAGATCCGCAGAAGAACCAGAGTAACTGACATAGCCCAAAGAAATTGTTAAACTTTAGTGGCAGTGCTCGCAGAACAGATGGCCGCCGGTGGGGCTGAAAAGTTGTCGAGTGGCGACCGCGTACTAGAAAGCGCAGCATGGGTAGCACACGGTGGACTGACGACCTGCCTAGCTAGTACGCCAACCCGCGATAGCCGTGATACGGCTATATCACATCTTTTATCTCGCTCGTTTGTTCGCGAACGAACGAGATAAAAGACGTGATGAACCTAGCCGTATCACGGCTATCGCGGGTTGGCGTACTAGCCATGCATGAGTGTGATTTTTAGAAAATGTAAAAATTACTATGCAGGTTATGCATCTTTCTACTGCTGGTTTGAACGTGTGATATTCAAAAATCTCTTGTCTTTTATATCATTCGTTCGCGCGCAAACGAAGAGATAAAAGACGCGATAAAGCCGTATCACGGCTATCGCGGGTTGTCATGCTACCCATGCAGTAGAAAATAGATATCTAACACGATTGGTCCCAGATTTTACGATCCGTCAATCAACAAGGCTGCGTTCAGAACGTTTGGGTGCGGTTGTTTTTTCAACTCGCTCTATGGTAGAACGTCTCTCACCGAGGCTCTGAAGTGCGATTTTTGAAAATCATACGAGCGACTTGGCAGTAGAAAATGTCAAAATTACTATGGAGATCATGCATCTTTCTACTGCCAAGTCGCTCGTATGATTTTCAAAAATCGCACTTCTGAACGGCGTCTAGTGCGAAAAGTTGCGCTCGGGGTGCACTCTGGGTGCACATAGGGTGTAGATTCTTAACACAGCTCAATATGAAGGGGCCCAATCACTTGTCTTGCACTTGTCAAGCAGTCTGTCTTGCAGAGTTGCAGTCCGACGCTTATATTGGATCGTGCGGCATTTCGTCCGACAACCTTGACCAAAATGTATGAAACTACGTCTGCAGGATGTAGGAACATAATACTTATATTACTCTTTGGTCCTACACGTCGCGTCTGATTGCAGTGAATGGGCCCCTCTACACGATCAACTTAGATCGTGATCTTGATTGATTGTGTAATGTATGCCATGCTTGTCTTTTTTTGTCTTTGCAGTGTGACCACTTTTAGTAGATTTCTACTTTTTTGGTAGATTTAGGGCAAAGAGAACGATAATTTAGTAGTAGGAAATCGTTTAGTAGATTTTGGTAGAAATTCGGTCTTAAAAATATGATCAAAAATGCAAGAATTCAAACAAAAAAAATCAAAGCTGGCAATAAAAATAGCTGAGAAAACGATTGCAGAGGGTTTTCTGGAACTTATAGTAAAGCTTTAGTGGTGTACAGCAAAATTAATCTTATCGCTTAATATTGTTTTTTACATAAGGGCGCTTTTATTATAAGACATAGAAAACTGTACCAACTTTATGCCTACATAGGGACGACCAATAATACTTATTTAGATTTATTTGGAAATTGAAGCATCCATGTTTCGAAGTGATGAAAACCGATATTTTTTTACAAAAATGCGATACTAACATCATATAATGATGAGCTGAAGTATGAAAATGATAATATTTTGTTCAAAAACGTGTTTTTTATTGAATTTTGACCATCTGGAACGACATAAATATTAGTTGGTAGATTTTAAGTAGAATTTGAAACAGAACTTGGTAGATTTTAGTAGATTTCAGCAGTCATTTTGGTAGATTCTCTGAAAAAAAAGTGGTCACGCTGTGTCTTTGCTTCGGTTCAGTCAAGCAAGAAGTCAAGTTCAGAATTTGTTCGTCTTTTTTTGTATCTGTGTGTGTTTGTGCTACTCTCTCCTATAACGAAAAATGTAAAAATTGAATAAATTTCTCTCAAATGTTCCGTTAAAGTATTGCTCTAGATGAAGGATTATAATTTTATATATCGGTTGATTACTTGCTGCTGGCAATAGCATTATACAACAAGGTAAAAACAAAACATAATTTTTGCTCCCAATGTTTGAAAACTTGACTATTTTGCTAACTGTAAAAGAGACGAATTACTTTTACTTCAAAATATTTGATTAAAACGCTAATAGTAAACGCTACTATTTAGGTGATACGCATTGATTAGAATATCATTATCTTCGAAGGCTTTTATGGTAATAGAACTGTAGGTTGTGTAGGTGGTACAGAAATAATTATGATTCAGTTATTGGGCCATTAAAATGGCAGGCGATAGGTTCAACTATTCCATATGAAAAAATTTAAACAAGAATTCAACATTTCACTTGGTTGTGTGTGAGTAATGTCAGAGATGCACCAATAATTTCACTAAGTATATATCTATCACTCTACTGGGCTTTCCCCTGGCTTCAGAATAAATTACCTTGCACTTGCTTACATTTTTTGTGGAATTCTTTCTGCGGTTAATAGATTTGAAGTTGTAAGTGCAACATGGCGGAAGCCTATGTCTGAAGATGGACTGATGAAGGGCTGTGATGGCTGGATGGAAGTGCAACAGAAATATCTATAAAAGGGTTCCGTGACTGACTGACTGACTGACTGACAACGCACAGCCTAAACCGCTGGAGATAGAAACATGAAATTTGGAATATATATTCTACAGAAGATGTAGAGGTGCAGTAAAAAAGTATTTTTCGAAAATCGTCCCCTACAGGGGTATTCCATGTGGCCGAAGTTGCGGGTCAAAAGGTTGTTCTCATATATGTTTAAAATTAACTGCTTGATTTTGAAATATAATTCTACAGCAGTTTTACAGCAACTATTTCAAACATACATACATACATAAGCTCACGCCATTGTCCCAAGGGGGTAGGCAGAGACCACAGATCGCCACACGCTACGACTCTGACACACTTCTCTAGCCTCATTGACATTCATACATCTTTTCATGCACTTCCGTCGATTGAGGGTGCTATGCACTTGTCCTTTTCGGAAAAGATCATTGATTTGATCGTGGTATGTTTTCCTCGGACGGCCTCTCCCAACACTTCCACTCATCTGTGCTCGATAAATTTCATTCGTAAGTCTTCTTTCATTCATTCTCTCAATCACTATTTCAAATACGTTTAATAATTGGTTGTGCGAATGAAATTACCTAAATATTATCAGATTTAAGAATTTAATTTAACCTTATAATAAGTTCCAATTATCACTCAGAATTGCAACTAGATGTAGACTAGATTACTTCTTGTGTTTGAGCACAGTATAAGAAAGAGTATCTATACTCCATTTTTATTAAAGACGAAAAAAAGAAGATCACAGAAGCAGGGCTACGAAACCTTTTCAGACCGTGATCATTTTATAAAAAATTCGAAACACTTATGTCAGTGTTTTATGACTGATGAATATAAGAATTAGGGGTACCGAGTGAAACAGTCAATAGTCTGTAGCGCACTGGAATTTATTAGAACTAAAACGCTGTCACCGGGTATACTCACATACTTAGGCACATTTTAGTTCACACTATCGGAGTTGATGGAAAAATAAGAAAACGTCTGTTATGTATGTGCTCTCTAGTAGCATAGCGAGGGGGGGCAAATGCATGGGGGGGCACCGGGTGGCACTTTACCAGAGGTATCAAAAATATTAATTGATTGAGCTCTGACTGAACCACAGGGTGTTAGAGTAAACAGTTGCATTACTTTAAGGTGTGATTGTACCCATGACACTGAAATACGTTTCTGAAGAAACCTATAGGAAATCCGCAAAATTCAGTCAGCTGATCTAACGTTTGTATGAAAATTTCAACTTTTCATAAAAATGTTGGATTAGCTGCTTGCATTTACTTATAGGAAGACCAAAAAATTTTTTATGAATTTTATTTAGGTTTCTTAGGTGAAATTGTTAAGTATCATGAGTATAATCACCCCTTTTAGTAATGCAACTACTTACCATAAACAACCTGTATAACCAATTCGTAGAGCAGAGTAAAGTCTATTTTTGAAAGGATAACCAACCCCACCAAACCAAAACCAAAAGACCTAAAGATGTCTGACCACAACCCGAACAGGTTGTGCTAAAAAATTTCGAGCTGGCTTCGGTCGCTTCGGTCTCTCCTTTATGTTTAACGTAGATCTTCTTATAAAGGTAAGGAGGCAGCAAAATCGGTCTGTGCTCCGGGGGATAGACACCCACGCTACGCCACTGGTGCTCACTAATGTCCGTTATTCCGTATTAATAAACCGCGCTGACAATCGATTTTGAAGACGTATTAAACGAGTACTTCTTAAGCCTTAAAAGACATCTTAAAATAGATCAGGAAAACATCGTGAGGAAACCTGCATGCTTCAATTTCGAGGCATGTATTGTACCTCCTGTCCATTACAAGTGGCGACGGGCTCACTCCCCGTCACACTGGACAGAGTTTCAGTACTGCTAGTGAAACGTGGATGTTCTGAAGTTTCAGAATATCTCTGACTACCCCCTCGGGGAATATAGTCGTGAGCATATGCGTAAAATAGATCAAGTCGGTATCAGCTAATATCACTTAAAATGTCTCAAGCAAACTCAAAAGCCTATGCCTAAAAATGGCGCCTATTTCCTTTTTTTAGCGCGGCCATCAATCAAACTTGAATATTATAATTCAGAATAAAGTTAAAAACAACACTTGTTAACACAAATATCTCGGAACTCGGTCCAAACTGAGATATAAACGCTTGAAGTGCACGTAATAGCAATATTTTAAACTTCAAGCCTTTATATCTCCGACCGGACTGAGTTTAGGGATATACATGTTAATGAGTTTTGTTTGTTACTTTATTCTGAACTAAAATATTCAAGTTTGGATGATGGCCGCGCCAAAAACAACGGCGAAAAATAAGGCGCCAACCTTCCATACAAAACCCGCATTGTCATTTGTAACATTTTTTTTTCCAAAAATGCAGTTGCAGAATCCATGTTGCAGAAATCATTAGAATTTAATCCGTCTGCTTGTAACAACAATATTATTTGGTATTACTTGCGTCGCGCAGAGCGTTGCCGGTAGTGTGATGTGGTATGGACGCACTCAATCGAATCCGTCAGAAATTCAGAAAAGTGGCCGCCATCTTGAAATTTTTTGTTTTTCAATCTATTACTTCCAAAATCGATATCTGGGAGTTCCTGCCATCTCCAAACACGAATCTTAAGTCAAAAATTCAGAAAAGTGGCCGCCATCTTGAACTGTTTTGTTTTTCAATCTATAACTTCCAAAATCGATATTTGGGGGTTTCTGCCATCTCCATACACGAATCTGAAGTCAAAAATTCAAAAAAGCGGCCGCCATCTTGAACTTTTTTGTTTCTCAACCGATTGATTCCAAAATCGATATCTGGGGTTTCTGCCATCTCCAAACACGAATCTGAAGTCAAAAATTTAAAAAAGTAGCCGCCATCTTGAACTTTTTTGTTTTTCATCCGATTGCTTCCAAAATTGATATCTGGGGGTTTCTGCCAACTTCAAACACGAATCTTAAGTCAAAAATTCCAAAAAGTAGCCGTCATCTTGAACTTTTTTGTTTTTCAACCGATTGCTTCCAAAATCGATATCTGGGGTTTTCTGCCATCTTCAACCACGAATATGAAGTCAAAAATTAAAAAAAGCGGCCTCCATCTTGAACTTTTTTGCTTTACAACCGATTGCTTCCAAGGTCGATATATGCGAAAAAAAAAGAAAAGTGGCCGCCATCTGGAACTTTTCCGGAGATTCCGGAGTGAGATATCTATTTTGAAAGCAGTCAGTTAATAAACAATTAAATTCAAGATGATCTTATTTGTTTTTTAACCTTATATGTTTTCCTTCAAATTTTCTGATTTCTGATATCAGATTCATGCTAATAGATCGCAGGAACCCCCAGATATCGATCTTGGAAGCAATCGATTGTAAAGTAAAAAAGTTCAAGAAGGCGGGCACTTTTCTGAATGTTGACTTCGGACCCGTGTTTGGTGACCACAGAAACCCCTACATATCGGTTTTGGAAGCAATCAATTAAAAAACAAAAAAGTTCGAGATGGCGGCCACTTTTCCGAATTTCTGACTTTAGATTCGTGTTCAGAGATAGCAGAAACCCCCAGATATCGATTTTGGTAGTAATAGATTGAAAAACAAAAAAGTTCAATATGGCGGCCACTTTTTTGAATTTTTGACTTCATAGTCGTGTTTGGAGATGGAAAAAACCCCCAGATATCGATTTTGGGAGTAATAGATTGAAAAACAAAAAAGTTCAATATGGCGGCCACTTTTTTGAATTTTTGACTTCTTTTTGACGGCCCGGTAGCACAGTCGGTAGTGAACCTGCCTGCTGTGCCGATGGTCGCGGGTTCGAATCCCGTAAGGGACAAATATTTGTATGATGAATATGAATATTTGTACCCGAGTCATGGATGTTTGTATCTATACATGTATTCTATATCGTTGTCTAGTCAGCATAATACAAGTCCAGGCTAGATTCTGGTACTTTAAATGTGACTAGATAATATGTGTGACATTGTCCAAGATATTTATTTATTTATTATTTATTTATAGTCGTGTTCGGAGATCGCAGAAACCCCCAGATATCGATTTTAGAAGCAATCGGTTGAAGAACAAAAAAGTTCAAGATGGCGGCCACTTTTCTGAATTTCTGACTTTAGATTCGTGTTCGAAGATCGGAGAAACCATACATTTTTCTAATAGGTATATTTAAATTTGCGATTGGTCAGAAACTACATTATTTATTTTCCTTTTGCAGCAATTAGTTTACAATATGTTACAATGTTTCATAATTTTAATCGAAAATGCAGAGCTTCAGAAGTGCGATTTTTGACAATCATACGAGCGACTTGGCAGTAGAAAATGTCAAAATTACTATGGAGATTATGCATCTTTCTACTGCCAAGTCGCTCGTATTATTTTCAGAAATCGCACTTCAGGTCATTTTATAGTTTATCTGCTGGCAACATTACGCACGTCACTGCATCACCCGTGTGCCATACCATGCGACGTCGCCGCGGTTACGGCTGCTGAATTGACGCAGTGGCAATGCGTCACCGTCTATGCTCCTACGTGCGGTTTCATACAACTCCTTGCTTCACAAATGAGACGGGCTGCTGTATGACACTCCGTCTTGCGTCCAGAGCGTGCTTGAATAAAAACCTATTAGTCTTCTGTAGTCTGTCGCCTAATTGTCATCATTATCTCGTGACGATTATATCCACAGAACATTACAAGACAAGTTAGAAGTGCAAATTAGGCATGGAACGCGTGCCACACGGTTATGCAATGATTCGCATAAGGTGCGCGGCGTGGTGCGAACGAGAGGGCATAACTAGTTGTAGCAGCGTGAGTGGAAAGATACGTGGTGACAGTCGTCTCCTAAGCAAAAGCGCTACTTTGCATTTCTAAACCCCCTTATAATGTTCTTTG
Organism: Agonopterix subpropinquella; assembly: GCA_922987775.1. Taxonomy (NCBI): domain Eukaryota; kingdom Metazoa; phylum Arthropoda; class Insecta; order Lepidoptera; family Depressariidae; genus Agonopterix; species Agonopterix subpropinquella. Next base: position 42,945,514 of record OV277693.1, on the reverse strand, counting down.
ATAATATCAATGAGGCGTTTCGGTAAATAAATTTCTTTTTACAAAAAAAGTAAAAACCGACTTCAAAAGTAAAAAATAAAACAAATTAATTTCCTTATAGATTTGAACAAGATTTGAACGTAAAAGTCATAGGCTGAAATATTATTTCTTACTTTTTTACTTTTGAAGTCGGTTTTTACTTTTATTGTAAAAAAAATTTTATTTCATAGCTTTCAGTGATTAAATATGTTCGTTCGATTCAAATATCAGTTATATACGCAAAGGGTACATTGAAACGAGGCAAATGGTTCAATAGCAGACGATTTGCTGTCAACTTTTGAGGAGTTCTATTGTGTAGCTCCGAAGCGCGTCATCAGATCTTCACAAAATTAAATGGGACCACCTCGGGAGTATACCCTTTCAAACAAAAATAGAATTTTTTAAATTGGTTCACAATTGACGCAAATATCGGTGAACATACATAAAAAAAAATACATACAGCCGAACATAGAACCTCCTCCTTTTTATGAAGTCGGTTAAAAAAAATGGGACCACCTCGGAAGTATACCCTTTCAAACAAAAAAAGTTTTTTTAAATTGTTTACAATTGATGAAAATATCGGTGAACATACATAAAACAAAATCTTTACAGCTACACAGCTGAACATAGAACCTCCTCCTTTTTTTGAAGTCGGTTAAAAAAAATTTCCACAGTAACAAACTAATGCTTGCCAAACGTATTTTCCTAGATTTCCAAATTTAGAGACATATTTATTCATACATTAATAATACGATGATGATCATAACGATTTAAATGAAGTCGTAATAATTTTAGTACAATTTTTTAGAATTTTTAAAGATGTTTTTTTCGAATTGTCAATATGGCTACTACTAGCGCCACCTGACGGATATTTTTCATAACAGTCTTTAAAAAAGCTTCATTGAAACAAAGGCGAACCACATGTGCGCACCACTGCTTCTTTAGGTCTTTCAACATCGCCATTTTGTTGTTTGATACAATATTCATAATTTCTTTAAAGTGTGTACTATAAAGAATCTTTTTTACCTTCTTTTCGCCCCTATCTGGAATGGAGTATAGTACTACATACAGTACGGACACTCTGCCACCCCTCAGTTTCTCACCTCACCCCCTCAGGCAGGATCGTAAAATGTCAGCAAATCCCTATTCCTGTCTGGCTCGCACTCACTCAGTATTCCACATGCTTACAGCTTCTTTTTAATTTTTTCCATTTGAATGAAATGACATCTAAGTGTCCAAGGTGTGATTTTAGTGTGTTTGATTTTGAATAAACATATTAAAGTTTGGCTTATTTTAATAATTTTGTCTAGCTTAGACTATACAAGCTTTGAGGTCTTATCATAGTCTTATCACTATCAATTTTCATTTTATACTGTTAGAAATATATAAAATATAAGCTTCATAAATATTGCCATACACAGATACCTAGGTTATAAGTGGCAAACAGTGGTTAAATGAAGTAAAATAATTATTTGTATGAACCGATGGCCGGTGGGGCCGAAAAGTTCTCGAGTGGCGACCGCGTACCGGTAAGCGCAGCGTGGGTAGGCCCCTTACACGGTGGACCGACGACCTGGTGAAGGCGGCGGGAAAACGTTGGATGAGGGCAGCGCAGGACCGGTCGTTATGGCGATCCTTGGGGGAGGCCTATGTCCAGCAGTGGACGTCCATCAGCTGAGATGATGATGATGATGATGAATTATTTGTAAATGCACAAATATGTTTACAGAATTTGGCATTAAATAAACTACTATTCTTGATGGCAATCTGGTGTGGCCCTGCACTATGGAAGAGTATCTATTTATAAATAATAAATAACTTACTGAAAAAAAAAAATGTTGGCACCCCTATACAGTATTTGACTAAGTACCATCAGGGAAATTTAATTGGCCTTTGTTTTTATTCCACATTTTGTGTAGGTACAAGCTTCTCATCACATTTAAATGACAACTGTTCTGTTTCATGGTTAATGTTGCTCGTAGTGATGGACATGTAAAAGATTACATGCCATTAGGAGACAATTTAAATAAAAACATTTCACTAATATTAGCCTTTCTGGTACAGATAATTTATCTGGCCTTCCAGAGGGTTAATGCGGCCAGCATCTTAGGGACCTTTGAGACAGGGTTGCGCATAACAGTGCCTTTAGATTAGTTAATGGTAGTCTGTCGAAGCTTGCATGTGGATTATATCTTGTGTGTAGCTATTGTCAAGCTTGTAGCGGATATAGATGAATGTGATTAAGGTTTGTTATCCTGTGTGACTATGATGTCTTGGCGGCAAAGCGCATGTGCCTCCTCGGTGATGGATATCCAAAACCGGAGACCTTAGGCTTCTTCCCCTCAATGGTATTGCCTCCTCCATTGACCATGTATTTGAAGGGTGAAGTAAGCAAAAAAGTATTGGGGCTAACACAAAAGATCCCACTGGGTCGAAGTGTTGCTGGCTTGCCAGCCCCCACAACAAGATAAGATAAGATAAGATAAGGTTTTACTCTTCCATTTGAATAAATAAATAATATGTATAGTTCAAAACTTTTTTATATTTTTTCGTTTGAAACTTCAAATCATTTATTTAGGTTACAGTTTAACATAATTAAAACCTCTGCTATAACTGAATTAAGGCTCTTAGTGCGAGCCTTAACAGGACACTGCAAGTTAAACAAGCATCTACACAGAATGGGGCTTGTAGATTCACCCACCTGCAGATTCTGCTGTGAAGCAGAGGAAACGCCCATACACCTCCTCTGCGAATGCGAAGTGCTCATTCACAGCAGGAGTCGCCATCTAGGTGGATACGTAATAACACCTAATGACATTAGGGACCTCCCCTCCAAGAGCATAACACGGTTCATGAAGTCCGTGGGCCTAGGAAACGACCTTTAGGTCTAGGGTGACAGCTACAATAGATCTATTCAGGTCGCAGTAGCTATTGGTTATTGACCAAGCCCTTACAACCAAAATAATAATAATAATAACCTCTGATATTAAAACTAAGATGGCCAACTTTATATAATGTCAATACAGGACATTTTATGGGTACCATGTGAGTGTAAAAGACTGAGGGTTTTTCGGTGCACTTAAATTAGGAAACAAAAAAATTCGACTTACTGAAGCTATTATTTTTTATATCATATTTATTACATGAGTGTTGGAGTACCTAACACTAACAATAACAGCATGATTTCACATCACAAAACATTATAAGAGGGGTTAGAAATGCAAAGCAGCGCGTTTGCTTCGGTGACGGCTGTCGCCACTTGTATTCCCGCTCACGCTGCTAGTAATTGTACTCATGACCTCTCGCTCGCACCACGCCGCGCGCCTTATGGTACCGTGTTATGCAAATCATTGCATAACCTGTGGAGACACGTTCCACGCCTACTTTGCACTTCTAACCCCTCTTATAATATTCTGTGTTTCATATCACAAATAACATTTCTACATAAATCGAGTCTCTAACACATAGGCCAATTTAATATATTAAGTAGGTATTATACATAATATTAAAAAATCGCATGATATAAAACTCAAGAGATTCAAGAATTACCACAACAGCTGCCCATAAAAATTTTACCATGAACATTGCACATTAAATTCTGTATTTCGTCTTCTTTCGTCTTTAATGGCTATTTTTCCGTTGTCCATAAAGCATTCATCAACGAAAATAATGTAGTAGACTTGAAAATCTACAAATCGAATGATATAGACACACAGGACATGCGGGGCACATTATACGTTTTGTGGGAATTTTTTATTACTTATTACAAGGTGGGATTGGAACTGCCATTATGGGACAGTCCCTCATGGCTGGCCGCCTTAATAAGAACACTATATTAGTGTCTTGAATACAAATTTAATGAAACACCCTACAAGTTTAATGAGGTTAGTGAAAGGAGTACACGAAGGGACAATTGTTTTTCGATGACTTAACCAGATGGTTTACTATTAGCACAGAGTACTATAATAACTACAATAATAAGTAACAATGCAAGGAAAACAAACTCTCTATACACTGATTACTTCAGCCAAAACATAACAGAAATTACAATGAGTAAATCTATATAATTTTTGTTAAAGGTGATAATTAGCAGTTATCGAAATGCCATCGACACATCTAAACCTACGTGAGGACGACGTGGTTCGTTTATCCCTGGAGTTTCTACACAACCGAGATTTGCATATTACGCAACTGTCACTGGAGCGGGAAACTGGCGTCATCAACGGAAATTACGCTGATGACGTTCTATTTCTGCGTCAACTCATCCTCGATGGTCAGTGGGATGATGTACTGGAGTTCATTCAACCACTTAGTGCTCTCAAATCTTTTGAAGCCGATAAATTTAACTATGCTATCCTTAGACACAAATACATCGAATTATTATGCATCAGATCTGAAATAAAAGCCTATAATAATGTAGAAAACATCGTGGACGAGGTTGTTAAAGTATTGAGCGATTTGGAGAAATTAGCACCATCTAAAGAAGAATACTCAAATTTATGTTTACTTTTGACTTTACCGAGTATTACTGACCATGCACAATTTAAAAAATGGAATCCGAGCAATGCTCGTGTCCAGTGCTTTAGAGAAGTCTATCCCCTTGTAGAACAATTCTTACCATGTGACAAGAAGTCTGGTGGAACTGTATCAAAGTGCGCCAAAAATGATCGCCTAATGCAGTTACTAATCAAAGGAATACTGTACGAATCATGTGTTAATTACTGTCAGGCTAAAGCGACAGGCTCTAAGGAGGCGCAATCAAACGAAGTAAATTTTTCTAGACTGCTTGACGGATCTGGATTTGACGAATCTGACTTGAGCTTATTGTCCTGGTTGCAGTCAATACCAGCAGAAACATTTAGCGTGCCCTTTGAACAAAGAATGTTGAATGTGGATGTAGAAAAGTTGGAGCGACCATCATTGCACACGTCATGGACCGAGCACATGCTTGTAACACCCATAAAGCCGCGTACATTCCCCCACTTAGCTATGCCGTTTAGAAGACCACGTTCAGCTGCAGACGCCATGACTAGATCACTCCGCCCGCTCCCCGACGGTGCCCCGCGACACCCCGCTGTGATGGCTCTCTCAGCTATTGACTACGGACCTTCCTCTTCCTGTTTCGCTGGTTTCCATCTGACTGGAATCAAAGGCAGCAAATTGATGAACACGTCTGTAGATAGACTATTTGACAATAAAAATGGGGACAGTATTTTCAATGGCTTGAATGAGTCTTTGAAGCCGATCGACGAGCAATTGAAGCCAATCGGCGAGTTCACGACGTCCACAAAGACAAATGAGACGAGCAGTATCGGTGCTTCAAATGCGACCACGCCAGAGCATAGGGGGCATGACTATTCGGCTTCTACGTCGATATCGACGACGGCGGCGTCGACAGAGCGCTCGTCGCTCGCAGAGCGCACGCCGCTGCCGGCCGAAGCAGCGATGGGACCAGTCGGCGCGCAGGGAGACTTCAGGAGAGAGTTGCTAAAAGAGTATCAGATACAGAAACAACGTGAATGTGATGACTACCTCCGCAATCTTGGCTCTTCTGATTTGAGGCAACCGAAAACGTTAGTATACATTAAATACGAAATAAAACAGACTGCTGCTGCTGCTGCTCCTGCTTTGCAGGTATTGATTTAAATCGTATTAATGCTACATTTCAGGGTGGAGCAAATTGGAGATGCTGCATCGGCTATTTCGTCGACCGTCAAATACCCACAACCTGCGAGCGACAAGCCACGAGAACAGACGCAGTTCATGAGGTAAATTAAATATGCTCATTAAGATTATAGTTATTATTAGAAATACTAAACGCGACGAGCAGTAGGACGAGCACGAATGAAAGAATAATACATTATTTAAAAAATGGACTCATAAACATATTTTTAGTTAATATTTTTCAACTGCCGATATTAACACCCACTATATTGAATGAAATTATACAAATACTGCACAAGTAGGCAGTGCAATGTATGCACGGCAACCGTCCAACAGCAATCATTTTCTTACGGTGCACTTTCATCGGTAGAGTGAGCAGGCAATTTGTTCTGAATGTTTGGCCACGACTATTCGTGCACCGTTTTCTCTAACGTGCCGGCAAATTACAATGCTCTAGAAGAAAATGTATATTGTAGTCCAATAAAAGTATGCAATCAATATTAAATGTATATCCTAATAAATTGTAATTGCAATCATAACATTGCATACATAAACTCACAACCGTAATCCTTTTCAGGGTGGTCAGAAACATTGCTACAACTACCAACTTTCTGTTTAAGAATGTAGTCTTAGCAATGCTCACATTTAGCTATTAAAGTTTCGGGATGGAATTACGTGTCAGTGGCACAGATTATTTAATAGTTACTTGTCAGTGGTGAGAGGCGGCTAGCCCACATAAAAACTGCATAAGACACCTTTAAGAGGACATAATTCGAAGCGCGCTCCAGACAAAAATTTCATTGACTTTTAATGGTAGTATTGAAAATATAACCAGACTTTGTTTGTATGGAGCGCGCATTTGTATCCCTTAGTCGCCCATACGACACCCACGGGAAGAATTGGGGTGGTCCAATTCTAGGCCGGAACCACACGGCTGAATTATGTTTAAAAATATTTTCTAACTGTAATTTATATTTGTTTTCAGGGAGAGCGAAATCCACGAGACGCCCGAGTCAGCGGACCTAGCAAACGTAAGTAGTTATCGCAAGTTTAGCTAGTGAGTGTAACCAACTCTACACTCCTTTCCTTCCGAGACGGTCGCACTTGACTGAGCACGGCTGCCTCCACCGAGTTTTTCACTTCTGCCCAGTCACGTGCTGCATTCTATGCGCATTTCAGTGCTCTTGTTTGTATCTTTGAAATAAATGGAAGAATCGACTTTACTCACTTGGGTAAGTACAGAACATCTTTGTTTAGTTTGTAGGTTATTTTGCGCTGTACATATTGTAAGTATTATCAGACTTATGCTTCTACAAGAAAAAAACAGTGTACTAAAAACTAGATGTCTAAAAAGCGGTGTTCAGTTTTAACAAATATCTTTAACGATTATGTTCCCCTTTTATTATAAGCTATTCATCTGTGTTTATTATAATTTTTCAAAAGTCTTACATTAAGAGTCTCCTTTCGAATTCTTAACATTAATGTTCATTACATAAAATACACTACATTATTATAAAATGTATTAGTAACCTTGCCTGCCGTGCAGGAGGCGATATGGTTCAATCCCCGTCCAGGCCGACACGTACCAACGAATTTTTAGGAATTTATGTACGATTTGTAACACCACTGGCTTTTCGGTGAAGGAAAACATCGTGAGGAAACCTGCATGCTTCACTTTCGAGGCATGTATTGTATCTACTGTCCATTACAAGTGGCGACGGGCTCACTCCCCGTCACACTGGACAGAGTTTCGGTACTACTTGTGAAACGTGGATGTTCTGAAGTTTCAGAATATCTCTGACTACCCCCTTGGGAAATATAGTCGTGAGCTTATGCTTATGCTTATAAAACGGTAACAGAAGTAAGTCTGTACATTGCAAAAAAAAAAGTTACAAAAAGGTGTCCCTGAATCCAAATCAAAGATTTTTGGATTTTTTGTCTGTTTGTTTGTTCGAGCATCACGCAAAAACTACTAGGCCGATTTTGATGAAACTTTATGAGTTTGAAAGCTTATGAAACTTAACATTTTGATAAAAAGCGTTACGTATCTACTTTTTATTTATTTATTTTACTACTAGCGACCCTTCGCGGCTTCGCGCGGGTGCAATGTTGATACTATGCAGTCCTGGATTTGTCAATAGGCCGTATAGGCCGTGGCCTAGGGGCGGCAGCGTACTGGGGGCGGAGAATTTCAGAGGACGCTCACTCGATTTCAGAGTCTAAAAGTCAAACAAGTTCACTGGTTTTCTCATGGTTTTTTATACTAATACGTTAAATCCCTATAGAGACTCACTCTTGAGTGAGCAATGAAGACCTTGGTCTTCATTGTCTGAAGAAAAAATGAATTCTTTAGCTCTTCTCTACATAGAAGCAGAGATAATGAACACCATAAACTATGATGATAATATAGATCATTTTGCTATTAAAAAGTCCCGTAAAAAAATGTAAATCTTGTTTCTTTTTTACGCTCTTTCTTAATGACAAATTCATTAGTTTTTTTAACTTTATGCCTTCCTTACTACAAATGGAAAACTATTATTTAAGATAGGTACTTGGGGCGGCGGAAATAAAGTGGCCTATACACATAAAAAATATAAATCCGGCACTGATACTATGCATGTATTATATACATATCATCAAAATCCGTTGCGTAGTTTTAAAGATCATGCATAGGGACAGACAGCGGGAAGCGACTTTGTTTTATACTATGTAGTGATATCCGTATCTACTTAAACTGTTACTTTTTATAATGTAATTTATGGGCAATTATAGTTTTACAGTATCATTCGGTTTAGTTTACTAAACAAAGCATTTACTGTCAAGTCTCTTTATGGTTGTTAGTGGACGAGGTACTAGCTAGGTTTATTTACAATTCCCATTTTCGATCCAATCCAATTCCATTTCCAATCCATTTTTATTTGTGTAACTTTAAATATTAGTTTAAACGTGGTGTAAACTGATATTGTTCTTTATTTTCCAAATTTTTGGTCATATCGTATTGCTATAAATTAAAAGCAAGTCAAGCTGGCTATAAAATACTTTGACAGCTAAAGACCAATAAACTTGCCACCAACTATCTCCAATGGGCACACGTGGAGGAGTATGAGAGAAGCCTGTGCCTTGCAACGGGACCTGATCAGAGAATTATCACAATATTCCTTTTTCTCGATTAGTTACTTATTTCGTAGCTTACTGTCATGTAGTAAAAGTTAAGTCTGCCAGGGCGAAAGATTTATTTATTTTTTAGTTATTTATTAAAGAAACCAACATTCAAAAAAACATGAACTTTGATTTTATACACTAGTTACAGACCTTGAGGTCTATAATTTAGTTTAGTAGTTATTATTTGTTTATTCGTTTAGTTACTATTAATAATGGCAAATGGAAAAAATCACTTTTGAGTTTCGACGACTATTTTGTTGATTTGTAATTTTTGATAATTTATCATCTTCTAACAATTATTAACTGTTAAGAATGTAGAAAACTGATATATAAGATCAATTAATGAGACAAATTCTCAAATGTCTTAGCATTTTAGAAGTTATACACATTTTTTTAATGGCTGTTTTCACCAAAATTATGTTTCTAAGGTACTATAAATGGCTTAAGGCTGCCTGTCCATTGACGCGAGCTGGCTGGCGGAGCGGAGTAGCGAGAAAATTTTAACCAATCAGGATTGCATGGACATGCACCCTTAAGCGGACATCTAACTTTTAGACCTTTTCCCGCCAATATTAATTTTGTACTTTATAGACAAATGTGTACCTTAATTTGCTTAAAACTGCCAAATATGCTGGCTGATAGGATAACCTTTACCATTATACATACTTCAAACATGGTGTTCATATTTTTGTCTACTTAGAAGGCTTTGAAAAATACATTAGTATTTTCTAATGAATTTAAAAAATTTCAATGCCTTTTTTATTGTTCAAAAGTAATTTATATTGTTAAATCTAATTAAAATGAGTGCATTGATTTGATAAGTAATAATATTATTCAATTCGCCTTCTAGGAGATACAATTTTGATTTCTATGTTGCTTAGCGATTTTTTTTAAATATGTTTTCAGATAGTCTTTTTGTCACTAAATGGTGCCGGTTACAGTTTAAAAGTCCCATTGATAATTACTCCCCACCCCTTCTAATAAAACTCCGTAAATTGTATCGAGGCATGAACTACATTCAAACTAGCTGTCAGAAAATGCAATTTGACATGAGATGAGAGTACTTACCAAAATACCTTAGACACTAGATTAAGCCATAACGTGGCCGCACATGGAACTTGAGTTTGCTTGAGTACCATGAGTTTTCACTATTCGTTACCACTGTATAACTGCGGCGCCAATGTTGTATGACAGAATTAGTTCTCAACGTAACCACTAGGAGCGCTGTACGAAATTCAATACAAAAACTGTAGTTTACTACTGTAGTTTTACTGTAGTATAACTACAGTGTAAACTCATGGTAGGCGTACAGTAATAGTTTGACTTTTGCATACTAAAAGACAATTTGTTTGGCAACATTCCCTAAGCTTGACATTTTGCCAAATACAAAAACCGGCCACGGTGACCGAAACAAAAAATAATATTTTGTCTTTTTTGTTTACATAAGGTTTCATAACTGGCTATCTCGCTCTCGATTTCTTGGCTCCATCTTTCAGCGTAAGCGAAAAGTTTTAAATCGATACAAAATACGATAACATTCCTATAAAAAAATAAGTTGCAGGTTTTCTACAGTTAGTACAGATGCTAATTAATTAAATGAATATTCCCGTAGGACTGAGTAGTTCATTGCTTTTTTGACCTTAGATATGAGGATGTTATGAGTCATTAGCCGTATGTATTACAAAAATTTACTCAGCCGTTTCCCACCTGGAGGAGCTTTGGTATGTTTCAGAATCCTTTTTTGAAAACAAATAGCTGAAAGGTAATGGTGTAGTATATTTTAAGAACCGGCTCATGAAGCCCTTTCATTTGATACCCCACACGTTAGGCTTAAGTTTTTTTTGTTTTGAAATCTCATACAGAATGTTGATGACGTCATAACTCTCCACTCCACCAATTGAGAAAGCGACACCGTCATTTTTCCTACTCAGGAAACTCTACCGAATGCAACGATAGCACATGTCGGTATAGAACTACTCAGTCCTACTAACTTCTTTATTCGAAGACTATTTAAATTCGCATCTCTACTAAGTCATGCAAATAGGTTGGTCTAAAATCTGCCAGATTGAGGACTGAGACTCCAGATCAGGCATGTCAAACTCAAAGTCGCTGGTGGACCAAATGCATAACGATATTAGAATCAGTGGGCTGCAAAGAATATAAAGAAATTAAAGTCATTGCATCCATATTGCATCTATCGTAGAACAGGACGGTACCTACTTATATTACGAAGGCAAAATTTTCAGGACTCAAATTTTTTCCCATTATGACATTTATGACTCAATGCAGTGGTGGTACCATCATAATATGAGTACCTATGTCAAGTCTGCACGCTTGCGGGCCGCATCGGGAACCTGTTCTAAAAATTGGATAGGGCCGTGATAGGGCCACAAGAAAACGCACTGCGGGCTGCATGCGGCCCGCGGGCCGCACCTTTGACATGCCTGCTCCAGATGATTGATTAATTTTATTATTACGTTGGTCAAGGTTAGAATACCAAATTAGTTTGATGCTGGATCGCCGGTTCGTAAATAATAAATACGTACCATCCACCGACATTGTCAAGATGAAATTAGATTTGTGTAGTAGTTATAGGGCTAACCTTTCGCCCACAAATACATTGCATGATCGCATAAGCAACCCTTATCCCTTAGTCGCCTCATACGACACCCACGGGAAGAAATGGTGTGGTCGATTCTAAGCTGGAACCACACATAAACAATGTTTATCGCGTTTATAGCATATTCTCATGACTATATTTCACGAGGGGGAAGTCAGAGATATTCTGAAACTTCAGAACATCCACGTTTCATTAGTAGTACCAAAACTCTGTCCAGTTTGACGGTTCATGAGCCCGGCGGTACTTTTAAATCATATAATGGACAGTGGGTATATTCGAGCCTCGAAATTGAAGCATGCCGGTTTTCTAACGATGTTTTCCTTCACCGAAAAGCCACTGGTGTTATAAATCGTACGTAAATTCTGAAAAAAACTCATTGGTACGAGTCGGCCTGGACGGGGATCGATTCACTTAATTTTTATGAAATAAAATATATTTCATTTGCAAATTGAAATGCTCATAATGTACAACAAACCTGTAACGACATTTCTAAAAATGAAACGGTAAAAACCTGGTTATTTATCATACACGTAACACATATAATGAAAAAAACAACGGGTTGCACTCCGGGAGTGCCGGCAGAGGTGAAAACTTGAACATTAACGTTGTGCATTTTTGATATTTTGGAATGATTAGGGAATAATTTCGCACTAATTGCTTTAATCTAAACTATTATAAAACTGTAACAGATGTGTGTCTGTACATTGAAGATATTTACAAAAAAAAAGTGACGATATGGTTTTTAGGTGTCCCTGATTCCAAATCACCAATTTTTGGATTTTTTGTCTGTCTGTTTGTTTGTTTGGGTGTTTGTTTGTTCGAGTATCACGCAAAAACGACTGAACCGATTTTGATGAAACTTTTTTGTTTGATAGCTTATCATCTGACTTAAAATCTGGTATATAATTTATGCGGACGAAGTCGCGGGTAAAAGCTCGTTATCAGTATAAAAGTACTATCATTTGTGGTAAAATACAATATTTATTTATTGCGCTATCGTACACAAACATGAGAATTTATGCGCTAAGCTCAAAACAATGACATTCGCGCAGTGCTAACACTGCGGAATGCTATACAATTCTGACTCAAGGTTTGAGTCGTGCGCACTGCGGCCCATATGTCGCTGACCTACCACGTAGGCAGTTAAAGTGCTAAACGAAACAGGAGAATCAGGCATATATTTTCGCCGCGCGGTAGAAAGATGTGACGGACCAATTTTCGATCAGGGGGTCAATCGCGCTAATTTTGAACGATACTACCAAAACAAAACCACAAACAAAAAACCTTACGTTATGCACAATTCGTATCGCGCAAATTATATTAACGGTAACAATTTAGCTTTATTTCGGAAGATACGTTGGCGTAACGGTTGATGTCCGTTCGATCGAATTTTCTGTATTGTGCGATTTAACCGTTCAGAAAAAAATAGCGCGATAGCATTTTTACATCAGCTAAACCAAATCTAAACCAAAACTAAACCAAAACCAAAAACGTTCCGTCCGAACGGTAAAACCGTATAAAATAGCGCAATTGAGGCCCAGGTCATGTGACGTCACGGTCCTGACGCGAGTTTAACATTTTTTACCCATCCCAAAAATAGCACAACGCCGCTAAAGAAGTTTTAACTTCAAAAATAATTGAAATACTGCCTAATGGCTTTAAAAACGTCTAGAGATGACTTGCGTATCAGCACAGCTATACATTAGTATGTCATACAAATTCAGAGTCCTCGTCGTTTTACGACTTTGAATTAATTATAAAACCATTAGCTTTGTCTCTATACTCCTTATTAGGCGTTATAAAAAATATTATTTTATACGTTGAAACTGGTTTTGTAAATACAAATATAAATACATATATATATTTCAATATGTTTGGAAAAGAGCAGAAATAAATGGGAAATTGTGTTTTTTAGAGTTTTCTGGTGACTTCCCGTCGACGTAGCGAAATAGATGATAAAATGTATGAAGACTGCAGATTTTTTTTCGCGTTTCCTGAGGTAGGCTCCATCGTTTAGAAAGTTGTTCAGTTCGATGGTCTGAGTTCACCGTTTCAGCATTTGCTAGGCTGTCACTTACACCCTGTATACCTAAAACTTCATATCGCGTTTTTTTTGTAATTTCGAAATGATTATCCAAGAATTTTTTTGTGAGAAACGAATCCAAAAAATCCCACCTATCAGCCCCCCCCCCCCCCTCCCCTCCCCTCCCCTCCTGGATACGTGCCTGGCAGGGTGGTCCAGACCAGATGGACATAATTTTTAGGGTTCCGTACCCAAAGGGTAAAAACGGGACCCTATTACTATGCCTACGTTGTCCGTCCGTCCGTCTGTCCTACTTATTTAGGGCTGTAACTTTTGAAGCGTAATAGCTAGATAGTTGAAATTTTCTCAGATTATGCGTTATTACGGCGGATTTGTTAACAAATAATAAAAATGTCAAAAAGTTAAAAATTAAGGGGGGTTCTCAACAAGAAACTAGTTTTTATCAACGTTTTTTCTTCACACTCTATCGTAAAAACGGTAATACATAGAAGCGTCAAACTTAGTGTGATTATAAAGCATACTCTACTGAATAACAACAAATACTAAAAACTAGTGTGAGTCGGTCTCGCGCTAAAGGCGGGACCTTTAGCGGTTTTATTATTTGTTGTTATTCTGTAGATGTAGAGCTGTGTGCCTGTGATGCTCTATAATCGCTAAAGGTCCCGGACAAAAAAAGTTTTTTTTTCTAAGTTAATAATGTTGTGTTTTGTAGTGGTGTGGTACGGAACCCTCGGTGCGCGAGTAGCCCGACTCGCACTTGACCGCTTTTATTTTTAGATTTCTGACTTTGACACGCCAGGAAAAAAAATGAAAAATCTTTTTATTTAGGTAGATTAATTAAAATATAGTGCGGCGTGGGCTGGCGTTAGAATCAGTGATCAACGTCAGCCTGAATGATGAGCAGTGGGGGCAAGCTTCGTTGCCCGTTCGGTATGGGGGTCTGGGGGTGCGTCGTGTGCGATATATGCTAACCTGGAGCAAGGGTACGATTTCGTGCCAGCCGCCTTTGAGACTGGAGGCCCTTGGGGAGTCGATGCCAAGGAATTTGTTAGGGAGATAGGGCATCGGATGCGAACTAAAGGGGGGGGGGGACCCACGCTCGGGAGCCTATCTGGTGCAGAGAATTTCTCTGGCCATCCAGAGGGGCAATGCGGCCAGCATCTTTGGGACCTTTGAGCCAGGGTCGCGCAGGGCAGTGCCTTTAAATTAAGTTAGTGATAGTCTGACGAAGCTTGCATGCGGATTTTATCTTGGGTGCTGCCATTGACGAAGCTTGTAGCGGATATAGATATGTATGATTAATATTTCACGAAGCCTGCGTTGCGGATTGGATTATTTTTGGTATATTGTGCTTTTAATTGGAATAAATATTATTTACCTATTTAGTTCATAGTTATATAACATCAACATTAGTTCATATAACATCAACTAATAGGACTAGTTTTTTTTTGGAGAGAGTACAGGTAATAAGTAAACATACGGCATAAAAAATAAAAACATTTCAATGAAACTTTCTTGTAATCGGGAGAGAACCGGGATTTTTTTCCTGGCGGGTCCTGGTAGATCGCCAAGTCAGCAATCTAAAAACAAATTATATCCATCTGGTCTGGATCACCCTCTGTATAACCCCTCGCCCACCCACAGTATGTATTACCAATTGTACTTTTATAGTAGTTACCGTTCATTATCAATATTATGTATACAGGGTTTCCCAAAACTCAACGTCAAGCCGCAAATAGGTGAGTTTATAACTGTTCAGGGAAAAATAAAATAAAAATTCCAAGTTTTATAGTTTTCGAGATTTTATCTTTTTTATTTTTAATTGGAAAAGTCGCCACCCGGCCCTCAACTTTTAGATGTACTGTACTTTTAGAGCTACTATAAATTTGTATTTTTTTTTATAAAATTGTTATTTTGTTATGCAAGCCTGCAAAGTTGCTTTTTGGCGCGAGTACTTGTATTGAATCCTGAGCGTCGCGAAGGTTTCAAAAGTACGAGACGCTGAATAACTTTGCTGCCGAGCGAAACACACAACTTTTCACCTCACTACAGCGAGCAGCGGTTTTATTATTTGTTGTTATTCTGTAGATGTAGAGCTGTGTGCCTGTGATGCTCTATAATCACTAAAGGTCCCGGACAAAAAAAGTTTTTTTCTAAGTTTATAATGTTGTGTTCTGTAGTGGTGTGGTACGGAACCTTCGGTGCGCGAGTAGCCCGACTCGCACTTGACCGCTTTTATTAGAATAATCGCACTGGCCAGCACGTATACAGCATGAAAAAAACATCTTGTTTAGGCTGTTTTAAAATTATATATATGTATGTGTATATGTATGTGTATTTTAAAATTCGAATCTTTCTATTCAATAAAGATATTGAATAGAAAGATTCGAATTTTAAAAACTCTTTCCACGATAGCGGATAAAATGCACTTTTGCTCTCAGATTTCGAATGATAAACAGAATCTTTCCGACAATAGTTATTTGTTATGCAAGGCTGCAAAGTTGCTTTTTGGCGCGAGTACTTGTATTGAAACGCGAGCAAGCGAAGGATTCTAGGATTGAACCACGAGCGAAGCGAGTGGTTCAAATATAGAATCCTGAGCGTCGCGAGGGTTTCAAAGATACGAGACGCAGAATAACTTTGCTGCCGAGCGAAACACACAACTTTTTACCTCACTACAGCGAGGAAAATGTCAATGCGCCAACCTCATTTTTAGAATAATCGCACTGGCCAGCACGAAAATAACATAAAAAAAAAACTTGTTTAGGCGTGGTTTAGGCTGTTTTCTTTATTGAATTGAAAGATTCGAATTTTAAAAACTCTTTCCACGCTAGCGGATAAAATGCACTTTTGCACTCAGATTTCGAATGATAAACACAACCTTTCCGAGCTTGTGAGGTGAAAAGATTTTTTTTGGTCGTATAGACCAAAAAAAATCTTTGCTTTCCGAGTTTGCGAGGTGAAAATACTTGTTACGCAATCCAGAATAATCTTTTCAGCGGACCCAATTTTAAAATAATCTATTAGTTCCATACTTTTTACAGAAAACCTTTTTTCTGTCAGACTTCTGCGTTAAAAAATTTTCTATGTCAACTTTGAGACTACACAAACACACACATTCACACATTCACTATGTATGTATTTTCATATACAAACACACACACACACACGCGCGCTCACAGACACACTCACATACGATTAATTGTGAAAATGTGTTTATTTCGAAAAATGTAGTATTATTATTTTGAATAAAATGTATGTAATAGCCTGGCAAGTAATTTCAAAAGTTGGCCAATTTAATCAAGTTTTCAAAATGGTACCACACTTGGCACTTCCATTTCTAAAAAAGTAGTAATCATTGTTTTTTCTTGCAGAACAACCCGATTTGAAACCAATTATTCTATAAGTAATAAGTAGTAAAATATTTGTATTAAACCACCGTAATTCAGGACGTCTCCTATTTGCGGCTTGACGTTGAGTTTTGGGACACCCTGTATACTACTGGCTTGGAAAACGTCAAGCTTTATTTATTGCTCTATAATAATTATGACCTTCAAATGGACTTTATTTTACACCCACTTGAAGTTTATAAAATACATATTCACATAAATAATGCGTAGAATATTACGTTTCAAGCCAAGTTTGACTAAACTGTGATCTATAATAATTTCTATGTAGCAGTATAGTTTTTTTGATGTGACAGGTATTTATTATAAGTAGTAATTAAGATTTTATTGCTATATATACAATGTAGAATATTAACTTATCACTAAAAGTTCCCAAATTATGTTTATATAGCATGATAGGCAGTGAGCCCGACGCCAATTTTTAACACTAGAGTAAACGCGCCCCTTTTTTCACACCACTGCACGCGTGGCGTTCTATATGTATAGCGGGCTATTTCGACATAACATTGTATTGATTGGTGACGATGAAAATGTTATATTAAGTCTACGGTTTAAAATTTCATGTCATTTTATAGCAGCGAGACCCATATTCGTATCTTATAAAATAAAAACTTTCGTGTAGTAGGTACTATGGATACGGATAGTAGGTTTTGGCACGGAACATATAAGAGTACAAGTTTTAGTTGTAAAATTGTAAAACTCATAGTATGTGTTATTCTGTGCACTATTTCTATACTACTGCGTTGTAAAACCACTTATCAAAAAATTAATGAGGCTCCACTTGAAATTGCCCACTTCATCATCATCATCAGCCTATAAACGTTCCACTTAGAGCTGAAACGAATATTCTGTAAGTATCCGGTATCCGGCCTATAACGATTACCAAATAGTAAGGCACTATTCTGGAGCGGGAAACCGGATAGTCATTCATGAGAAAAGTCAAAGGTTTGGTTTAATTTATGCTACTCTACCTTTAATAGGATGTGATTGTGATACTATAATAAATAATAAACTACACCTCAGAACAATGAAAGCAATAAATACAGTTAAATATTTTATTGCAAAAAATACAGTTTATGTTATTTATTAAATTAATATTCAAAGTAAATTATGACAGATAAACTATATTTTTTCAGCTTTTATGTATAAAAGGCAATTAATCGTATTAAGTTGGTCGTAATTTTAACACAGAAAAATTGTACTAAGTCCTGAAAAGTATTCCGCCGCCGAATATTCAGCTATTCGGCTTGTGTTGTGTGGCAGCCGGATATTCGGTATCCGTCGATCTACATCACTATTCGTTTCAGCTCTAGTTCCACTGAAAAAAGGCAATTAGTCGTATTAAGTTGGTCGTAATTTTAACACAGAAAAATTGTACTAAGTCCTGAAAAGTATTCCGCCGCCGAATATTCAGCTATTCGGCTTGTGTTGTGTGGCAGCCGGATATTCGGTATCCGTCGATCTACATCACTATTCGTTTCAGCTCTAGTTCCACTGAGGGCACAGGCCTACCCTCACCTTCCTATGTAGCATAATAATACTATTGATTTTAGGTTGCTAAAGTCATGTCTCATGAGGTCATGACTCATGACCTCAGGAGTAATAAATAGTTAGCACGCGCGATATCGCGCTTTAGATCTCTTTCTATATGCGCGCGAACGAACGAGATAAAAGGCGTGATATAGCCGTATCATGCGTAACATGCTACGGCTTCAGGAGTAATAAATAAAAACGCTAGAACCTCAGCACCCAAATATCACGTCATTTATTTGATAGTAAAGCAAACAAAATATTGACACACTCAGCTTATCTCGATATTTACGTTCTCTGCTCACGTGTCGTCATCGACATGCCGAAGTAATTAACTTGAAAGTTTTCCTAGGGGGGTGCCCGGCGTCCGCGCAGCGTATAAATCATTATAAACGATCCTATCGGGCCCTGCCCTCTTCCTTCCGTTCTGTACCTTCCATTTCCCTATGGAAACATCGCTCGTACACAATTTAAATAGTTGGTTTTCGCCTTAGAGCAACAGGGCCCCGGGTTTTCGCCTCGTAACCCGATTAAAAGTGGAAATAAATGTTTATACTCCAGATTAACAAAAAATTAAAACCGCCTTCAAAAAAACTAAAAAGTTAAAAAATAATATTGCAGCCGATGACTTTTTCGTTCGCATCATAAGAACATTAATTTGTTTTATCGAAGTCGCTGTCAAGCCGATTCGCGACAGGGCTTGCATTAGTTTTTTGGCTTGGCTTGACACCGACTTCTATAAAACAAATTAATGTTCTTATGATGCGAACGAAAAAGTCATCGGCTGCAATATTATTTTTTAACTTTTTAGTTTTTTTGAAGGCGGTTTTAATTTTTTGTTAAAATTTTGTTTATTTCACAATTTTCAGTGGTGAATTCATTAGTTCGATTTAACAGTAGTGCTTCAAATTAACAAACGCACTAGTCGGCACTACTATTTTCGAAGGTTCCCCTCGATTTCTCTGCTATCCTTCATCAGATCCTGGTTTTCTTATCATGGGACCACCCTTGGGATATCTCCTTTCCAACAAAAAAAGAATCATCAAAATCGGTTCATAAACGACGAAGTTATCCGCGAACACACATTAAAAAAAAAAAAAAAAAATATACGGTCGAACTGAGAACCTACTCCTTTTTTTGAAGTCGGTTAAAAACATTTGTCATTTCATCGGATTGAATAAAAATAAACTATTTTTATCTTATGAACACACAAATAGAATATGATATGACTAAATGTAGATAAATGCTACTGTTTAAAATTAACACATTTATCTATTTGGATTTATTTTGTTTATTTGGATTATTTTATTTGAAATTTCGTTCGGAATTCTGTAAATGGAAAATCCATACGACGGAATTCCGTATGTGCGTGCCAGGCGTTATTCTTCATAAGAAATCTCAGACATGGATGACTCAAAGATGAATATATATTTCACACGACAGTTAATTTTCAATTAAAAAAGTAAAAAGCCGTTACTAAACTGACCATAGTCTAAATTAACCGATACTTGCGACCCTGTTAAGGAACCGTGAAATCAACCAACTCGATTAGCCACATCAGATAAAACAGTTAATTACATTTGTAGAAACGACCGTAAAATTACAAACCAACATAATTATAATCTCATATAATACTAAAACAAGTCAAGTTAACGCTTTATAAGTTATGATTATGACCAATTGGATAAACAAATAATCCTGTATGATACAGGCAGTTTGAAAAATGAAATGGAATATTTATTACTAGCTTTTGCTTCTGGTTTCGTTTGCGTGGATTTTGTTCTGTAACCATCCTCATTCGTCTCCATGTCATAGGATATCTGTTTACAAAATTTCATGATTGGTTGAGACCTAAAACAAACAAATACGCTCACTTTCACGTATAATAATAATAATAAAGCCTCTTTATTCCTTAATTACAATAAATTCATTATACAAATCATCTTATCAAATTCATTAAGCATGCATTAATTAAATCATTTTTTCAATCACGTTATATATAAGTTCAATTTCATTACATTTCATTTAATTTAATAATTTACACACACACACATTACACTTATAAAACATTAATGAATAATTAATTAATTAAGGACCCCTCTTTGGGTAAAGGCCTCCTCCATTTCAATCCAAATAGATCTTTGATGCGCTTTATCTATCCAATTCTCGCCGGCTAGTTTGAAAATTTCGTCTTTCCATCGTTCCTGTGGTCTTCCTACTGATCTCGTTCCCGTCGGACCGTGCCAAGTAGTTGAGAGCTTGGTCCACCTCTGGTCTGAAAGGCGCGCTACGTGTCCAGCCCATTTCCATTTATTATTCACGTATACGTATACAGGGTGTAACAAAACACCCTAGTAATAATTAAGGGGGTGCTTCAGACCATCAAACTGAACAACTTTCACTATGGAGCCAACATCGAAATCGCGAAAAAAAAATCCGCTCTTTCAAACAAAACTGTAGTACCGTCTCGACTCAAATGTATGGGACGGCAGATTTTTTTTTTTTTTCTCAACGTTGACTCCATAGTGAAAGTTGTTCAGATTGATGGTCTGAAGCACCCCCTTAAGTATTACTAGGGTGTTTTGTTACACCCTGTATAATATTAGTTAGGAATTTAGGATAATGGAATGGACATATGTCCACGCTTCAGGCTATTATTAGTTGTATGTTTTATGTTTTATTTGTTGATATTTATTAGTAAATATTATATCATATTTTAAGTAATCGATTTATAAGTAGGTGACGAAATTGGCTGTAACAAAGCATGTGAGATACGTTAGCTTAGGTTCATAAATAATATTAATAATAAACAACAAATGAGCAAAGACTTCTTCATTACTCCACTTAATGTACCTCTTATTTAAAAAAAAACATCGTGTTTTTCTTCGTAGTTGGAAGAGACCTTGGCATGGACTTGAAGAACGCCTACATGCGAAACGGTCCTTGTTTATTATTGATGGTTGAATGTTGTACTTGTCTATTATTTACCTCCTTGTCACCTATATTTATATATATACTATGTAATTGTAGGACACGCCGATAATCGTAGTCTCGTTGCGCGCGCGCCTGCCTTCGTGAGTCATCGGTAAGCGTTCTGCGCACAATGCCGTCCCGTCCGAGCACGAGCAGTCCAGTCGCGTCGCGGCATACTTAGAGGACATACATGTCACTTGATTCACGGATTTGTACTTTTGCGATCGAAAAACTTTTAAAAATTCTTGACTGAAGTTGTGACTTAAAAAATTAATACAGTGAACTATTTTTGTGATAATGACGGCGGTCAAAAAGGTTTTAGCTATGCGTCAGCTTGACTCGATGTTTGGAAACATGACGCTGGAGAGGGAAGGCCGACATTCCCCGGTGGTCAGCTCGATAATCGAGCACGACCCTCATTGCGACGTACATGGACGTTGCAGCACTCCGTATCGTTCTTCACTTTACCTTCACAGTAGAGAGTCCACGCCGAGCTATTACAGAGATTCCGTATCACCCTGTAATGGGCTCATCATCAGGTCTGTAATTATTTATTTTCTAAAGTTAATTTGTATTATTTGATTTCTGTGATAATTAATGGAATTATGATGGAACAGGCGTCGTGATTCGCTGGTTCTGTCGGGGTCCCCGGCTCGGGAAATGGAGCACCCGTCCACATTCCCGAGCACACTCCGGCGCGAGCGTCACAGCCCCTCCGTGACGCCCCCTCGCCGCGACACTCCCAGCCCCACTCACAGATACAACAACAAAAGGCATTCGATGGGCTCCTTCACCAATCTCTCCCGAAGCAATGTTGTCAACTACAACAGACGTGATTCGCTATCCAGCAGCGGAATCAGAGATATGAAACGTGATTACGTCGGTTCTACCAACTCCCTATCCAGAAAGAGTTCCATCGACACAAAGAAGTCTTCGACGGATTCCTTAGATGCATGGCACGTCACTTGGGAATCGGACAGAAATAACTCGATCTCATCGCTTATGCATGACGACAGACTATCTTATGGTCTTAATAAGGTAATTATTTAGGACAGTAATCTACTGTTTCTGTGCTGGGTCCGATAAATATCGAGAGGAAGTAACAATCAACGTCTGTGTTCAGCCTTAGCGCTCTTTTTCCATTCAGTCATCGCGTAAAGCAGTTTAATTATAAGGAAAATGCACAATGCTATACACATAAACACAGTATTTTAAATGACATACTTTTCATTGTTTTAAGAAATTGATTGGCTCATTGAATTTATTTATACCGTCATTTACAATGTACAACTGATTTGTATATTACCGCTTTGGATTACTTTGAAATACGAAACCAATCTTAATATTCGGTAATGTCTTCGATGAGCGTGAACACTGCATTTATGGGCGTATCGATTTTATTCTGTGATTGCATGATGGTACGGTTTATACAATGCTATCACGTCACGGATATAATTATTTTCCGAATGTAATTTTCACGTAACACCAATACATGTAACGAACTATAGTGGCGAAGTATTCGAGAAAGTATACTTCGAAGGAACAATTAATTGCTCGTATCAACTGGATGACTGGCTCCACTTTGATGCTAACAAGCACAGTAAACTTTGCTCATTAGCATTAGGCGCCTGTGTTGAAAGAAATATAATGTACATGATGTTATTGAGGTCTGTTTTGAATTAACCGTTCTTTAAATAAAATGCTCCCCTCAAATAGCAAACACTGCGTAAGTGGACTAATAATGTAATTTAGAAATGGTCGGAAAGCGAAGTGTAACGTCTCCGCTAGGTCGCTCTACATGGCTCGCTAGCTGGGAGCTGCGAGCGTCGTCCGCGCCGACCTGTACACCCAAACATGGACATGACGCCGCCAACTGCCACCAGTCACGACTAAATCATTACACTATTTACATTTTATCTCACACAATACTGCAATATTTGTGTAGTCGACGGCAGTCTATTGTTTGTTTATCGTTAGAACTAATAACACTACTTCGTTAACTTTAAAACAGGTTTTGAAATATAGTATGTTTCGCTCTTTTTGAGCCGATTTATTCCTATACAGGGTGAAATTGATATCATTGGCATCCTTTTAAACTAAGAGTCTACCCATTAAACTGTACAACTTTTACTATGGCAGCAAACCGATCGGAGCAACTAAAAAATCTGCTGTTGCATACATTTGAGTCGAGAAGGCACTGCACTGCAGTTTAGTATGGAACAGCAGATTTTTTAGTTGCTCCGATACTCCCATAGTAAAAGTTGTTCAGTTTGATGGGTAGACTCTTAGTTTAAAAGGATGCTAATGATATCAATTTCACCCTGTATATCTACCATATGTTTGTTATCTCCCCTGGAATTGTCTTGAAAATGGTAACAACCGTTAAAGTTTTTTAGCTAAATAATCGAAATGAAATGTAAACTAATGCTTATTTATTTAAAATTCGGATTAACTTATTTATATAATTCGGAGTGGAAGTAAACTTTATGACAACTGTATGTATGTAACAATATTCACTTTTAGTCAGATTGGGAGGAAGAGTCATTAGGTATACTGATACAGACTGATACTTACCTAAGCGGCTAGCCTTTTGCCCAGAAAACACATTCAATTTCCCTTTTATACGGTACGAGCTTTTACCCGCGACTTCGTCCGCATAAATTATATACCAGATTTTAAGTCAGATGATAAGCTATCAAACAAAAAAAGTTTCATCAAAATCGGTTCAGTAATTTTTGCGTGATACTCGAACAAACAAACACCCAAACAAACAAACAAACAAACAAACAGACAGACAAAAAATAAAAAAATTGGTGATTTGGAACCAGGGACAGGTAAAAACCATGTCGTAATTTTTTTTTTGTAAATATCTTCAATGTACAGACAAATTTCTAGTTACAGTTTTATAATAGTTTAGATGCAGTATTGAAAAGAAATGAATCCAATCCAGTTTATTTGGTTAAGTTGCCAAAATAAATCCATTTAAAGACGAAAGAAATTAAGGATTTATTCTCTTTTAAGATAAGTATCTAGTGTGGCTGAATGTAGTTTATCTTTTTGTTTTAAAAGAAATATATCTGGCGGCATCTTCTCTGCAATGATAAGTGCCTGACAAAGCAGTGATAGTCACTAAATACTCGAAACTATGATGTAGGCGATGTAGGTGATAATTTTAATAAATTGCTCTGATGTTCGACTAGTCAATGCACTCGCCTTGATGAATAGCAATCTACTGAAACACGACACCCTCGTAAATCTACAGTTTGACCTGCGCCCCACTTCGTCAATCAGTCAATAAGTTCCAATTGATTGCAATTGCAACATAAAGCTTGTTAGGAAATGATTCAGTTTAATATTTGTTGGTTGTTGGAACTGTGTCAATGTTTACCTTCCAACATACTTCGCTTCGGGAATTTCGTAGTACACTCTGAGTCACCATGAAGTCATGGACTCACAAAGCTTGTTGTGAATTAACTTTACGTAACGCTTGCCTCTTATAATATTCCATTGTATTAATTGCCTTATCGTGTGTTATTGTTTTGTTGATCGCGCTTTTATAAACGTAGAAAGAAAAAGTAGTTGATATTCACACCGGATTCTTAAGAGCTTAATCTATCAATTCTAAATCATTAGGCGAAAACCATGTACAAATAGCTTAGGATCCGGCAGTAAAATATACTTTTCTCTGCCATATTTCAGCGCAATGCGCTTTAAATGCAAGCTTACAACCCTGGTTACCTAGTAAATACAACAAAACTAGACCATACAACTACTTTTGTTATGAACTTGGAATCATATGATTTGCTTCTAAAGAAAATAATACAAATAAAGGGACTTAAAACTAAACTAACCTATAGGATGCGGTGCAGGTTCGGTCCTTGGGGGAGGGTACCCAAAACGCTGGCTGCATATTCTTGCTGAATGGCTATGCTGATCCGTTGAGCGATTGAACCCTTGTCGAGTCTATCAGGCGCTTTGATAGGTCTTTAAAATTTGCTTCTAAATAGTTTTAGCATCTATTTTTTGTTTTAATTTTTTTTTAGACATTAGAGAGGTTGTTTAAAGCTTATTAGCCGATATGGCTCATAATATCCCATAGCTCCTGACGACTTATTTAAAACCGGCCGATTCATTTGAAAAACATCATTCATTCACAAAAGTTGTAACAGAGTGGACTGGAGTGCGATTTTTGAATCTCATACGTTGAACTCAGCAGTTGCAAATGTATGGAGATACGCATCTTTCTATTGCTGATTTGACTTTAAAAATCGCACTCCTGGAGTATTATTTTTTAATGTCAAATCAAGAGTAGAAAGATGCATGTCTCCATATTCACATTTTCAACTGCTGAGTTGATAGAATGAGTTTCAAAAATCGCACTCCATGTCATTGAATCTAACAGATAATTGCTTAGTGTACAGGGTGTACATTGAAATGCATAACAATACGTATTTCTAATAGTGTTTCAGATCAGAACAGACCATCAAACTGTAAAACTTTCAAAATATCGAAATGGTAAAAAAAATGGTTGCCAATGATGTTTGATTACCATCCGTTACAATTAATTCACTTAGGGTCCGTTCACGTCAGGCGGGAAAATACTCGAGGCGTTTTCGTTGATAAATTGATACTGAACTCAATCACAATTATAATAGTGTTGAAAATGGCGTGCGAGAGATAAATCGCTGTGTTCGGGTTATCGAAAACTCATCGAGCATTTTTCCGCCTGATATGAGCTGACCGATATTGATTTTGAATCGTATGGTTCTTCTTATTTTCGAACTTATAAAAATGAGATTAATTAAAATTCACGATAGTGAAGAAGGATCTGCTTATTGTATTGCTGGATCTTTTGTTTGTAATTATGATTAATGACTCATGCATGACACAAGGCACAACACAAGCCGCAGAGGATCTCGTGGTTATGCGATGTTCATAATTGTACCGTCAACAATTAAACTCAGAAGAATACCATTTCAAAATTATGAAAAGTTCATAGAGAGATAAATTTATAATATACGAGCTTTTACCCGCGACTTCGTCCGCATAAATTATATACCAGATTTTAAGTCAGATTTTTTTTTTTTTTTTTTTTTTTTTTTATTAACTATGGGTTTGCTCTTGACCTCAATCCAGTCCTCAGGACGAAGATGGGGTCGTAGATGTAGCGAGCTTACCCAGAAGATGCCTATTCACTCGTACTTTAAAGGAATTCGGGTTGTAAGTACTCGGAAATACTGACGCAGGTAAGGCATTCCACTCCTTGGCTGTGCGCATTATAAAAGATTCAGAAAGGCGCTTGGTGCGGATATGTGGGATGTCAACCAAGAAGGGGTGATATCCCGCGGTGCGTCTGGAAGTCCGATAGTAGAAAGGGGAAGGTGGGATGAGCTCATGCAGCTCTAGGGCACACTCACCGAAGTACAATCTGTAGAAGACCGACAAGCAGGCCACTCTGCGGCGGTGGGCTAGGCTATGAAGCTTGGCCTCCACCAGCTTACTATCGCCAATGAGCCTCCTGGCTCTGCGTTCAACCGAGTCGAGTGCGGCAAGTTGATACTTGGCTGAGCCATCCCACAGGTGGCAGCAGTACTCCATACATGATCGGACCTGAGCTTTATACAATACTAAGAGCTGTCCAGGAGTGAAGTACCGCTTCACCTTGTTTAAGATGCCCAGCTTTTTGGCCGCAGTTTGAGCCTTAGACTCGATGTCAGCGCCGAAGTTGAGTTTTGTGGTCAAGCTTATACCCAGAAGCCCAAGACTGTCGGAAACAGGGACAGATGTACCCCGGAAAGTAGGAGTCAGATTAAACGGACTCCTTTTTGCGGTGAACAGACAAGCCTGTGTTTTGGTGGCGTTGAAGTTGACTAAATTATTGTCACCCCACTGGGAGACAACACTTAAAGTCAAGTTTGTCCGCTCAACCATGGCCTCCCTCTGCGAGCGTATTTTATCCCCGCTGGCCCCTGCGCCAGATACATATCTCTCCATGACAGTACTGTCATCTGCATACCCAACAATACCTGACACAAGGAGGTCATTGATGTGCAGCAGGAAAAGTGTCGCGGAGAGAACAGACCCTTGAGGAACTCCAGCATCAATTGCCATAAGGTCAGAAGAGCAGCTGTCAATGACAACTCTAATCGACCGTTCTCTCAAGAAATTAGATATCCAGCTGCAAAGATCAGCGGGGATGCCATAAGCGGGAAGCTTGCTCAGCAAACTAGCGTGCCATACCCTGTCAAAGGCCTTCGAGATGTCAAGTGATACAGCCAGTGCTTCACCGTGCTTCTCGATGGCCTCGCCCCAGCAGTGCGTCACATACACAAGAAGATCCCCAGTCGATCGCCCCCGGCGGAAGCCATATTGGCGATCACTGAGTAGATCATTGTCTTCTAGGTATGACAGCAACTTACTGTTAAGTACTCTTTCCATGACTTTACAGAGAATGGAAGTAATGGCGATAGGGCGGTAGTTGCAGGGGTCGGCACGACTGCCCTTCTTGGGTACCGGTTGCACATTCGCAAGCTTCCAGGATTTAGGCACCGTTCTTGTTCTGAGAGAGAGGCGATACAGGCGTGTTAGAACAGGAGACAACTCAGGCGCACAATATCTCAACACTCTTGCAGGTATACCATCAGGACCACTGGCCTTATTCACATCCAGACTACGCAATGCTCTGCGGACCTCTTTTGTATGTATTGTGACCTCCGGCATCGAAGAATCACAACGAGGGATGGTTGGCGGCTGTTTGGCACCAGCGTCCAGACGTGAATTGCTCGCAAACAGAGAAGCAAATAAATTAGCTTTCTCAGTTGCGGAGTGAGCCAGCGACCCATCAGGCTTCTGCATGGGAGGCAAAGTGGGACGGCAGAAGTTGGATTCGACCGATTTTGAAAGGGACCAGAACTGTTTACTACCAGAAGGGTAGGATGCCAGTTTGGCTCCAATGCGGCTGACATGGTCGAATCGAGCCCTCCGGATCACCCGTTTGCAGGACTTGGCGGCAGAATTAAAGGCCCTCTTCTTCGCGCGAACCCTACAAGCTCTAACTTTGCGGTCGCGAGCTTGGACCCATGCTTGGTAGGCGGCTTCTTTTTTAGCCTCAGCGCGAGCACAATCCGCATTGTACCAAGGTTGGGCTTTGTGACCGAGTGAGATGTCGGAGAAAGGAATATAATATTCCATTCCCTGTCGTATCACGTCCGCAACCGCATCAGCCGAACTAGCAGGGTCACTCGAAGAAAAACACACTTGCCGCCACGGGTAAGACGCAAAGAAATGCCGCATCTCATCCCAATCTGCCGACCCGTATCGCCAGACTCGCCTCGTGCCCTTAGGGCTGTCATCGGGAGGAGAGCAGATCGACACGGATTTCACCAGACAGTGATCGGACGTTCCCAGCGGGGCAGAGACCGATACTGAGTGCCTGTCTGGATCTGAAGTCAGCAGAAGGTCCAAACAATTGGGCGTATGACCATCAACATCCGGTACCCGCGTTGCTTGATTCACCAGCTGGGTGAGATCTAGCGATAATGCAAACTTGCGCGCCTCTCTCCCAGCATGGTCAGTTAACTGGAACGGGAACAGCCACTCGCTATGGTGGGCATTGAAGTCCCCCAGAAAAACAAGCTCCGCCGTTGGATACCTTCGTTGGGCTGTCTCTGCCGTCTCAGTGAGATACTCCATGAGCCTGGTTGTCTCCTGGTCACCGTCGTGCGATCGATAGACACCGACGTAGAGAGATTTCTCCATTCCGGTGTCTACAAAAAGCCATAATACGGAGAACCCGGAAACCTCAAAGCAACGGAGACGCCGACAGCAAATGTCGTCGCGAACATACACACAGACCCCAGCTCGCCTCTTGAACTTATGTTCCAACGAGTATCCTGGGTAGTTGAGGTACGCCGTATCAGACGGGGTTGCTATCTGCGTCTCCGTTAAAAAGAATAGGTGTGGCTTCTCGGTCTCGAGGTGGTGGTGGACCGGATCGAGATTTGAGTGCAGACCTCGTATGTTACTGAGGTGCACTTTGAGTGGGAGGAAGTGCAGCCGTTGTCTAACCATTTTCTTTTTTGTGACTTTGTTTTTCATAGTTTGTCGAGTGGTGGAGAGGTGGAAAAAAAGTCGAGATGCCACTCAGGTACCCTAGAAGACCTCATGAGCTCGACTGACTGGTGGGAAACTCATTTGGAGACTGCGGGGACGCCCGAACCCCCCCGCAATGGCCACCGGGTCCTCCCTTCCAGTCGCCAACTGGCACGGTGGAGCATTGCGGGATTTTTCGCAAGTTGTGTGGGGCAGCCTTTCACACGTGGCTAGCGCACTACTTGGGCCCCCTACTAACTGCGGTCGGCCAACGACTGTCACCGTGCTTCGGATCCCGCTACCCTCCAAAATGAGTTTCCCGGTACAGTGTTGCTCAGAGGTCAAGACCGGTTCTGAGTAGCGCAACTGACTTTTTCCCATTCCCCAATGGCGCTGGGACTCCTGCACACCGACGGAACGCAGCAAGCTGCTTGGCGCCGGACTCCGGCAGGAGGGTGGTCGCGAGCCAGGCGGCTCCTTGCGGAGCCTACCACCGCTGTGGGGGATCGTTCAGCCGACACCACGAACTTGTTGTAGTCTGTGGCGGCGTTGCCCAGGGTGGACCACTAGGAGGTAGATCCCCAACCACCCCAGATGATAAGCTATCAAACAAAAAAAGTTTCATCAAAATCGGTTCAGTAGTTTTTGTGTGATACTCGAACAAACAAACACCCAAACAAACAAACAAATAAACAAACAAACAAACAGACAGACAAAAAATCCAAGTGATTTGGAATCAGGGACATCTAAAAACCATATCGTAATCTTTTTTTTGTTAATATCTTCAATGTACAACACACTTCTGTTACAGTTTTATAATAGTTTAGATTTAGATACTTTCCGGGCGAAGCTGAAGTGGGTCGCTCTAAAAATTGCGTGTTTAATGACATAGTGATAAGATCATTTTTAGGGTTCCGTACCCAGAGGGTGAAAACGGGACCCTATTACTAAGCCTACGTTGTCCGTCCGTCCGTCCGTCCGTCCGTCAATCCTACCTATTTAGGGCTGTAACTTTTGAACCGTAATAGCTAGATAGTTGAAATTTTCTCAGATTATGCGTTATTACGGCGGATTTCTTAACAAATAATAAAAATGCCAAAAAGTTAAAAATTAGGGGGGGTTCTCGACAAGAAACTAGTTTTTATCAACGTTTTTTCTTCACGCTCTATCGTAAAAACGATAATACATACAAGCGTCAAACTTAGTGTGATTATAGAGCAAAATAACAACAAATACTAAAAACCGACCAAGTGTGAGTCGGTCTCGCGCTAAAGGTCCCGGACAAAAAAAGTTTTTTTTTCTAAGTTAATAATGTTGTGTTCTGTGGTGGTGTGGCACGGAACCCTCGGTGCGCGAGTAGCCCGACTCACACTTGACCGGTTTTATTGTTTGATTGATGTGATGATGCACGCATTGCAAGTAAAAATTACTGACGACAAACTCGATGTCAACGGGTCGGTGAATTTGGTGTGTAGTGTGTAGACACCTATAGACAACATTTACGTCCGCCCCACACATACGGAATTGCAATCCGGAATTCCGAATCAGGATTGTGATTTTGTATAGGATTTGACAGCTGCGAAATTCCGAACGCAATTGTGGAGGGGGAATATCCATACGAAATCGTAATCCTGATTCAGGATTCCGTATTGCAATTCCGCATGTGTGTGGCGGGCCTTAGTTATTATTTCATCGCAAGCAGCTAATTCAGTCAGAAGATATGTGAACAAGGTTTCATAAATAATCTTGCGCTTATTGTATTTGTTAACTGTACCTACTCGTGAGCTTAATTATTTATTCGTTTTCCATGTGTAGGCTGAAATTAAGATTATGAGGAGTTTCTTTTGACATAAACTTGTTTATTATATGGTCTGTATATGGCGCAGCCTTGAGTTCCATCTTTACTTATATGGTGACTAATTAAATGTTTAATTTTCCATCGTTATTTCTAGACTGGTGTGGGTGTCTATATAATACGTAATATTTACTTATGTGATTTGTTGTAGATATGCGATCATCTTCATTAGTCCCATAGGTGACCAGTATAGTATAGTATTCAGTGTATGTACGATGGCATACGTGTATGTACTTACCTCTACGATGCGACCGAAATACATGCTCTAATCCCGATTACTATACCCGTATAATAATCTAAACTATTATAAAACTATAACATAAATGTGTCTGTACATTGAAGATATTCACAAAAAAAAAATTACGACAGGGTTTTTAACTGTCCCTGATTCCATATCAACAATTTTTGGATTTTTTGTCTGTCTGTTTGTTTGTTTGTTTTTTTGTATGTTTGTTTGTTTGTTTGTTTGTTTGGGTGTTTATTTGTTCGAGTATCACGTAAAAACTACTGAACCGATTTTGATGAAACTTTTTTTGTTTGATAGCTTATCATCTGACTTAAAATCTGGTATATAATTTATGCGGACGAAGTCGCGGGTAAAAGCTTAATAAATAAAAGAGCGAAAGTTTGCATGCACACTTGACGAAACTTCTTCTAAAACGTGCGATTTGGCTGTATATCTATTCAGTCAGATTTAATTTATTACGTTTCTGTTTAAAAATTATTCGTGATCGATATTCTTTGGTTATGTAAAAATCTTTACAAATAAATAAACTTTTAATTCCATGAATGAATATGTACCAGAATATCAATATTGAATTGGTAGCGCATAATTATGCTGTTGAATGAAAAGGCTCTTATCTTCGCGTGAAAGTCGAAACGCAAGTATAATCTACTGTCTACTCGGGTAGGGGCACGTGCGATGCTGACAATCTAGGTAAATGCAAAAGCATTTGTCGACAGTCGCGTCTAACCTAGCTCAGCGTAGTAATAAACAGAGAGATATCTACTCGCTAGTTACAACGTACGAGCAGTATCTGAGCGTGTTCGACGCGTTGACCGCGCATGGGCTACCCCTTTCACTTGTATTCGCATTCAACGGATCGAGCGGAACGCAAGTGCGCCTTTCTCTATGTTTTCATCTCTGTCTAACGCGCGGCATGGTGGTGCAACACCGGTGGTGGGCCGGCGCGGGCGCACGGCGCTCGCCGCCCGTGACAACAGTAGCGCAGTTTCCTCGACTACATCCGCACGGAACCGACTCCGCCGCGCTCGGATGATCTATCGCGATCTGACATGAAGTCCAAACCGGCACACTACGTAGAAGCGCCATTTAGACCCTGGCCGCCGCTTTCCCGACAGGCGCAGCCTAATTTTTACTTCAGACCGCCGGATCAGATCGATTTGAGGAATTTTAACAAAACTTCATCCTCAAAGGGCTCCACATACTCGGATTTCTCCGGGATGAGTGCTTACAGCAATAAGTCGCGGGATTACTACTTTTTGTCTCCGAGCTATCGGTCTGCCGGTGCGCCGACGCCGAGTAACCATGCTGATTTATACCTCGGTCGGGACAGACCTCGTCAGATACGAAACGCCAACCCCGCGCCCTCGGCCGCCGCCTGCCCTTGCAGCCGCTCGCGTTCCCTCGAGGATGTCCGCACAGAAGTCGTCACCGAGTGGGAGGATGACGACGAAAACGGCAATCGGATCGTTGCACCCGCCACCAAATTCAATCGTACCTCGTACAAAGCCAACACCGCTTTCCAAAAGCAAAGTTTTCTAACTCGTCATTCCATGGAAAATCTAGTCGATAGACCGCCTCAAGTTCTACCACCCAAACGCATTTCTGCTTTTCAGGTAATTGAACTAACTTTCTAATGAGATTGAGTTTGTTATAGGTTGATTGTATAGCATTTCTTTTTGTTACGTGATAGTAGAGTCAGTTTTGTGATATTAGCACTTAAGAGTGTGATTTGTGGGCTAGAATATAAATGATGCTGCTTTCTAGTTCTCTATTTACATTATTACCTCATTGACGCTGTGCGAAGTGTATAATTAATGTGTGTGGCGCTAAAGCGAAATACATGTGATAAATGGTACATGGATCGACGCAGTGCTATGGGAACAGAACACAAGCGTCGGCGGCAGCTCAGACCCCGTTCAGCTCCGGTGAACCGCAACGCTCCGTCCTGCGTGTAACGGATGTGTTCAATACTTCTATCGTGTACCTATACAGGGTACTTGACTTGCTTGACTGATACAATATGTAACACGAGGCAATATGCACAAACTAGTTTCGTATTTCACTCACTCAGTCATACCTAATGCTTGCGAATTGGGGTTTCCAGGTAATTCGGACGGTTTTTGTTCTATTACAAGTCCGTTTTGTGCAATGCGAATGAGAATTCTATTGTGGAAATTTAATTGTTTATAAAATTCGTGTTACAAAAGTTGTATGGTTGTGTAATTGAATCATCATGAGAATTTCATAAAGGAGTGCGTTTGTCATGTAATCCGTAAACAACAGTTCAAGTAGAAGTCTTCGTTGAGTCTTTCATTATTCCACCTACGTGATTCTAAAGTTTACCGATTTCGCCGTTATTCGAGATCGACTTTCTCTGCAAAATTGTCCAAAGAATTTCGCAACATTGTCTTACGTAATCCACATGACTTTACGAATCACTATTAATTTGATTACATATTAGGTAAAAGATAATTATTGTTAAAATAATCTTAACATTCTGAATAGAAAGCTTTCGTTAAATTTGACTTGCAAATGGTGTCGTGCGCGACAAATTTACGGGAACTAAATTCGATAAACATTACGCAACTTCCAGATTCAAGTTTGAACACCAATATTGCAATGTACACTGATGAAAGTAAAGATCGGCTTTATACACGTGACTCATTTATAAGTTGTACAATAATTGAGTGCAGCAGTCGCCATAACCGAAATCGGTTGGACTACTATATATAATTTGTTAGATACTGTGGTTACTTAGGTATCAAAGAAGACTTTTGAACGTCACATTCTTAACCACAAATCATAAATTAATAGCACTATATACCTATCAGGTCCTAACTAGACGTTAGTAACAAAGAATATGATTAACATCTTGCCCTAAAATAGCATGTCCATTCGAAACACGTTTGTCAACATAACGCAATAGAGAATCGACATAAAAGTAACACAGCGATAGTACAGTATTAGTCACTTTTGTTAGTAACGTAGATGACGCAAACATTTAATAAGCACATACTTCCTAAAAGTGGCAACTCACGAACAAGTTTCGTCTTTATTTTGGCCATTCGTCGTTGAGCAAACACTCGTAAATGTGAATGAAAAGGCAGACATACTTTCTACAACTTGAGAGTAAAGCGAGTGATACAATTTACCTAATTAAAATACAGGGTGAAATTGATATCATTGGCATCCTTTTAAACTAAGAGTCTACCCATCAAACTGAACAACTTTTACTATGGGAGTAAACCGAGCGGAGCAAAAAAAAAATCGGCTGTTGCATACATTTGAGTCAAGTAAGCAATGCAGTTTAGTATGGGACAGCAGATTTTTTAGTTGCTCCGATCAGTTTGCTCCCATTGTAAAAGTTGTTCAGTTTGATGGGTAAACTCTTAGTTTAAAAGGATGCTAATGATATCAATTTCACCCTGTATAAACGAACCAACAAGTATTTTATCTATTTTTCCAATAAAGATAAAATGTAATAAAAAACTAAAATATTTTAGATACTGATTTAGTTTTGGATTAGTTACAGCTACACGTGTTGTCTATATCAGATCAACTTTCTTATCGGTCAAGCAGTTGATTGGACTAGTTGTGCTTGTTAGAAACCAGTCTTCTCTCTTTGTAGCGAATTGACGATGATATAATTCTTTTTATGTGAATCAGTTAATTCACTTTGTATTGTATTTTAACAAGTCATGTCGTCGAATGCCATTAATTTTCTATGCAAGTTATTTCCAGTTACATAATACAATCAGCTGCAAAAAAAAAAAAAAAAAAAAATACAAAAATATTTATTTGCGTAAAAAACAGTGGTATAAATACATGTTGAGTGGGAATAACATCTGTAGGTTACCTATACTTACATAACTATTTATATTTATACAATGTTTTATAAGGGTTATAAATAAGGTATTGGTGTGTTGGTACCCGCGGTAAGGATCCAGCCTGTAGGACAAGTACCAGCGCCCGCCTCCACAGTTCTACATTAGGTACTAAGTAAGTGCACAAAAGAACGTAGGTACTGCATAATTAAATTACGCTTTCGTTTCCATTTTATAAACTAAACATTTATATAAAAACAAAATTAAAAATTACTTTAGCTATGCTTAGCTCCACATATCGACGAAAACATTTACTTACTAATTAGGTTTCTGTCCAATTTCGACTGGCAAATATAATTTAAGTAGGTATCAGAACGACTATCCGACATATCTCTTCTTCAGTAATTCAAAACAAAACAGACTTATAATTTCCTTTTTATGTGGAGCGGAGCATAGGCGTTAAATAGGTGAACAAAGTGATTTTACTTGAAAGGTAGGTAGATGATGAAAAACAAGCAAAATACAATCCATAGGTACAAAACAGATTTAGCAAGCATGCTTTAATTATCGTAATGTATGGTTTGTTTTGGTAAGTATCAGGATAGATTATTTATTATTATTACATACAGAGAAGTTTAATTTAAATTGCGAAGTGAAATTAAGTAAAGATAGCTAACATTTTACCATTTTAAATATAAAGATTACGATGTAGGTAGAAGTCTTTGTGTGCGAGAACTATGCTAGTGTGTGCGTGCGTGTGTGTGGTGTGTGTGTACGTTTACGTACTGGTGTATACCGACTGGAGAACATCGCAGTCGTGTTTGGCTACTAGGCAATCAGCAGTTAAAGTATAGGAGTGAGGTATGCTAGGTAGGTATTATTAATTTTATATATTATGAATTTATGACTTAAAATTAAGAGTGAGAGTGAGTAGGTAGGTATATACGTATGTTGTGTTGACAAGATTAGTTAGTAGGAAGGAAGTCCATAGTAAACGAATTATGGGGATGTCTGTGTCTGTGTGAAAGTGTGTAGCGGTTGTTGTCATATGTTATTGTGCAGAAGGGATTCTGTTGTGTCGTAGTCTAGACTTAATAAATACTGTCTCATCTGAAATTTACATGCATTTTTATTAAGTGGATAGAAATCAAGGATTTTATTTAATTTATTGTACAAATATGGAGCAAGATAGGAGTTTTGGTGAGCACCAAAAGTGGTCCGGAGTTTAGGTTGCTTACATATGTTATGACTTTTACGTTGTGTGGTGTAAAGAATGTGATCATATTTTAGTTTGGTGTGGTGTCTAACAATAGCATTATAAATATAAAGTTGACGTACCGACATGACTTTGCAGAAGGAGTACAGTGATGATGTGGGGTATCGGAATGGCTTACATGTCATCACTTTTAAAACCGATCTTTGGGCATATTCAAGTTTTTTGATGGTAGTTTTGTAAGCGCCACCCCATGCTGAGATACAATACGATAAAACAGATTGACAGAGTGCAAAGTAAATACATTTAATAAGTTCTAGCCCGGCTGCATATCTTAGGTTTTTAAACACCCATATTAATTTTCTGCATCGACCAGAGATGACGTCAATGTGAGATTTCCAACTCAACGTGTTATCTAGTGTAACTCCCAGATACCTAATGCTGGGCGTTTGGTCCAGTGGAGCGCATGAGCAGTTTGGACTTAGATCACACGTATGTGCTTTTATGGTTAAATTCGAAGGTGGTTGTGTGGCTTTACGGATAGAAAAAGTTACATATTTAGTTTTTTGGGTATTAAGAGTAAGTAAATTTGACTTGAGCCAAGCTGAAATCTTTTGGAATCCGTCTTGAGCAAGTCTAAAGGTTTCTTCCCAAGTCTTTCCCTGAAATACGAGCGCTGTGTCATCGGCATAGGTGAAAATATGGCCGTTCTGTAAGTTGAAGTCACACAGATCGTTGATGTAGATCAGGAAGAGACTCGGACCGAGAATACTTCCTTGCGGAACTCCAAAAGAGATAGGGGCGTCGGAACTGCACAAACCTCCCAATTTAACGCGTTGCACCCTATTCGTCAAATAATCTTCAAACAGTTTCAAGGGGGTACCTCTGATTCCTAGTCGCTCCATTTTCGTCACTAGGATAGGGATTGACACAGTGTCAAAGGCCTTTGCGAGGTCAAGGAAAATCGCGAGTGATTTATTTTTATTCTCAAGGCTCGAAACAATAACATCCAAAAGGCCGGTGACTGCATCTTCAGTCGATTTCTTGGGTCTAAAACCAAACTGTGATTTAGAGAGGATATTATTCTTGTCAAGGAACTGTATTAGTCTTCTGTTTAGCAGCCTCTCGAGAACCTTCGATAAGGCTGGAAGCACTGAGATTGGCCTATAGTTGTTGACCCTGTGTCTCTCCCCTCCCTTGTGGATGGGGTGAATCAGAGCGCGCTTAAAGATATTTGGGAAAGTCCCAGTTCGTATAGCCAAATTACAAATGTTGGTGAGAGGAGGTACAATTACACTCTTGGCTAGTTTCAGTAGCTTTGATGAAATATTATCCCACCCTGTTGCGCTGTCGCTTTTAAGGCCTGTTATAATTGATTCTACTTCCCTTTCATCCGTTTCGAGGAGTACCATTGAGTTAAGCGGGCTCAGAGGGTCGCCCATTATGTAAGATTCCGTGCCACTCGTATCAATTTGACTTGCAAGTTGTGACCCGACTGTAGCGAAGAAATTATTAACAGCATCAATAGATTTTTCAGGAGTGGAATCAATGCTGAGTAACTCATTTGAATAGGATTTAGATGTAGTTGTATGTGTTATCTCTTTTATTGTTTTCCAGGTTTTCTTAGGATTTCCTGAAGCTTCTTGTAATTGTTTTTTATTATGTTGTAATTTTAGGTTGCGTAAGATTTTGTTACAATAACTTCGGTACCTTTTGTATGTTATTTGAACGATCATGTTATTGGGTGATTTTAGAGCTTTTTTATGTAAATTATTCCTGTTCTTAATACAACGTAGGAGGCCAGGAGTAATCCAGGGTTTGATAACCCTAGAACGACAGGGAATATGTACCTTCTTAGTATGTCTTTGTACTGCTTCGGAAATAATCTCAACGAACGTCTCAGCATCCTCATTTACATCGCGGTTTCTTAGAGTTTCGGTGAAGCTAGTCAATTTTAAATCTTTTAAAACACCATCCCAGTCCGTTTTGGTAACTGCAACGGGGGATTTGTTGGGGGGTGATGCCTGGTACAAACTTAGTACAACAGCGTTGTGGTCTGTAACCGAGGAGCTAAGAACAAAGACTCGTGCCTCGCTTTTAGATCTGAGTAGTATATGGTCGAGACAAGTGCGATCATGCGTAGGTATAGTATGAGCAGGAAGTAGTCCCTGCTCAGCAGTTAGATTGAGGTAAGTTTCTCTGTTCCTATCTACACTATTAGGGCTTATATCTATATTGATATCTCCTACCACTACTACATTTTTAAATTGATTCAATGTAGAAAGGGCTTTTTCCAAGGAATCATAGAAAGAATCAATCAATTTGTTGTTGTTTTTACAGGGTGAGCGGTATATGGCAAGTATTGCAGTCGTATTTGAAATTTTTATTGAGAGACAGGTAGCGCCTTTAAAAATAAGCTCGTCTACAGAAACGTCCATAGTTTTTTTAGAAAACACTACGACTCCATCGTTTTGGTTGTATAAATGTTTGTTATAAAATTGTGTATAATTAAATAGAAGAGGTGGGGGTTTCGAGTTACTAAGGCGACACTCAGTCAGGACAATAACATCACTGTCAAATCTTAAACTACACATCAGAGCTTCAAAACTGTTCATATTTTTGTAAATACTGCGCATGTTCTGTGTGATAATAGTCAGCCATTTATCTTGAGAAGGTATATGGCTAAGACATTCTTCTGGTGAGCAGACCATAGAAAGTGATACAGTCAGATGATCTAAGTCATCTGTGATGTTTTTTAAATTAGTCATTGTTAGGAAATACTATTTGGGTGCTATTGTTGTTAGCTGTTGAATTGCAAAAATATACTTGAGAGGACCTTCTGTTTATTATGGATTTTGTGTACCAAGTAATGAATAGATAATTTTTATAATGTGTTTGTGGTGGGTAGGGTGATATCAAAAATAAATGCGTGTTGAAAGTATACGGTGATTTGTGTGCATGAGGATGGTTGTGATTGTGTTTGTTTATTTGTTTGTTTGTGTGTATGAAGAAAACTCGTATGTAGTGTGAGTTAATATAATGACTACTCGCTTGTTCTCGGTTCCTATGACAATTTATTGACAGATAGTGAGCAATATTTTCTGTTAACAAAAAGACACAGCAGATAAAAATATAACAATGAACATAGTTTCTGATAAAAAAATACAGTAATGGTAGGTAAAGGTAGCAGAACAATGTTGATAAAAACATAAGGTTACAATTTTGAATGTTCGTCAGTCTTGCTTCTTCAATGTTTCTACTTGCACCTCGTTTTTTATATGGATTGCTGATGTGCCGTCCGTTTTGCGTACAAATACTTTTCCATTTGCCGTCCAGCAATATTTGACCATATTTGATCTTTTCAGCTCCCTTGCTAGATAGAATAGCCGCTTAGCGTTGAAAGTCAGATGTTCAGAAATGTAAACTGGAATGTTGTAGTTAGTGAATCCGATGTGTGAGGTGTTTAATTTATTGTGAGGGTTTGCTATGTTGTAGGTTTTTAAAGAGTTGAGAATAACATTCTTCGTGTTTACGTTTGTAAATTCGGCGATTATTGGTTTATTTGACCCTTTTCCCGGTTTCCTGTAGATTTCGCGTAATTCTGATCTTTGTAACGGGACATTCAGTGCTTTTGCAATACTCAAAACCACATCCGTAATAACCTCCTTATTTTCGTTCTCAGCCATCGGGATATTCCGTATCTCCGAGAAGCTTGATTTGTTTTGTCGTTCGAGTTCTTCCATACTCTGTTCCAACGAAGTTATACGTGCACGATACCATTCAGATTCCTTTTCAAGGTGTTTGACCTTGTCGCGCATAACCTCGTGTTCGTTACATATGAATTCCAGGCCTTTCTCCACCTCCGTGATGTTCTTTTGGATATTAATGAGACTATTTTCGAGCTTAGAGAATTTGGAGTCCTGGTCCGATTTCCAAGAGGTTAACATTTGTAGAATCTCGTCTTTAAATGACTTAAAATCATCTTTGGTTAGTTCGTCACGCTGCCGTTTGTGCCGTTGGTTTCTGCCTCCCCCTGGTGGTGACTTATTTTGTGGCCCAGTTAAGTCCGGATTTGACGCACATTTCTTCGGCGAATGCATCATTTTCGAAGCAGTCAAGTACCAGGAGCGCAGCACCGCGTAGAGGTGTTCTTGACGTGGTGCGGGAAGTTATTCAAGTGTGTGAGTAGTGGCAGATCTGTGTACGCGTAGTCGCGGATGTGTGAATGCGCTTTGTGGATAGGTAGGGTAAGACGCTTGTGTGATACTTGTCTTACCGATTAGAAGGGTGCAATTGTGTCTTGCGTCTCTCGTCTCTTGCACATCCAACTGTCACACACACACGCGCGTGATCGCTCGTAGAAATTGAGCCAACTAGTTATGCTAACCTAGTATTATAAAATTATTTAAACTTCTATTTTCAAAAAATATATTAATTAAAATGTACAAAAAGTGCACACGTCTGATCGCAATCGCAGTTAGGAGGGAAGGGACTGCACTCGCACGCTTTCGAGAATCTTCGATCTTGAATCGTTTAATTTAGAGTGACTAGGTTTTTATTGATCACCTTTTATGATGTCATCCTCTGGCTGTTTTATGCATGTTTTTTTTTGCTATGACAACATATTTTGTGTCAACATTATGATTTAAGATGGTATTCGTAATAATTCAAATATTTCAATGTTTGTACTGCCGTACCGTGCCGTGCCGTATAAATCCATACTGCCTGGGTAGACAATTCATTAGTTATATGACAACAAAATAACGTTTCAAATTTTCAATTTAATTATGGTGTTCGTTCTTTTGTAATACAATAAATTGTTTTAAAGATCTGTTTATTTTTTGTAAAAAATATTGGCTTGAATTGGCTACTTGACAACTAGTCAAATCAGCTACTCTTTATCGGACGTCAAAACATGCGCTTTGTATGAAGATTTGTACTAAATATTGAGTTGTGACGTCATCAACATTTTCATTACTTTTTATAGTTTATCTTGTTATTAAAAATAGTATTCAAGCTAAAAACTCAATGAAAATGGGAGTTTAGCGTTATTTTCTAACCCTTTTTTTGTTGAGTAGATAAAAATAAAATATATTGAATGTAGTCAAATACCCAATGCAATTATCCTTAGTATGACTAAAAACATCTTAGAGTATTATGTCACGATTTTAAAGCGTGATCTAGTATTGTATGTTATTGGCAGCAAACGGTGTCATAAGTACATGTTATAGAGCTGCCATGACCGCGAGCGCATCTTGTCTTGTAGGTACTTACTACTTGCACTAGGTACTTGTGTAAGCAGTGTCATTGTCGCGCCTGCGCCCGCGCGCCGCGCCGCTATCGTTGAAATCTCAGATCTAAGAATGCGAGGTTGTTATTGTCCCGTCATTTTGCTGTTGCAGTACGGGTACTTTACACACACGGAACTGTAGTTTTTATTTCATTATTATGTCGTGAACTTTTATGATTTGTGTTGACGTCGACCCTGAATAGGTAAAAGTAAGTCATCCATGAGAATAAATCCATCCATGTTTTGTACATTTAAAGAAATATATAATAACACGGCAACGATGTAAAACATTCATCTAGTGATATATTAATGGTTTTAATGTAGCTTGCATTGTTACGAGTATAGCAAGAATCAATTTTCTGGTGCATACGGATCATTAGGATAGGTACACACGGCGACACATCAAGCTACCCAAAACCAAAATAAGCTGGCCGCGCGTCGGCATAGTAATGTATAACGTCGCGCGGCCAGCTTATTTTGGTTTTGGGTAACTTGATGTGTCGCCGTGTGTACTATACGAAATGGGTTTAACCAAAGATGTTTTTATATGTAGATGCGTTGCCCGAGCTTCAAAATGGCAACAAAAAAGCAAGGTAATTGCCCGGCTTTCTCACAGTCACGCGCCGTGGGCTACACGTCCCTATATCGCGCCATTTTGAAGTCGCGTCTATTTGTAAAACGTCATTGGGTTTAACTCTGTTTTAAAAATTAAATCTGTCCTAATAACGTTATCATGTTTAAAGGTTGTAGCCAAAGAACATTATAATCGGGGTTAGAAGTGCAAAGTAGGCTTGGAACGTGTCGCCACAGGTGATGCAAAGATTTACATAACACCATAAGGCGCGTGGCGTGGTGCGAGCGAGAGGGCATGAGTAATTTTAGCAGCGTGAGCGGGAAGACAAGTGGCGATAGCCGTCTCCGATGCAAAAGCGCTATTTCAATTTCTAACCCCTCTTATAATGTTCTGTGGCTGTAGCCGTAAATTTTTTATGATTGTCCCATGGCAAATGTAATTTCCCCAAAATGTAAGCTTCTAAAGGCTTTAACTTATTGGTTTTGGGACTTTTAAGCCTAACCGACACATTTTTCCCAGGCACAAAATCGAAATGGTGGTCACCAAGGACTCCCGCTGTCCACGGCCGGCGGAGTCGGTGTTGGTGCAGAGGTGAACGGCTCCAGGCCCACCTTCAAACCAGTCACAGTGCTGGAAGACCTGCAGGCGGTGCGATGTGCCGAGTTTCACCCTAACGGGAAACTGTACGCAGTCGGATCCAACACGAAGACTTTGAGGATATGCACGTATCCAAAAATCGAGGATGTCAAGTGAGTATCGCTTTTATAAAATTATATTGAACTATAATATTACAGTGCGTCCTGCCAGTAATGACATATGGTGCGGAAACATGGACCCTGACGATAGGACTAGTTCATCAATTCAAGGTCGGTCAGCGAGCTATGGAGAGAGCTATGCTCGGTGTTTCTCTGAGAGATCACATTAGGAATGAAGTGATACGTCAGAGAACTAAAGTGGTTGACATAGCTCAGAAAATTAGCAAGCTGAAGTGGCAATGGGCTGGTCATATCTGCCGAAGAACTGACAACCGGTGTGGGGTGTCAGAGTTCTAGAGTGGAGACCGCGAACTAGTAGGCGTAGTGTCGGACGGCCTGCTGCCCGCTGGAGAGACGACATAAAAAAAGTAGCGGAGAGCGACTGGATGAGGAAGGCCGAGGATAGAGTTTTGTGGCGCGCCTTGGGAGAGGTCTATGTTCAGCAGTGGACGATGATAGGCTGATGATGATGATGATGATGATAATGAGCTGACCCGGCGAACTTCGTACCGCCTCAGAATCAGTTTTACCCGACACACACTTGGTCGTTTTTTTATTATAAACCTTCCCTGGCATGTGAACAAAAACCCACCAAAGCTGCAAAGTTTCATCACAATCGGTCCAGCTGTTATCGAGTGATGTCGTGACCAAGGGTAATAGGGATTCATTTTTATATACAGGGTCCTTCTTAATATGCTGACACTTTTTTAAGGGGATGATCAGACCATCAAACTGATCCTTTTTGTCTATGGGACCGACATTGAAATCGCAAAAAATATCAGCTGTCCCATACATTTAGCTAGAGTAGGTTTGCAGCTTTGTATGGTCCCTAGGGTCCTTCTTAATATGCTGACACTTTTTTAAGGGGATTATCAGACCGTCAAACTGAACAACATTCTGTAGGCACCAACATCGAAATCGCGAAAAAAAATCTGCTGTCCCAAACAAAACTGCAAACCTACTTGGGCCAAATGTATCAGCACATTAAGAAGGACCCTATTATACAACGTGGTAATTAATTAACCCCTCTCCCCCCTTTCTCTGACTACCCCCTCGGGGAATATAGTCGTGAGCATATGCTATGCTATGCTATGCTATGCTTAATTAATTAACGCAAAACTAGAAAGTAGTTTGTTTTTGAAGGACCCTATTATACAACGTGTTAATTAATTGACGCAAAACTAGTAACTAATTTGTTTAGAATCGAGAGCAGAATCGAATTGTCATGGTTTCAACATAGGTAATTTTTTTCAATATATTAAATAATTTGTTTGCACAATTAAAAAATTTCTGAACCCGATGTCAACCCACCGCACGGGCACACTCACCCTACTTACTACCAAAACAAGATTATAAAAAAAACCGGTCAAGTGCGAGTCGGGCTACTCGCGCACCGAGGGTTCCGTACCACACCACCACAACACAACATTATTAACTTAGAAAAAAAACTTTTTTTGTCCGGGACCTTTAGCGCGAGACCAACTCACACTTGGCCGGTTTTTAGTATTTGGTGTTATTCTGTAGAGTTTGCTCTATAATCACACTAAGTTTGACGCTTGTATGTATTACCGTTTTTACTATAGAGCGTGAAGAAAAAACGTTGATAAAAACTAGTTTCTTGTTGAAAACCCCCCTTAATTTTTAACTTTCTGCCATTTTTATT
Source organism: Agonopterix subpropinquella (assembly GCA_922987775.1). NCBI lineage: Eukaryota > Metazoa > Arthropoda > Insecta > Lepidoptera > Depressariidae > Agonopterix > Agonopterix subpropinquella. Next base: position 42,900,584 of record OV277693.1, on the reverse strand, counting down.
ATTTGTTAACAAATCCGCCGCAATAACGCATAATCCGAGAAAATTTCAACTATCTAGCTATTACGGTTCAAAAGTTACAGCCCTAAATAGGTAGGACAGACGGACGGACGGACGGACGGACGGATAGACGGACGGACGGACGGACGGACAACGTAGGCTTAGTAATAGGGTCCTGTTTTCACCCTTTGGGTACGGAACCCTAAAAATGTATCTATGAGTACGTTAGCGGTTTCTATCAGTGCTGAAAAGATAACAAATAATTTTTGCCTCAAAACTTAAAATGCGAATAACTTTAAATTTTGATTATCAAAACAATGAAATTATTGGTTCAATCTAATTATTTTGTTATAAATCAGATAATAGATGTGTATTAATTTTTGTATCTAGCAATTCGTTTGGGATTAATCGCAAATGAGAAAATGAATCGCGGATTACACCCTTTTCGATATCCCTCAAAGGATTTACGGCCAAGTGGTCGTGGTAATCAATAATCCTTCTGTAAGGACCAATTTTAAAAACGGCATGATTATTAATAAATTAGTTTATTACTAGAGATCGGATATTCGGATGCATATTTACCTAAACTTCATTTTTAACCGACTTCAACAAAAGGAGGAGGTTCTCAATTCGACCCGTATGTTTTTTTTTTATGTTTGTGACATGATAACTCGTCAATTATGAATTGATGTTGTGATGATTCTTTTTCAGTTTGGTAGATCATACTACAGAGGTGGTCCCACATAAATTTTATCGAAATCAATTAAGAATAGAATATCACGATAATAATTTAAAATAAAGTTGTAGTAAAACTTTCTCCACCATTTCTAAAGTGACAGTCTAGTCGTTTCCTCACAGAATTAGAATTTCAACATTTAGAAAAATAAATACTATAACGGCCAGGATTTTTTAGTGACAGAAATATATTCCATCTTTTCCATGGCCGATTTTCAAATCAAAAGTTGCTGTCAAAGAGGTTGCAGTAGGTTGGATGGGAGATGTCAATGCATAGAGTACTGTTACAAGTATCAATGTCAAGCATAAAGGTATTATACTACGTAAGAGAGACGGTGACAGCTGAGAGAGCGAGATGTACCTAGCGGCATGCCTGTATAATAGAAAGAGATACGTGACGCGAGGCAATAGAACAGTTTTTGGGGATTTGGAGTCCTGGTAAAAATTCGGTTTCTGTGAATAATCGTGAACCTAAAGTGAAATCGTAGATAATTTTGTGAAATATACTAACACTGTTTCATTAAATTATTCACCATTTCACGTTAGATTGAGAATTATACACAGAAATCGAATTTTTACCCTGCCGAGGACTCCAAAAAACGTCCAAAAACGGTTACATTTGACAACTCATGTCACTTACTCTATTCCGTAAGGTATAATATCTTTATGATGTCAAGTATGTAAATAATAATCACAGATAATAATAAATATTCGATTATAAAATCGATAAATAAAATACGATGAAACTGGAAGATGTAAGTATAATACAAAACTAGTGATTACTTGCTCAATGATATAAAACGCTATAAACGAGTATTGATAGTAAGTATCGAGCATAATAGATGGTAGATACCTACGCTACAGTCGAACTGAAGTATTTCACACTAGGATTTCACCACACCACTGAAAATTTTAAAGTAAAAAAATTTTAACAAAAAATTAAAACCGACTTCAAAACTAAAAAAGTAATTTGTTTTGTCGGAGTCGGTGCCAAGCCGGTACGATTCGCAACTGGGCTTGCACTAATTTTTTGGCTTGGCTTGACACCGACTCCAACAAAACAAATTAATATTCTTATAGATGCGAACGTAAAAGTCATAGACTGAATATTATTTTGTACTTTTTTAGTTATGAAGTCGGTTTTAATTTTTTGTTAAAATTTTTTTTGGCTATAAAATTATGGAAGCGGCTTCTCCATTATCTTTTTAGGGTTCCGTACCCAAAGGGTGAAAACGGGTCCCTATTACTAAGCCTACGTTGTCCGTCCGTCCGTCCGTCCGTCCGTCCATCCGTCTGTCCGACCTATTTAGGGCTGTAACTTTTGAACCGTAAGACCTAGATAGTTGAAATTTTCATAGAATGTGCGTTGTTACGGCGGATTTGTTAACAAATAATAAAACTGTCAAAAAGTTAAAAATTAAAGGGGGGTTCTCAACAAGAAACTAGTTTTTATCAACGTTTTTCTTGTCGCTCTATGGTAAAAACGGTAATACATACAAGCGTCAAAGTTGGTGTGATTATAGAACAAACTCTACTGTATGACAACAAATAATAAAAACCGGTCAAGTGCGAGTCAGTCTCGCGATAAAGGTCACGGAGTGAAAAAATGATTTTTTAACTTTAATATGTTGTGGTGGTGTGGTACGGAACCCTTGGCCTCGGTGCGCGAGTAGCCCGACTCGCACTTGACCGATTTTATTTAAATATTTCTCGGGATGCCAGGAAAATGCAGGAATGCATAACTAATCGGATGCATAGTATGGAAGCAACTTCTTAAAAATATTTAATTTAAAAAAGAAAAATATTTTTTTCTGTAAAATAAATCCGGGGATGTCAGGAAGTCCGGGAATGCATAACTAATCGGATGCATAGTATGAAAGCGACTGCTTAAAATTATAAAAATAAACAAAAAACTTTCTTTTTTCGTTACAAAAGTGCACTCCATAATAGCCAACACCTCAACTTTTGGTAAATTAACATCCGATTATCCGATCTCTATTTATTACACATTTCATTTCATTTCATTTATTTATTTCCAAGAACAATAATACCGTTACATTGTGTCGGAATTACATCGTACGTCGTACACACCACACCACATACCTTCCCTAACTTATCTAGCATGCAAATGCCACATGATGTCTTCATTAACAGCGAGTAAGTTATTACACCTGTAATTGAGGCGAAGTCGAGTAGTTGTTGGCGTTGTCGTAAAGTAACTTGTTGCTGCTTTTGTTCTGTTAACTCGGTAACTGATCTAAAATGTTACTAATGACTTGTATGAGCAGGTAGATTTTATATATCCTCTTTACAACCATGTCTATCTGTGTCCATGTGTATTTGTGTTATTCATTCTTTATTTTTTTGGGAGAGATCAACTTGTCATAATGTTAAGGTACCAATGAGGGATTTAAAGCTAATTAAAAAGAAAAACTAGTTCCGAATGGCTCTTTTCGTTAGATGGCATTGACGCGATATGGATGAGCATCCTTGCAGCAAATAAAACACAAATAAAATAGTATTTTTTTTAGTTACTGCCCTAAATAGGTAGGACCTTAGACTACTTATATCGGGACGCGTAACCACGTGTCATTCTACTAACAAACTTTCTGCCACTTTTTGCGGGGGGCGAGGTAACATGTTATCCGCAACTTTGGATTTTATTCCCTATGACTTTAGATTCTAATTTTGAATGTTCAAAATCATGAAAAGTAGTCTCGTGTAAACCCCAAACGTTCTAAGTTCGAAATTATTGTTTCGCAATAATATGCTGTCTAGTTTAGTGATAAGTTATAAAATTTAATGTTGAATGTACATGATCATTGCTCTTATACCGTGGCAAAGGGGAAATGCTACCGCAAGGCCGGTCCGGATATAAGTAGTCTAAGGGTAGGACAGACGGACGGACAACGTTGGCTTAGTAATAGGGTCCCAACCCTTTGGGTATGGAACCCTAAAAACCTTTCCTTGTATTAATTTCGTGATCCTCATAATTCTAAGCAGTGCGTGCCAAGGAAACTTGCGATCTTATTATAGGCAAACTTATATTAGTTTGTGTATCTTCCTTAGTAAATTTTCGATATGTGATTTGCGTTGTGATTTACTTTTATACTGTTATATCTTTAATAATTAATGGCGTCTATACAACGTGTTAATGAATTAGCGCAAAACCTCATACACCCCAACTGATTTATAACAAAATAATTTGATTGTAACAATAATTTCATTATTTTGATAGTTAAAATTTAAAGCTATTCGCATTTTAAGTTTTTGAGGCAAAAATGATTAGTTATCATTTCAACACTGAAAGAAAGCGCTATAATACTCATGGACACATTTTTATAATCTTGTTTTGGTAGTAAGTAGGGTGAGTCCCCCGTGCAGTGGGTTGTCATCGGGTTCAGTAAATTTTAAATTTTGCAAGCAAGTTATTAAATATTTTGAAAAAATTGCCTATGTTGAAACCATGATAATTCGACTCTGCTCTCGATCCTAAACAAACTACTTTCTAGTTTTGCGTAAATTCATTACCACGTTGTATAAGTTTGTTATCTCGCAAGTCATTGTTTTTTGAAATAGAGAAGTATTGTAGTAAAGAAGATTCTATCCAGTATTTTTTTTCAACTGTCTATGTATTTTTACTACACGGCTATTTCACTATCACAAGGAAGTGGCAACATTAAAGACGCAGGTAGACACAATATGGATTTCGTCCCGAGTTAAGTACAAGCAAAGTTGACCTTTCAATAGGCTCCTAGGTACTAGATTACATAAGGATTTTTTTAATCGAGCTTTTGCCCTCGACGTGGAGTGCGATTTGTAATCTCATTCGCTGAGTTCAGCAGTTGTAAATGTCAAAATAACTTTGGAGATATGCATCTTTCTAATTCTGATTTGACTTTCAAAAATCATACTTCAGGAGTGCGATTTTTGAAAGTCAAATTAGAAATAGAAAGATGCGTATCTCTGTAGTTATTTTGATATTTACAACGGCTGAACTCACCGAATGAGTTTCAAAAATCGCACTCCTGGTCCGCTGCGTACTCACCTTTCATCGTAGCTAGATAAATATAATTGTACCAGTTTTTAAGTCTAATAAGCTTTTAAACAAAAAAGTTTCAGTTTCATCAAAATCGGTCCAGCAGTTTTTGCGTGATGCTCGAACAAACAAACAATAAGGGAGATAAAAAATAAAAAAACTTGTAAATAGCGAATTTATCAAACATGATTTTTCCTTTCATGAACATTATACATTATACAGGCTGAAATTGATATCATTAGCATCCTTTTAAACTAAGAGTCTACCCATCAAACTGGACAACTTTAAGGATTGGAGCAAACCGATCGGAGCAAAAAAACAGCTGTTTCATACTAAACTGCAGTGCCTACTCGACTAAAATGTATGTAATGCAACATCCGTTTTTTTTTGCTCCTATCGTATATATTCTGTGCTATCGGTTTGCACATAATTATACATGGTGAAATTGATTTCACCATGTATAATTATGTGCTTACGCAAAATACACACGTAGGCAATCACTTAACACAAGTAAAAATACAATTTTTACTTTTATTTCAATTTAGAAATTGTCCGACAAAGTCACCTTTCTTTGCTTTTACACATTTGTTCTTATATAAGTAATTGCCAAGTCCTTTATCTTGCTTAAAAAACATTAAATTTTACCTGCAGCTAGAAAATCTTTCAATGGTAATTGTAAAGGTAGCATTCCGATCCTAGCGACCGCGACGCGCGACCGCGACCGGCGACTGTGACCCACTGCTTTATATGAATTAATATGAAGTGCTGACGGATGCAAGCGACCGAGTCGGGCGACGTGTGGGAAAGCAGTGGGTCGCAGTCGCCGGTCGCGGTCGCGTGTCGCGGTCGCCGGTCGCGGTCGCTAGGATCGGAATGCTACCTTTAGATGGCAGATACGTAGGGCACACTGAAAGTGTCAGGAACGGACCAGTTAGTGACAATGCCAATGTTATGAATAAAAAACTCTTTATCAACCTATAGCCGAAAATTTTATTCGATTGTCATTTGTTTTAACGATTTGGTGGCAATTTGAAAAGAGTGTGTCGTGAGGCAAAACGAATTTAGCAAGGAAAAATGTTTTCTCCCCAATTTATTACGATTTTCGTCGTGGTCCTAGTCCATAACAAAGTTAATGATAAACTTCGATAGGTATTTCATGATGAAGCCCTTTCCCTTGACACTTGTTTACAACTGGTTAAATGAGTTTAGGCATGATCGGAGCAATCTCAGTGATGATGATAACCTGGGAGATTTCGTTCAACGGCGACAACTGAAGAAAACGCCAATGCTGTGCAGCTCATGAGAGAGGCTGATAAGAGAGTGACCTACCAGCAGATTCAGGCAAGCTTCAGCATTGATATGAGTCAAGTGCAAAAGATCCTACATGAATATTAAGGCGTAGGGAAGCTTTGTACTAGATGAATACCCCATAATTTAACCGATTTCAATAATTTCATAGTAAAGCAAGGGGGTCTACTGCTTCTCACAGAGGTTCCATTGAACGGGACGATACATAAAATGGAATGGAGGCCACTTCTAAAAATATTAAAAGTATTCCCAACCTCCTACTCCTATACACTTTTTATTGTCCTGAAACTTTCAGTGTACCCCACGTATAATTATTGTAAAAAAACTTTTTATCGATTTAAATGAAATAAAAGTAGAAAGTCTTAGAGCGGTTTCGCACTACGCTACGTTCGATCCGAATCCGTGAGAATACGGTCCGGAGTAGAACTATTTCTATGGTAGTTTACGCACTAGATCCGGCTTCCGCCATCCGATTTTGCATACAAACAACAAGATCATTTTCACGGGTTCGGACTTCGGATCGGATTCGGATCTGTCGTAGTGCGAAACTGCTCTTAGTCGTAACTAAGACCCTACTCACTCAGGTCGGCGATCTTGGAAAAGCCTAGCAAAGGGTTCACTGAAAATAGTATATTATTTACTGAGCAGAAAACAGATTACCAAGTTTCTGAAGCAATGACTCCTGAGAATTGTTTTTATTTACCTGTATTTGCTAGATAAATAGCTAAGATAAGCTCAACTTTTAACAGGTTTGGGGTGAAAAGTTCATAATGTTCATTCCGAACGCATTAAATTTAATTATGGGATTAGGTGGTTGGTAGTCCTAACTAAAAACCCCATAATTAAATTCGTTCTAGACAAACTTGTGAATGGTTTTCAATTCGGTATGTCATGTTTATTTTTTGATATTTAGTTTATACTTTCATTTTAAAATCTCAAATATTACAGAAAATATTGATATTGAAACAATTTGGTTTTCAAATCACCCCTTTAAAAAAAACTTGACGAATTATGTGTATAAATTATAGATTCGTTAAATATTACCTCAGTCAGTTTCCCGCAGCTGACCTTCCAGCGACCCTGGACTTTCTGCGCGGTTGTCGCGCGCAGTTGACCTTTCCTGATTCCTTGCGTAATTATATCTCACAGATTTTTCTGTATACATGTTTTGTTATAAAATCAGGTTTCCGGACCTTGTGTTTTTATTACAAGAGCAACAACAGTATGCTTAAATTTAACCAATAATTTAAAACTGCAGACCATTACTAATAAGTTAATAACTTATACAATGCTCAACGTGACAGAAGTATGCCTCAGCCGGCCTGTACCCGGAGTTTCGAGTTTCGGTATCCTCGACCGTTTCGGTCCGAACTTCATTGTAGTAGAGTTGACATTGAACCAAAATGTTCACGCAATTGCGAAGTTCGAATGTCCGGGTAATCCGGTCCGGTGTCCTGTAATAGATTTGATGTCCACGTGTCGATCGCGCTATTTGGTTAAAGGACGTTATTTTATTATGTAGGCTGTCAGTGGCTATACTAGTATCATCGTAAGTCGATGACCTAAGGCTGAGCCATCATTATTCTGCGCGGGACATGCTTTTGTTGTTTCGCATAATAATTATACTTGCTAGTCTAGTGATCGAATTCTGTCAGTTGTACGTATATTATAGTGCGTCCAAGATAGCTTAGTGATTTTGACAGATCATTTTAGAGCGATTATATTACTTTCTGTAAATGTTTGAACTGTAAAACCTTTAATTTTATCTTAAATGTTAATTAATCTTGTATATTTTTAGTGTATAAAAGCGTGTGTGTGTGTATGTAAGCTTAGGCGGCTCAAACAGCTTTAAAAAATAAAAAGAAATATTTATAACCGCCTGTCAAAATCACCGAGCTATATTGGACGCACTATAGCATAAAACCATATCGTTCGTTAAGTGCTTATTGTGCTGCCATCACTCGTATTTTTTTTATTTCTATACAATTATACAACATTTCCAAAAAAAACTAGAATGTCACATTGTAATCATGCTGCATGATAGGCTTCCAATTTATCGAAACATTACGGATCATTATGTTTTATGCTTGTAGTTATTATTTTTTAAAGATAATAACTACAAACATTATAACAGTGACTCGATAAATTACAAATCAGCAATGACTAAACTGTAACATTCTTGTTTTTTGACATGTTGTATAATTGTTTATAAATAGAAAAAAAATCGATTGAGGCCCCTTGATGACTACTACAATGATTTCGAATGTTAAATTAAAAGGAAATTAGAGAGATTCGATCTTGTAATGTTCGTATGAAACCGCAGATTTTTTCGCTATTTTGATGTTAGTCCCGTAGAGAAAGTTGTTCAGTATGATGGTCTGATCATCCCTTTAAAAAAAAAACAACATTAAGAAACATCCTATACAGGGTGTAACAAAACTCTTTTGTTACAAAAGACTAGTAATATTTCTCAGCTATTCAGTTGTAGCTGCGGCCCTGATTTAGTAATACAGGGTATAAGTAAAAATATCATTAACCTTTAAACCACATACACTACCCACCAAACTGAACGACTTTGCTGTTCTATACTAAACTGCAATGCATACATGACCCAAATGTATGAAAGAGCTGATAATTTTTTTGTTCTGACAGGTTTGCTCTCATAGTAAAAGTTTTTCAGTTTGATGGGTAGAGTATGTGGTTTAAAGGTTAATGATACTTTTCCTTACACCCTGTACAACGAAAAAAAAAACAAAATCTGAGAAGTGTTCGTGTTACTTCTGCAAGAGCGAGCGTCGTCTATCGATTAATTTATTTGCAAAGACCCGATAAGGCTTTAATTTGTTTGCATATTTGATGTGATGGATGAGATCGTAAGTAAATGTAACATAATGTGAATTTATTTACAAGAACTCGCCGAAATCCGTATTATCAATATGCAAAAATATGTTTATAAAAAATTGGCGACGTGCTTAAGAAGGGCCAGGTCAGATCTACCCGAAACCGACGAGCATGCATGAAAGGTCTTATGAATGTGGAGGAAGCTAGAGAGGTATGTCAGGATCGTAGCAGGTGGCGTTCCGTTGTCTCTGCCTACCCCAGTGGGAGACAGGCGTGAGAATATGTATGTATGTATGTATGTATGTATGTTTATAATTTCACCTAAAAGTTTCCCTTACATAATTTCGCCATCTAGGGCTCTTAAAGACGAGCGACACTTTGCTGTCGCGATGGGTCGCAGAGTGTCGCGCTCATACATTTTACGGTCGGGTTACGGACCTTCCGCGACACCCGAAGACCGTAAAATGTCGCTCGTCTGTGAGAGCACTAACAAGACAATTTTTTCTAGAGATAGTATTTATACCAAAGATTTTTTTTGGAAGGTTCGCAGCGAAGACCAAAAATAATCTTTGGTTTATTTATATCTAGTAAAGTAGTAAAGTAATTATCAGGAATGCCATTAATACAAAGTACCTTTGAACTTGATTATGTAGTAGATATTGCTAGCATCAAATGACATGTAATGGAGAATCCGTCCAAACCGCAATTAATTTGCACTATTCACTGAATACCCATTTCAGCTGGTGCCCCGTCCGTCGTATTGATTGCTAGGGGTGGAGCATCCCTCAAGTAAGAGGGGGCGTCTCCTTTAAACTAACTTATTTAATAGCCTTGTCGGCGAAGTTACGAAAAATCCTTGCTATTTTGTAGCTTAAACATACATACATAAACTCACGCCTTTTTCCCAGTGGGGTAGGCAGAGACTATAGATCTCCTCTTTGGGCGGTTCTGAAACACCTCTCTTGCTTCCTCTAGGTGTTTAGGTCATACATTCCCTTCGATTTCGGCTACTTTAAGATGGTATTTTTTAATGACATCCCTGATCTGGTCTAGTTACGTCCTCCTAGGTTTGCCTCTACCAATATTTCCTTCCTTACCCAAGGAACACGTAAGCTATATTGCAGCTGTACAGTAGCCGCATAAAGGAAATTTCCTTTATGTGCTGTGCTGCTGCTATATAGCTTGCGTGTTCCTTGAGTTAGATACCATGGTATTTAATTACTAACATAACTTTAAGGGTGAATTCAGAAAATAAAACTATTCAACTTTCCCTTAGGAACATGGATCGAAAGACGAGAAAAATGTTTGGCCCTCCCATAGAAAATCGATTGACTGATCCGCACTTTTGTATGCAAGGTCCACAAAATTTTCTCGTTTTTCGACCCATGTTCCTTGGGGAAATTTATTTAATTTCATTGTCTGATTAAAGTTGTTGTAGTTGTTGTTGTTGTATTCAGACAAATATAAAGTTATGTTAGTACCTAATAATTATAGATCGGTAACTATTGTGCGATTCGCGGCATTTTCAGGGTTGGTAATAAGCTAGTTTTTTTCGCCTTGAGTTTTTATTATTATTCTTACAGGTCATGTTCATTTCAATTATATTATCAATATGATACATAGATACAGCAGAGAACACGTCAAGTTCGACACCATGATCTTCGTACTGTTCTTATGCCGTTCGTATAAAAAACAATAACGCACTTCAAATCTCAAGCTTGAAGTGGTCTTGACTGCACATGGCTGTATGGGTTAGTTCCCTTTGCCTTTCACAAACTAGAAAAAATTAAACAGTGAGAAACGCTAAAATAACTCTAATTTGGGGACTGACAGCTCGGTGTTTATGGGTGAATCACGTACTTTTGGTGAAATTTAGTTTTCCCGTGTTTTGGCCCTTTTTGAATACCGGAAATCATCTGTGTAGTTACTTTGTGTCTTGTTCACGGTGGTTGTAAGTGTTTTGTGTGTAAATACTAACAGATTCATCGGTGAGTAGCTAGATGTAATTCTAACCTAAAATGGGGTCCCACGCCAAGGAACCCCCCGACATTGGTTCAGGCCTCCTGGACCCAGATGCCTTTCTATCCGGAGACATCATGTTTACTCCATCCCCCAATCCACCTGTTATTGAAATGTCAATCCCGTCTCCAGCTGAACACGTGGTCGTGTCAGACTATGTTGAGAATACACTCACAAATACGCCGCGAAAGCGCCAAGCTGAAGAAGCTCCAGAACCCGTGATCCTGAAAAAAAAAATGTTATTGAAGAACCAAATACTCGGTCAACACAGTCCACAGAGGCTAGTGTACCCACACGTACCTTATACAATAACGCAGATGACGGTCCATACATTGTTCACGTTACCAGAGTCTCCCCCGAATCGGAGCAAAATGACCTCTTCATTCATCCTTTAAAGTTTGGCCGATTCATATATAACAACAAAATCCCTTTTATTACCCCAGATGGTATAAAAAAAATTGGACGGAATAGACTCTCGGTTGCGTTCAACTCATACTCAGGAGCAAATAATTTCATTCAGAACCCCCTTGTCCAAGAAAACAACTACAAGGCTTCAATTCCTTCATTCAACATTTGCCGGCAGGGAGTCATTAGGGGTGTTACTACAGACTTTCAGACTGAAGAGCTCTTAGAACTCATAAGCTTACCAATTGGATTCAGATCAAGCAAAGTATTAAAAGTTAGGCGCCTTACTTATCGATCCGTAGACCCCGTAACCAAATTAGCCAAACGAGAGGAATCCCAAACTGTAGTCCTGACATTTGACGGTCAAAGACTTCCCGACAAAATTTATTTACTCCATAACTCATTTTCAGTAGATTCATACAAGTACCCAGTAGTTCAGTGTTTTAACTGTTGCCGTTTCGGACACATAAAATCTGTATGCAGATCCCAGCCCCGCTGTTTCAAGTGTGCCCAGCCTCATGCTGGGGATACCTGCGACATTGAGGAAGACAGGATTTCTTGCCTATTCTGTAGCGGTTGTCATACTGCCATAAATAAAAAGTGCCCAGAATATGAGCGCCAGGCCAAAATAAAACTGCTGATGTCAGAGGAGGGAATCTCCTTTCAAGAAGCTGCAAGTCGTCATCCAAAAGCCCGTTCCCCATATGCGGAGGTCACCGCTTCCCAAAACTATATGTCTCAAATCCAGCAATCTCCCTCTTACTTCCGAAACTCTCCTTCAAATCCTTCTAGGACCCCTCAACAATATTCTCGCGCCGTCTCACAACCCTCTCGTCAACCACAAACAATATCTTATAAAAAAACTGTTTTTAGAACGCCAAAAACTAGAACACCGTTGCAACATGGCTATGATCATGGGGCACACCAACAGCTCCTAAATAGCTTCTCCCCTCCTCCTCCACCCAATGGCTGTGCATTTTCTTCCAGACCTCATCATATAGATCCTTCTATGGCTGAAAGTATCACTCCCCCCCAAACTCAATCCGTCTATCCTCCACAAATTATGGATAATACTCCTTCCTCTATTCTTATTCTGGATAATCTCCTGTCTAATATTATGAACCTTCTCTCCACTTACAATTCTTCTCTTATTCTTCCGCCGACCGTCACAGGCAAATTACATGCACTCTCTCAGCTTCTTCATACTGACAATGGACCAGATGCTTCAATGGAATGTTAGAAGTATCCGTCACAAAAAAAACGAATTAATTTACTTGATTAATAAATTCAAACCGGCTGTCCTCGCCATATCGGAGACATGGCTCAGACCGGAGATTCGTTTCTCCATCCCTGGGTATGTGTGCCTCCGGCATGACAGAGATGACGGCTGGGATGGCGCAGCTCTGTTAATTCGAAAAGACTTCCGTTATACTTTAATAAATCTTACACCATTTAATGGCATATATGCAGTTGCCATTAAATCTGCAAATTTTTCAATTATGAGTGTTTATATTCCCCATCCTTCTCCCACTATTTATGATAACCTTAAACGTCTAATTAACATGCTTCCCCCACCCTGCCTTGTTCTTGGTGACCTTAATAGCCACCATCGCCTTTGGGATCATTATAACAATCCTAATGGAGTTGTGCTCGCTAACATAATAGATGAACTAAATCTCTGTGTTCTTAACGATGGTCGTCCAACCTATAGAACGTCTCCAAACCAAAGGGCCTCGGCAGTAGATTTGTCCATTTGTTCTCCTTCCCTAGCCTCTTCCCTCTCATGGGATGTATCCCCCTTGACTTACAGCAGTGATCATGCTCCTATAACCATTTCCTTTCCTAGTCTTACTCCTTCTTCTGTTCAACCTTCATTCTTATTACAAAAATACCGTTTAAACGCAGCTGATTGGGACTCCTTCTGTCAACATACGAAAGAAAGCAGTCAAAGTCTTCCTCCGTTAACTCCTCAAAATGTCATCGACTGCTACAATAGTTTCTGTGGCTGCCTGGATTCAGCTGCGGCTGTTAGCATACCGCTTAAAAACACCAGCAAAAAAGTCCCATCTCCACCTTGGTGGGATTCAGACTGTTCGAGAGCCGTCAAGGACAGAAACCAAGCCGAAACCGCTTTTACAAACTCTATGACTATGGACAACTTCATCAACTTCCGCAAGATTCAGGCCAGGTGTAAAAGATTATTGTCCGAGAAAAAGCGTAACGGCTGGCATAATTTCTGCAAATCCATCTCTCCATCCACCCACCCGTCAACGGTGTGGCGCAACGTTAGAAGATTTCGAACGGGCTTTGTGTCCTCTCCACCTGCAACATCTAACTTTGACTCTTGGTCTGACGATTTTTTGGATAAGTTAGCACCCCCATACACTCCAGCGCCAAACGAATTCCCAATGAGTGTTTGGTTTCCAGAATCCGATGATCCCATGACGCGTCCATTCACTGTTTCGGAATTGAATACAGTCCTGGCAAATTTACCCGATACCGCGCCCGGTATGGATGGCATATCCTACAGCTTTATACGGTATGCATCGAAAGAAGCCCAGCTCTACTTTCTGGGTTTAATAAACTATTTCTTTTCTTCATGTTCTTGTCCCGAATCATGGAAAGAGCACATAATAATTCCTCTTCTCAAGCCCAATAAAGACCCCACATTAGGGGCGTCTTATAGACCAATTGCTTTGTCGTCTGCGTTGTGCAAAGTTATGGAACATTTAATTAAGAATAGGCTAGACTGGTTTGTGGAAAATGGGCAGATTCTGTCTCAAACCCAATTAGGTTTCAGGAAAGGTAAAGGAACAACAGACAGTCACTCCATTTTGTACACTGACATTCGCTTGGCTTTTTCCCGGAATGAGTCTGTAGTTGCAGCCTTCCTTGATGTGTCCTCTGCGTATGATAATGTTCTAATTTCGGTACTCAGGAGTAAATTACTAAATCTGAGTATTCCTGCTAAATTGGTGCACTTCATCTGCAATTTGCTGGTCCCCCGTAAGATCAATTTGTTGTTGGACGGTCAAATTCAGACTCCCAGAGTTGTTTGGAGAGGCTTGCCTCAGGGTTCAGTCTTAAGTCCACTACTATTCAATCTATATTCATGCGACCTTTCTTCATCAATAGGCAATACTAGCAGAATCCTGCAATATGCAGATGACATATGTGTTTACAGTAGTAATAAATGCATCCCGGATGCGGCTGCTTCTTTGGACTCTTCCCTGAACTCCATCGGTTCGTGGTTAGTTCGCCATGGCTTGGAACTGTCCCCGAGTAAGAGTGTCGCCGTAGTGTTCACTAGGTCTCGTCAAATTCCTGACTTACAAATTAGTTATAATGGACAACCTATTCCCATTCAAAACAAGGCAAAATTTCTAGGTTTAACCCTGGACACACATTTGACTGGTAAATTCCACATAGATAACACGGTGAAGAAGTGTGAGAGAATGCTGAATGTTCTAAGATGCTTGTCTGGGTCATGGTGGGGTGCCCACCCATACTCTCAAAAGCTTTTGTACAATGCACTTATAAGAAGTAATATTGACTTTGCCTCTTTCGTTCTTGAACCTTGTAGTAAAGCCGCATTGAAAAAACTAGACTCTATTCAAGCAAAGGCTCTGCGCATAGTTACTGGTGCTATGAAATCATCCCCAATACAGGGCCTTCAAGTGGAATGCTTTGAGCCACCATTAAATCTACGCCGCCAGTATCTTTCAGATCGGTATATTTTCAGATTAGCTCAAACCAGCTCGCATCCGCTATTACAAAAATTAGATGAATTGTCTCGATTAACTACTACGAGCAGGTATTGGACTCACAAAAAGAAGCCTCTTTTGGTCACCAGCCATAATCGCCTTAAAGATTTAGAAGCTCATTTATATAATAGTGACAAACTCCCAGTATATAACACTTCTTATGAAGCGCTTTGCCACACCTCTGATGTGGTGATCAACATTGGCATCCACAAGGATACTGCCCATGCCAACATAAAGTTTTTAGAAGTTGTCAATTCTAGATGGCCTAATTGGCACCATCTCTACACAGATGCTTCCAAAACGCATGATGATGGGGAAGTGGGCTGTGCCTTCACTTCTTTGGTTCCCAACCACTCGGAGAAACAAAAACTCCCTCCGGAAGCGTCAGTGTTCACAGGCGAATGCTTAGCTATACTGACCGCGTTAATGTATATTGCAAACAACAACCTTAGCCCTTCCCTGGTGTTTACAGACTCGCTCAGTGCACTGCAGGCCTTGTCACAAAATCCTCTTAAAAATTGTTCCCGTAACATCATAATCTGCAAAATAAAGGAGATGCTGTACTTATGTCACATATCCAACATTATAGTAACTTTGGTATGGATCCCAAGCCATACAGGCATCAGAGGTAATGAATTAGCAGACTATCTAGCCAAAGAGGCGGTGTCTGATGGTGACCGCAAGTATTATCAAAATTTTTCACAGGATCTAATTAACTTACCATCTAAATACCTCAATTCTGAGTGGAAAAGTAAATGGACGTCTTCTACGTATCAGTATTCCAGCATTCAGCCCACAATAAGATCCCCTCCGTGGTTCTTCGACAGAGAGTGGCGGCGGCTCGACAAAAGGGTTACAAGCGTCATAATACGCCTCCGTCTGGGACACACGTGTTCGCCGGTTAGACTGCATAAATTTAAATTAAGAGACAGTCCTCTATGTGACTGTGGATTGGAGGATGGAACGGTAGATCATATTTTCTTTGCCTGCCCTCTTAACAATAAATGTCCCCCTCTTTATAACTTGTTAACAGATTCTAACAATGATGCCAACCTTTACTTCCCTTTAAATCTCAATTATCTTTTGACCTTCCCTTCTAAACAATTTACTTACGCTCTTGCCTATTTTATTCAGGTTAATAACATAAAACTGTAAGTTTTTTTTTTTTTTGTTTTTCTCTTTTTATTATTATTATTGTATATTATCGTTAGATGCTTATTGGGTATTTAGGTTTGAAAATACTGTGTTGTGATGTCCTGTGTTGTCTTTGTTACAGATTTTCCGCAACAAAATTTTTGTTACGGGTATCTACCTACCCCCTGTAAATAACGTGATTCGCCGATTACTTGAGACTGGCTAAATTGCTTCATAGCAGAAGCCAAAAAAAAAAAAAAAAAAAAAAAAAAAAACTCTAATTTGGGGCCGCATTAGAAAAAAACTAAAAGAAAACGAGATGATAACATTTTAATTCTATGTGTTACAATTGTCACCCCTAGAGTTTGCCGCGAGTTGCACAATAGTTACCGATCACTACTAATAATTAAGAACTAGTGGGTATATCTGTTTCGTAAGTCGACTTTCATTCATTAAACATAACATAATAAGGTATGAACAAACGACTTAATTCCTTTCAGGGTAGATCGGTAACATAGTTACGAATACGAACTAGCTTTAACAAACATAAATAATGCATTGCATTGCGTAGTCATATCAAATTATCAACGTAACATCACTGTAATCAGTGGCGTAAGTACATATCGTGGCAAAATCTTATAGTGGGGCCATCGAATAATCAAAGTCAGAATAAGTCTAAATGCGTGTCAAAAAGCTCGTTTTTGCAAAACTAAAGGTAAGGATTCAGACCCAGAGCCCTGGCATTTAATTTTGCAATTTCTGCAAGCAAAAGTTACGCCATCACGATTTAGTGGAGTTCCTGAAGGTTTTTACTGCGGAACCCGTCAAAACTACTCCGATTTAGTTTTTTTTTTAAATGAAGGTTAAAAATTTACGCTTTTTTTTGTATAGAAATCTTTGAGCCAGTGTAACTTTGAAACTATATAACATAACGGAAATCTGATAAACCACAGACAAATAATAGTTTCTGAATCGTGTTTAAAAAAATCATTAAATTTATTTGGTTAATATTCAAAATAGAATCAAACTTCGTTTGTATGGAGCGCACTCATCAAAATGTTTATTCGTTAGCCAATCTCAATTAAAATTGCCTCAATGTAAAGAGAATGTCCTGTTCTTACATGAATTCGCAAGTTGTGAAGCATTTTTTCTTAAAATTTGTATTTTTTGGGCTACAATTTTTTACTTGTCAATTTTTAAACTATAGAGGTTGTAGTATTTTACATTACAGACGTTTTAAAAAAAAAATCATGAAAATCGTACTAGTTTTGACCGGTTCCGAAGCAATAGAACTTTTTAAAGTTACAGGTACTTGGTTAATTATCTATTATTGAGATTACTCTAAACTATGCTAAGCTTAACAGCTTGTAAGTGTTAACTTGAAATTGCGTGTGAAAGTGAACAGCCAGTGGCGTGTCAATTTAACACGAGCTCTTACGACATCCGTAGTAAACCTACGACGAGTCTTACGACGACTCTTCTGTCCATTCTTGTTACCAAATTGACAAATGTACATTAAACGATGTGACAATGTAATATTGCTAAGCGATACGAGCGTGTGTCTCACGAACGTAAGTAAATGGATATGATAATGTTTCCGTATTCTATTATTCTTGTTAAGAACGGCTATTGTATTAAAAAAAAAACTCTTTTTAGTTGTATTACACTTACTGTGGTACCTACTATATTATATCAAGCGGTTTATCACATTTAACAGTTGTATGGACGTAACACAGGTATCTTTGTTGCGGCCGCTGGTTGTGGTAATCCAATTAAAGAAATTGTCAAAGTGTAAAAACATATTAAACTTTTTATTTTTCCGCCTGTTCGAAACAATGTAAAATGAAACTAAAACGGTTTAATTAATTGCTATATTTTTTTATTCAAAGCCCGTGGGCAGAAATAATACTCGTAACGTAATACAATATCATACTATTTGACAACATGACATTTACAAAAGTAGCCGATGGCCTCATTTGAACAAGAAGTCAGAAACGTTTTCCATTAAGCTTGAATGCGTCTATTAGTGCGAAATCAGTTTACAAGGTTCCAACGATATTTTGAATAATGAATGTGCTAATCTATCTCTGTCTGTGTTGCAATAACTGTTCGGGAACTAATCGTTTAGATATTATATTGCAAAATAGAATTTAAATGTGGCAGCTTTGCATCGCATTGCTGTCTGCCCATATTTTATTTGTTAGAATTCTACAGAGTATGGTTGGCAAGTGGAGCTTTTATTTTGAAAATATTTCCCTAGCTCTGGAATGTGTCTTTTCTTTTGTCCTAGACTCTTTAAGAATTTCACAGGGCTTATGAACACAGTAAAATTAAGCTGAAAAATGCCATTCTGGAGAAATAATTCCCTGAGTTATGGAACTTTTTTTAAACGTTCCTTTGATACGTAAGATTGAAGAAAAAAAAGTCCTGGTGAGGGGGGCGAGCTCGAGGAAGGAGGTTGCTCTATAGGTGACTTTTTTCAGTCTTCAATCAAATTTTCAATCTGTAAGTCGTATCGAAATATTTTGTATGGACAAATGAAACCTGAAAAAAATTCCTACAAAACTAGTACCTACAGTACCTAGTATCGTTCCTCGAGCACACTTTTTTTTATTAAAATTTTGTTTAACAACATAAGCATAAGCATATGCGCATGACTATATTCCCGGAGGGGGTAGTCAGAGATATTCTGAAACTACAGAACATCCACGTTTCACTAGTAGTACCGAAACTGTCCAGTGTGACGGGTCAACATTTTCAATTAAATCCGAGAAATTGCTGTCCCCACCTCTATTTCAAAAAATATAGCCGTATAAGATCTAGATGGAGGGAAAATTATCAGGGTGGCTCTAACTTGGATAGTTTTTTTCTATACCCAAAAAACTAACACCAGTGACCAGTGTAAAATTATCTTCAGTTAGTATGTGACCACATACTAAGTAAGTGTCAATTTATAGTGGTTTCATAAATAACCCATGTTAAACAACTGGTAGTACGTTACACGAGTCCCGACTCGTACTTGCCCGGTTTTTTTTTTCTTCAATCTTACGTACCAAAGGAACGTTTAAACGTTTAAAAGTTCCATAACTCCAGAATTTTTTTCTTCTGATTTATCTTATTTTACTGGTTTATGTTAACACGAACGAATTTCGGAACCAGCTACTTTTTTTACATTGAAAAAACCTGCAATATATTTAGAAATGGTCGTCAAATAGTAAATCGTAACTCGTGTTAAACAGTGTCGTAGGTACCTGCATAACAATAACCGTCGATTCATTTTAAGTTTTATTTTAGTTTGTAGTTTTATAAAAAACATTGTTGTCAACAGGGACACCAGTGCTCCAACGGCACCAACTGTACTTCTCAAACGCACCAAACATCACAAAGGCAGCATCTACTGTCTCGCGTGGAGCCCCGCGGGAGACCTCCTCGCCACCGGCTCCAACGACAAAACGGTCAAGATGATGAGGTTCAATAGTCACACCTGCAATCTTGAGGGACAGGAGGTCAGTTACGAGGTGGAACTTGACATGACGGTTCCCGCTAATATAAAATTTTCAGAATATTAGGTACTGACTACTGATATTTTTATTGTTTTAACGGAAGAAGAAGAATATTACCTACTAGTAAATCAAAAAAATGCTTCATTGCCAATTACTTTAAAAAAACATACGAGAAATGGAAAAACATGTAGCAAATGCCAAACAGAATCACTGGCAACAGGACAGAGACTCGGCTAATCCGCCTACAGTCATTGACTTCCAGAAGTCTTACTAAACCGTTGAAATCGGCCATACACATTCTTATTTTGAACAGATAGTTGTTATCTCTACTTTTCCTAAATAATTACCAACCTATATTCGTCAAAAGCAAAACCCACCATACTATCTGTTACATCATAGTATTGTGATTGTGTAATTCCTACGACTACCGAACACAACACCAAATCGAAATGAGAGCGATTAAATCAATTTGGATAAATTGATCAGTTTGTTAAGAGTTGTCGATCACCATCGCATCGGCCGTACGACCTCCTTGTTCGAGGGCTTGTAAACGTGGGAACAGTTTATTTCGTTCGCTTCGCGTCAATCCACTTCTTCAATTAATTAACGTTTAACAAATATATTTGATCGGCTAAATATATGCATTGAATGTGGCCTTTGTAGTTTTAGATTGATGTTTTTCATGGGTTACGTACGCATGGTTTACAGGAAGTGTCAATACGTAATCTAATAATTCATAAATACTTTATATTTATGACAAGTGTAAATATTTTACATATCTTATCCAAAATCAACCTTCAGATGCCGATATGAGGCCTACGTTCATAGAAAAAGCAATCAATTTTTATTCTATAACACGATTTTGTTTCATCGGCTTATAGAGATTGTTCGTAATGCTCGGATCTGTACAAATTGGTTGTTAATATTAGGTACTTATGTCAGGACGCGTTCGTATCTGGATTTATTTTCCATTAGAGTTACTTTACTACGTGTAACACTCGTAATTGTGGTCTATGAATACGATGCTTTAAAACATTATGAGTGTAATACCTACACAGATCCTGAAAACCGTATAGAATCAATAACAGTTGATCTGTTATTGATTCTATTTTAAAATAAAATATCTCGTATAGAAAAGTGACTTTATATTTCTTGTTTAATGTAAAAAATTACAAGAATTTCTTCGTGATAGACGTCGACTGATGGAGAAAGCACTTTTTTAAGTGGTGTTCATAAATTATGCTCATATTTTTCCATTTATAAACGGTAACACAATTGTTATCTAAGATTTCTTTCGCACTTAGTTTATTTTATACTGTTTCGCTGCGTTGTTTTCTCGCTGTGGCTCTAGTTAGACCCTCAGAGTCAGGATGACAACTATATTAGTCTCTTCAATTACATGAATCGAACGTACCACGACAATGAACGTCTTCTAAACTCAGTATCTATACAGCGGATAATGTCTCTGATGTATTGAGGTCGAGAGACGTAGAGTTAAACCTATTATTGGCTTTACCATAAGCAATTGGTGAGTGCTCCCGGGGAATGTGTTATGGTAGAGCGGCTCAATTATATTCGCAATACAGATATTTTCTCAATCTATACAGAGTGTAAGGAAAATTATCATTAACCTGTAAACCACATACTCTACCCATAAAAAAAGTTGTGGTTCGCACGCGGTCCTATCATGATTCAGTTCCGATTGCGATTGCTCTCCTAAGGCTTTCGTAATAACATTTAGGATACTAATGCAAGTTTGACCTGCAGGTGGAGCTAGCCATGCACGACGGCACGGTCCGCGATGTCTGCTTCATCGAGGATACGTCCAACAAGACCAGTCTGCTCGTCAGCGGCGGTGCAGGGGACTGTAAAATATACGTCACGGACTGCGCCACGGGGAAAACATTCCAGGTATACATACATACCTAAGTACTAGGTGTTATTTATAGTCGCTGGCAAACAGCTTGGCAAAAACCTTAGCGCAGAGCAACATTTGTAGGCGAAAGCGCTACTGGGTACACCCCTCACCCCCTCCCCATTGGTCAAGATGTTTGTTGCGTAGTATAAAGGGTGTTAGGGTAAACAGTTGCATTACTTTGAGGAGTGATTGTACCGATGATACTGAACAACTTTCCCAAAGGAACAAAGAGAAATAGGCAAAAAAAATATCAACTTTTCATAGATTAAATTTAGTATGGAAGACTTTCCATCCCCAATTTTCCTAAAAACAATTTTTCTAATTTCCTATAGGTTTCTTAGGGAACGCTGTTCAGTATCATGGGTACAATCACCGCTTAAAGTAATGCAACTGTTTACCCTAACAACAGGGTGTTAGGCTAAACAGTTTATTACCTCTTTTTTTTCTTTTTTATTTGTACTAATGAGATTATCGATAGCATCATATTTATCGAGCGGACTAGGTTTTTGTCGAATACCTGTATACAAACAACGGTATAATATACAAACCATGTATTATTGATGTTATTTATCTTTATTTATAGTAAGGTTTTGCTTTTCTTTTTCATTGCGACAACACAATTCAAAGTCTTTGCAACGTACCATTATGTTAAAATTCATTCATTTTAATTGGAATTGTTCTATTAATTATAGTTTGTCATGTGGCTTAATTACGGCCATATTACGGCATTAATTTAGTTAAAATATTATTTTGGTGTCCAGTTTTCTTCATGAACTTATTGTTTCTGTTGCTACTACTGTTTGGGCCTGAAATAAACAGTTTTAATATTCGTTCATCATTAAGCTGCATTTTGATAACAGTTTAATTAAGAACTCGATTATTCGACTATTCAATTCGACAAACGCACTGACAACATGATAATTCTGCTGTCTAAAATACAAAAATATTTAGTGTACGAACGAAAATGTTCTATAAATATTCATGAAATGCACGCTGCAAAACGTATTCAAAACATTTCCAATTTCATGTATGACGCATGCAGGCGTGCATTGACAGGGCTGCGTTCACAACCTTTGGGTGTAGTTGTTTTTTCAACTCGCTCTTAAGGTGCGGAACGACCACGGCGTTTTTTCCACTCGCCATAAGGTACGGAACGACCACGGTTATTTTTCAACTCGCCATAGGGTACGGAACGACCACGGTGTTTTTTCAACTCGCCATACGGTACGGAACGACCACGGCGTTTTTTTTCAACTCGCCATAAGGTACGGAACGACCACTGTATTTTTTCAACTCGCCATAAGGTACGGAACGATCACGGTTTTTTTATAACCTCAGGGCTTTCATAATTTCCAAATACAATAAAAAAACTCATCTTCCATGTTAGCGAATCTAAAAGGGAATAAAAATAATTTGAAAAACAAACTTTTATTCAAAACGAGCGAAAAGTCAAGTAACCACAGATAATCGAAACGTCAGAGTGTTTTTAAACCATCGAATTAGAAATGAGATGGTTAAAAGTTGCAACCCGTCAGAGGTTCGGAACGGTTGAGTTGTGACAACCGAGTTGCGAAGAGCGTTTTTCACCGAGGCTCTGAACGGCGTTAGTGCGAAAAGTTGCACTCGGGGTGCATCTCGGGTGTAGGTTCTGAACGCAGCCCAGTAAACTAATGGGTTGTTCGCAGGCACTGAGTGGTCACTCCGGTCACGTGCTCTCCCTCTACAACTGGGGAGGCGCCATGTTCGTGTCCGGGAGCCAGGACAAGAGCGTCCGCTTCTGGGACCTTCGTACGGGCGGCTGCGTCAACATCATCTCGCCGCCGGCAGGACACCCCAGCAAGGTACATAGTGGAGCCCCTGAAGGTTTTTACTTCGGAACTCGTTAAAACTACTCCGATTTCGATAAAAAAAATTGACTGTAGGTAATTTAAAATACTAAAACAGTTTATAAATTGACGCTTTTATTTTCGTTATAGAAATCTTTGAACCAGTGTAACTTTGAAACTATACAGGGTTATTTGTAATTCGACGTATTCCTTTCAGGACGTTAAGGGGAACCCCCATATGTGGGGGCGGAAATTAATAGTTTTCGAGATATTTGAAATTTAAGGTTTTTTTTCCAAAAACCCCATTTTTTCGCACTTTTTTTTTAATAAAAA
Organism: Agonopterix subpropinquella; assembly: GCA_922987775.1. Taxonomy (NCBI): domain Eukaryota; kingdom Metazoa; phylum Arthropoda; class Insecta; order Lepidoptera; family Depressariidae; genus Agonopterix; species Agonopterix subpropinquella. The sequence continues at coordinate 42,876,762 of OV277693.1, read as the reverse complement.
GAAATATGCTTATTCTATGGCGTCGATTTGAATTTCAATTCATAGCTAACACTTTTTCCGAGATTTTTTCATAAATCAATGTCCGATCATACTGAGCAATTAAAAATAAATCAATAACAATGACGGTTAATTTTTGAAAAAAAATTACAGTCTTGAAATTATGCGGTTTATCTCAAAAAATATTTATGAAAAAAGTGTGCGTTTTACTGAAATAACTTCCTCGTTTTGTTAGCTTTCTAAAAAGGTATAAATGTTTTAGAAAAAAATGGAATTACAATGTCAAAAAAGGTTTTTTACTTAGTACGTGATACGTAGAGGCAACATTCTCTTGGAGAAAAATTTTATGATTTTTTTTTTAGGTAATATTATTTATTTATTTAAATCTACACAACTTATTCAGAGTGAGCCCCTAGGCTACATGCAAGCACTTTCTTAGTTCATTTGTAGTTACTCTTGAAGTAAAAGTATAATCTCATTACCTCCGCTGCGTTTATTATGCGCTGCCTTAAGTCTTCTACGTTGTTTACTGGGGTTTGATAAACAAGGTCTTTCATTGTGTCCCCAGACATAAAAATTACATGAGACCAAGTCGGGGCTTCTTGCAGGCCAAGGAGTGGCTTTCCTCTACCAATCCCTAAAATGGTTACGTTGCTGGCCAGACTTGCAACTTATTCGAATAGATCGATTGGTAGAGGACGGCCAATTCATGGTCTGCAAGAAGCCCCGACTTGAATCCATGTAATTTTCATGTCTGGAGACACATGAAAGACCTTGTTTATCAAACCTCAGTAAACGACGTAGAAGACTTAAGGCAGCGCATAATAAACGCAGCGGAGGTAATGAGATTTTACCTTTACTTCAAGAGTAACCAAAAATGAACTAAGAAAGTGCTTGCGTCATTGTGTATGGAACCAAGGGGCTCACTCTGAGTAAGATGTGTAGATTTAAATTAATAAATAAAGTTATCTTAAAAAAAATCGTTAAATTTTTCTCTAGGAGAATGTTGCCTTACGTATCTCGTACTAAGTAAAAAACCTTTTTTGACATTGTAAATCCATTTTTTTTCTAAAACATTTATACCTTTTTAGAAAGCTAATAAAACGTGCAAGTTATTTCAGTAAAACGCACACTTTTTTTTATTACAATTTTTTTGAGATAAACCCCATGATTTCAAGACCTTGTAATTTTTTTTCAAAAATTAACCGTCATTGTTATTGATTTATTTTGAATTGCTCAGTATGATCGGACATTGATTTATGCAAGAATCTTCGAAAAAGTGTTAGCTATGAATTAAATGTCCGTGTGGTGTCGGCTAAGAATAGCACCATCCCATTTCTTCCTGTGGGTGTCGTAAAAGGCGACTAAGGGACCTTCCAGAAGATGGGCAGCAGCATCCTCTGCGTACGTATCCAGCCGAACTGCGATCGCCAACCCGCCTGCCAAGCGTGGCGATTATGGCAAAACCCCCCAACATGGCAAGTACGCCCTTAACACGGCCCCCAGTCCCCGGCGGCCCCGCTATTCCTGGCTACGGTAGCGGTCAAGGTAACGGCGGGGCAGGGGGTGCGAAGAATCTCCGGAAGAGATCCGGCTACCACAACCGACAACAGCTGCACCTGGCAACGTTCAACACACGTTCACTGCGGACCGACGAGTCGCTCGCTATACTCGAGGAGGAACTGAGCAGGATACATTGGGATATTGTTGGATTATCTGAAGTCCGAAGAGAGGGAGAGGACTCGATAATCCTCAAATCCGGTAACCTGCTCTATTTCCGAGAGGGCGAACTAAAGTCCCAGCACGGTGTCGGGCTAATGGTCCATAAGTCTCTTGTGAACAACGTGGAGAAGATCGAAAGTGTGTCGAATAGGGTGGTGTACCTTATACTCAGAATAACCAAACGGTATTCGTTGAAGGTTATACAGGTATACGCCCCGACTTCAGAAGAGAAATACGCCGACGATGTAGAAACTATGTATGAGGATATCTCTAGAGCCATGCATAGTTCTAAAACACACTTCACGGTGGTCATGGGAGACTTCAACGCGAAACTGGGCAAACGAGACGGTGAAGAGATGCGAGTGGGAAAATTTGGGTATGGACGACGGAACAAACGGGGCCAACTGCTGGCTGGCTTCATGGAGAAGGAGGGACTCTATATGATGAACTCCTTCTTTAAGAAGCGGGAGCACAGAAAGTGGACCTGGTTGAGCCCGACCGGTACAAGAAATGAGATAGACCTCATCATGTCGACGAAGAAGCAAATATTCAATGATGTCTCTGTGTTAAACGCGTTTAAAACCGGAAGCGATCACCGTATGGTAAGAGGCACATTGAATCTTAATATCAAGCTCGAAAGATCTCGTCTGATGAAGTCTACGCTCCGTCCACTACCGATCCAGATCCAAAACCCCTGTAGTTTTCAGCTCGAACTCCAAAATCGTTTTGATTGCCTGGGGAGTAGCGTGGACGACTACAGCGATGGGTTTGTGGAAACTGTCCATGCGGTCGGGTCCAAGTTCTTTAAGACCCGTCGTACAAATAGAACCAAGAAAATCTCAGACCCTACTCTTAAGCTCATGGAGGAAAGGCGCGAGATGATTCTGCAGTCTTCAGATGATGCGAATAAATACCGGCAGCTCAATAGGCAGATTTCAAAGTCCGTGACTTGCGACCTGCGTCGGTTTAACACCGAGCGTATTAAGGAGGCTATAGAGCGGAACAAAGGCTCCAAAGTTTTCGCAAGGGATCTGTCTATTGGGCAAAGCCAGTTATCAAAGCTGAAGACTGAGGATGGCAGAATCGTATCGTCCAAGCCTGAGCTTCTGAGAGAGGTTGAGAAGTTCTATGGACAGTTATACACGTCAACACGAAGACCCGCTACAGATCTGGCTAACGACCCAAGAGCTAGATTGACCCGGCACTACACAGAAGATATTCCGGACGTCAGCCTGTACGAGATTAGTATGGCTCTCAAACAGCTAAAGAACAACAAGGCGCCGGGTGATGATGGGATTACGGCCGAGCTTCTGAAGGCGGGTGGAAAACCGGTCCTGAAGGCCCTTCAGAAGCTGTTCGATTCCGTCATACTCGAGGGCAAAACGCCGCAGGCATGGAACAGAAGTCTGGTGGTGCTCTTCTTCAAAAAGGGCGATAATGCCCTGTTGAAGAACTATAGGCCCATTTCCCTTCTTAGCCATGTCTACAAGCTGTTTTCGAGAGTCATTACGAACCGTCTCGCGCGCAGGTTTGACGATTTCCAGCCTCCCGAACAGGCCGGTTTCCGAAAGGGCTTTAGCACTGTGGACCACATACATACGCTTCGGCAAGTTATACAGAAGACTGAAGAGTATAACCTGCCCCTTTGCTTGGCGTACGTGGACTACGAGAAAGCCTTTGATTCGATCGAGACTTGGGCTGTACTGCAGTCTCTTCAGCGATGCCAAGTAGACTACCGGTACATCGAAGTGCTGAAATGCTTGTACAAAAACGCCACTATGTCAGTCCGACTACAGGACCAGAACTCGAAACCTATCCTACTGCAGCGAGGCGTGAGGCAGGGAGACGTTATATCTCCGAAACTGTTCACCGCAGCACTGGAAGATGTTTTCAAGGTTCTGGACTGGAAAGGGCTAGGCATCAACATAAACGGCGAGTACATCAGTCACCTTCGGTTCGCCGATGATATAGTCATCATGGCGGAGACTATGGAGGAGCTCAGTCAAATGCTCGATGATCTCAGCAGAGCCTCCGAACGAGTTGGTCTGAAAATGAACATGGACAAGACGAAGATCATGTCAAATGACCATGTTGTGCCCACTCCTGTAATGATCGGAAACTCTGCGCTCGAAGTTGTTGACCATTATGTTTACCTGGGACAAACTATTCAGTTAGGTAAGTCCAACTTCGAGAAAGAGATCAACCGTCGAATCCAACTCGGCTGGGCAGCGTTCGGGAAGCTACGTAGTATCTTCACGTCCCAAATACCGCAGTGTCTTAAAACGAAAGTCTTCGATCAGTGTGTGTTGCCAGTGATGACATATGGAACAGAGACGTGGTCGTTCACTCAAGGCCTCATAAAAAGGCTGAAAGTCACCCAAAGGGCAATGGAGAGGGCTATGCTCGGAGTTTCCCTGCGAGATCGAATCAGAAATGAAGAGATCCGCAGAAGAACCAGGGTAACTGACATAGCCCAAAGAGTTGCTAAACTTAAGTGGCAGTGGGCGGGGCACATTGCTCGCAGAACCGATGGCCGTTGGGGCCGAAAAGTTCTCGAGTGGCGACCGCGTACCGGAAGGCGCAGCGTGGGTAGGCCCCTCACACGGTGGACCGACGACCTGGTGAAGGCGGCGGGAAAGCGTTGGATGAGGGCAGCGCAGGACCGGTCGTTATGGCGATCCTTGGGGGAGGCCTATGTCCAGCAGTGGACGTCCTTCGGCTGAGATGATGATGATGATATGAATTAAAATTCAAATCGACGCATTAGAATAAGCATATTTTTTTTTATTTAAGAAAAAGTGCGAAAATATGGGGTTTTTGGTAAAAAACCTTAAATTCCAAATATCTCGAAAACTATTAATTTCCGACCCCAGATATGGGGGTTCACATAATTGCATTTAGGCTGCCCCTTAACGTCCTGAAAGGAATACGTCGAATTACAAATAACCCTGTATAACATAACGAAAATCTGACAAACCACAGACAAGGATATTAGTTTCTGGATCGTGATGAAATTTTTTTTTTAATTTATTAGGTAAATATTCAAAATAGAATCAAATTTCTTTTGTATGGACCGCGCTCATCAAGTTTATTCGTCAGCCAGTCTCAATTAAAATTGCCTCAGCGAAAAGAGAATGTCCTGTTCTTACGAATGAATTAAAGTTGTGAATAATTTTTTCTTAAAATAAATTTTTTGGGTTACAACTTTTTACGTGACTAAGAGCGTAAATTTTTTAACTATAAAGGTTGCAGTATTTTGGATTACGACCGTTTTAAAAAAAAATCATGAAAATCGGATTAGTTTGACCGGTTCCGAAACAATAGACTTTTTAAAGCTACAGGTACTCGATTATTAATTTAAATTAGCGAAGAGATTTGGACGTGCCGTGACGAAACGCAATCAGCTGATCGAACTGAAATATTTGAATTTAGTTTTTTTGCGAATTTTCCTTAGGCTTTTTGGGGAAAGTTGTTCAGTGTCCATTCCGTCACATCCGTCCGTCCATACAGTCACCATTTAAGTACTTCAACTGTTTACTATTTATACTTACACCCTGTCGAATAAGGCTACGTCGGTCGGAGTAACGAATAAACTTTCGCAATTTAACTATTCTAGGGCCAGCTATTTGTTTTGCGCAATAATGTCCACACATCGCATATAGATAACGGGCGCAACAAGTAATATTTGCGTGAATTGTTGGATGGGAACACAGATTACCCCCAATAGATACCGCATGATGAAAATTTTGTACACGCCCGAAGTCACCATTTTTGGCGGTAGGTGCGGGTAGCGGGGCACGAAACGACGCAACGTGATTGGCCATTTCAAGGTCGCACTAGTTCGAGCTCGCTCACTCGCGTTGCTTATATCAGTGCAAAACCATAGATGTGTGGCGCGCGTCGGCGGCCTTGTATGCGGTATCTATTGGGGGTAATCTGTGGATGGGACCGACATTCGCGTAGTAAAATTAACATTATAGCCTTTTTGACAAGGAACAAGCTCATCATAATTTCTGAACTGACTTGCCCAATGATTGCCACAGTGATCTATTTTGTGCAGCTCACATCATGTCGTCCACCTTATGCAGGAAAGGTGTAAGGTGTAACAAAACATGCTAGTAATACTTGGAAACCATTAAACTGAACTAATTTCACTATACAGCTTAGATCCCATAAATTCGAGTCTAGTAGGTACTGCAGTTTTGTATGAAATAACAGATTTTTATTATTTACGAGCTTTTACCCGCGACTTTGTCCGCATAAATTATATATCAGATTTTAAGTCAGATGATAAGCTATCAAACAAAAAAGTTTCATCAAAATCGGTTCAGTAGTTTTTGTGTGATACTCGAACAAACAAACACCCAAACAATCAAACAAACAAACAAACAAACAAACAAACAAACAAACATACAAAGAAACAAACAAACAAAAAAACAAACAGACAGACAAAAAATCCAAAAATTGGTTATTTCGAATCAGGGACATCTAAAAACCATATCGTAACCTTTTTTTTTGTTAATATCTTCAATGCACAGACACACTTCTGTTACAGTTTTATAATAGTTTAGATTTCTACATATTGGCTCCATAGTGAAAGTTGTTTAAGGGCTGAGCCTTATCTGGCAGCACGGAATCTCATTTTTTCACGCTCTATCCTAGCCTATCTATCCTAGAGAGAAAGATAGCGGGAATGCAACAGCACCGGCAGTGCTGTGCTCTCTCGCTCTTGCCAATGACGTGCCTGAGCGACAGAAAAGGATAGAGCGTGAAAAAATGCGATTCCGTGCTGCTATATGAGGCTCAACCCTAATTTGATGATCTGAATCACCCATGAAAATTTTCAAAAGTGTTAACATAAATATCTAAACTATTATAAAACTGTAACAGAAATGTGTCTGTACATTGAAGATATTTACAAAAAAAAATACGACATGGTTTTTACCTGTCCCCTACGAACCTGATTCCAAAACACTTTTTTTGTTTGATAGCTTATCATCTGACATAAAATCTGGTATACAGGGTGTAAAAAGACTACTCCCGAAAACTGAAACTATGGATTCAGACCATGATACCTAACACTTTGGCACTGAAATTTATTTTTTTTATTTTCACAAATTAAATTTTTTTTCGGGCCTTTATTTCTACAATTATGAACATTAAAGCCTACCAGTGACATAATGCAATACAATTTTAATTGTTAAACACAAGCATTTCGAAAATAGCAAAAATCCGTAATGTAAAACGCACTCATCAAACTCGTCGCCAAGCTACGGTCGCGCGCCACACAGCTGTAAGGTCACTGCCCGCTCACCCGAGCGATGTACGCTTTACATTGCGTGGCAAGATAAAGGAAAAATCACGAATAATTTTTTTAAATTTAAAAGGTTAGCGCCATTAATTTTTATATAGGTTCAGTGATATGTTCTTAAAGTTTTCGGGAGATGTCTTTTTACACCCTGTATAATTTATGCGGACGAAGTCGCGGGTAAAAGCTCGTCTAGTATAAACCAGTAAACTAGTGTATATTAAAGAAGTAAACGAACAGGGCTCAGCGGTGGCTTCGCTGGCAGTGGACCCCAGCGGCAGGTTGCTGGTGTGCGGGCACGACGACGGGTCGTGCGCGCTGCACGACGTGCGGGGGTCGCGCGCGCTGCAGCGCTTCACGCCGCACTCGGGCGACGTGCGCAGCGTGCGCTTCTCGCCCGGCGCCTACTATCTGCTCACAGCGGGCTACGACGGTCGCGTCGTGCTCACTGACCTGCAAGGTGAGTGTGACGCAGCACAGGGTCGCGACGTGCGCAGCGTGCGCTTTTCTCCTGTCCCGGCGACCTTTTATTAGCAGTCACCCATTGTTTATCTCTTGTGATCTTAAAGTCGGAATTCCAGATCTTAAAAGCTAAAGAATACTTAGGGTTGAACCTCATGTGGCAGCACCGCATCGCCTTTTTCTGTCGCTACATCTTTTTCTGTCATTCAGGAACGTCATTTGCTAGAGCAAATAAGATAGACGGAACGCGACAGCACCCCGCAGCACCGCCACGCGCGATCGCGTTCCGTCTATCTTATTTGCTCTAGCAAATGACGTTCCTGAGTGACGGAAAAGGATGGAGTGACAGAAAAAGGCGATGCGGTGCTGCCAGATGAAGTTCAACCCTTATAATATTGCCTATTACACCGTGACTATACGGATGGTGTAATGGTTACCACGCCGGACTGCCAAACTAGGGTCCTGGGATCGAATCCCGGGTCGGTCATGGATCATCATGGATGTTATGAGTTTGTGCGCTCGTTTTTGTATGATTTTATAACTAAAAGCCAAGTTGCGTCCTTGGGATCACTACAATGTAATGTAATGTTCCTGTAAGCGTAATTTATTTATTTTAACACTGCCCGCAATGAAAGCGCATGTGCTGTAAAAACCGCAACAAAATACGTTGAGTGGTTCTCCAGCTCCCGTTTTCAATAATTAATAATGTTCATTAATTAAATTTATGCTCTTTATGAATTAAACAAATGTCAATCATTCGCTCAATGTGTTACTGGTACCGATCTGGACTGTGTCACGACTTAAATTAACTAAATTTATTCCTGTCACTTTCTAAAATAAGATTAAGAAAAGAGACAAAACCAACAACTGACTTTAGTGCTGTCAAAGTGTTGTCAAGTTGTTGTGGTTTTCTGTCTCTTTTCTTAATCTTATTTTAGAACAGTGACAGGATTAAATTCGTTAAGATTAAGTCGGCACAGTCCGAATCGGTACCATTATAATACTTACCCTTTTAAAGTGATATTTATGTTTTCTTTTTACTTTAGTGTAAATAATACTTAAACTTAGCGTTTCTTATAATCATCATCATAGTAGTCGACCACACATTAGTCTCACACCTCAATGCTTACTATTAAACCTATTTATTTCTTTAGTTTGTGTTGCAAAGGAGAAACAATCAACCCACCAAAGTTTCATCGCAATTGGTCAAACGGTGTCGAAGTCAATAAATCTTAGATATACCAACATTCATTTTCATAAAATTATATAAATATCATCTATATTCTATACAATTAATCCAAAACTGAAAATACATTTCATAATTAACATTATAGTAGGGTAAACTCAGAATTTGAACGACATGCTTGTTCCGTAGGTGACCTGACATGCCCCCTGCCGAGCGTGCCAGTCGCCAGACATCCGGACAAAGTGATATCGGCGCGGTGGCACCCGGACGACTTCTCCTTCCTCTCCACATCGGCGGATAAGACCGCCGTGCTCTGGACCATTCCGCCTCTCTAACCCTTACCTGCTACAAACACCGGTTACAAATTTTCGTCGCTAAATCTTTAAGCTTCGCAGCGTAAGTCAGTTGTTTGGCTAAAGGGTATTTGGTATTAATACATCTCTTCGTAAGAGGGAAAATTGAGTTTGAAATCGATCGATCTGTTTTATAACGAAGACTAACCAATTTTTTTAAATAAACAAATAACAAAGTATATATCTCATAAATGGCAATAAAAGTAATAAGATAGGTACAGTCACCAGCAGATATATCGTAGCAAACAAGGTGGTCAAATATTTCTAAGCAGTTCTAATTTTCAATAATTTCTTTACTCATAGTCAATCAAAAATATAGGAATGCTGAGAACATCAAATATATCGACGCAGTCATGGTGGCCATAAACATCTGAACAGTTTCGGATAAAAAACCTTACTCCGTTGTTTTACATGTTAATTTTAAATAACATTGTAAAGAAATTATTGAAAATTCGCTGTTCACATATTTATGACAAAATACACGTTTAGATATAATTGGTAACATCTACTGTAAATAATTTAATGAAAATTAGCACTGCTCAGAAATATTTGGACACCTTGTTTGCTACGATATATCTGGTCGCGACTGTACATAAAATTTGTACGTCGTATAAAATTCGGGACGATTATTGTTTACACAATATTTTGTAGAGGTTCAGTTCAGGCGTTGCGAGCGACAGGCTTGTCCGTCATGTAGCCACGAAGCAATGGTATTATATTACCAATTACTTGAATTGTTGGAAATCCATCGTGGAGTATGGGGAGACATCAACTCAGCTTTATGTAAATAGACTGCGATTTATATAAATTATTGGGGCGTGATTCTGTTGAAATTATACAATCCCGATTGTTTTTAAGCAAATGCTTAAGAATGGCGGTCATTATCTCGTTTCTTAAATCTAAGGGAAACATAGGTTTTTGCTAGTCCGATTTCTATTGGTGCAGTCTAAACTAGAACCCCATTTCTTCTTAGAAATAAACACTCAATAGATAGAAAATTATACTTCATATTTGAAACGAATGTTTCGCTTCACTAGACGTGTATTGCGCTTTGTAACTTATTCTTCGTCTATTGACAAATTAAGTTTATTTGTTAGCACGATAGCATTAAAAATGTAAAAATTTCAATTGTGTTAAAAAGTCTTTCATTAATGTCGCATAGAAGCCGTCCTTAAGGCGTTAAATTCCAAATTCTCAAAATAGTTTATTATGATTATGACTTATGAGTAAAGGGTACTAAAATGGTATTTTCTACAAATGGACAAATCTCAAAAAATATAATAAAAGCTTAATTCTCAAACAGGCATACTATTAAAAATTGGAAATTTTGTTAATTTATGATTAAAAAATATACCACTTATTGAGTGTTGTTGGCCATTTTTACAATTGCGCTTGTAGAATTTGTTATTTCGGGAATTGACCTTTGTACCTTCATATGCTATTAAGATAGCTCTTAAGACTCATATGCAGCAAGATAATTTGAAATGTAACGCCTGAAAACATGCATCTTATAGCCTAAATAATATGAATATAAATATGTTTGCGTTATTTCGCACACACACAGAAGAATCAGCACATTAATCGAATAAACAAACCAAATTTTTTGAATTTAATTAAATTGCATTATGCCGAAAGGAAATATTCAAATTTTTCGAAATGAATAGCTTTAAATTAAAATATTTTGTTTACTTTATTTTAACTTAGTTATTGAGCTAACGTAACATTATTTTGTATTGTTGTCACAAGAGTACGTTGGATTTAAGTATGTGATAGATCAATTATTTTATTGTCATCCATTTCATGTAATTATTTAGTTATTTTAATATTATATTTACGTTGACTCGGTTTCGACAAGGAAATTAACAATCGCGCACGCATTGCTATTGCTATAAGCGAAATCACATGTCGGCCGTAAGAATTTTTTTAACAATACCAATTTAATCGAAATATGGAGGACAATGTATAAGCGGACTTCAGCCCGTGTGTACGGCGCAACGTTAGTATTCATTATTATAGAACCTTTCAGTGGTGTAATTAATTAATCATTAATTAATCTTAAAGATTAAAGCGTTACTTAAAATACTTGTATTGCAATCTAATTGTGAGGACTTGGCACAAATATAGATAATAATATTGCTGTTATTAATGGGATGGAAGCTAAATTATTTGAATGTATTATGAATTCAGACAAGTACTTACATTAAGTAGTGTTTGACTTCTATATCTTATTTTTAATTAAAAATTAAATATCGATTTGTGCTTAAAAGTGCACTCTACAATGTGGTTATTCTATTGAAATTATATATATTTTATATGTACTAAATTGTGTACTGAACAAATATTTTATGTGAAATATTGTAACTATTAACATGATTATAATTCATCAGCACCATGTTTAATTACTCGGCTCTTAACAAAACTATCAGAAATTAACTGTAACGAGATCTTTATTAAACCGAATTTCGTTAACAAGTGTATCCATTATATTTTAAGAAATATAATCGTATTATTTACAAAATAGACTTTCATTTACACAATACTTTTGTTCTTCGCCGGTTTATTTATGGAGATTTCTGTTTTTTTTTTTAAATATAATTTACTAACTTATATGTGCACACAATGTCCGCACAAATTGTATACCAGATTTGAAGTCAAATCATAAGCTATGAAACAAAAACAAGTTTCATCAAAATCGGTTGTCTGATCAAGTTTCAGTAAACGAAACCATCCTTGTGGGGTACCCACATTTACATTTAACTCGGCGGTTCACCAGCAAATAGGGAACCGCCGATCTGTATAAATATGGGAGCAATTTCCATAGTATATCAGTACGCACCGATACTCAAAACCTTTCACTGCAATTGGCCTAGCCACCAAAGCAACCCTCACACTCGCCGCACTAGCGATCACGTCGGGGTACCACTTTAGAGAGGAGATGTGTTTTATTTTTTTTATTTTATTATTTTATTATTCTTAGGAAGATTTACAGCTTTGATTACATACTAAACACAACTTTAAATAACTGTAAGCTAATTACAAATCTCCACCTATAAATTTCCTATTTTTTTTTTTTTTTCAAAAAACGTGCTTGGTGGTTAGTGTAGTTACAACCAAAATTGTGTTACCTTAAAAATTAACTTAAAAATTAACAATGTGAGAATCAAAATATGCAGTCGCAGTCGGAAAAACAGCTAGCTATTTAAAATAGCCATTCGCTATACTAGTTTTAATGGATTTTGCACTAGAACAAAATAAGTCTATGTTGTAAACAGTCGATGTTGTTCCACTGTTCCAGTGTTGTTCCACTGTTCCAAACAAACAAATTATAATAGTACCTATACTATAGATTAAGAGAATATACATTTTTATTTCAGTGTGTACAATAAGGGTCAGCGCACACCCAGCGTAAATCTGCTCGCGCATGCTCGAGCATGTTCTTTGCAGTCGCGCACACCTAGCGGCAAAATCCGCCGGCGGCAGAGGCGAAATCCGCCGGCGGCAGCGGCGGATGCTCGAGCATGCGCGAGCATGCTCGCGCGTGTTCGAACAGTCTCGCGGATGCTCCCGTGTTGCTACAGTTGACAATGAATTTTGCAGTTGTGTTTACAATATTTTAAAGTAAAGACGTGCGAAGAGTAATTTTAAAGTATGGTGGACTGGGATTTGGTAATTATTGGGTTACTAGCAGAGGAAGAGGAGCAAGAAGAGCACATCAATAAAATGAAAAGAGGACGACACAAAATTGAAAGAAGAATATGGGCTGAAGCAACCTGGCAAGAAAGATGTACATTTGGGGAATACCACACCCTGTGCTACGGTTTAAAGTTCAAGGGACAGTTATTTTATGAGTAAGTACTATAAAATGGAATATGAACAATTTGAAAACCTACTAAATCTGCTTCGACCTTTGAGATTTTCATTGTATTTTCAAAAAGAGTTAGATTATTATATATTTTCTGTACTAAATTGCCCTTTTCGGGCTAAAGTAGTTAAAAAATATGCTAGATTTAGTCCGAAACCGGCAGAGGTGGCAACACTTACGACGGATCGCAAGCATCGACACGGGCGTATGCTCGAACATGCTCGAGCATGCGCGAGCATGCGCGAGCATGCTCGCGACTGCTCGCGTCGCCGCGAGGAGCATACGCGAGCATACTCGAACAGACGCTGAAGGGATTTAATCACTTGCAAGCTATTTTCGACTTTATTTCAATGGGAATAGAGTTCATTATCAATTGAATCAATGAAATCTGCTCGCGCATGCTCGAACAGTTTTACGCTAGGTGTGCGCTGACCCTAAAGTGTTAAATAAATGCGTCTTATTCGTTGCAGTGTTGAAATCGAAGTTTTTAAACGGTTTACCAATTCCACATAAATCATCGTGTGACTTCTATTTCCCTTTTCATGTGCAACCCGACAAGACGCTACCGGGATTGTGTAGGTCACTTTTAGTTCGATAGATAATAAAGTATGGGATACCTACAGGATAGGAAGAGGATAGGGTTGATTCCCAGAAGTACCTTTTGACAGTTCCTTTGAAGGTACAGTCACCAGCAGATATATCGTAGCAAACAAGGTGATCAAATATTTCTAAGCAGTTCTATTTTTCAATAACCAGTCAAAAATATAGGAACGCGTAGAACATCAAATATATCTACGCAGTCAAGGTGGTCATAAACATCTGAACAGTTTCGGAAAAAAACCTTACTCCGTTGTTTTACATTTTAATTTTAAATAACATTGTAAAGAAATTATTGAACATTTGCTGTTCAGATATGACAAAATACACGTTTAGATATAATTGGTAACATTTACTGTAAAGAATTCAATGAAAATTAGCACTGCTCAGAAATATTTGGACACCTTGTATGCTACGATATATCTGTTGGCGACTGTACTATTGGGACATTTTATTCCCATTAGTTCCTCTGCCAAATCCCAAAGGAACTACTAGGACTTAATTTTGTCCCTTTAACCCAATATACGCGACTCTACGGGAAGTACTCAAACACTTGGTGATTTTGATAATAAACTTCTTCATTGATAATTTGAAATACGAATGACAAAATAATAATCTCGACAAATAATGAATAATTTACTTTGACATTTTTTTTTTTACTTTTTTTTTTTTAGTACAGAGGCACAATATAAGGCGGACTCAATGTGCGGAATACAATTTTACACACACGAGATCCCGGGAAATAAACAAATTTGAAACTTTGACATTTGTCATAAATAAAACTTTTTTTATTAAAAAATAAAAAAAAAACAAAAAAATTTGTTATACAAAACTAACGTAAAAAAAAAATTAAAAATAAGTGTAAAGTATAGTTTTTATAAATTTTTAGTTAATTTTTTTTTAATAAAAAAATTTTTATTTATGACAAAAGTCAAAGTAAATTATTCATTATTTGCCGAGATTATTATTTTGTTATTCGTATTTCAAATTATCAATGAACAGGTTTATTATTAAAATCGCCAAGCCTAGGGAGTATTATATTCCTTGTCGCCAAGTGTTTGAGTACTTCCCTGTAGCAGAGGAACTAATGGGAATAAAATGTCCCATTAGTACCTTCAAAGGAGTTATTTTAATTTACTTTGACAGTTGTCAAAAGTTACTTTGAGCAAGTAATCACTACGTTTTAAATGAATCCAGGGTAGTCACCCTGTGGTCCTATTGAATTTTCCTTATATTCCAGTAAAATTAAGCTGAAATCTAAGGCTGAAATATACCATCCTGGAGAAGTAATTTCCGGAGTTTTGAAACTTTTTTTAAACGTTCCTTTGGTACGTAATATTGAAGAAAAAAAAAGTCCTGGTGAGGGGGGGGGGGGAGCTCTAAAGGAGACTTTTTTCAGTTTTTCGCTTATTTCTCGAAATCTTCAAGTCATATCGAAATGTTTTGTATGGACAAATTAAATCGGACAATATTCCTACAAAATAAATGATATGAATTTTTGTCATAGGACTTAACCTTTGAGGGCTACGGGGCCGAGAAAGTAACAGCATTTCAAAAATTATGAAATTTGTATGGCGACCCTTCCTCGAGCTCACCAGGACTTTTTTTTTCTTCAATATTACGTACCAAAGGAACGTGTAAAAGAAGTTCCAAAACTCCGGAAATTATTTCTTCTGATTTATCTAATTTTACTGGGTTATTATGTTCCTTTGGGAAGTTGTTTAGTATCATTAGTAGGTAAAATCACCCATTAAAGTAATTCAACTGTCTACCCAAACACCCTGTATTTTTGGACCAAAATTAACTCTATGTAGTCTATGTACTCTTGTTTTCAGAATAAGTGTACCTAATGAATAGGTACTCTAAAAACAAGGGTACCAAAATTTTGGACATCGAGGTTTTTCGATAAATAAGCGCTAAAATTATATGTATGACTCAAAAATAGGAAATTGTTAAGTAGGTATAATAGGCCTAATCTCGTGAGATACGAGAGACGTTTAAGAAGAACATAATTTTTCTAACTTTTAACAATGCAGTTCATTACAGTGCTGCAGCGTCGAATGACGCATTGCGCTAACACATAATCCTGAATATTTTAAACAGAGTCCTTTCTAATATGCTGACGAACCGAACAACTTTCTCTATGGAACTAACATCAAAATGTCGCAACAAAATCTGCTGTTCCATAGAAAACTGCAAACCTATTCGACCCAAAAACCTGTTATACTTTTTGCGCTTTCTATTTTTATACATCCCCTAGTTAAAGTTGTTCAGTTTGAGGGTCTGAAGCAAGAACCTATACAACGTGTTAATGAATTAACGCAAAACCTCATACACCCCAACTGATTTATATCAAAATAATTAGATTGACACAATAATTTCATTATTTTTGTAGTTAAAATTGAAAGTTATTCGCATTTTAAGTTTTGAGGCAAAAATGATTTTTCATCATTTCAGCAATGAATGAAAGCGCTAACGTACTCGTGGATACATTTTAATAATCTTGTTTTGGTAGTAAGTAGGGTGGGTGTGCCCGTGGGGTGGGTTGACATCGGGTTCAGTAAATATAAAATTTTACAAAAAAATAATTTAATATTTTGAAAAAATTTACCCATGTTGAAACCATGATAATTCGATTCGGCTCTCGATTCTAAACAAACTACTTTCTAGTTTTGCGTTAATTCATTAACACGTTGTATATGTAACGCATTTAAGATTACTTACACCCTGTATAGGTACAAGGTATAACAAAACATAGGTAGTAATTAAAACGTAGTGATTATATTATCTTTGGTAGTAATATTTAATAAGGTGGGTTAGATTAGACTATCAAACTGAACAACTTTCACTATGGAGACAAGACAAAGTGG
Organism: Agonopterix subpropinquella; assembly: GCA_922987775.1. NCBI lineage: Eukaryota > Metazoa > Arthropoda > Insecta > Lepidoptera > Depressariidae > Agonopterix > Agonopterix subpropinquella. The sequence continues at coordinate 42,860,405 of OV277693.1, read as the reverse complement.
GTCGAGTAGTAGGTAAGTACTACCATAGAGTAAATAAATTATACACAAGTACTACTGAAGTTTTGTATGGAACACCAGATTTTGATACAGAGAATGTATGGAAACATTTGGGTCGAGTAGCATTGTTTATGAAACAATTTTTTTTAGATCCTTATAATAAATTACCTTTCTGCGTTTTTATTTGATACTAGCGGCGCCCGCGACTTCGTACGCGCGGACCACTGACTTTAAATAAGTACTCATAACTTTTCATTGAATGAACCGATTGCGATGAAATAATAATCCAAACTAAGCCTTATGCTTTTGTGAAAACCCCATCCAAATCGGTTTATAAGTTTTTAAGTGATGCGTGCAAAAATGGACAGCAAAAAAATGGTTTCAACGTATCCTAAACACCTCAAATGGTAATATTATGCAAATATCTTCAAATGAAGTATATTGAAGATAATATTTGCAAAATTTACAATTTTGTTATTGGGTTAGGTACGAGCACGACACCAAAGAGTACGTAGTTTTTTTACGACACGGCGAGTCGGCGACACATTCAAGCTACGCAAAACAAACATAAGCTGGCCGCGCGACGTTAATACATTACTCTACCTAAGCGCGGCCATCTTATTTTGGTTTTGCGTAGGTTGATGTGTCGCCGTGTGTACGTATGCATAACTTAGATATTGGTAGGTATTTAGGTACACAGTGACAAAACTACACCGACTAAGACAAAGATTTTACTGCGTCTTCATTATCACATCTACCGTAACATTATGATCCGCTTGTAATATTAATTGTAGAGATTCGGTCGGAAGAGCGATTTCAATCTTCATCCAATAAATGATTCATAAAACCACAGCGTGCAAACGAAATATTCATTACGTAGCTATTTTTATAATTTTAACATTTACAAAAACGTTCTGGAATTCAATTTCTTTACATACCTACCTAAACCTTTGCGACGGAAACTGTTTTTCTAGTCTGGAAAAATGCTGACATAAAATGTTATGTAGAGCCCTTAGAGTAGAGCCTTAACGCTCGATAAATTTACCATAATATTTAGTTTGGATACCTAGAGTTATCCCAGGATAGGACGATTATCATACTAAACAATTCGATCGCTGCCACACAAGGTGCTTTTAGTAGGAAGACCATACATACCTACCTACCCTACCTAGATAAAGGTAGGATAGGTAGGAATACCTACCTACAAAACCTACGAATGCAATATAATTTTCAGATTTTTCAGCAGTAAAGTACCTAATTCATTCCTTTGATCAAACCTAGGTCAGTAATGCCTGTATCGTAGAGGTATCTCTAAGTATTTCTGTAAAAACTTTTGGACTCGTAATACATATTAAGTTATGTACAGTCGCCATCAGATATATCGTACCATACAAGGTGTCCAAATATTTCTGAGCAGTGCTAATTTTCAATAAATTCATTACAGTAAATGTTACCAAGTTTATCTATTTTATCTATCTGGATTTTTGACTGTACATTTTGGACAAGGCATGTTGCCAATTTTTACTATCAATTTTTTATGTCAACTTTTATTATAATTTATCTAAACATGTATTTTGTCATAAATATCTGAACAGCTTCAATAATTTCTTTACAATTTTATTTAAAATTAAAATGTAAAACAACGGAGTAAGGTTTTTTCCGAAACTGTTCAGATGTTTATGATCACCCTGACTGCGTAGATATATTTGATGTTCTACGCGTTCCTATATTTTTGACTAGCGGCCCGTCCCGGCTTCGCACGGGTGGACGTCTAATCTTTTCTAGCAATAAATATAGCCTATGTTACTCAGGGTGAATGCAGCTTTCTAATGGTGAAAGAATTTTTTAAATCGGCCCAGTACTTTTTGAGCCTATTCATTACAAACATACAAAAATAGGTACAAATCTTTCCTCTTTATAATATTAGTGTAGATTGGTTATGAGTAAAGAAATTATTGAAAATTAGATCTGCTTAGAAATATTTGACCACCTTGTTTGCTACGATATATCTGCTGGTGACTGTACCTATTACGCGTTCAAAAGTTTTTACAGAAATACTTGGAGATACCTACCTAAATAACATAACTTATATAATATGATTTGGTTCGAACAGACAAATTATCCTATTAATTAGACTTCAGGGAGATAATAGGCAGCGTACCCACCTACACAGTTTCTCCAGAAATGGCTACAAAACAAAGAACACCTAGGTATTTTACTCACCTAATGCATTTGTACTCATTGTCCAAGATGAGACTGATGTGAACCGTAAGTAGGTACTATAGGTACCTAATGATATAATATCATCATCATCATCTCAGCCGATGGACGTCCATTGCTGAACATAGGCCTCCCCCAAGGATCGCCATAACGACCGCTCCTGCGCTGCCCTCATCCAACAGGTTCCTGCTGCCTTCACCAGGTCGTCGGTCCACCTTGCGGGGAGCCTACCCACGCTGCGATTAATATATCTTATTTTTTTTTAATTAATGTTTTATGATAAATAATTAAGTACCTGCTAGGTAGTTTTATTTCTTATTAATTGATGCTATTGATTAATGCTTGGCTTTATCTTGTAGAAACCGTAAAAGCGCGTTTGCCCAGAAGACGGCCATTGTCTCTACTCCAGGTTCAGGTATTCTTGAAAAATCATAGACAAACTGTCTGACATATGAAGGGTAGTGCAGCACTACCCTTCACATGTCAGACAGTTTGCACTACTAGTGCTATGCCAGCCGATGCCGCAGCTATCTACTTAAGTTAAACAAAAAGTTTGCCATTTAATTAGCCACGATTAGTTAGAGTTAGATGATGCAATTATAATGAAAAAGCTAAATTACGTTAAACCGAAGCGATTAACGCTACATTTAACTAAAGGTGGCGGTTGAAAGGCGACCGCACGCCGCACGCCGCAACCGCATGTCGCGACTCGCGACGACACTACTGGTTTGTATGTAATTCTATGAAATACCCTGCGCAGCCGGCGACACGCTGCTCGACTTCACTGCGGTGCGGTCGAGCTTCACTGACGCTCGACCGCAGACCAGTAGTGTCGCCGAGTGCTGCCAGCATGCGATAATTATCTTAAATTCACGATATTTTTGAGTGGCATGCGATAGAACATAAAAGTCGGGTATAACACGATAATTCATACAAATTCCACGATATATCTTTAATTTAATGAAATTTTTATTTTCAACCACATTTTCCATTAAATTCCAACAATAAATCATACTGGCGTTTGGTATTTGGTAAAACAGTATTTAAATATTACTAGATATAATAAATACGAGATGATAATTTTGGGAAACAAATAAAAAAAACATGTTTTTACTTTTTACGGATATTTTTTCTACTTATTCGTTTTTACGAAAATCTTTTCTATTCACCCTTTATTAGAGCTCAAGTTACGGTATAGTAGATATAAAGCATCATCCTAAATCTTAAAACCCTACTGAAAATTACTACCCCAAAAAATACCCTAAGTTGGCAATACTGTCTGTAGCTGCGGCGTGCAGTTGCGGCGTGCGGTCGGCTTCCAATTCACGACCGCAGCGACGTGTCGCCGCGACACGTCGCGACCGCACGCCTCATGCGGTCGGCTACCAATTTGCTCCTTAAGGGTCTGGTTATATTACCTACCTACTTATTTTAGAAAAGGAATTACATTTAAAACCCTTGGCTGTATTAAAAAAGAACGGACTTTTGATAAGATAAAGTTCTGTGGATGAAACGATGTTGTCACGCAAGAGAAGATAATTATTAACTTATTCAACAAAATGGCATCACGACATTCAGGCTGTTAATTAAATGGCGTCATTTAACTAATCGCTTCGCAAACTAAATAACCTGACAACCATTTGGCTGAGACTCATCCACAACATATTTAACGTTCGCAGTCCGGCACTTCGTCTATGAAGAGTTTATTCCAGTCGAGAATTAAATAAAACAACATATAAATGGATAGATATCGTAGTTTATACGGTAAAAGCCATTTGTAGGAGATAGTACCCATCTACGTACAACTACGTCTGTAATTGCGTCTCCCCGAGGGAACGTGGCAAGGTAACTTGGAAGTGGATGACTGCAGGTAAATAAATTCTCCATGTACAAATAATCCGGCCAAGGTGTCTAGCTTTTAGTGATATTTGTTTCCCTTATCCTGTGCTTCAGGTAGGTACAAATTCACAACTGTGTCGTGGTGACAGTATTTATTAGTTTACCCGTATATTCGGTCTATGCGATGAGATGGCTACGTATATAAATTCATGTGTAGGTATATCTTCGTGAAATACCTACGTCCCTTTTTGGGACACGGCATGGGGGAACAGTTTATCTGACCGAAGTGTTTTATTTGCATAATATTTTCTTTCTCATAGCTATTTGCACGTAAAATAAGAAAACTGTAACATCTTTAACTTCAATTTAGCTAGCCATTCGAATATTAACATTTTAGTTAAACATATTATAATTTCATTATAATAATTAGTCAGTAAGGGTGAACCTGCACTTACGACCTTATCCTATGTGGGGTGGTAATATAGGTAGATACGGGAAATAAAATAACAATATTTACTTTGAGCGACAAAGTGGCCAAAGAACTTATTATTACAGAAATATGTACCTAATGTAGGTATATTACAACATAGTTACAAAATAACGCAAAACCGGACTATATATTATGATAGAACATAGGTATTATACAGAAATAGGTTACTCACACACAACATAGGTACAGTTAATTAATATGGTTGTGGTTACGAAACAAACAACTACTACATGCAAAATTAGGTATTACATCAGAAATGACACAACACTTTTTGCTAACATCACAAAACAAGTAACGAACATAGGTTTTCCGCCATATTTGTTAACATATCACGTCATTTCGAATGTTATAGAATATTTCTGAAACTATTTATATATCCTTTGTTTTACATTTTTTTTGTTTTTGGTCCTGCTCGTAGGTTGCCTCTGGGCTCGATCGATCTAGTTGTAGGTAAATATATTCTGTTTTTAACAAGTTTATTGTATTGAATACACAATAACACGAACAGTGCTTTGTTATGTTTAAAATACTTAGATAACAAATGATCGATAATTATGATGAAATTTATAAATATAATAATATTTATAAATTTCATCATAATTATCGATCATTTGTTATCAACTTACAAAACAGCACTTTGTTGGCATTGTTATTTTCCACTTCAATAAATTTCTCTCTATCTATATTAACATCTTTACTAAGTATACATGACTAGCATTCTTGTACCCTGTTCACAGTTTAGTTATAATGCTTTAAAGATAAGTAGGTACGAATAATTATAGGCAGGACATTACACAAAATACCTACGTAGTTAATTGAGTCAACATTGCGTACCTTTGTACGTCTAGTGCTACACGGTTAAAAATGCGCAAATATGCGCTATCGGTAGAGATAGCATGCACACAATCGGTTCATAATGCGCGAATGTGCGGATACGTTTGCAGTCTGACGTCATCAGTGACGTCATTAACTTGCGCTTACGCCGCACACGAAAAATAGGTAGTGCAGCATATGCATGTCAAATTGACAGCTGGTTCAAATTGTACCTACAAATTGTTTAGCAGTGTATTCGTACTCACTAATTTGGACCATTGCACTATTGGCATAATTTGAACCGTAGCATAGGGCAGTGGTCCGATTCACCATTTCATAGCTCACAGTGCTAACGTCCATAATCGCTGGTCCGAAACAAAAAGCGCGATTTCACAACTTACGGCGCTATTAGCGTTGTAATCAATCGGACCGCTTTTTCCGGTCTCAAACCACTGCACCGTTGTATTCACGTTGTATTGTATCAAAAACCGCCATAAAACATCAGTTTGACATTGACAGTGACAGTGGTTTGACATAAGGCTCACGGTGATATCGCTGTGGAGCATGGGCTCAGAAATTCCAAGATGGTGCTGATAATGACGTTATCAATGACGTCACGCCGTCTAACGTGTTCGCGCTTACACCAAATCGGGACGCGTTTGAGAGCGCTAAAATCGATTTTGGCGTGATTCGGACCGCGGCCTAGATATGTTTTTCACTTTTTAGTGTTACCTCTTACCAGTTTACCAACTTAGCAAGCTTAAAGGGCTGGAAAGAAAAAAAGAAAACTAGTTTATTAGTACTTGTCAATTTGTTGTTGAAAATCCTCGGTAATCCGAACGATGAGATGGGAAAGGTATAGCCACATTTATCCAACTGGAAGATGCTAGTATAGGCGGAATCAATAGCCTACACTAATCCGTTTAGAAGAAAAAACTATATTGATTCTGAAATTAATAAATACGAGCTTTTACCCGCGACTTCGTCCGCATAAATCATATATCAGATTTTAAGTCAGATGATAAGCTATCAAACAAAAAAAGTTTGATCAAAATCGGTTCAGTAGTTTTTGCGTGATACCTACTCGAACAAACAAACACCCAAACAAATAAACAATCAAACAAACAATCAGACAGACAAAAAATCCAAAAATTGGTGATTTGGAATCAGGGATAGGTTAAAAACCATGTCGTAATTTTTTTTTTGTAAATATCTTCATGTACAGACACACTTCTGTTACAGGTATAAACTTTTTTAGTAGGTTTTCGCTGCACTGCATCGGTTAATAAAGAACGGTTATCAAGAAGGGCTAGGTCGACCTTTGCGGGCTAAAGCAGTGAAAAGCGAGTAAAGAAAACTACAGTAAAAATGATAGAGGCACCTTTATACAAATAGATAGGACAAGTTATTACTTTGATATTTGGTGAGTCTATATGCCTTTACAAAAACTATTTCCTTTTTTGCGTCTTACAAAGACGAGGAGAACTCTTGTGAGTGTTTCTATCTAGATCTATATCCTATGATGTGTGTGTGTGTAGATATACAATATTTACTCTGAAGGAAAAGCAAAAGTTTTCAAGGGGAAAGTTGGCCATTTTCGGTAACTTGAGTAAGTCAGGGATCCGTTTATAGAATAGGTAAGAACATAAAGTTTTATGTGCCAAAAAAATAACAGGATGCTCAAAATAAGTTGGGTCCCATGACATTAGGTTTTTTGATTATTATATACTACAAATATAACTTTTTCAGCTTTTTACCTTTTATTATATACTTAGAGGAAGCAGTCCAGGCTCTAGGAATTATTTTAGGAATTAATTTCAAAACACAATTGATTCACTTTCAAAAGTGCAATTACCTACCTAGTACCTACTATGGCGACCGCGACGATGTGATAACATGTTAAGAATTTGATTAAGAGGATTATAATTAGACAATAGGGATGATGACAATTTTTATTTTACTTATATCTTTTTTAAAAACTTTTTGATATTTTAAACACTGAAGTGAAACAGATTTTTTAATATCTTCAAAAATAACCGAAATACACCGTGTAAAAAGACATCTCCCGAAAACTTTAAGAACATATCACTGAACCTATATAAAAATTAATGGCGCTAACCTTTTAAATTAAAAAAAATTATTCGTGATTTTTCCATTTTCTTGCCACGCAATGTAAAGCGTACAACACGCTGCTGTCGTAACACTACGTCACACGACCGTTTGCGGTTATGTAGGTACAAACTGTAGCAGAGAAGAAGCGCGCCAAGGTGCGCGCGGTAGTCACTGTCGCGCGCCACTCAGCTGTTAGGTTAGGTTAGGTTTCCGCTCGCTCGGGTGAGCGGGCAGTGACCTTACAGCTGTGTGGCGCGCGACCGTAGCTTGGCAACGAGTTTGATGAGTGCGTTTTACATTGCGGATTTTTGCTATTTTCGAAATGCTTGTGTTTAACAATTAAAATTGTATTGCATTATGTCACTGGTAGGCTTTAATGTTCATAATTGTTGAAATAAAGGTCCGAAAAAAAATTAAATTTGTGAAAATAAAAAAAATAAATTTCAGTACCAAAGTGTTAGGTATCATGGTCTGAATCCATAGTTTCAGTTTTCGGGAGTAGTCTTTTTACACCCTGTATAAGTGTTTAAAATTTACGGTTAGAGCGAGAGGCAGATATAAAGGGTGACGTCATACCCTCGTATTTTAATACAAATAATAACGAAGTGTCATACAAACATCTGTTTTGCATGAAAGAGATAGAAGACGATAAAAAGCGTATTTCAATAGCTTATAACTTTTTTGTTTTCTGTTTGATTGTAATTTCATATTAACATTTTGTTATTGAATTTAACCTTTTTTTGGAATTCGTTATAAGATATGAATTTCCAGGATCAGTCATCATCCCTATTAGAATTAGAAGGGCATGCCGCAGATATAAATCAAATTGAGACAGCCAGTGGCTAGCCAGTTTTAATGTGTTATTTCATGTCATATAATCACAGGGTTCTCGAGCACCTAGGTCAGTCATTTTACGGAGTTTTGTTAGGCGGGGTAGGGAGTAGGTAATCATTAATTGGACTTTTAATCTGTAACCGGCACCGTTTAGTGTCAAAAATACTATCCTAAACCATATTAAAAAAAAATTAGATACGCAACATAGAAATCTAAATTGTGTGTCTCAGAAGGCTTTTAAATTTGTAATATTAATACCAATGCATGAAATGTACATTTGAATTAGATTTAACAATATACATTATATTTGATCAATAAAATAGGTATTAAAATTTAAAAACTGAGGTATTTATTAGAAAATACGAATGTATTTTTCAAAACCTTCTATTTAGATAAAAATATTTACACCATGTTTGATGGTAAAGCCTTAAATATGTGCAAAAAAAAATTTATCATCAGGTTTTTTAGAACGAGATGATCTAGATATCTATATTTTAAAATTGGAAACCTATTAAGGGTTAGGTACGGGTGACAGGAGATATTTTGCTGGTAGCTGTTTTGTCCGAATTAGTGATTAGTTCAGATATAATCCCAGGCTCAGAAACAGCATTAAATAAAATTTACGATTGCGTTGGGAAAGCATAACATTATAGGGTGTAACAAAACACCCTAGTAATACTTAAGAAGTGCTTCAGACCATCAAACTGAGTAACTTCGCGATTTCAATGTTGGCTGGCTCTATAGTGAACGTTTTATTGATGGTCTGAAGCACCTCTTTAAGTATTACTAGGGAGTTTTGTTACACCCTGTACATTTGGTGCACCACTCAGGTAAGAGCCTTCTTAAGCAACGTTAAATGCATAATACAACGTCATCTTAAGAGGTTGCCAGCGTTGGAGATTCGTTTATTAATACGGGCCTTAGAGTAGGTACCTACCTAAGAGGCTGGCCGCACTTCATACTTTCATAAATACTAAATATATACATATTATATAAATAACTCTGATAGGCATCAGAGTTGAGTTTCGTTTATGAGGGACCTAATTCTAGCGGATATATTATGTTATGCATGTAGGAATATGGATTTATGAAAGTTTAGGAATTAATCACAGATTGGCTTGCATCATAAAGTATTTAGGCTTAAATATGTTTAAAAATGATTTTGTCACTGAGCGATCACTAAATACATTTAAGCCGAAACACTTTTTTGTTGCAAGCCAGCCTTGGGTACCTACTGTATTATATGAATAGATCATTAGGTAATAAGTACCTAGCAACACAACATTTTGTCAATTATGTTAGGTACCTATAATATAAACAGATGGATTACTGAGAACTCAGAGTTACCGTCTACGCGTATCGTATAAGAATTTATTAGAAGGATTTTTAATAAGGATTTTCAAATAAGGATTTTTTTCTTTAGGTAAGTGGGTACTTATGTACAGTTTTCTCTTTGTAAACAACAACAAGATTATCCAAGTCCGACCACGACATGCGAAAAGACAACTGGCTTGGAACAACTTGTTACCAGGCAAGCATGTTACGCACAACTATTCTCCCGCTACGGATGCTTTGCTATTAACTTGAGAATAATCAGGTTCCTAACACGGTCCTGAAAAAAAGACGAACGTAATGTAAATGCAAGGTCCTATTTCGTTTGTTCTACAAAGGGACCTACACTCACACAGACGCACGTTCTAGGCGCAGGTCCGACAACCCGCCGCCATTATGTACCGCGCGACAGGGCGACACGTATAAATGGGCACTTTTGATTAGACGAGATTCCGTCCGTCTTTTTTTAAGGTCCGTGGTTCCTAATAGTATGGTATTTTAATATAAGGCATGGTTTATACAGACAGAAGAGACGTATGGCGGGGGCGGATAGTCAATATAAGACAATATCTAATACTATTATAAAACTGTAACAGAAGTGTGTCTGTACATTGAAGATATTTACAAAAAAAAGATTACGATATGGTTTTTAGATGTCCCTGATTCCAAATCACAATTATAAAACTGTAACAGAAGTGTGTCTGTACATTGAAGATATTTACAAAAAAAAGATTACGATATGGTTTTTAGGTGTCCCTGATTCCAAATCACAATTTTTTGGATTTTTTGTCTGTCTGTTTGTTTGTTTGTTTGTTTGTTTGGGTATTTGTTTGTTCGAGTATCACGCAAAACTACTGAACCGATTTTGATGAAACTATTTTTGTTTGATAGCTTATCATCTCACTTAAAATCTGGTATATAATTTATGCGGACGAAGTCGCGGGTAAAAGCTCGTATAATATAAACCTTAATGGTACGTAGCATAGCGTCGTTTGGAGAATTAGCCCACGCCTCCAAGAGACGTCGCCTGGTGACGCTGGCGTAATTTTCCTTTAAGGGGCTATGTGAAAAAAATAGGATTCTTCAAAGCTTCATATATCATGAAGTACTGACAGTAGGAGTATGATTTTCGGATATGTGTAAATTGAACATATAATTAAAGTTTTGATTAGAGCCAAAACACGATTAAGACACATTTTCTCGATAGAAAAACAAGCCAAAGTAGCCTCCGTTTTTATCTATAAACGCTTGGAACTGCTAAACGGTGAATAATAGAAACACAAGACTTGATTTAAAAAAAAGAGATTGATATTTTCTAAATTTTGATTAGAGCAGAATTGAACTAGCATAAATAGTACAATCACAATTAAATAAAGTTTGATTTGGCGCTCGATTCGTTTCAGGCGCGCGCGCCGCCCCATCTCTTTCTCTCGCATCAGGCCGTAATATAAGCTATCCCACGCCTGTTTCGCTTAAATTATTTTTTGACATAGGCCCTTAAACGACAAAAACGACGCTATGCTACGTAATAAGGTTTATATTGGTGTTACTTTGACTATCCGCCACCGCCACTCCTCTTCTTTTCTGTATAAACAGCACCTTATAGATAAATAACTTTGTAACAGGCAGCTATCTTATAAGAGACAACACATTAATTGTTACATGCAAATGTATGTTTTACTTTTTAACTCTCTTTAAGATGTGTCGGGGACCGCAAGTGATTGTCGAAAAAAAATCAATGGTCACCTCATAGAGACAATCAATGGCATCGCAATTCGGTAGGTACTTTCATGGGATCACTTATCGTGCCTACCTATACGTGGTAGGTACCTAAATATAAATGTATATTAATTAGTTATAATAGTCGTAGAACTATGTAGTATTTATATGACGAGAAATATACTCGCGTATGACCTAGATAGCGACAGTTCTATTTCGGCAGATGGCTACCGTAGTGATAGCGCCTATATCCGGTACGACGTCCGGCAATCCGGCAATCCCTAACCGAGGAACTGTGTGACTGCTGTCGCTCAATCTCAACGGCTGTGGTAATATACTCGTAGGGTACCTACATAAATTGATTTCTTTGTTGTGCCAACATAACTATTGTGTCCCTCTACAATTTGAGATGTAGGTAAGGTAGCTACTCAAGGCAAATAAGGAACGTGTCATGCAGGAACAACACTACGCTCCTAAAGTCATAGCAGACGTTAGGGAAAACTGTCAGATGAAAGTGGGATTGGCTGGCTATGTCTGTCGAATGGAACGATATAGGCAAGAATTGTCACGCCCTTGATCCCACAGAAATCGGTCATCGGTGTCCACCTCGACCTAGGAAGAGTTGGCAAGGCGATCTGGATGTTTTCAATGACAAGTTGCCAGTTATTTTATTGCCCAGGACAAGGATGGTAGGAGAATTAAAGGGGAGGCGTTTGCCTACATTGAAGGCTAAGGAAAAATCGGTGAAGGTTATTACTACTTATATTTCGAACTACCTGACTGAATTTCTAGATAAAAATACAAAATTTAGAAAACGCTACGATAGCAAAGCAAAATAACCGACTCGTTGAGAGAGAAAGTTACTGTCGCACCTAGACTGTTAGATAGGTAGGTACAATAAGTAAACTTTTACTATCGGTGAAAAACGAGGCGCCATTGTCAAGATTGAGTCCCGATTGAATCGTAATTAAAACACTGCGTTTCTATTAGTCCGTTCTACGAGGAATGAGTATTGAGCGCGAAAGTTAAAGATTCGGAAATGATTATTTGTTAGTTTATTTCAGTGTTTGTTACCTATGGCGAAGGAATTACTCGCGCAGCCCATGCAACTAAGAACCAAACTAATATAGTTGTTTCGCTACCTAAGTTAGGTACGCGTTTATCAAAGCCGCTCACAGAGGAAAGAAGTATAGAGATAGTGCGACAAACAAAATTCTTGCGCTATGTGCGGCAGCCGGTGAGGCAAACGGGGCGGGGGGGCGGCGTGTGCAAGAAGATCGCAGAGAGAGAGAGAGAGAGAGAGAGAGATAAAAAGATAGTAAAAACTATGCGCGCGAAAAAGGCAACAAATATAGCTTCGTGCATAATATTGTCTTCTCTTTTTCGCGTATAGTTTTGTCCTTATTTGCATTTGCTTAATATGTTTTCGAGGGCGGGAAAACAATATTGTAAAATAATATAAAAAATGTTTTTAATAATTAATTCAACTTGCTTTCCTATGAAAAGTTATTCCTTTACATTTGCTTACATTTCTTGAATTGTTTGTGCAGTAAATCACGGCATTTTTTATGCAGATAATTTTTAATCAAACTGATACACGTGACCGCAGCCGCAGTGAGAGAGCGACTAAACGACAGAGTACTATATAGCCGCAGTTGAATGAAACAACGTCATGATCATGAAGCGCGACGTTTACTCTATACTTCTTTCCTCTATGAAGCCGCTACAGAAAACCGCAAAAGGGTGAAATAATTAGGTATAATGTGTAAGTCTCATAATTACTTATACATACTTAAGTTTAAAGCAACATAACCATCAACTGTCCACTCCAGTCACATTAGCACTAATTGATTAGTGCGACAAAAAATGAAAAGGAGCAAATTGCTTATTTTCAATTTGCCACTTTTCATCACACCGCCAAATAACACATGGATAGATGCAGTTTATAAGTAGGAGTCTTTGGTGTTGTCGTCGGCGGGCGGTACTCCGGCAGCGGACATCTTGCGACGCTCGAGGCGTGCGCGGGAGACCGGTCGGTAGAACTGCTCGCTGCGCCGGCGTCAGCGCTCCGGCGCCTGCGTCTCCGACTCCAACTCCATCCACAGCGAGCTGATCACGCGGGCGTCTGCTGTAGTGGGACTCAAGCTATACATTAACCAGAATCGTACATTATGATAAAATTGAGCTAGCTGAATTCGTCATTACTGTCGACTCTGGATTTGCAGCATGAACCGCAGGCGAGAGCTTTAGGTATTGTAAAGATGGTATACCAACGGGTCCGTACTGGCCACGGGAGATTGAATTTGGAATACATATCGAGAAAGCAAAGATTCGAAGCTATCCGCTTTGATTATATCTGGGGTCGCGAAGCCGAAGGGAATTGACGTCTTGCGTTGTACTGATTTTTAAATGAAGAAAATATAATTTTATTAAATTATCTATTCGAGTATTATTTCACTGAGCCTCTCGCAGCCAAGTCAAGCTGCGCACTCACATGTGGTGGAGGTGTTTTTTTTAGACTATCATTACAGTCTCGGCTTGTATGCAGACCTCGCCTGCGGCTCATGCGGCCAACGCTCACGCGTTTCAGATACGATATTCAACACAGTAATTGCGAGAAAATTTAACCGTGCCTCTTTTTCGTGTTAATCAAATTGAATTTATTGAATGCTTTTAGTCTGGGCTCGATGAATTAATGAATTGACTTATAAAAGTGGGGAACGAGTAAAAAATTATTGCATATTTCATGGCAAAAAGGCGCAAGTGTTGGTATGGTATCCGTGCATCCGACTTATTGTTAAAATTGTTGTACCTATTAGTTTTATAATGCTTGAAACCTGGATTTCAAAATACGTACAGTAAGCCTCAAAAAGATGAATGCACTTTAGTAAGTTTAGTACTACGACATGGAATAAAACTGTATACATCTTTTTGAGTCTGTCTGTACCCTACCTAAGGTGTAACATGCTGTACCACGGATGTGTACCTAATTTAATTAGACATAAAAGTTTCTGTTCATAATATGCGGAAGAAATAACTGGCACTGAAGATACGCTCGTGGCAAGAAATATTAAATATATACGTGCATTTACCTACCCGTAACTACATAACATAAATATTTTTTTCACCTCACAAGCTCGGAAAGATTGTGTTTATCATTCGAAATCTGAGTGCAAAAGCGCATTTATCCACTACTGGAGTGGAAAGAGTTTTTTGAAATTCGAATATTTCTATTCAATAAAGAAAAACAGCCTAAACAAGTTTTTTTCATGGTATTTTCATGCTGGCCAGTGCGATTATTCTAAACATTAGGTTGGCGCATTGAAATTTTCCTCGCTGTAGTGAGGTGAAAAGTTGTGTGTTTCGCTTGGCAGCAAAGTTATTCTGCGTCTCGTACCTTCGAAACCCTCGCGACGCTCAGGATTCTATATTTGAACCACTCGCTACGCTCGTGGTTCAATCCTGGACTCCTTCGCTTGCTCAGGTTTCAATACAAGTACTCGCGCCAAAAAGCAACTTTGCAGCCTTGCATAACAAATAACTATTTCACCTCACAAGCTCGGAAAGATTGTGTTTATCATTCGAAATCTGAGTGCAAAAGTGTATTTTATCCTCTAGCGTGGAAAGAGTTTTTAAAATTCGAATCTTTCTATTCAATAAAGAAAAACAACCTAAACAAGATTATTTTTCATGCTGTTTTCGAGCTGGCCAGTGCGATTATTCTAAAAATGAGGTTGGCGCATTGAAATATTCCTCGCTGTAGTGAGGTGAAAAGTTATGTGTTGCGCTCGGCAGCAAAGTTATTCTGCGTCTCGTACCTTTGAAACCCTCGCGACGCTCAGGATCTAGAATCCTTCGCTTGCTCAGGTTTTAATACAAGTCGCTCGCGCCAAAAAGCATCTTTGCAGCCTTGCATAACAAATAACTATTATTTGCATACCAAAAACATACAGCAACAAAGCAGAATAAAAAGAACGTAAGGGTACTTCATCCGCATCAGTCCCAGTTTTTAAGTCTAATCATAAGCTTGTAAACAAAAAAGTTTCATTAAAATCGGTCTAGCAGTATTTGCGTGATGATCGATCAAACAAACAGACAGAAAAAAAAATTTTGAAACATTATTTTTAATCTTGTAACATTGACACTTCTGTTTCAGTTTTATAATAGTGCGGATAGATAAATAAATAACCTTCCCGTCAAGACTCGAGTCGATTAAAATTCTGTTAGTAACAGTTATTGACTTTCTAAAAGGAAAGAAAAACTTAGAAATACTTAGGCTATAAGTAATAGGTACCAACAGGCTTTAAGATGATAGTTTTGGTTGTGCACTCCATACAAACGAAGTTTGGTTATATTTTCAACTAGCTTTTGCCCGCGACTTCGAACGCGTGGACATTTTATTTTACGTAAATTTTCCAATGTTTGTAATAGTTATTCGGGACGGAAATAAATAGAACAAATCAAAACCCATGAAAATCGGTCCAGCCGTTCTCGAGTTATAAGTGTTCGAACAAACCCGACTTTGATATACTCGTACTAACGAATTAAAGTCAATGAAATTTTTCAGAAACAATCTAGAAACTAATGTGACCTATGCCTTGTCTATGCTTATACAGGGTGTACAATAAAATGGGACAGCTACTCAAAGGGGTGCTTCAGACCATCAAACTGAACAACTTTCTCTATGTGACCAATATCGAAATCGCGAAAAAAAAATCCGCTCTCCCATACAAAACTGCAAACATAACTCGACTGAAATGTATGGGACAGCAGATTTTTTTTTCGCGATTTCGATATTGGTCCCATAGAGAAAGTTGTTCAGTTTGATGGTCTGAAGCACCCCTTTGAGTAGCTGTTCCATTTTATTGTACACCCTGTATTTTGTCAGATTTTGTTTTTTTTTAAATATACAATTTTAATACTAGGATTTATATAAGATTTGTATGAAAATCTTTGAGAATCCTTGATCGCAACTGGTTACGCAACTGCGGTTAGGATGGCGGTCGAAGTGCTAACTTTAAAACTATAATTTTAACAAAAATCTGACAACATACAAGCATAGAAATTATAGTTTCTAAATTTCATTGACTTCAATTGGTTAGTAGGTACCTATTGAAAATATAACCAAACTTCGTTTCTATGGAGCGCGCAGCAAAAACTGGCTTCTTTTACGACTAGATATTTGCTAACCTTTCAACATAGTGAATTTTTGCACATGAATGAAGAAGTTCTAACATTAAAATCTTTTAAGCTTCCATGTTGAATTCTCTTTATGTTAAAGAAACGTTCATCCATTTCACTAGGTATATTATTAAAGTTCTCTCGGCTACTATAATGATTCGTTTTATTATTTAGGTAGGTAGGTGGTACCTACTAACATCTGTTTCATATAGGTACAAATAAAATTATTTTCCCGAGTAGGAGCGTAGGTACCTTGGATAAATAGATATAAATATCTTTGACACAAATTATCTAGTCATATTTAAAGTACCAGAATCTAGCCTCGACTTTTATTATGATGACTAGACAACGATATAGAATACATAATTATATACAGTGTGAAATTGATATCATTAGCATTCTTTTAAACTAAGAGTCTACCCATCAAACTTAAAAAAATTTGCTATGGGGGTAAACCGATCGGAGCAACTAAAAACTGGCCGAGTGCGTGTCGGACCAAGCGCAGGAAAGGGTTCCGTAGTTGCCCGTCACAATATAGGGTAATATAATTACGAACTTAGAAGTAAGCTTTTTGTTTTATACTACGGTTTAACGGCTAAAAAAGTCTAAAAACTATATTTTATAAGTTGATCGACTATTACTCGTAAACTTGTATAGCCTACTTAGCGGTGATAGTTTTCCTTTAAATTTCGTTATATATACTACTGCCATGTATTTATTCTCATATCCAGAAATAACCGTTTAGCTGGCACTTGACACTAACAAAAATTTTCACTTTAAAGCTTAATATTTCACTAACGGATCCCTGAATCGAAAAATGGTTTTCCCACACCCATAATATTTTTAAACTACCTATCCAACGATACCCCACATCATGTGGTAGACGAGAAAAAAAATCCATTCCCACGTCGCGTGTAAGGTGTACCCTAAAAAAAAAAAATATTTTTCAAGATTTTTTATTTTACCACTCTAATGGCGTGATAAATATGTATATCCATTCGAAATTACAGTTTTCTAGTACTAAGCGTCTCTGAGGTTTAACGGCTAATAATGTCCAAAAAGTATATTTCATAAATTGATCGACTATTACTCGTAAACTTGTAAAGCCTACTTAACGGTGATAGTTTTCCTTTTAAATTCGTTATATATGCTATTGCCGTGAATTTTTTCACATCTCCAACTACAACCGTTTAGCTGGCAGGGGGGGGGGGGACACTTGACTCTAACAAAATTTTTCACTATTAAGCTTAATATTTCGCCGGATCCCTGAATCGAAAAATGGCTTTCACACACCCATAATATTTTTAAACGACCTATCCAACGATACCCCACACCATGGGGTAGACGAGAAAAAAAATGTCATTCCCACTTCACGTATAGGGGAGGTACCATAAAAAAAATATTTTTCAAAATATTATTTTACCACTTTGTCGGCGTGATAATTATGTATATCCATGCCAAATTACAGCTTTCTAGTACTACGCTTCTCTGAGCTAAGCCGCGGACAGGCAGACGGACAGACGGACGGACATGGCGAAACTATAAGGGTTCCTTTTTGTTTTCGGAACCCTAAAAATCAGCTGTTGCGTACATTTGAGTCGAGTAGACACTGCAGTTTAGTATGGAACAGCTGATTTTTTAGGGTTCCGAAGTCAAAAAGGAACCCTTATAGTTTCGCCATGTCCGTCCGTCTGTCCGTCTGTCTGTCCGCGGCTTAGCTCAGAGACGCGTAGTACTAGAAAGCTGTAATTCGGCATGGATATACATAATTATCACGTCGACAAAGTGGTAAAATAATATTTTGAAAAATATTTTTTTTAGTGTACCTCCCCTATACGTGAAGTTGACCTTTTTTTTTCTCGTCTACCCCATGGTGTGTGGTATCGTTGGATAGGTCGTTTAAAAATATTATGGGTGTAAGAAGGCCATTTTTCGATTCAGGGATCCGTTAGCGAAATATTAAGCTTAATAGTGAAATATTTTGTTAGAGTCAAGTGTCCCCCTGCCAGCTAAACGTAAACGGTTGTTTCTGGATATGTAAAAAAATTCATGGCAGTTGTATATATAACGGAATTAAAAGGAAAACTATCACCGCTAAGAAGGCTTTACAAGTTTACGAGTAATATTCGATCAACTTATAAAATGTAGTTTTTAGACTTTTTTTGCCGTTAAATCGTAGTATAAAACCAAAAGCTTCCTTCTAAGTTCATAATTATATTACCCTATATTATTGTGACGGGCAACTACGGAACCCTATCCTGCGCGTGGACCGACACGCACTTGGCCAGTTTTTTGTTGCTCCGATCGTTTTAATCCCATAGTGAAAGTTGTTCAGTTTGATGGGTAGACTCCTAGTTTAAAAGGATGCTAATGATATCGATTTCACCCTGTAGATACCAAACATCCATTACAAAGTTCCGGTGTGCAAAACTCCGTTGGTATTTCAAATCACAATATCTACAAATAAAACGAAGTTGCCAGCATTTGAATTTATTCATGTGCGTAACTGGCTCACAATGAGCTATTCCCAACTTTGAAATACATTATTACACTCAATGAAACAAAGTGTTAATTTACTCGACTCAACTGTTTGCTACATTTGAATACCTGTGTGTTTGCGACTGGGTTTTGTTCGAATAAATGGTAAGTTAGGGCAATGTTTTCCAATTCCATTATTCTGAGTAATCTTGGAGCAATGGAATTGCATTACGTTCTATCGAGCGGCAACGACTAAGCGTGCTTAAGAATTATTAAGAATTGAATTGTGTACAAAAAATGTACGTATAATATAATTGGATGGACACATTCTTGAGGCAATGATGTTCAAAGAACACAGTTTTTGTGTATGCGTAGGTACAATAATTAAACGGTAACGAAGCTTTTTACGATTGATCATGTAGGTACCTAATAATTTTTCAGTTTAAACGCTGACAAAATGTTTGTATCTATTTGTATAATTAGTTCTAATATCTAATTACTGTTCTAGTTTGTATAAACATTATGAATTTATGAAACAACGCAGCCTTTGCATGAATGCGGATTCAATCAACTTACACTATTAAGGCTCTTCCAGGCAATAAGTGAAACAAACAACAACAACACAAACAAACAAACTGAAATCTGTGCCCATACCATGTGACCGAAATGAATTGTACAATCATGAATTTAGTACGTAGTTAATAAATAATTAAAATTGTCACTAGGGATAAAATTTTCATTTAAGAAAAGTTAAATTTGCTGACATTCAATGAAGGCATACAACATAATTAATTATACTTACTACATTATTATTAAGTTGCACTAAAATGTAGTACTTAGATTTTTTTAGTGTTCCGTTCCAAAATTGGCAAAACGGAACACTTATGTTTTGTTTTTAATGCTGTTGTCTTCCTACATTGCATTGTTTTTGCATGATTTGATTGTATTAATTGCTACACCCACACAACAAGGGTAAAATTACATTGTGATCTAATCCATGCGTGTTTTAGTGTCTCTATGGGTTAGGTCACAATACGGACCGTAGATTTTGCAACCTGCAAGCATGATAGAGATTAGTTTCTAGAGTGATCTTACCAGGTTTTTCGTCCACGATGGTGCGGGCAGGGGGGGACGCCTCGGTAGCTTCCTCGATGCAGCTCTGCTCGTCAGGGAATTGGACATGTTTCTTTACTGCTGACCGGCTGGGCTTCGAAAGCACTGACGCTGTTGACGAAGTATAACATCTAAGTATTTAACATTTAGATGCGATAAGTGTGATAACTCAAGAAACCAAAAGATAAATAAATAAAAACCGGTCAAGTGCGAGTCGGGATATTCGCGCAGCGAGGATTCTATACCACACCACCATACAACATATTAACTGTAAAAAAAGTTTTATTTTCTCCGGGTCCTTTGGCGCGAGACCAACTCACTCTTGGCCGGTTTTTATTATTTGTTGTTATACTGTAGAGTTTGTTCTATAATCACACCAAGTTTGACGCTTGTATTTATAACCGTTTTCACGATAAAGCGAGAAGAAAAGTCGTTGATAAAAACTACGTCCTAACTAGTTTCATGTAGTTAATAAATGGGTCTTAAATTTTTACTTTTTGTTTTTTTAGGGTTCCGTACCCAAAAGGTGAAAACGGGACCCTATTACTAAGCCTACGTTGTCCGTCCGTCCGTCTGTTCGTCTGTTCGTCTGTTCGTCTGTCCGTCGGTCCGTCTGTCCGTCTGTCCGTCTGTTCGTCCGTCCGTCTGTCTTACCCATAGACATTAGGTCATACCTATTTAGGGCGGTAACTTTTGAACCGTAATAGCTAGATAGTTGAAATTTTCTCAGATTATGCCTTATTACGGCGGATTTGTTAACAAATAATAAAATGTCAAAAAGTTAAAAATTAAGGGGGGTTTTCAACAAGAAACTAGTTTTTATCAACGTTTTTTCTTTACGCCCTATAGTAAAAACGGTAATACATACAAGCGTCAAACTTAGTGTGATTATAGAGCAAACTCTACAGAATAACAACAAATACTAAAAACCGGCCAAGTGTGAGTAGACAAAAAAAGTTTTTTTTCTAAGATAATAATGTTGTGGTCTGTGGTGGTGTGGTACGGAACCCTCGGTGAGCGAGTAGCCCGACTCGCACTTGACCGGTTTTTATTATTATTTGTTACACAGATTCTGTAAAAATGTCAACTGTCTAGCTATTACGGTTCAAAAGTTACAGCCCTAAATGGGTAAGACAGATTGACGGACGGACGGACAGCGTAGGCTTATGTATAGGGTCCCGTTTTCATCCTTTTGGTACGGAACCCTAAAATACTACTAGATTTCAGTGTTTAGAAGATTGTGAAGGCCAAGTCCGGCCGTAATACTTTCTTGAAAAAAATACGAATCTACTGCATAACACATTAACTTTACCTAATTGACGAATAAGACCTTATTGTCTAGTAAGTCATCATCCCGAGATATTTGCGCTTAAACTAAAAAATAAGATCAAAATACTACAGAAAAAAATCTTAAAATATACAAGAATATAGATGTAGAGGTGTAGCACAACCAGTTATAGAAAAATATGTACTTCTTCTGAACAAACTCTTCCAGTTTCGTAACTGCAAAAATAATGTTGTATTAAGAAAGCTATAGGAATAGAGTTTGCAACACCACGACGCAACGTGTCGACAAATAGGCGCATTGTACAATGGCTACGGAACCGTGGATCATTGGCTTTTTAATCGATTTTATTTCCCATAGGTAACGTTTTTTCTGAAACGTGAAATCTTCAACGTGTAGGTACCATAAAATAACCTTTATTTTCGCGAAAATACATTTTCATGAAGGTGCAACGATGCGTGCGAATAAATAAATAAAGTCCAATGGAAACAGCTTTCAGGCACGCAAACTTCAGTTTTGCAGATTATTACAAACGTGGCGTGGGCGCGATTGATAACTTTTTCAGACGGGGATTTTTTTCATCGGTCCCCAAAATATAATTTTATTCTCAAATATGTTTCGTGTTCGACAAAGTATAAATTACAAATAACTTCAAGTTTTATCCTGTCAATCCATGAATTAAAGATGAAGAAAAATGCAGATTTTTATTCATAAAATGGACTTTTGCTTGTATCACTGCATTACCACGAATGTTTTTGAGCAACGCGTCCGTGGCGGCCAGCTCGCAGATTCGAACCGCGCGAACACCACGCGACAAAACTTGCAAAGTGACTTAAAAAATTTCCTTTTTAGTGTTCCGTACCAAAATTGGAAAAACGGAACACTTATGGAATCAGCTCGGTGTCTGTCCGTCCAACCGTCTGACACAGGCATTTTTCTCAGAGACCGTAAGACATAGGAAGTTGAAACTCGGTACAGATATAGCAATTGGTGGTCCAATATCATAAATGAAGTTAAAAAGCTAAATTTTTATATTGAGGAGTAAGAAAAGGTAAATTTAAAAAACAATTCTACCCTTTCTTATACTGTGCCTATGGTGTGGGCTATCAACTGAAAGCTTATGAAAATACGAGTCTCAAAATATACTTTTTTTTTTTTTATAATAACTTTGTTAAACTAAATTTTCAATTCAATCCGGAAATTGCTGTCCCCACCTCTATTTCAAAAAGTATAGCCGCATAAGATCTGAAAAAAATCACGAACATCAGAAATAACGTGTAGATGGCGGGAAAATTATCAGCGTGGCTCTAACTTGGATAGTTTTTTTCTATATCCGAAAAATTTACACCCAGAGGCCAGTGTAAAATGATCTTCAGTTACTATGTGACCACATACTAAGCAAGTGTCAATTTATAGTGGTTGTCACCAATGACCCATGTTAAACAACTGGTAGTACGGAACACTAATTGCCCGAGTCCCGACTCGTACTTGGCCGGTTTTTATAGTAGACATTGATATCTATTTTCTGGATCAATAGGTGTACAGGGTGTTAAGATAAAGCATTATTTTCCATGATACTGAACAACTTTGCCTAAGAAACCTATAGGAAATTAGCAAAACTTGGGCTTTCCATACTAAATACAAAAAAAGGCTTTCAAAATACTACTAGACTGTTTAAGAAAAACGGTAAAAAATTTGTATTGGTTAAAAAAATACAAAATTAAATAAAAATTCTTTACTAAAAAATCAAATAATAGCATAAAATTTCTTCACTATTGTCAATATTGTAATCTATTTACGCAGTATCCATCCATTGCAGCTGTAAACAGTTATTCATATACACCGCACCGGCCGGCAAGGCACTCAAATCATAATAATCGTTTCGGATTATGAGTCTCTTTAGATTAAAAGCAAGCACACCAACAGCGAGCGTGGCGTATCTCCCCAAACTAAGTCGAAACTCACAACATACCCCATACAAGTAAAATACTAGTACCTACTTAAAGCATCTATCTACTTTGCCCTTGGGCTGAGATTCAGAGACGATTTTTTAAGTAATAGTTAGAACTAAGTAGGGTCACAATGTATGGATTTTGACATACGGGAGTTCGAACCACAGAATAAATACTAGTTCGAACTAAGACTTAAATAAAAGCGGTCAAGTGCGAGTCGGGCTACTCGCGCACCGAGGGTTCCGTACCACACAACCACAGAACACAACATTATTAACTTAGAAAAAAAAACTTTTTTTGTCCGGGACCATCAGCGCAAGACCGACTCACACTTGACCGGTTTTTAGTATTTGTTGTTATTCTGTAGACCTTGCTCTATAATCACACTAAGTTCGACGCTTGTATGTATTACTTACCGTTTTTACTATAGAGCGTGAAGAAAAAACGTTGATAAAAACTAGTTTCTTGTTGAGAACCCCCCTTAATTTTTAACTTTTTGACATTTTTATTATTTGTTAATAAATCCGCCGTAATAACGCATAATCTGAGAAAATTTCAACTATCTAGCTATTACGGTTCAAAAGTTACAGCCCTAAATAGGTAGGACCGACAGACCGACGGACGGACAGACGGACGGACGGACGGACGGACAACGTAGGCTTAGTAATAGGGTCCCGTTTTCACCCTTTGGGTACGGAACCCTAAAAACGTCTCTGAATTGAGAATCAGAGAAGGCTGAGGCCTTAGAGTCCTTAGACCAAATAACTATTGAGTACGATTTTTTAACATCACACGTTAAAACGAGTAGTAGAAAGATGCATAATCTCAATAGTAATTTTGACATTTTCTACTACTCGTTTGACCATGACTGTGATGTTCAAAAATCGCACTCCTGCCTATTGCCCTCTGCCAAGTCACATGGTCAATAATTGTCGCATTTTTGCACGTGTTGTATTTTCGTCCATGCGTAGCGGGCCGTTCCGCCCCGATATGCGGCCCGTTCCGTAGTGTGTGTCATAATACCAAACCAAGCGGATCTTTTCACGACGTCTTCAGTATTACGTCAAACTAATACAAATTATCAATCATCATTCAGTTGCATTGCAACCCGGCACGCTCTAGTTTGCGAAGTACGCATTTTACGCTACGGTCGACGTTAAGAAACATTCTCAAAAGGAAATAAATCTGATAAATACATCGGTATATAATACGTCTTAAAGAAATGGGTAGCCGATTAGGGCATGGATTGATAGACCATGAAATATGGCAGTTTTGTTTGGTCAGTAAGTTTCTGTGATGGGAATAAGAAGAATGGACTGATTGACCCAAATACTTTCGGGTACCTAATAGTATATAAATAATCCGACATTTACCTATCGTAGAAGTTATTAAAACTTTTCTAAGAATTGAGAAAGAGTTTCAAATCTCTGTTTCTTTCTGTAATTCAAAATTCCATAATTAAATAAAAAATAATGTACCTCTACACACGGACCTGAAAAAAAGACGGACGGAATCTCGTCTAATCAAAAGTGAAGCACCCATTTATATGAGTGTGCGTGCTGTCGCCCTGTTGCGCGGGACAAAATGGCGGCGGGTTGTCGCACCTGCGCCTAGAACTGGTGCGTCTGTGTGAGTGTAGGTGCTTTGTAGAACAAACGAAATTGTAGCACCTTGCATGCTTCACCTCTTTTTAATGTGACATTACGTCCGTCTTTTTTTCAGGTCCGTGCCTCTACATTAACATTATTTTGTCATTTTAGAAGCTTTGTTTTTTTAAGGTTCCGTACCCAAAGGGTAAAAACGGGACCCTATTAATAAGCCTCCGTTGTCCGTCCGTCCGTCTGTCCGTCTGTCCGTTTGTCCGTCCGTCCGTCCGTCCGTCTGTCCTACCTATTTAGGGCTGTAACTTTTGAACCGTAATAGCTAGATAGTTACAATTTTCTCAGATTATGCGTTATTACGGCGGATTTGTTAACAAATAATAATAAAAGCGGTCAAGTGCGAGTCGGGCTACTCGCGCACCGAGGGTTCCGTACCACACCACTACAAAACACAACATTATTAACTTAGAAAAACAACTTTTTTTGTCCGGGACCTTTAGCGCGAGACCGACTCACACTTGGCCGGTTTTTAGTATTTGTTGTTATTTTGTAGAGTTTGCTCTATAATCACACTAAGTTTGACGCTTGTATATATTACCGTTATTACGATAGAGCGTGAAGAAAAAACGTTGATAAAAACTAGTTTCTTGTTGAGAACCCCCCTTAATTTTTAACTTTTTGACATTTTTATTATTTGTTAACAAATCCGCCGTAATAATGCATAATCTGAGAAAATTTCAATGTTCTAGCTATTAAGGTTCAAAAGTTACAGCCCTAAATAGGTAGGACAGACGGACGGACGGACGGACAGACGGACAGACGAACGGACGGACGGACGGACGAACGGACGGACAACGTAGGCTTAGTAATAGGGTCCCGTTTTTACCCTTTGGGTACGGAACCCTAAAAATGGCAAAAAGTTAAAAATTAAGGGGGGTTTTCAACAAGAAACTAGTTTTTATCGACGTTTTTTCTTCACGCTCTATCGTAAAAATGGTAATACATACAAGCGTCAAACTTAGTGTGATTATAGAGCAAACTCTACAGAATAACAACAAATACTTAAACCGGCCAAGTGTGAGTCGGTCTTGCGCTAAAGGTCCCGGATAAAAAGTTTTTTTTTAGGTTAATATTGTTGTGTTCTGTGATGGTGTGGTACGGTACCCTCGGTGCGCGAATAGCCCGACTCGCACTTGACCGGTTTTATTTATAGTGAAAAAGCGACAAGCATCAGAATGTCAGAAGCAATGCAGAGTGCCGTGGCAGTGTCAGGAAGCTGGAAAAGGTGCCAGTGTAGATACATACTGATGGTCTTACTGGGTGCTTCGGAGAACTCCTCAGGATCGTGGCGGCTTGGCATAGGCCTGCCTGCAGACCGGCGGCGGCCGCTGGGTGCCGAGCTGGTCGTTGTCGTCTGCTGTGCAGTGGCTGTGTATTGCACCGCTGCCAGCTGCAAAATATTCGTATTTATTAGGGTCGCGACACTTTGACCGACCGCGATTGACGGCCCGTTCATACAAAAGCTCGTTTAGAATGGTAGTGGTACGTCCGCATCTTTCGCCGTCGAACGCGCCTCCTATACTAATCGTGCGTTGTAGTTGTTGTCATTGTGTCGTGATCCTTAGTCACCTGTTTGTAGTATTGACTTTGCTGTCTGTACAATAGAATTATCATAAATATTTCGATGTCTCGTCGCAGCTCGGGGTACCTATGATGGTCCTATCAAGCAGAGATAATGCCGTTAAAAACAATAAAAGGTAAAAAATATTTGATGTTACCTAAATAAGTAAAATGTCGCTAAGAAGAAATACCTACAATAAAACAGGTAGATAATACACTTATAAAACTACGATACCTAGGTAGGTAGTATTGTAGTTTTTAGGGTTCCGTACCCAAAGGGTGAAAACGGGACCCTATTACTAAGCCTGCGTTGTCCGTCCGTCCGTCCGTCCGTCCGTCCGTCCGTCCGTCCGTCCGTCCGTCCGTCTGTCCGTCTGTCCGTCTGTCCGTCCGTCCGTCCGTCTGTCCTACCTATTTAGGGCTGTAACTTTTGAACCGTAATAGCTAGATAGTTGAAATTTTCTCAGATTATGCGTTATTGCGGCGGATTTGTTAACAAATAATAAAAATGGCAGAAAGTTAAAAATTAAGGGGAGTTTTCAACAAGAAACTAGTTTTTATCAACGTTTTTTCTTCACGCTCCATAGTAAAAACGGTAATACATACAAGCGTCAAACTTTGTGTGATTATAGAGCAATCTCTACAGGATAACAACAAATACTAAAAACCGGCCAAGTATGAGTCGGTCTAGCGCTAAAGGTCCCGGACAAAAAAAGTTTTTTTTTATGTTAATAATGTTGTGTTCTGTGGTGGTGTGGTACGGAACCCTCGGTGCGCGAGTAGCCCGACTCGCACTCGACCGGTTTTATTTTATTATTGTAGTATGTATCAATTTTTTATTTTCTGGTCCGGCTTTTTGTCTTCGTTCCCTGTTATACCCTGTTATATTATGTGATACCGCACCGCACTCAGGCCGAGTAGGAGTTGAGGATATTTTATCTTTCAGTTCTTTGTATTGTTTTTATTACAAGGTGTTTGAAAATTAAAAAGGTTGTTGCTTACCTAGTTGCACAATAGTCGATTGATTGCCAGGTGGGTATGTCAAATATTATGATTTGCAGATAGAGAATTTTGTAATAAACCGTTGAACGCTTGTTTATCGTTTTTACCAAGAAGCTTGTAATTTTTCTCTGTAGGGAAAATTTCAAGCTTCTTGGTTTTTACGATAAAGCTATAGATATAATTATAAAAGAACAGGCATAGATATATTATACTACAGAACAGATATAATATATCTATGGATAGAGCAAAATAAAAAGACGTTGAAAAAAAACTTGTGTGGCAGCTTAATTTTTACATCTGTTAATTTAATTAAAAACAATAGTTTTCAATTAAATTAACAGAATATTCTGTTAATAGTTGAACCGGGCACGACCTACCCTAATAAAATAAAAAGACGAGATTCTATAAGAATTTATAGACAATCTGATAATGAAATAACTGGCGTACATTTTATAAGTTGATGGACTATTACTCGTAAACTTGTAAGGCCTACTTAGCGGTGATAGTTTTCCTTTTAAATTCGTTATATATGCAATTGCTGAAAAAAAATTCACATCTCCAACTACAACCGTTTAGCTGGGAGAGGGGGACACTTGACTCTAACCAAAATTTTCGCTTTAAAGCTTAATATTTCGCTAACGAATCCCTAAATCGAAAAATGGTTTTCACAAACCCATAATATTTTTAAAAGACCTATCCAACGATACCCCACAACATGGGATAGACGAGAAAAAAAAATGTCATCCCCACTTCGCGTGTAGGGGAGGTACCCTAAAAAAAATTGTTTTCAAGATTTTATTTTACTACTTTGTCGGCGTGATTAATATGTATACCCATATCAAATTATAGCTTTCCAGTACTAAGCGTCTCTGAGCTAAGCCGCGGACAGACGGACGGACGGACGGACGGACGGACGGACGGACATGGCGAAACTTTTAAGGGTTCCTTGTTGACTTCGGAACCCTAAAAACGTCACGAGTATTGCAGCTGCTGCGTGGTGAGATGCTACGAGATAAAACTTCTCTAAAAGTGTACTAAATGGGCTTTTTCGTAGAATGCACCGTTTGGAAGTTATTTAAGGCAAAACTAGAATTTTTTTCGATGTTTCTCAAGCACCACGCAGCTAGCATAGAGCTACAAACTTTTCGTTTTAAACTATTGGTGTCTTAACATCCCAAAAAATAATTAATGCAATTTTTTGCGACCTACGATGTTTTAAATTACTGGCGTAAATGAACTAACATAATATGCAAATCCTAAAATTTCCTTCCTTCCTTTGCGAATCCTAAATTTTTCTAATCCTTTTCCTCAACATCAAAGTCTCCGTAGTCAGTCATATCTAAGTCGTTTACTGCTACATTTTGTATGATAGGATCACACGGCGTCTTTCTTATTCTAATGATGTAGTAAGATATGCCTCAAAGAGAACTGTGCCCCTAGACAAAGTGCACACGCTTCTTATTCTACAAACGAAAACGCCGCAGCGTTATCGACGATAGTAAAACGACAGAATGCTAGACAATGTCACAAATTATTGACAATCGCTAAAAGCTGAATCTGCTCTATGGTTAGCGTTCAGTTCACTCAATCATTCACTCTTTTTTCTTTTTTACGAGGGGCGTTCAATGTATTCTCGGTATCGGGGTGATTTAATAATAATATAGGTAACTAGCGGCCCGTCCCGGCTTCGCACGGGTGGACGTCTAATCTTTTCTAGCAATAAATATAGCCTATGTTACTCAGGGTGAATGCAGCTTTCTAATGGTGAAAGAATTTTTTAAATCGGCTCAGTACTTTTTGAGCCTATTCATTACAAACATACAAACATACAAAAATAGGTACAAATCTTTCCTCTTTATAATATTAGTGTAGATTTAATTATTTAATTAGCTAATGGCACTATCTGAAGGTATAAATACAAAATTGTGTTTAATTCTCATCATTAGTTCTATAGTAATCCTTGTTGAAAGGCGATCAGAAAGACTGACGCGACAAAGTTGACCAAAATCGAGCACCGCGTTGTGATAAAGTACCTTACAAAACAAGGAAACGCTCAAATAACATTTATCAAGAGATGGTGGCCGTTTACCATGACTCTGCCTCATCATTTTCTATCGTTCAAAAGGGGGAAAGTGAATTTAAAAGCAGTATAGAAAGCATTGAAGACAACTCTCGGTCGGGCGGGCCGGTTAGTGCCACTACTGAAGAAAACGTCGAAAAGTTGAGAAACTTGTACTCAAAGATGGCCGATAAAATATTTAAACAAAAGCAGAGATAACAAACCTATCCATAGGTAAGTACCATTCACACTATCCTCTATAAGCATCTCAACCTCTACTTTGTGCAAGATGGGTGCCGCGAACGCTCTCCGCACCTCAGAAACAAGTGCGAGTCGAGTGCTGTAGGGAGTTTTTAGAGCTGTGTAGTGAAACTTCATTGAGTCTTTTCAACCTGATTCTTAACTTCGATGAAGCGTCGGTTTATCAGTATGATCTAGAAAATTTGCAGGAGTTCATACAGTGGCAAAAAAGGGTGCAGAACCCCCATAGATATTCGAAGTCATTCCATCGGCTGGAAAACTCATGTTCACAGTGTTTTAGGTCTCTAAGGGAAGGGGATCGAGTATACAAAATAAGGTCAGAATATAATCGCTGCATCTAACGCATCTACTCTGAGTATAATAGTATAATTTAAAGAAGGTAATCAAAGATAACAGAAGAGCAAAACTGACCGCGACTGTGTTGCTTCTCTACGATTAAGCGCCGGCTCGCACGGCCCGAGTTGCCAAGGCTGCTCGTGAGACTGTGGTTTCAAAGAAATAAATCATCTACCCTGTAGCCTAGACGTGACCCTCCGCTACTATTATCAGTCTCGAAACTTGAAAAAAGATCTTCTTGGAAAGCTATTTTCCTCGATGAAGAGCTCAAGGTTGCACATTTTAAAGTGCCAGAGGGATCGAATTTTTAGAGGGTTTTGAAAAGTTAGTATACAGATGTATGTAATACACTCAGTATTGAGGTTTTAAAGGACTATTTTATAAATTATAATTATTTCAGATTTTTCAGCAGTTTCCTTCATGCCTATACCGAGAATACATTGAACGCCCCTCGAATATGCTAATTAAATCGTGTACGATTTTCAAAAAAAAAAAAAAAATTTGAGATTACAGTCAAATTCCTGACGCCCGCCATTTTCTAGCGTTATCTACAAGGTCTGGTCGAACGCCAGGAAGCGGTCAAAACGAAACGCTCACTGTCGACAGCAACTGTCAAAAACTGCATGTTGTCTAGGCCTTTTCTATTCGTTTTCGTTCTTTTCTACAGTCCCATACATTTTTTATCGTTTCTACTGTCGTTAACGCTAATCGGAAGACACTTTGTCTAGGCCCGCTGGTAGGATAATCTTACTCTGCCCATTAAAGCGCGTATGGATTGCAACTGAAACCGACGTGTAATGAATGAAGCCCTAAATCATACCCCTACGAATTGTACCAATAGAGTATTTGACAGGTTTTTACAAACTGTTCTACGTTACTCACCGTTCCAGTACATACAGTGCAAGAAAAAACGAGAACCAAAATAGTTATTTGTTATGCAAGGCTGCAAAGTTGCTTTTTGGCGCGAGTACTTGTATTGAAACCTGAGCAAGCGAAGGACTCTGCGAGTGGTTCAAATATAGAATCCTGAGCGTCGCGAAGGTTTCAAAAGTACGAGACGCAGAATAACTTTGCTGCCGAGCGAAACACACAACTTTTCACCTCACTACAGCGAGGAAAATTTCAATGCACCAACCTCATTTTTAGAACAATCGCACTGGCCAGCATGAAAATGGCATGAAAAAAAACTTGTTTATGCTGTTTTTCTTTATTGAATAGAAAGATTCGAATTTTAAAAACTCTTTCCACGCTACCGGATAAAATGCACTTTTGCACTCAGATTTCGAATGACAAACAGAATCTTTCCGAGCTTGTGAGGTGAAAATTGTATTTAAATATCCCGCGAAAACGCTTGTCTTGACAATATACGTGGCAACAAGCAGGTGATGCCATCGTGACGTCACCTGCTTGTGACACTCATACTCTACACGTAACTGTCCACATGCAGTTGACGTCATCAACCATTCGGCCAATCACAGTCATTTACGATCTCGTGACTAAAGTAGACAAAAAAAAAGTATTTTCTTCGTCGATTTTCTAGTATCTTTCTTAACTTTTTTTTTATGATTTATTGTTCAATACACACATTATTTCAAAAGTTTTTACATTATTAATCCCGAGCAGGAAACCGTGCAACGGTTTATGTGCTTGGAATGAATCGTTACACTCAATCGCTAGTTGCTATGTTAGTTTAGGTACTTATCTTACGCATCGCGATAACAGGTAGCGTGTCGGACGTCGCACATTGGTCATCTCTGGACCAGGTGTACTTTTTAGGGTTCTGTACCCAAAGGGTGAAAACGGGACACTATTACTAAGGCTACGTTGTCCGTCCGTCCGTCCGTCCGTCCGTCCGTCTGTCCTACCTATTTAGGGCTGTAACTTTTGAACCGTAATAGCTAGATAGTTAAAATTTTCTCAGATTATGCGTTATTACGGCGGATTTGTTAACAAATAATAAAAATGTCAAAAAGTTAAAAATTAAGGGGGGTTCTCAACAAGAAACTAGTTTTTATCAACGTTTTTTCTTCACGCTCTATCGTAAAAACGGTAATACATACAAGCGTCAAACTTAGTGTGATTATAGAGCAAGCTCTACAGAATAACAACAAATACTAAAAACCGCTCAAGTGTGAGTCGGTCTTGCGCTAAAGGTCCCGGACAAAAAAGTTTTTTCTAAGTTAATAATGTTGTGTTCTGTGGTTGTGTGGTACGGAACTCTCGGTGCGCGAGTAGCCCGACTCGCACTTGATCGTTTTTTTTTAGATATTTATTAAGGATTGATTTGGCTTTTTTATGACTAGTTTTTTGTAGAATTTCACTTTGATCTTTGTCTGAAAATGTATTTAATATATACGGCAGCATGTATTCCCATGTTCTTTTGCCGTAGACGTTATTGACTTTAGGTAGTAGATAAGTTGGTAAGTGTTTTGGTCTTTGATTTTTTTGTAGTAGTGTCACTTTGTCACTGTATTCTGAAACCATACATACATAAATCATATCAAAGACGCTTTCCACTTTACAGTATTTTACAGTATTTAGTACAGTATTTTTAAATAAACCTTTTTCGTCACCACTGTATTTGTTTTTAATGTGTCTAGGAACAATGGTCTTAAGCAGTCTACATTGCAGTTAAAATGGCTTCCTATTCGTGATCGTAGGAACTCTCATATTGTTTCTCTCCTGTACAACACCCTCCACAATCCTTCTGCTCCTAGCTACCTTCGCGAACGCTTCTCCTACTCCCGTCCTTCTGACAAACCCTGTAGATCCCATGTTCGTACCCTCCTTAATATCCCATCACACTCCACTGACTTCTATTCCTATTCCTTCACTGTCCATGCAGTCCGGCTCTGGAACTCTCTCCCATTTAATATAAGAGACTGTCAAACAATTGCTTCATTCAAAAAACAAGTCAAAGATCACTATCTCTCTCTTCGATAAACTAGTAGGTATATTTATTTATTTACCATACCGTATATATTTGTATGTATGTAAAATATGTAAGTATATATTCCTGTATCTTTATGTAATATGTATTTATTAGTCATAAATACTGTTTTATTAGTTAAATGTGCACACTATGCCTGCCTCACTTTCTATGCTCTCTCTCTGTCTCGGGTTTGCTGGAAGAAATCTCTTTAGAGATAAGCTCGCCCTTTGTAATTATCTATTATGTTGTTTTCATGTATATTTCCGTGTGTACAATAAAGTATTAAAATAAAATGAAATAAAATAAAAATTGCAGTTTATTATATATTTGATAAGTGCGTTTTGTATGTTCTTCCGTAACTACTTAAACCGTACATAATGATATAATCATCTAGCGCCATGTATAGCATGCGCAGTGTTTTGTATGGAAGTTTGAATTTAAGAATGGATAATTTTGCCAATATAGCCCTCAATCTGTCACAAACATGGTCAATGTGCGTCGTCCAGTTAAATCTACTGTTTATCGTTAGGCCTAAATACATATGGTTTTTTGTAAGTTCAAGTTTTTCACAGTTACACACGTCGTTTACTACGGGTACGATCTGGTGCTTATGTCTACCTACACTGGTGCGAGTGGGCATCGATGCTTGGAGTTACAGATGTTTTTATATACGGTGAATGTATTGTGTACGTGTAGTAGTTTGGTTTTTTGTGCATTTATACATAAGCCCACATCGTGTGCCCTGAACACTAAATAGTTGAACACTAAATAGTTGAACTGACTAAATAGTTGGTTTAAAAAATTCATATTCAATACGGATGCCATCAATAGATCCTATATTTTACATGCTGTCTAATACCCTATTGTACTATCGTAAATTTGATTGATACAGTGGCCTCGATTCGGACTGTGCCACGACTTAACTTAACTAAATTTATTCCTGTCACTTTCTAAAACGAGATTAAGAAAAGAGACAGAAAACCAACAGCTGACTTTAGTGCTGTCAAAGTGACGTTACACGCCCAAAATAAGATGCCATCATAATGTACGCCATCTTATTTAAAGCGTTTTTGAGCGTTTAATGTCACTTTGACAGCACTAAAGTCAGCTGTTGGTTTTCTGTCTCTTTTCTTAATCTTATTTTAGAAAGTGACAGGAATAAATTTAGTTAAGTTAAGTCGTGGCACAGTCCGAATCGAGGCCAGTGGTAGCGCCATATAACTCAAGTTGTGTTCGCTCGCTGGTGGTCGGAACTATTTTGGTTTATTCCTGCAGTGACACAATTAAAACAGAAACAAGGGCGAGCTAAACGAACTTAACTTTTTCCGCAATCAATACGAATCGGTTCAAGCTAGAGCTCTTTCGATACAAAACAAGAGCAATTTTTAGCACTTCTAGTACTGTAGTCCTCTGTAAGTATAGGTATATCTATGATCAGAGTTCAATTTTTTTTTGGATTTGATTATTGAACTCAAGCTGGATCAATACCCAAAAAATAAAATTCCAAATTTTACCCCCACGCCACTTAACAAAGTGCCGTCTGGGATGGGAATGCTATGGACACAGATAATATAATCCTATACTAGGCCACGCATTTCCGCTGCTTGCTATAGCGTTCATTATTTGCTAAGCTAGCTCTAAAATGGACCCTTTCTTGTTTTAAACCTTAGCGTGTAGGAGAGAGAAGGGTTAAAAAATGTTATTGTTTGTTAGTTTTACCCGCAGCCTTAGATCAAAGTAGATAAGCCCGCAGCGCTGTAAGATGATCATGCCCATGCCATTTTTGAACTGGTCTTGTTTGTCCAAAAGCTGGTTGAGAGAGTGGGTACCTATTGTTAGTCGGGCCATAATTGATTGCATGTTGTCAAAGAGAAGAAGTAGCAAGCGACGCAAAATTGTTTGTTGTAAATATTGTGACAATTTATTAAAGCTACAAGCATTTGCCCGCGAAGTTTCTGTGTGGACATAAAAGAGCTAATCTGCATTCTGTTTATGCCAAGTGTGATTGAAGTCACTTGACATGGCTCAGAGGTGGTCTGCGCTGTGCCGTAAAATAAAAAAGTCGTAAACAAAATCCATACTTCCATATTAATATTATAAATGCGAAAGTGTTTGTATTTACGGCGAAAGCGAAGAAGAAAAAAAAAAAGATAAAAAGTTTATTTCAGTTTCTTTAATCTATTACAAAAACCATTGCCGGAACCATCTATTGAGCAGCATAATGTTACTCGTTACAGAAGAATATTGGTATTCATAGAATAAATAAAAACCGGTCAAGTGCGAGTGTGCGAGTCGGGCTACTCGCGCACCGAGGGTTCCCTACCACACCACTACCGAACACAACATTATTAACTTAGAAAAAAACTTTTCTGTCCGGGACTTTTAGCGCGAGACCGACTCACACTTGGCCGGTTTTTTGTATTTGTTGTTATTCTGTAGAGTTTGTTCTATAATCACACTAAGTTTGACGCTTGTATGTATTACCGTTTTTACTATAGAGCGTGAAGAAAAAACGTTGATAAAAACTAGTTTCTTGTTGAGAACCCCCCTTAATTTATAACTTTTTTACATTTTTATTATTTGTTAACAAATCCGCCGTAATAACGCATAATCTGAGAAAATTTCAACTATCTAACTATTACGGTTCAAAAGTTACAGCCCTAAATAGGTAGGACGGACGGACGGACGGACGGACAGACGGACGGACGGCCAGACGGACAGACGGACAGACGGACAGACGGACAGACGGACAGACGGACAGACGGACAGACGGACAGACGGACAGACGGACAGACGGACAGACGGACAGACGGACAGACGGACAGACGGACAGACGGACAGACGGACAGACGGACAGACGGACAGACGGACAGACGGACAGACGGACAGACGGACAGACGGACAGACGGACAGACGGACAGACGGACAGACGGACAGACGGACAGACGGACAGACGGACAGACGGACAGACGGACAGACGGACAGACGGACAGACGGACAGACGGACAGACGGACAGACGGACAGACGGACAGACGGACAGACGGACAGACGGACAGACGGACAGACGGACAGACGGACAGACGGACAGACGGACAGACGGACAGACGGACAGACGGACAGACGGACAGACGGACAGACGGACAGACGGACAGACGGACAGACGGACAGACGGACAGACGGACAGACGGACAGACGGACAGACAGACAGACGGACAGACGGACAGACGGACAGACGGACAGACTGACAGACGGACAGACGGACAGACGGACAGACGGACAGACGGACAGACGGACAGACGGACAGACGGACAGACGGACAGACGGACAGACGGACAGACGGACAGACGGACAGACGGACAGACGGACAGACGGACAGACGGACAGACGGACAGACGGACAGACGGACAGACGGACAGACGGACAGACGGACAGACGGACAGACGGACAGACGGACAGACGGACAGACGGACAGACGGACAGACGGACAGACGGACAGACGGACAGACGGACAGACGGACAGACGGACGGACGGACGGACAACGTAGGCTTAGTAATAGGGTCCCGTTTTCAGCCTTTGGGTACGGAACCCTAAAAACAATGAAAAAGTAAGTGCTGTAATCACTTTTACATACAAATATTCGGATTTCGGGGGAGGGAGGGGATAAATCCCACCTCCCCCCCCCCCCGTACGTGCCTGCTCTGAAAATTTTGATGCAATTTGGCAAAGAATAGAGATAATAGACAGAATTGCGACTAAGGGGCTCAAGATGCTTGGTTTTGTTCTGCGCAACTGTAAACCTTTTAAGAATCCATCATGCAAAATATCACTTTATAACGCCTTGGTTCGTAGTGGCCTTGAATATTGCAGTGTTGTCTGGAACCCCAATTACGATGTCTATGTAAAGCGTCTGGAGCAAATCCAGAAGCGTTTTCTATGGCATCTATGTTATAGCTGTGGCGTTGCAGATCTTTTGCCACACTATGAGGACCGCTTGAAATACTTTAAACTCAACAAGCTAGAACATAGAAGGGATTTATTGGATCAAATGTTCTTGTATAAAATTATAAATTCTAATGTCGATAGTCCCCACATATTATCCCGCATCAAGATTAACGCGCCATTTAAATTCCCTCGTTTCACAAAGTATACGCCGTTTGTTGCAGCTTCTGCTAAAACCAACTTGGGGCAATACTCAACACTAAATAGATTGCAGAAACGATACAACGCTATGTACAAGGCTTTGCCTGATTTAGATATATTTTCTCAGTCTCATAATAGCTTCAAAAAAACTGTCCTGGCCTCCTTTGATAATGTGTAGATTGTAGATTGTGTATTGTTATTTTGGTTCCGATATTTTTATTTGTATTTAATATCAATATTTATGTTTAGTACCTATTGTTGTTCAGTGCTTTAAGTAAACAATTAATTTGTAGCAAGTGCAAATGCAACTATCAACTGATTTGTGTAGGTACCCACATTTTTCTGTCGCGGTATGACTTAACATATAATTATGTATACTTAAGCTACAATGTATGTTGTGACAGCCTGTAAGGGAAGTAACACTTAATAATTATGTTAAAATGTATTCAGATTGTAATAGTGTATACTTTGTTGGCAGTCCTTAAATAAATAAAATAAAATAAAATAAAATAGCCTGAACCCTGAGCATATGCATAAATATTCCACGCAGATGAAGTTGCGGGAAACAACTCCTGCTTAGTACAGGCACAGAGTACTATAATGTACTCCAATATATTTCCCATTTCTTATCTACAGGTGTATGTGATAGCCTAGCAAATACTGAAACGGTGAACTCAGACCATCAAACTGAACAACTTTCACTATGGAGCCTACCTCAGGAAACGCGAAAAAAATCAGCTGTCCCATACATTTTAGTCGGGTAGGTACAGCAGTTTTGGTTTTTGTGTAATAATGTTGTCTATAATATGTAAATCTTCGTGATACAGATCTTATCAACTAGGTAATCGATTCTTCACGACTAGCGACTTCTAAAACTGTTTACGAATGTTATCAATTCGTTCACAATAAGTCATTCATTACCTACGGCATTTATTGTACCGTAATGCAAAATTAAAATACAGATAAATAAAGCAAAGTTGCTCTCAAATTCGTTATGAACTTATGATGTTAAACTTTCCTCCAACTACAGAGTTCTCTAATGAACTTTCTACAACTTGGTGGCTTTCATTAGTTTTTTAATAATAAAAGGATTCTTTGAATTAAAAGTTACGATGTGTACAGTCAAATTGAACACTAAATATTTGTTGTCGTGCTACACAATTGCAACAATGTACCGAGTAGGACGATAAAAACAATCAATATAGTGTAAATTAGCGGCGCCCGCGACTTCGCACGCGTGGACCCCTGACTTTAAAAGTTTAAATAGGTACTCATAACTTTTCATTGAATGAACCGATTGCGATAAAATAAAGGATAAAAGAGGCTAAATGTCTAATCCAAACTAAGCCATATGCTAATGTGAAACCCCATTAAAATTGATTCAGGAATTTTTAATTGATGCGTGCATAAACAAACGGGTAAACATTCTAAAAATGACCCATATGTATAGATAACAATGATGTTTTTGAAAATGGCACGAAGCAATCAGACCTGCAGCTTACTTGACGTCAGGGACCTTGACGTACTCTTTTAAACATTGACAGGAGGTAATATAAAGTGTCTTCGTATTTTGTATCTAACAGTTCCTTACTCAAGTATGAGTATTCTAGGGTAGTAACGCCTAAAGTGGGTTCCGCGGAACCCGAAAATCAGCAGGGTTCCACAAATTAGTGATATTTGAACCGCATGATCGTTCACGCAAAGGATTTTAACTCTTATTTCAAATCACAGTATCTATTACTCATTATCTATTGGTGTAGGGTTCTCTAAAATCTAATGGGTTTATTTAGTGCTCCGTGGCCTTAAAAGTTTAGGAACCGCTGGCTGTTCTAGAGTCTAGTCATTATAACGAATTTATTGAGTGCAAAGTATTTCTCCTATGTAGGTAGGTAAGAAAGGAACTATAACAATTATATGATTGTAAACAATCGTTTACCGCATATTGTGTAGGTATTTGTTTGCAATGCAACGGCATTTTATAATCGTAAGTATGAGTTTGTATGAAATCGCACTTTGCTAAACTGTTATTATTACAAAATATGTACCCAAGTCTACATGCAGCAATATGATAATATGATGATAGTACGATCATTTGTTTGCTGCTATTGGAATCAATTAGTTTTGCTTGTAAACAAGGAGAAATGCTAAACTTCGACAAGATCTCCAGGGACAAATTGTTTTTGGCCCAAAATTCAACGGTAGCCGTAACAGGGATACGTTAATTGGATGACCTAAACAACGTTACGTGGCGCGTACTGCACGAGCTGGCGATAATTTTCAAATTGAACGAAATCTCCGGGCCGCTGGGCTAAACTTATTATTTATCATTCCAACCCTAACTAATGCTTTTTCATGCTGTAGCGATCACCAGTATCGCTACACCATAAATCCTCATGTTTACGGCTTTTGTAGTTTATTGGAGAAGGTAAGTAAGTACTTTTGAAGTGAAAACTTCTTTAGCACGTTGTAATTTTGAAAGTGAAACTCGATGAAACGAAAAAGCGGTACTAAATAGTTTCTGGAGGTTTCACTTCTAGCGCGTGTGAATTAGAACTAAGTAACACATGTTTTTTTTTTAATTTAGGCTTCCTTATTATTGTGATGAGGACGGACGAACTGAACGGTAAAAGGACTCTTAATCAAACAGCAAAACGTACCCCTGACGTGAAAATACATTGCGCTGTTATCTTAATGTTTGTGACTATATCTTGTGCCGGCAATTAACATGAAACAAAATAACAATAAACCTTGTAATATAATTATGTCGTTGTTCTAGTTAAAGGGGCAGCAGTTTGTAAGACTGACAAGTATACCTACTAACTGTAAAAGTGTGTCTCTACATTGAAGATTTTAACAAAATAGCTATGGTTATATGGCGTTTAGTACCTACTTTTCAGGTGTCCCTGACTCAAAATAATATATTTTTTTATTTTTTAACCGACTTCAAAAAAGGAGGAGGTTTCTCAGTTCGACCGTATATATATATTTTTTTTTTTTTTTATGTGTGTTCGCGGATAACTTCGTCGTTTATGAACCGATTTTGATGATTTATTTTTTGTTGGAAAGGAGATGTCCCGAGGGTGGTACCATGATAAGGAAACCAGGATCTGATGATGGCATCCCAGAGAAATCGAGGGGAACCTTCGAAAATCGTACTGCCGACTAGTGCGTTTTTTAATTTAAAGCACTCCTATTAAATCGAACTAATGAATTCACCACTGAAAATTGTGAAATAAGCAAAATTTTAACAAAAAATTAAAACCGCCTTCAAAAAAAACTAAAAAGTTAAAAAATAATATTGCAGCCTATGACTTTTTCGTTCGCATCATAAGAACATTAATTTGTTTTATAGAAGTCGGTGTCAAGCCAAGCCAAAAAATGCAAGCCATGTCGCGAATCGTACCGGCTTGACAGCGACTTCAATAAAACAAATTAATGTTCTTATGATGCGAACGAAAAAGTCATAGGCTGCAATATTATTTTTTAACTTTTTAGTTTTTTTGAAGGCGGTTTTAATTTTTTGTTATCGTCCGTCAGTTTAAGTATTTGTTCTAGCAGCACGCCAAAACTACTGAACCGAATTATGATTAGACTTCAAAACTGGTATAATATTGTATCTCGCTACGATGATAGTTCTGGGCCCCTAGACAAAGTACTTTCGATTAGCGTTAACGACAGTCGAAAACATAAAAAATGTATGATGACGAAAGCAAACGTCAAAATGTTTCGATCGCCAATGCCAAATCCATGCATTCTGTCCCCAGGGGGAGCGTGTAAATTCTCTATGATTCTGTCATATCTACTGGCGTCTACGCCAATAGAAATATTATCTACCTACTTTAGCCCCGGCGCGTAGGTACCTTTTTTTAAAACGAAACCTCGCATTCTTTTGCACTTAAATATATCCTACGTAGGTAGGTCTGTACGCGTGATATTCCAATTAACACATTCGCGGAGAGTGACCGGCTATAGCAGTGATAACAATAAAAGTTATATTGTGTCTCGTTCAGTGTCCGCGAATGTGTTAAGCATTAGTTATACAATCAACTGTGTAAATTTTTTTTTTTTTATCTATGAGTAAATAAATATTATTCACATTAATCGTCATCACTCGGGTCGGCGCGTTTATATGTTTCTTGATACTTATTTGAGTTAATATTACACTGTATAGGACCTATATTATGATGACAAAAGATGTCTTAACATTAGTTACATATTATGACTATGTTTAGTAACATAGTCATAATATGTAACTAAAATTCTGGTATTTGACAATATGTCCGCATTTTGAATTAAATTAGCACAATAACGCAGAAAGAGATACGACAGAAACTTACCCTATCCGAATAATCGAATGCGGCTGTCCCTCGTCCGTCGATATATTCTTGAAACTGCGATATGACGCACACCATTGCATATACCTGCGACAACAAAATGTTAGTACAGACTGTAAAAACCAATATTATAATTATAATACTTATAATTTACATTACAACAATATTATTTTTGGGTGTAACAAAGGTCTTGGCTCTCAATGAGTTTTGCTCTCATTGAGGTTGAGCGATGTACTATCGTAATGAGCCATAGTGATCGGTAACCATAGGGAATTCACCGCTCCCCCTGGGTCGGTAACTTTCGTGAAACTCGCGGCAAACTCTGGGGGTGACAGTTTTAACACATATCATTGGTTAAGAATTACAATGTTATCATACCGTTTTCTTTTAGTTTTTTTCTAATACGACCCCAAATTTTATCAAAAATTTTATTTAAAATTTAGAGTTATTTTCACGTTTCTAATTGTTTTATTTTTTCCTGTTTGTAAAAGGCACTAAACCATACAGCTATGTGCAGTCAAGACCACATCAAGCTTGAGATTTGACGTGCGATATTATTTTTTATACGACCGGCATAAGAACAGTACGAAGATCAAAGTGTCGAACTTGACGTGTTCTCGACTGTATCTTTGTATCATATTGGTAATTTTACATTATAATTGAAATGGCACACCGATTAGAACATGACTTGTAAGAATAATAATAAAAACTCACGGCCCCAAAAAACTCGCTTGTTACCAACAACCCTGAAAATGCCGCGAATCGCACAATATTAATGACGTGTCTGTCATTTTTAATTACTAACCAATATGGGTGTATTCAGACAATGAAACCACAGAGTACTATAATTACATGAAACTTAACAACTTTCCCTTAGGAATCGAAAAAAAAAATATCTTTTCGAAAAGATGAAAATGCAGGCTGTCTGGCAGGACAGAGGATAGAAGGCGAGAAACTTTAGTCCGTCCTTCCGCGAGAGGCCGCAGAGCCGTAAAGGGCATTTTCGTACACCTAATGAATAATTAGGTCAAACAAAGGGGTAGGAAACAGAATCGAAACTCTTCGAGCGAGCGCAGGCAGCCGCTCGTAAACAAAGGAAATCTGCAGACGAGACTAATCTTTATCCATATTTTTGTGTGGTTACTAATATAATAATCATTGGTCTTTCTAACCGTGTACACAGATGCCATAAGTAAGTACCTTTACAATAAAACTTTTCTATTGTTATTCTCATATAAATAGTATAGTTCTGACGGTGACCAATTATAAAAATATATATTTTCTCGCAACTTTTATGTTTTATTGCTGAGCTGTGTCTAACAGAAAAGGCCGATCATAATGTCTTTCGTAGGTTACACAAGTTTTGGATCTATTTTCATTAATTACGCTTTCCATAAAATCGAATTTCTTGAGTTACGTAAACATTGTATAACAAGTCTATGTCAGAATTAACAATTAAGACTGTTTCTTAGGCCCACTTGCGCCAGGCAGGGTTATCGTCATTAACTCAGAACTATAGGTAGACGCTACTTTGGAATTAAATTATAATTATGTCTTGCACCATCCTGTTTTAGGGGGCTAAACATGTGTAATATTTAAATTTTAAACCGCCGATGTGGTAGGTTTAAGTCACTAAACTACGTGCTAAATATGGCTAAATGTCAAAATTGAGGCAACAGCTGTTTTGGTTGACATGATTGAAAACTGAATGATTTTAAAACAAAACGATGAAAACGAAATGTCATTGCCAAAATAAAACAAATGAGACAGATAAATACAAAGAAATGCAGTATGAATGAGACGTGCATATAATGTTCATTCATCTTCACTTTTCATATTTTGTCGGATTACATAAACTCTATGGTCATTTAGGATGTTGCCAGCGAAAAATAGAGATCTGTCAGGTTAGTTAACACTGAACTAGTTTTCATTGGCGCAAGACAATCTTCGATAACACTGTAGGTCGGTGCTTCTAAACACGGGGTTACGCAATTTAACACGGCATTTGGCGCAAGTGGGCCTTATTGTCATTTCGCAAATAGCGAGCCTACTCCTAAACATTGTTCCTAAATTTTAATTAAGAAACATGTCATGTTAATGACAGTTTGATCGGTTGCCTGTATGTACTCGTAACAAAGCTATACGAGGCCGGCCAAATTATTAAAGTTGATCTTGCGGGTTTGATGTGAACGACACGCGACGACGACGGTCAAAGTATTAGTCGTCAATTTATTCACGTTTTACCTATCTAGGGTTGCCACCCGTACTATATTATACAGGGTGTAAGGAAAAGTATAATTAACCTTTAAACCACATACTTTAACCCATCAAACTGAACAACTTTTACTATGGGAGCAAACCTGTCAGCGCAATAAAAATCTGTTGTTCCATACTAAACTACAGCGCCTGCTCAACTCAAAAATATATGAGACAGCTGAGTTTTTTTTTGTTATGGTTTACTTCCATAGTAAAAGATGGGTAGAGTATGTGTTTAAAGGTTAATGAGACTTTTCCTTACACCCTGTATAGTATTGGCCAATTGTTCTATACAACGTGTTAATGAATTAACGCAAAACTAGAAAGTAGTTTGTTTAGAATCAATAGCAGAATCGAATTATCATGTTTCAAAATAGGTAATTTTTTTCAAAATTTTTAATAATTTTTTCGTAAAATTTTAAATTTACTAAACCCGATGTCAACCCTCCCCATGGGCACACTCACCCTACTTACTACCAAAACAAGATTATTAAAATGTATCCATAAGTACGTTAGCGCTTTCATTCATTGCTGAAATGATAACAAATCATTTTTGCCTCTGATCTTAAAATGCGAATAACTTTAAATTTTAACTATCAAAATAATGAAATTATTGTTTCAATCTAATTCTTTTGTTATAAATCAGTTGGGGTGTATGA
The DNA here is from genome assembly GCA_922987775.1 of Agonopterix subpropinquella. Lineage (NCBI taxonomy): Eukaryota > Metazoa > Arthropoda > Insecta > Lepidoptera > Depressariidae > Agonopterix > Agonopterix subpropinquella. The sequence goes on along the minus strand of OV277693.1, from coordinate 42,815,838 downwards.
GGTTTTGCGTTAATTCATTAACACGTTGTATAATCTTAGATCAAAGTTATATAATACGGAAAAATATTGCCTCCAAAAAAGGTGGCAACCCTCTCGCATCGGTACCTACTATAAATAGTTCCAGTTTTGCGATAGCTGATGAATAGACAAAATTGCGGTAAACTTTGATTGGAGAATGATTATATACAGACCCCTAATTAATAGCAAATTTAGGCCGACTTGCACCAAAAAGTATTAAGGCCTAAACGCAGAAAGAGAAAGTTATAGAAGGAAGCAACGTGTCTTGTCATATTCACTCAATAAGAGCGCTTACAGACGAGCGACACTTTGCGGTCGCTGAGTGTCGCGGAGGGTCGCATGACCGTAAAGTGTAGAAAGAACGCAACATGACTGTAAACAATGTCACATTTTCCTGGTCATGTAAATAAAAATTGTAAACTTTTTTCAAATATTCCCAGCTTGTCAGCAATCTGCATTGGCATTTTGCGCTACATTATAGGTGTATAGGTACCTCGTCTCGTAACGTGAAATGGCAATAAAAACATTTACACCCGCGACCCGTAAATTATTTCTCATCAGTTATTATATTACCGTCACACCTATTTTTGAGAGGGCCATAAAACGTACATAACCTTCTTTATAATTTATCGAGAGTTTTTCTGCAAAATGAACGGATCTGCAAAGCTCCCTTTTTCTCCCTCCCAATATAGCTGACCCACCTCACATTTTAGTACATTACTAAGATCAATAAAGGTGCGTCGTAAGACGCTAAGATTAGCGACGTGTGAATTTAGTTGACTTTACTACGTGATAATATGTGCGCGGGTGGTTTATTCGATAACCTGATTCGTTATTACGTTATATTTCACGCAATGCTTGTTACAAAAGCTAAGCAGCTGACAGAAACTCTGGCCCCTATAGCAGGCGCACTCCCCTTCTTTCGTTATCAGTGTTGCCACCCACAATACACCCTCCACACGCGTACCGTTTTAAATATTGGTTTCGCAATCAGTTTTTTACTTTCTATAATATAATGGGTGGAACGTAACGAGGGTCTTTCCTTTAAAGGGTATTCAAACAATGATACTAAACAACTTTCCCTGAGGAACATGGGTCGAAAAAAATAAAACATTTTGAACCTCCCATACTAAAGTGCGGATCAGCCGGTCTATTTTCTATGGGAGGTCCAAAAAAAATTGTTTTCGACCCGTGTACCTCAGGGAAAGTTGTTTAGTTTCATTGTCTGAATACACCCTTTAAAGGAAAGACCCTCGTTACGTTCCACCCAGTATAAACGAAATAAAAACAAATCTATAAGTAATTGAAATACCTACGTGTTTGTAAGGATATTTACATAGATCACAGAGAGGGTAGTACAGGTAGGAAATTCAAACATTATACAAAGTTGTATAATTATTTATACCTATTTGGAACAAAAAAAACGGTAGAGTTATATAATACAAAGTTTACAAAAAAAAAGAAGTAAGATCATTAAATATTTTGAACCTGGGCAACCTATTACATCAAAACCTTGTAAGTTGCAAAGAACATAATAACTTCAGTTTTTATGAAAGTATTAAATTTTTAACATTGAAAATGATTTTTTTGTCGCTTCGGTATAGGCCCGATTGCTAGCCCGATTGTCAGCGAAAGTGCGACATCGCCCCGGTTTCGTGGGTTTTGTTTTGGGCTAGGTTTTGAGACTACGTGGCGTGGTGGCTTATTGGGGTGTCAAAAGACGCGTCTTGCCGAGAGCTACAAAAAGCAAAACAATTTTATGAAAAAAACTAAAAATCATGTAATCCAAGACTCACAACCTTTTTACTCTCAAAAAGTCATGAGACATAATTTTAATTCAAGTCTTGTCAAATAAAGTTAAAAGGCTTGGCCGCCGTCGTTATCCCATGTAGAACCAATCTAAGGCTCTATATCGGATATATAGGAACAATGTTATCAAATATAATAAATAACTCACCCTGTACCCGGCGGATCATATTATTCTGTAAATGGATTTTTATTGCAGTAAATTGTTATTTTGTTTAGACAAAGATATTCTCAGATTTCACAACAGAATGTATTCTGGTATTCGAGGAGATTGTTCAGTTCGGTTTTTCTGCTGTTATTTATTAGCCATTTCAAAATCGGCTCGCATTACCTACTAATTAATTTTGTAATTTGCCCTTTTGATTTCATTTGTTTTTTCAACAAAGTTACCTAATATCACAGAGTACTATAAGTACGGGCGCAGTATCAATTATAATTGCTAATATTAATATGTGCTATACTTTAATAAAACATTTCTTTTTTATAGGTATTTTAATTTTTATCGTATAGTCTATACTCTATACCTACCTTCCATCCACCTTCTCGGCTGTCTGCAACAGCATATCGTTGGCCGCATCTGCATGGCAGCTTATAATACTGATCGATGCATTAATTATTGTTCCTTGAGCTGACTCAACCTCAGGCAGGCGAAAAATGAAATCCACCCGCACTGCCATTACTTCCGAACATTTTATTTGAGTACCTATCGGATTTAGTATGTGTCTCCTAGAATTGAGCAACAATCTTTAGACTTAGGTACACTTTGACGATTAGGGCGTCTTGTCAGACCTGATGTCTGACGAAGATGACTGGGTAGCCAAACTATATGATAGGGTACTATTTATAGGGTTATTATAGGGTACTTATTATTACCTATTCATATGGTCATGTCTGGACAGTTCCATACATTTTAGATTTAGTATAGTCTTGGCGCAAACAGATGTCGCTACTGGCCTGAACGAGAGATAAATCTTAATTAAAAGTTATTAGATCACTATTATTTGAGTTTTGTTCCACGGAAATAAATTATATAGATTAATTTTCTTAAAATTTTTAATAACAAATGTGTTTAACACTTATTTTAACGTCATTAAACATTGCATTAGTACCGGTTACTCACCACCGGCGCTGTACTTGCGCGAGTTTTCATATAAGAAGGTGGCAACTTTCTTAGTATGGGCATTGACCCTCTGTTGTGTATAATTTATTTACTCTATGATATGGTCAAACCCAGGAGCGCCTTAGATTAGGTCTCTGATGACTATGTGGGGACTTGTCACAGATGTCAACACCCACAAGTTATAGCAGAGAAGCTAACCGATGGCGCTACGGTCGCACTCGCAAATGTGTACGTAAGACAGCTTGCGACGTCTCATTGGTAACCCGTTAGCCGCTGCACATAAGGTTCACAATCGTATAGAAGACATGAATCGCGCAAGAGAAATAATCACAGAGATTCGATACATATACAAGGTCCAACTAAGAACTGTTGGACCACGGCCGGTCCCCAGACTGGATACATAGCCTGGTGGAAGATCTTCCCTTTTCAATGGAGGAACATTCCCAGTAGCACCTCCATAACTATAACAATTATAGATTTGCTAAGGATACTATATTCCTGTTAAAAAACAAAATCCATGCTGGTGAAACCAAACATGAAACGTAATTATGAGTTACAGAAAAAATTCTGATAAAATACAAATATCGACTGCATCGTACCTACAGACAGATAGACCGAAATAGTTTTCTCCAGAAATGATAACGGGAACTACAAAACGGTGAGGAACATAGCATCACTAATGAAGCTATTGAATAACATAAAGACGGCTTGCTCTATCGCTTTAAACGACGTCAAAGAAAAAGCGTGGGAAAGTTTCAGAGGATGGCTTTTGCGGTACACGAGACGGGAAACGTTGTCTTTTTGCTTCTATGGCATGCGTCAATCAAAATACACTGAAATGCAATTTTTCTATCTCAAAGCAGAATAGTAAACTGCACGGCAAAGATTAATTACGCGGCAATCAATCTCGCGCAGCGGGGGCGGGCGGCGCGGCGGGACTTCGGTCACATCTCCACCCTCCATGTCGGTTAGTTAGATCCACGGGTACAGTTGTTGTTGAAATGCCAGCCAGATAAATATTTTAAAACACAGAGTTTGTACACCATTTTAGAAGCAGTTTTCATGAAATATTTGCATAGCATCTCTTTTGCTGCAGATTTCGGGGAATTACCCCGATAAGTGGGAAATGAGGCAAATGGATGGTTCAGGGAGATCGCGGGGGATGATTTAAATCGGGGATTTTTGGGGAATCCAATATTTTGTCATGACAATGTCTAAAGAAGAGAGATTGTTAACATTCGGACCGAATCGGACAATACTTAGGGAAAAGTGTCAGAGTACAATAAATAAAATAAAGAAAAATACATTACGATACGTGTGACATAATTAGTCCATCATTGCACGGCGTGAAATTATGGCCTTAAACGCCGTGTAATAATGGACTATCGTATACTTACTATTTTATAGCTCTTTGTGACCTAAACCCGTCATTCCAGTCAACATTTGCGGATAGTGACCGGCTACATCAGTGATAACAATAAAAGTTCTATTGTGTGTTCTGTCCGCGAAAGTGTTAATGTTGAACTTTTTAATTCTATGAACACGTTTCCTTCAGCGCAAAGTCAGTTTACAAAGGTACATAAATTCCGAAAAACTCATTGGTACGAGTCGGCCTGGACGGGGATCGAAGCATCGCCTCCTGCACGGCAGGCAAGGTTACCCGCCACTGGACCACAGCGGCTTAAGTTAAGTTTCCAGATCCACAAAAGAAAGGCCTCTCCATTGACCCGAGGAATCTATTTTTGAATAGGAATTTGAATTTTTTTAAACACGGCTTAGAAAAGTATCTGTGTCCTGGTCAGATTTTCGTAAAAATGTTTACTAGTTTCAAAGTTACAGTGGCATTTGGTGTTTTCCACACGAATCTTAAATGAATACTGTTAGCATTGAAACTATATTTTAACGGAATTCTGACAAACCACAGGCACAGAAATTAGTTTCTAGATGGTGTTTGAAAATAGGATCAAAGTTATGCTGGCAAATGCAATCAAGCTAACAAGCACATTTTAGCTAACAATTACAGCAATTGTTCTTCATTTACAAATGCAAATTTATGATAATTTGTTGTCCTTGTCGCGTTGTGTTGTGTTATCGTATTTTATAAAATTCCGTTTTCATTTTATTTGAATGTGTATCGACACGGTTCCGCTTATCAAGTTATCACAGATGCGTCGCGGAATACATTATGTGGCTTATGCGCATTATCAATTGATTTATCAATTAACCCGTTGACAATTTGACATTTTCACAATCATGATAAAGATTGATAAAATATTATATTAACCTACCTATAAGTCTGACGAAATTCTCTCGAGCTGACTTTAACGAACTCGAAGTTTCTCCCATTACTTTAAGAAGATACACCGGCTAGCGCGCTCCATACAAACGAAGTTTAAATCTATTTTAAATTCTCACCGTTCCCCACTCACTACCCAATTCGCCGCGTACGTCCTTAGCCGAAATCTGACAAACCCCGGACAGATATTAGTTTCTAGATCAGGCATTTCAAACTCAAAGTCATTGGTGGGCCGCATGCATAACGATAGTAGAATCAGTGGGCCGCAAAGAACCAAAACCATCTTGCATCTATCGTAGAACAGGACGATTCAAACCGGACTGTACTTATATTTTAAGGGCCAAATTTGTAGGATCTTTGTGAAAAGCGCTACACACCATATAAAAAAGAGAGCGAACGGAGCGAGCTTGAAGTTTTTCACATCTAGACTCGATGCAGTGGCGGTACCTACATAATATGAGTATCTAAGTACCTAATTCTAAAACCATGTCCTTGAAATTGGATAGGGCCGCAAGATAATGCACTGAGGGCCGCACGCGGCCCGCGGGCCGCATGTTTGACATGCCTGTTCTAGATCGTCTGTACTATTATAATTATATAAACTTGTTAATCATGTTTGTTTGTTTGCAACAGCGTCACCCAAAAACTACTGAACCTATTTTGATGAATCTTTTTTGTTTGATAGCTTATGATTTGACATAAAATCTGATATATTTGTGCGGACGAAGTCGTGGGTAAATAATAAATATTTAAATAAAATCATTTACTTTAATTGGTTCATATTGAAATAGGATCAAACTTCGTTTGAATGCAGCAGCTCGATCGAAGAAACCTCTAAAATTGCATGCCTAAAATTTTGCTCAGAAACACTGTAAATAATCTATTACTTACGGCTCTCATCTCAGCACATTTTAATGGAAAATTAAAAATGTTTGGAAATGCTGTAGGCATGAATAAACGTCACGTTTAAACGACTTCTTTCGTTTTTGGTCCGTAAGTCCGTAAGTTCCCATATTTTATCATAAGCGTGAGCGTGAGAGAAACTCCAAAATGACCATAAATTAATTAACCGGTAAATGGTTAGAGAAAAGTGCCGGCGACCTCTGCAAAATTTATGTGAATCTAAACTTAGATCAAAGTAAAATGAATGGATAGGCCTACGCGAACATTTCAAACCAGAAAAATGAGGCAAAATAATTGACAGTTTTACTTCGAATATGTACCGAGGCCTTACGCGAACATTTCAAACCAGAAAAATGAGGCAAAACAATTGACAGTTTTACTTCGAATATGTACCGAGGCCTTACACGAACATTTCAAACAAGAAAATTGAGGCAAAACAATTGACAGTTTTACTTCGAATATGTACCGAGATGACAGACCAAGTACCCTAGTTTGTATTGAAGTGCCCTAGTTTTGCGTGCTTCAACTTAAAGCGCTTTGGGCCTATCCAAAGAATCTAAATAGAAGAGGAGAAAGATGTTACCTTTTACGTTCACTTTTGTTTTTATTTTCGAATAAATGTCATGTGTTATTGGTATATTTTTAACTAAGTACGCCACCGTTTCTTAAATTTTTTTAAAATTTAATATTTAAATTCTCGAACCCTTTAAGGCTGGGTATTAGTAGAACAAGCCTCTCTTTCTAACAAGCAAACTTTCGCAATTAGCCATCCCGCTTCAATTGAAAGCAAGATCGCAAAAAAACGCATTTTTCATCAATATCTTTTCTCTTGGGTGTTTGGGGAAAAATCCATCGGTTAGAAGCCCTGCTATAATTATTTACCTTTCAAATGATGGTATATTCAGAAGAAATGGTGTAGTGTGATTCTTGTAAAACTGGTTATAAATCTGAAATCGAGCTTACTTTGCTCCTCTTTTCTATCGAGAAAATTTAATAGAATCGTGTTTTCAACGGTTAGATGCCCTGCAGAAAGAACGTATCTACACTGTTATGTGAACTATATATATTAAATGTAATAATTTGGTTCTCAAAAATCGGTTCGAAAACAGACAAAATAGGTATGACCCCCTCTTAAGAACTAATAAAGGCCTAATGTCAGGTTTTTCCCAATGATGAGTATTAAAAAAACATTTAAAAAAAGTAAAAATAATTTCGAATTACTTTTTACTTTTAAAATATTTTGTTTTTTTGGCTTTAGGGGTTTTTAAAAGTAATTTAATGTTATTTCATAATTTTTAAAGTAACATCAAAACTACTGAACCGGTTTTCATGAAACATGCCTAAGAACACTCGGGATAAAATTATCTATGACACAAAAAAACTAAACGAAAATCGGTTCATCCGTTTGGGAGCTACGATACCACAGACAGACACGTTAAGGGCCTATGTCGAAAAAAATATTAAGCGAAGCAGGCGTGGGATAGCTTATATTACGACCTGATGCGAGAGAAAAAGAAGGGGCGGCGCGCGCGCCTGAAACGAATCGAGCGCCAAATCAACCTTTATTTAATTTTGATTGTACTACTTATGTAAGTTCAATTCTGCTCTAATCAAAATTTAGAAAATATCAATCTCTTTTTTTTTAAATCAAATCTTGTGTTTCTATTATTCACCGTTTAGCAGTTCCAAGCGTTTATAGATAAAAACCGAGGCTACTTTGGCTTGTTTTTCTATCGAGAAAATGTGTCTTAATCGTGTTTTGGCTCTAATCAAAACTTCAATTATATGTTCAATTTACACATATCCGAAAATCATACTCCTACTGTTAGTACTTCATGATATATGAAGCTTTGAAAAATCCTATTTTTTTCACATAGCCCCTTATACTTATTATAACACACCTCTTTTTGCGTCGGGGGTTAAAAATAGTACCTAAGTACTTAAACCAAAATATAGTTCAGTTTAAATAATACTTTTTTTTTAATTATTATAGTAATTAAAAAAAATAGGTAGGTAACACCTGTCTAAACTATGATAAAACTGTGTGTGTCTGTACATTGAAGATATATACAAAAAAAAATTACGACATGGTTTTTACCTGTCCCTGATTCCAAATCACCAATTTTTGGATTTTTTGTCTGTCTGTTTGTTTGTTAGTTTGTTTGTTTGGGTGTTTGTTTGTTCGAGTATCACGCAAAAACTACTGAACCGATTTTGATGATTTTTTTTTGTTTGATAGCTTATCATTTGACTTAAAATCTGGTATATAATTTATGCGGACGAAGTCGCGGGTTTTTACCCGCGCTCGTATTAACTAAAATTCTAAATCACAGCAAAAAAAAATTTGTTCGTAGTTAACGTACAATATCAGAATATCACAATTATAATCATACGCAAACGCTGCTCGATGCTCGATTTTATATTGACCTTAAATCTAATCGTATAAAGGTATTGTGTGCAGGACTGATGATTAGCATGTATTATAAAGTTATGTCCCGTTCAGGAACATTTACACAATAGGGGAGCGGACTCCATAAAATATATTTTAGTTTTATCTTCGTAGTAAAAAAAAAAACCGGCCAATTACGAGTCGGGACTCGGGCAATTAGTGTTCCGTACTACCAGTTGTTTAACATGGGTCATTGAGGAAACCACTATAAATTGACACTTACTTAGTATGTGGTCACATAGTAACTGAAGATCATTTTACACTGGTCGTACTGGTGTTAGTTTTTTGGGTATAGAAAAAAAACTATCCAAGTTAGAGCCACCCTGATAATTTTCCCGCCATCTACATGTTATTTCTGATGTTCATGATTATTTTCAGATCTTATACGGCTATATTTTTTGAAATAGAGGTGGGGACAGCAATTTCTCGCACTGGTGTTAGTTTTTTGGGTATAGAAAAAAACTATCCAAGTTAGAGCCACCCTGATAATTTTCCCGCCATCTACACGTTATTTCTGATGTTCATGATTTTTTTCAGATCTTATACGGCTATATTTTTTGAAATAGAGGTGGGGACAGCAATTTCTCGGATTGAATTGAAAATTTTGTTAAACAAAGTTTTTATTAAAAATTTTAAAAGTATTTTGTTAGACTCGTATTTTTATAAGCTTTCAATTGATGATTTTTTTTTATTTGCCCTTTCTTACTACCGAAATTGCCCCCCAATATAAAAATTTAGCTTTTTTTTTACTTCATTTATGACATTGGACCACCAATTGCTATATCTGTACCGAGTTTCAACTTCCTATGTCTTAAGGTCTCTGAGAAAAATGCCTGTGACAGACGGACGGACAGACACCGAGCTGATTCCATAATGTTCCGTTTTTCCAATTTTGGTACGGAACACTAAAAACATTTGAAAAAATGCTCACATTTTTAGTTTTTTTTACCTAGAAATCTATTTTTAATAACATGATGAACTATAAAAAGTAATGAAATGGTGATGACATCACTTATTGGTATTAAATTTTTCATACATCACGCGCGTCTTGACGTTCCATTAAAAGTTGCTAATTTGACTAATTTCCCGATCCACTATTTAAATTACTTTCATAACAGCAACGCATCGAATTTCCATCCATTTTAACTAACATTTTTCATAGAAGCGGTTGTTTTTTTTTGTTTTAACACTTTCGATACGCTACGAGCTGCAATGGTTGGACGTATGCAGGGTGGTGCTAAGTATGGGGATGGTAAGAGCAGCAAATTAAACAACTTCGTGGGACTAACACTGAAATTGATCTGGAGTGCGATTTTTGAAAGTCACCGGCAGCTGAGTAAAATGGTCGATATTCACCGATTTCACAAAGGTCGCATTTTTTATCTGACCGGTGACTAAAATTTCCATCTCATGAGTTCAATACGAATGCCTCTTCCCACTCGTATTGAACATGCCACCTTCTCATACCCATGAGGGTATGAAAAGGCTTTTTTATACGATTCAAAAATCGTTCAAGCTCACCGGTGGCGACATTCAAAAATCGCAACTCTAATCTGATTTACTGGGCATATTAAGAAAGAGCCATGCAATAGCCCTAATTGAATGCAGCAAATATATTATTCCTAAGTGAATACTCATTCAAATTATGTACGTACACTACTTGTGCCCCTTTTTTTCCTTCTGAATCCACACAACGCGTTTTAATTAAAGATACAAAATGTTTAATTAGAAGTATTAGGTAAGTTAAGTACTTACATTTAGAACGATGATGAAGAAGTCCAATGTGAAAAGGAACGATGTGATGGGATTGAAATTGAGCTGAAAAGAAAAACTGAGTTAATTTTAAAGCAGATAGGTACATATACAGGGTTACTTAGGGCTCTTACAGACCAGCGACAGTACTCTGCGACAGCTCGCGACAGGGTCGCGCGACCGTGACGTAGGTATAGTCTGAGAGCACAAGTCTTGTTCTTGAGAGATTTCAGTTTGAAGAAAACGGAGGCTAAAAAATAACATGGTTGATATTTCGGGTTTTTATAAGTTTTTCGTAGATTTTGGTTTCTTTAGATAATAGATAATACAGAATTGATTATCTTCATCATCAAGTCCATAAAATATTACAGACTGGTAAAAATAGGGCAAAATTATAATATACATTATATAGTTAATTAGTTATGATATAATACTTAACACAACACTAATAATTATAACACATAATATTATACGACATAAATATTTATAAATACGTATACAGGGTGTAACAAAACACCCTAGTAATACTTAAGGGGGTGCTTCAGATCATCAAACTGAACAACTTTCACTATGGAGCCAACATCGAAATCGCGAAAAAAAACAGCTCTTTCATACAAAACTGCAGTACCGTCTCGACTCAAATGTATGGGACGGCAGATTTTTTTCATTTTTTCTCGACATTGGCTCCATAGTGAAAGTTGTTCAGATTGATGGTCTGAAGCACCCCCTTAAGTATTACTAGGGTGTTTTGTTACACCCTGTATAGGGTCCTTCTTAATATGCTGACACTTTTTTAAGGGGATGATCAGACCGTCAAACTGAACAACTTCCTCTATAGGACCAACATCGAAATCGCGAAAAAAAATCATCACTTCCATACAAAACTGCAAACCTACTCGGAGCCAAACGTATGGGACAACTGTTTTTTTTCGCGATTTCGATGTTGATTCCATAGAGAAAGTTGTTCAGTTTCATAGTCTGGTCATCGCCTTAAAAAAGTGTCAGCATATTAAAAAGGACCCTGTATATAGGATGTTACTAAACTATTGGATATGGAGGTCTATCTCTCAGACTATACAACACTACGTCACGGTCTTCAACTGTCGCGAGCTGTCGCAGAGTACTGTCGCTGGTCTGTAAGAGCCCTAAGGAATAGCACTCCGCAGATTCTCGCGTTTCCTGAGGTAGGCTCCGTAGTGATAGTTGTTCAGTTTGATGGTCTGAGTTAACCGTTTCAGTCTGCGGAGGGCTGTCCCTTACACCCTGTTAATAAGGCACAATCTGTAATGCATTTCAGTTTAACTTTAAACCCTGTACTTATGTACCTACACATGGTGCAGTCTATACAGGGTCCGACTTATTATGCTGACGGTTTTTAAAAGGGATAATCAGACCATCAAACTGAACAACTTTCTCTACGGGACCAATATACAGGGTGAAATTGATATCATTGGCATCCTTTTAAACTAAGAGTCTACCCATCAAACTGATCAACTTTTACTATGGGAGCAAACCTGTTAGAGCAACTAAAAAATCAGCTGTCCCATACTAAACTGCAATGGCTAGTAGACTCAAATGTATGCAACAGCAGATTTTTTTTTGTACCAATCGTTTTGCTTCCATAAAATTCAAAATTTTTTTATTCAAAATAATATCATATAGATAGCTTTTTGACGTCATTTTTTGACTCTACCACCGCGTCGGAAGGTGTTCCGTTGAGAGAAGATGCGGCCAGAAACTCTACAACACACATCTTTTAAACAAAACAAAATGTACAAAGTACAATTAAAATACAATATTGCATTACATAGTGTAAAATTGTCTAGACCAGACATTTTGGTCATTCAAATAATCATCGAGTTTATAGTAACCTTTTTTACAGAGGACTTGTTTAACATGAGACTTAAACTTTTTGTCTGGTAAGTTTAGAATATCCTCTGGTATCTTATTATAAAAGCGTATACAGTGCCCCATGAAAGATGTGTTGACTTTACTGAGTCGAAAATTTGGGAATACTAATTTATTTTTATTTCTTGTATTGTAATTGTGAACGTCACTGTTTTTGGGAAAGAGAGACAAATTTTTCCGAACATATAAAATATTTTCGTAAATATATTGACTGTAGAAAGTCAAAATACTGATATCTTTAAAAAGATCTCGTAGTGAATCTCGACAACGCAGATTATAAATGGCTCGAATTGCCCGCTTTTGAAGGATAAAGATAGCCTCGACGTCTGTAGCACGGCCTCACAGCAAAATACCATAAGACATGATACTGTGGAAGTAGCTGAAGTATACAAGTCTTGCAAGACATTGTAAAAGTTGTTCGGTTTGATGGGTAGACTCTTAGTTTAAAAGGATGCCAATGATATCAATTTCACCCTGTAGAAATCGCAAAATAACTATCAGCATTATTATTATCTGTCTTTGTAACAAAATTTTGTTTAAATAGGTACAAAATTGAGGGCTACCCAAACAAAATGGACGAAAGTTAAGGGTTCCTTTGTTTGACTACGGAACCCTAAAAAGAATAGCCAGTTAGTTGTATTTAAGTGACACGCCTATCGGTGGTAACTGTAATATAAGGTAGCGCTCCGAAAAGCGATATAGGTCAAGCCACGGAATAAGATCACCCTAGAGGGGATTGTTAACGAAGAAACTGTTTACAAGGGAGTGCCTACACGAATTGCTATATTTTTTTAAACAAATATCACGCGATTTAGGTGAAATTTGGTGACATTGTAAAAAACTGAAAGTAGATCGTGCTTAGAATATAGTATTAAGAAGAACCTACATTATTAACAGAGTCACGTCTTCGAGTTTGTCAAGGACTGAAGGTCACGTTGACCAGCCCATCCCAAACAGATTTAAACCAAGAAACTATTCCCATTCTAACGATCTATAATTTGTAATCTTGGTTGTCTAATCAAATATTGGTTTATTCATCCTGTAAGATCTTCTAGTTACTTTGTATGATGGATGACATTTTGTAGGTCAAGTAGGATTTCAATAAATATATTATTTTATTGTCATTCAGCAATAACAAAACTTTACGGTTATTTTATCGTTTTCTAGATGAAGTTCGGTACAGTTATGGTTTTACCGGAAATCAATACCGCGATATAATTTACCTACCTACTAGTTTAGCACAAATTAATTAAAAGATAGATTGGGTGAAATACCTTCTGAGATGCAATATTTAATAATGAGCAGTAGATAATATATTATTATGCTGATATGTACCTTTAAAAAAATTATTAAAACATTATTTTATTAATAATAAGCGAATGATAAGATTGACAAAATGATACGCTTTCTTATTTTTTCCTTGCCAATAAATATAAATCAAAGAAAAAATCTAGTTCTCAAGATTTCCGGGAATGGGTCTGACAAACGTTTTTCACTTTACATGTCAAATAACTCTTCAAAAAATTACGAAAAAAACTGTGTTTTTACTTTTTTTATATCTTCAAAAATGGCTGAGATATTAACGATCAAATTGCGTATTTCCGGACGAAGGTTTTTAAAAACGCGGGCGGGGCGCCCACTAGCCGATGACGTCACACCCCCGGTCATTCGTCAGTCGCGCTCTCGTACGCTCGCTGCTGTGCAGTAAACATCGAGTTCTCTTCAGTGAAAATGGAAAAAAAGTATTGTATTGTGCCTCAGTGTTTCAATTCAACTGTGAAAACACCCGATAAACTCTTTTTTTATGTGCCTGAGGACCCAAAAATGAGAAAGAAGTGGATGACGGCCATAAAAAGAGTAGTCGCAATAGGGCCTAAAACTAAAGCGCACTGCTGTGAAGACCATTTCGATGTTTTTAAACTAATAAAACACAAATAATCATCAACAACAACAACCTCGTACGAGCAAGGGCCTCGATTGCGCTGTTTTATACGGTTTTACCGTTCGGACGGAACGTTTATGACTTTGGTTTAGTTTTGGTTTAGATTTGGTTTAGCTGATGTAAAAATGCTATCGCGCTATTTTATTCTGAACGGTTAAATCGTTGACGTTACCAAAGCAAAACCCAAACGATCGATTGTGCGTGCACCTCCATTCACCTCTCCATAGCTCCATACACCTCTCCATACACCTCCATACACCTCTCCATAGCTCCATACACCTCTCCATACACCTCTATACACCTCTCCATAGCTCCATACACCTCTCCATACACCTCCATACACCTTTCCATACACCTCCATACACCTCCATACACCTCTCCATACACCTCCATACACCTCTCCATACACCTCTCCATACACCTCTCCATACCTCTCCATACACCTCTCCATACACCTCTCCATACACCTCCATACAACTCTATACACCTCCATACACCTCTCCATACACCTCCATACACCTCCATACACCTCCATACACCTCCATACACCTCCATACACCTCCATACACCTCCATACACTTCCATACACCTCCATACACCTCCATACACCTCTCCATACACCTCCATACACCTCTCCATACCTCTCCATACACATCTCCAAACACCTCTCCATACACCTCCATACACCTCTCCATACACCTCCATTCACCTCTCCATACACCTCTCCATACACCTCTCCATACACCTCTCCATACACCTCTCCATACACCTCTCCATACACCTCTCCATACACCTCTCCATACACCTCTCCATACACCTCTCCATACACCTCTCCATACAACTCTCCATACAACTCTCCATACACCTCCATACACCTCTCCATACACCTCCATACACCTCTCCATACAACTCCATACACCTCTCCATACACCTCTCTATACACCTCTCCATACACTTCCATACACCTCCATACACCTCTCCATACACCTCCATACACCTCCATACACCTACATACACCTCCATACACCTCCATACACCTCTATACACCTCCATACACCTCCATACACCTCCATACACCTCCATACACCTCCATACACTTCCATACACCTCCATACACCTCCATACACCTCTCCATAGCTCCATACACCTCTCCATACACCTCCATACACCTCTCCATACCTCTCCATACACATCTCCAAACACCTCTCCATACACCTCCATACACCTCTCCATACACCTCTCCATACACCTCTCCATACACCTCTCCATACACCTCTCCATACAACTCTCCATACACCTCCCTACACCTCTCCATACACCTCCATACACCTCTCCATACAACTCTCCATACACCTCTCCATACACCTCCATACACCTCTCCATACACCTCTCCATACACCTCCATACACCTCTCCATACACCTCCATACACCTCTCCATACTCCTCCATACACCTCCATACACCTCTCCATGCACTGACAGCCCGGTAGCACAGTCGGTAGTGAACCTGCCTGCTGTGCCGAGGGTCGCGGGTTCGAATCCCGATATTTGTATGATGAATATGAATATTTGTACCCGAGTCATGGATGTTTGTATCTACAGGGTGAAATTGATATCATTGGCATCCTTTTAAAATAAGAGTCTACCCATCAAACTGAACAACTTTTACTATGGGAGCAAACCGATCAAAGCAAAAAAAAAAAATCAGCTGTTGCATACATTTGAGTCGAGTAGGCATTGCAGTTTAGTATGGGACAGCAGATTTTTTAGTTGCTCCGATTGGTTTGCTCCCATAGTGATAGTTGTTCAGTTTGATGGGTTGTTCGGTTTGGTGGTATGGAGTTTAAAAGGATGCCAATGATATCAATTTCACCCTGTATATGTATTCTATATCGTTGTCCAGTCATCATAATACAAGTCCCGGCTAGATTCTGGTACTTTAAATGTGACTAGATAATTTGTGTGACATTGTCCAAGAAATTATTATTAATTATTATTATTTCGGCAGCCGTAAAATCCTTATTCTTCATAAAATATTGTGCCACCATCAAACTATCCACACTTGGCAGATTGTCCGACTGACCTTTTTGAAAACCTTCATCCATTCTACACACCACACGGTTTACTTTAGTGTAATCGGTTATAAAATTAATGTAAAAGTATTATTTCCTTGATATACAAGCATAAATTGATATAAAAGCCTATTAGGTATAAACGAAATTAAACTAATTTTTGACGAACAAACGAAACAAAATGCACCGGACCGAGCGCCGTGCTGTGTCGCGGTCGCGGGCTGAGCGGGGGTGTGACGTCAAAGCGTGAGCGCGCGTAAACTCGGAAATTTTAAAAAGCGCTTAAACTTCTCGTCGTCATAACTTCGGAAATACTGCATGTATTGAAGTGAAATAAAAACTAATGTAATGTACATGATCTACGCTAAGATTTTAAGTGTATTTTTTAGTAATATTTTGACCCTTTTGTGTTCCCCATTACCGGGAATAAAAACATTAAATTTCATTCCCGATTCCCGGGAACCCAAAAAGTCCAACCCTTGTTCCGGCTCAGGGCTCTTACAGACCAGCGACAGTTGTCTGCGACAGCTCGCGACAGCGGTCGGCGACCGTGACGTAGTGTTGTATAGTCTGAGAGATAGACCTCCATATCCAAAACAGATTTTTTGGTAGTTTGTAACATCCTATATACAGGGTCCTTCTTAATATGCTGACACTTTTTTAAGGCGATGACCAGACTATGCAACTGAACAACTTTCTCTATGGAAAAAACATCGAAATCGCGAAAAAAAAAAAAACAGTTTTCCCATACGTTTGGCTCCGAGTAGGTTTGCAGTTTTGTATGGAAATGATGATTTTTTTTTCGCGATTTTGATTTTGGTCCCATAGAGGAAGTTGTTCAGTTTGACGGTCTGATCATCCCTTTAAAAAAGTGTCAGCATATTAAGAAGGACCCTATACAGGATGTAACAAAAGACCCTAGTAATACTTAAGGGGGTGCTTCAGACCATCAATCTGAACAACTTTCACTATGGAGTCAATGTCAAGAAAAAATTTAAAAAATCTGCCGTTCCATATATTTGAGTCGAGACGGTACTGCAGTTTTGTATGACAGAGCTGATTTTTTTTCGCGATTTCGATGTTGGCTCCATTGTGAAAGTTGTTCAGTTTAATGGTCTGAAGCACCCCCTTAAGTATTACTAGGGTGTTTTTTTACACCCTGTAAATACGTATACAGGGTGTAACAAAACACCCTAGTAATACTTAAGGGGGTGCTTCAGACCATCAAACTTTTGTATGGGCTAGCTGACTTTTTTTATTTTTTCTCGATGTTGGCTCCATAGTGAAATTTGTTCAGTTTGATGATCTGAAGCACCCCTTAAGTATTACTAGGGTGTTTTGTTACTTACACCCTGTATAAATATTGTGTATAATATTATGTGTTATATTATAATTATAATGTGTTGTGTTAAGTAAGTATTATATTATAACTATATGACGGGTGTAAAAGCAAAAGCAGCTATATTTTCAGACACAATGGAAAATCCATTGTGTCTGGAAATATGTATAGCTGCTTTTGCTTTTCTGCTACACATATAATGTATATTATAATTGCCCTATTTTTACCAGTCTGTAATATTTTATAGAATTGATGATGAAGATAATCAATTCTGGATTATCTATTATCTGAAGAAACCAAAATCTACGAAAAACTTATAAAAACTACCAGAAATATCAACCATGTTATTTTTTAGCCTCCGTTTTCTTCAAACTGAAATCTCTCAAGAACAAGACTTGTGCTCTCAGACTATACCTACGTCACGGTCGCGCGACGGTCGCAGAGAGTCGCGCGACAGCCGCGCGACGGTCGCAGAGGGTCGCGCGACAGCCGCGCGACGGTCGCTCGTCTGTAAGCGCTCTTAGAATGGACACCATAATTATACCTTCCCGTGCGTGTCGTACCTACCTACGAGGCGACTAAAGGATAAGGTTTCTTGTTTTTGTGGGCGAGAGGCTAAGCCCTCTGTCACTACCTGACAGGTCATTTCATCGTGAAACCTTCAATGTCCTATAAGTGAGTATTGCTACCACTGCACGCTTAATTTAGTTGGTATCTGTAGCAAAGCTTCTGACCACCCCGAAAGGAATTATAGTCGCGAGTTTATCAGGCTCGTATCCGGGGGGATAGGTGGGATTTATCCCCCCCCCCCCCCCGAAATCAGAATATTTGTATGGAAAAGTAATTACAGCACTTACTTTTTCATTGTTTTTCTATGAATATACCCCCCTCCCCTCCAGAAAATTTAATGTGTCCCCCCCCCGAAACAAAAGTCTGGTTTCGTGCTAGAATATTTTAATGTTTCTATTAGCGATAGGTGCGCAGTCAATCAGTCACGGAACTCTTTTATAATAATTGTATAGAAGCTGTACAAATAATTTTAAACAATGAAAATCAATCGATTTCCGAATGGAAAGTGAGAGTGTAGTGACATTGCAGATATTAGTATGAACAAGGTATGGAATTGGATGTGCGACTCCGAAAACCGAAGCTATAAACTGGTTTTTACTAACTTTGATTTAACTTGTTAATGATTTATTTTCACAGTGCCGTAACGTTGTTGTGCCTTTTGTTGGCGTAACAATTAACAATTAGAGATACCGATCAATGTATTGTTCTACGTCGGTCGCCTACAACGTCGGATACTTCGGATATCAGTGATATCACACAACCAGTAGGTACAGTCCGTTAGCACTTAAAATAGGATTCAGGATTCGGCTGTCGGGTTAAATTACAAAACTGTAAAAGAAAGTGTCTGTAGATAAAATTGCGTTTATGGTTTTTAGGTGTCCCTGACGCCAAATCACAATGTTTTTTATTTTTCTCCGTCTGTTCATTTGTTTGTTTGTTCGAGCATCACGCAAAAACTACTAAACCAATTTTGATGAAACTTTGTTGGTTGAAAGCTTATGATTTGACTTAAAATCTGGTATACAATTTGTGCGGACGGAGTCGCGGTAAAAGCTCGTAAAATCTGAATATGAACATTGACACGGCTTGACAAAAATTTCTACCGTGGTCCCCTTTTAGGCATTTATTAAATCCAGTGTCACTAAGCCATTTTACAATCAAAAAGTATATTTTTCAAGACCTTTCTGAATATTTTCACTGTCTTTAAGTAAGTAATTGAAAGCAACTCAAATAACATCTACAAACAATTTTTACTCATGAAAAAGAGTACAAAAAACACAGAAAACAAAGCCGGGAAAGCAACTTATTCCGGGAAGCAAAAAGATGTTTCTTTTTTTTTCTCATTATCAAGAATAGCGTCAGCGCCACGTAACGGGGTTCTGCTAATTGTTTAGAAAATCCTGTGACGGGAAATTGTAAAACATTTTAGCTAAGGATGCGAGCCTGTTTAAGGCTACTCCTCCCATCTGCAAGGCTCTCTTTCTTACAAGCAAACTTTTGCAATTAGCCATCCCGCTTCAATTGCGCGGCTCCGGTCAGAATTTTCCGTTTTCTTTGAAAACCTGTATGATCTTTTACGAATTTTCAAAAAATAAGAAAACCACATCATTTTATATTGTATTGTGAAGAGTATTGTAAATTTTCATATTCTTCTGATCACCAATGTAAGAGTAAAACGGTTACAATTGGAAAAAAAGAGGTGACTTTGGAGTCGTTTTTCTTCAGTTTTATTAATTAAAATAGATTTCGAGAAAAACCACATCACTTCCCATATCCTGTAGATTGTACAGTTTTGTTTTCTGCTTAAAAAGTGCCATAGTTAATGTATAAAATGGTTACAAAGTTACTCAAAACCGGGCGGACGCCCCTTAAGAATATTTGAGTAGCTTAAATACAATACATATTTAATAAAACATTATATAAAATATTCACATATTTATTATACACGAGCATTTACCCGCGACTTCGTCCGCATAAATTATATACCAGATTTTAAGTCAGATCAAAAGCTATCAAATAAAAAAAGTTTCATCAAAATCGGTTTAGCAGTTTTTGCGTGATGCTCGAACAAACAAACAAACAAACAGACAGACAAAAAATACAAAAATTGGTGATTTGGAATCAAGGAAATCTAAAAACCATATCGTAATCTTTTTTTGGTAAATATATTCAATGTTCTGTACATTGAAGATAGGTATTTACAAAAAAAAGATGACACACTTGTCTTCTGTTACAGTTTTATAATAGTTTAGATAGCATTGCATATACTCACGATATATTCCCCGAGGAGGTAGTTAGAGATATTCTGAAAACTCAGAATATCCACGTTTCACTATCAGTACCGAAACTCTGTCCAGTGTGACAGGGAGTGAGCCTGTCGCTATTTATAATGGACAGTTGTTACAATATATGCCTGGAAATTAAAACCTGCAGGTTTCCTTGCAATGTTTTTCTTCACTGAAAAGCCAGTGGTGTTACAAATCGTACATACATTCCGAAAAACTCATTGGTACGAGTCGGCCTGGACGGGAATCGAACTATCGCCTCCTGCAACGGCAGGCATGGTTACTCGCCACTGTACCACCACGGTTTATACGGTCCTGCTTAATATGCTGACGATTTTTAAGGGGATGATCAGACCATGAAACTGAATAACTTTCTCTATTATGGGTCTAACATCTAAATCGCGAAAAACAAATCAGTTGTCACATACATTTGGGTCAAGTAGGTGGCAGTTTTGTATGGAGCAGTGAAAGTTGTTCAGTTTGATGGTCTGAAGCACCCAGTTTCGGCTTCAAAACAACCCCGATCCCAACGTGTACTATACAGGGTGTAACAAAACACCCTAGTATTAACCTCCTATCAATCTGAAAACTTTCACTACGGAGCCAAAGTCGAGAAAAAAAAAATCTGCCATCCCGTCCGTTGAGTCGGGACGCGGGACGGTACTGCAGTTTTGTATGAAAGAGCTGTTTTTTTTCGCGATTTCAATGTTGGCTCCGTATTGAAAGTTGTTCAGTTTGTTGGTCTGAAACACCCCCTTAAGTATTACTAGGGTGTTTTGTTACACCCTGTATAAATAAAGAAACGTTGAAAATAAGGGGATATAGTGCATCTAGGAAAAAGATTTAAATTCTCAGATCTGTCAACACTACAACCTGCCTACATCTACTGTGTAAGTTTCGTTATCGTGAACGTTATTCCAATACAGGGTGTTGGGGTAAACAGTTGCATTACCCATGACAATGAACAACTTTCCTTAAGAAATTCGTAATGTTCGGGCTTCCCATACTAAATGCCATCAGCTGATTGAACTTTTGTATGAAAAGTCGTTTTTTTGCGAATTTTCTGGGTAAAGTTGCTCAGTATCATGGGTACAATCACCCCTTAAAGTAATGTAACTGTTTACCCTAGCACCCTGTAGATTTCTTAAGAGACCAATAATATTTAATTTAGTATTATAATTATAAAACACATTTAAATAAAGCTCACAAGAACTTTACAACGTGTTAATGAATTAACGCAAAACTAGAAAGTAGTTTGTTTAGAATCGAGAGCAGAATCGAATTATCATGGTTTCAACATAGGTAATTTTTTTCAAAATATTAAATATAGCGGCCCGTCCCGGCTTCGCACGGGTGGACGTCTAATCTTTTCTAGCAATAAATATAGCCTATGTTACTCAGGGTGAATGCAGCTTTCTAATGGTGAAAGAATTTTTTAAATCGGACCAGTACTTTTTGAGCCTATTCATTACAAACATACAAACATACAAAAATAGGTACAAATCTTTCCTCTTTATAATATTAGTGTAGATTTTGTATGCAAAATTTAAAAATTTCTGAACCCGATGTCAACCCACCGCACGGGCACACTCACCCTATTTACTACCAAAACAAGATTATAAAAATGTATCCATGAGTACGTTAGCGCTTTCTTTCAGTGCTGAAAAGATAACAAATCATTTTTGCCTCAAAACTTAAAATGCGAATAACTTTAAATTTTAACTATCAAAATAATGAAATTATTGTTTCAATCTAATTATTTTGTTATAAATCAGTTGGGGTGTATGAGGTTTTGCGCTAATTTATTAACACGTTGTATATCTCGTTTTTTTTGTTTTTTTCTAGGAACAAATAGAGTGAAGACGATATAACCTATACAAGCGAGTATAATACTTATTATATACTTTCTTTGCTACCTTACCTACCTACCTAGCTAATAATTCTCTACTTTATGGCATCATCTTGGAAGACAAACAAATAAAATCACGGAAAACAGTCATAACTTTGCCTCCATTTGTCAAATTATGCTCTAAGTCTAATTATAGTACTCTTTGATACCTAATATCCTATCCTACTTCCAACTAATGTTATAAACGCGAAAGTTTGTAAGTATGGATGGATGTTTGTTCCGCTTTCACGCAAAAACTGCTGAACGGATTTTGATGAAATTTGGCATACAGATAGACCATGGCGTGGATTAACACATGGGGTACTTTTTATCCGGGTAACGCAGACGAAGTCGCGGGCAACAGCTAGTACACACATAAAGTCATGACTGTAATCCTAATCCCTTTTGGGGTGGTCAGAAACATTACTACAACTACCAAGTTTCTGTTTAAAGGTACAATTTGGTAATACCAAAGTGTAGTGGTAGGATTAGGGTGTCGCATAGTGTCGCTGCGACACTACTGGTTTGCTTGCGACACTGCGGTTGACGACACTGATATGCGGTCGGCTACTACTACTCTCATAAATGATTACTCACGCTACATCATGCCGGGTCGAGCCGAGTCCGAGCGGCGTCGGTCGGCCGTAGCACGGTCAACTAATATTACATATACATTTGTGTGGACACTCTCACGCTCTACCGAGCGGCAACCGAACCGAGACGGGCCGGCCCACGCTCGGCTCGGACTCGGCTCGGACCCGGCACAGTGGTGTAGCGTGAGTCATCCTTTAGCTCTATTCACATTACGACGGGCGGGCGCGGAGGGTGCAATGTAAAATAATACCTATTTCAGTATCGACAATAAAGTTGACATTGCTGCTGCGGTCTGCAGTCGGGTTCGAAATCATGACTGCAGCGACATGACGCAGCGACGTGTCGCTGCGAAGTGTCGTAGCGGCACGTCGTCTGCAGCTGCTGCATGCGGTCGGCTACGAATTTGTACCTTATAAATGTAGTCGTAGCAATGCTCACATTTAGCAGTTTAAGTTTGAGGATGGAATGGCGATTATGCACAAGTACAAAATTGCCAACATGCCCACGTGATATTGCGATCACGAAACATGGAGGCGCTCCAGACGAAATATAAACACTATAACGATGATCATTCATCGGTTCAAATTCAAATATCAAAGCACCAATAAAACAGGTCGTACGTACGCTTCTGATTATTAGCACAAATTACCGTTTTTTACCCGTGTTACTACCAAGTCGTACTACCAGTAAGACGGGAAATTCATTTAACCGTGGTTCTACCGCCTCGGCCGGTAGTACTACCGGCAAATATTTTTTTTACTATAGTACTACTCTATTCTAGAGTTTGGTTTCTACCAAAAATAAAAGATAGCATTCAATATTATCATATCAGCCGATAGACGTCCACTGATGGACATAGGCCTCCCCCAAAATGGGGGATTTGCCATAATCACCACGCTTGCCAGGCGGGTTGGAGATCGCAGTTGGATCGAATGTGTGTACTCAGAGGATGCTGCTGCCCATCCTTCAGTAGATCCCTTAGTCGCCTTTTACGACACCCACGGGTTCGGTTCTTAGGCATTAAACATTGTTGTCAAAGTGCATTGTAGGCAAATTTAGTTTTTAGGCATCGTGGATTTTAGGTACTTCGAGTTTCAGGTATCTCGCGTTTTAGGTAGTTACGCAGCAGTGGCATCGTGCGTTTTAGTTACTTCGCTCAAAAGGGAGGAAAAGCATTCAATATAATATGATAATATTAAGTAATTTATTTTATTTTCACAATGAGAACTCAACTAACAAATGACGTTAAATGTTAACTTATCTTACTAGTTAATTCCCTACTGCCAAACGGTACGCGGCAAAATGTACCTTGAAGCTTTGCTACAGCTGTCTGGAGCGAGTGGCAGAAATAAAGCAAGCGCGTCGCTCCAAAGTATAGGTAGATACCTCGGTACCTACGGCGTGTGCCTCGGTACCTGTCACTCGGCCGTAATAATCACAGATTGTCTGTCTTTCTATTCATGTAACACAAGGCATTGTGCGTTTGAAGAACATTGATTTTTAGGGTTCCGTACCCAAAGGGTGAAAACGGGACCCTATTACTAAGCCTACGTTGTCCGTTTGTCCGTCCGTCCGTCTGTCCTACCTATTTAAGGCTGTAAAATTTGAACCGTAAGAGCTATATAGTTGAAATTTTCACAGAATGTGTGTTATTACGGCGGATTTGTCAGCAAATAATGAAAATGACAAAATGTTAAAAATTAAGGGGGGTCCTCATACAAGGAACTAGTTTTTATCAACGTTTTTTCTTCTCTCTCTATGGTAAAAACGGAAATACGTACAAGCGTCAAACTTGTAGATTATAGAGCAAACTCTTCAGTATATCAACAAATTATAAAAACCGGCCAAGTGTGAGTCGGTCTCGCGCTAGAGATCCCAGAGAAGTTAATAATGTTGTGTTCTATAGTGGTGTGGTACGGAACCCTCGGTGTGCGAGTAGCCCGACTCGTACTTGACCGCTTTTATTCAATATTTCTAAAGACAGCAATTTACATCAACCCGTGCCCGTACACGTGCCCGAAATTGGGAAGTCGACTTCAATATGATAAAAATTTATAATTTAGTAGTTTCAGTTTCAATATTATTTCAATATACTCACAGTTTGTAAATAAAATAGGTAAACAAGATTTATAATCTCAACTATGGTCTCCAGCCCCATTGCTACTATCCATGGCAACAGCATAAACTTGATATCCTGAAAACAAAGCAATTATTTAGATTGTTATGTCGTCGGAAAAATATTCATATGACTTTTGTAGAGATTTCCAGTAAAATGTATTCTCAGACCACCATTAAGAGGGCTATCGGAGTCCAGTGGCGCCCTCATCGCAATAATAAAGATTTCTCTATAAAGAAAGCCTAAATTAAAAAAGTGCTTACTTGACAAACTACAAAAGCCTTCAAGCCATTGTTATACAATACTTTTATAGGTTCTACCATAGAGTAAGAAGAGATGGCATATCGGCTTGTTTCTATAGAAAATGTTGTCGCCAACAAAGGGGGTGAAAAACGGGTGAGGGGAAGGGTTAACATTTAAATACGCTACTTCCCGCTATTATGACGTCAGGCCCAGTTGAGTATCTGTGCACAGTTCGATACAACATCTCTACCCCAGGGGAGCGCGTTATTTTCTCTATGGGTTCTACACATTCCACTTTTAGACAATTTCGAATAAAAACAAAAGCGGCCGTTTCTTTTCTTTTTTCAAAATTTGTATGTTTAGACCTTTAAAAAACCTATAAAAGTATTCTATGAAAATAGCTTGAAGGCTTTTGTAGAGTATCTGTTTAGCACTTTTTAATTTAGGCTTTCTTTATTGAGAAATCTTTAATATTGTGACGAGGGCGCCACTGGACTCGAATAGCCCTCTTTCTTAAGAAACTGTATCGACACGATGCACCCTTATTGTTTTGTAATGTGATGCTTATGCTATACACAAGGTGTTTTACCTAGATAATGACGGATAGGTATACTTCAAACACATAGTACTATTTGGAGTACAATTACCTTCATTTATAAATGTACAGAGACGACTGTGTGCTACTTGTGTGCTTCAACTAAACGCCTTTTGGGCATATCCAAAGCCTAGATATATAACTAGGTAGCTAACGTTTTATAACATCGGAAATTATGCATAATTATCTCTATATACATACCCATTGATTTTTAATTGTAAATTGACCTAATAATTTGCAGTCATATAATTTAACTAGCGTTAACCCGCGACTTCGTCCGCACAAATTATATACCAGATTTTAAGTCATATCATAAGCTATCAAACAAAAAAAGTTTCATCAAAATCGGTTCAGTAGTTTTCGCGTGATGCTCGTTCAAACACACAAAGCAAAAAAAAACTTTTTTAAATTTACAGTTTTATAATAGTAGAGACGGGAAACTATACAACCATAGACCTAGGTCTCATCATCATCATCATCTCAGCCGATGGACGTCCACTGCTGGACATAGGCCTCCCCCAAGGATCGCCATAACGACCGGTCCTGCGCTGCCCTCATCCAATGTCCTAGACCTAGGTCTGTGGATCTATAATTAGCTTCTAGATCGTGTCTATAAAATTTAAATAGGATCAAACTAACAACTCTACATTGGACGTCTAAACTAAATAGAGCACCCATAGAATTCCAGAGCATTCATCCTGGAATAAGATGTTTTGTGCGCAATTACGTAACAGTTCTGTTATGAATGTCTAGGTACATTTTATGTAGAACATTATATACAAACAAAGAGTGCAGGTGGTCTAGACAATATTAAAGTTTACAAATTTGCAGTTATACAGGGTGTAAAGGTAAACTTAAATGCGTTACATAAAGTATTATGGGGTGATTCAGATCATCAAACTGAACACATTGTACAACGCGACCAACATTGAAATCGCGTAGGAAAACAAGCTGTTTCATACATTTTGGTCGAGTTGTTTTTTTGCGATTTCTGTGTCGGTCCAGTGGTGATAGGTGTTCAGTTTGGTAGTTAGAACTGAAGCATACCCTTATGCCTTAAAACCTTATACCGTAAACTTAATGGGGTTACTTTGATTAATTTTGAATTATAAATGCTCATAACTTCTTTGTTATTCAGATTAACAATATAAAAAACGTCGCCATGGGATTGTCTTCTAGTTTACGATTAGCTTATTAGACAAATTTTAATGATCCAGTTTTCGAAAACAAAAACGTCGCTATCAACTTCATACTTGAAATGGGATGACTTTGATACCACCCATTTTTTTCATTGAATATGAAAGTGTCCCTTTTATAGGACATTTATATAAAAATAAAAATTCAACTCCTTCAAAAACATAGAAGTTATAGCCATTTTTGTAATCAGTAGGCCTACCATGAGTTTACACTGTAGTAAACTACAGTAAAACTACTGCAGTAAACTACAGTTTTTGTATTGAATTTTGTACAGCGCTCCTAGTGGTTACGTTGAGAACCAATTCTGTCATACAAAATTGACACCGCAACGACAGTAGTGACGTACAGAGAAAACTCACGGTAGGCCTACTGGGGTGACATTGATGACAGATTCTTTGAATATAGTACATTAAAAGTATAAAACAGATTATGCAAAATACTTGAAAATGATTTATTATCTTTATTTCAATCAACCTATATCAAAAATCTACATGTACTATGCCATATAATATCAGTAAATTTTATTACATTATAATGAATTTGTACCCATCCATATATTTTTTAAAGACTCTTAGAAGATCTTATTATTATAGTACTTGTAGTTTCAAGTACCCAGTGCTTTTTTATAAGAGTCAACTATATTATTTATTCATGCTGAAAAAAAACGTGGGGTGAACTAGATAATCCATACAAAATATTAATATTATTATAAAACATGCTAGAAGGGGTCACTTTGATTCACTATCAAAGTCGCCACGTACCCTCTGTCAAAGTCACCCCGTATACTTTAAGCCCATATGGAGGCAAAAATTGTCTCCCGACCAAGAAAACAAAAATATGTCCCATATCACTATAGAACATAGTCATCTTGGATAAAATAATATACTTAGTGTATAAATTCAATAGATTTTGCTGCACATTAGACGTTATTTAGCCTTAAATTTCTTACCTTTTTTCTAACCAAAACAAAAAATTTATGCCCCGACATACACTGACGTACTGATAAGCACCAAAATCCACAGATATGATAACTAAAATGTTATAGTTATCACAGCAAAAATGTTTTCTGCTGCGTTCCAATTTAAGCCTACAATTTAAAAAAAGTAACCAAATAAAGTAATCATCAACTTCGCCCCGATGTTCAAAGTCACCCCACTTTACTGCAACGCATTTCGCACACGTAGGTAGGTACTGCAGAGCAGATCGTAGGCGCTCTAAAAATAGCAAATATTAAATAGAATAAATGTGTCAATCCACGTAAAGAGAGGTAGGACGATCTTCTCGACGAGACGCTTAGTACGACATTCGTTAAGTTATATCTTAGAGAGAAACCGAAAAACGTCAGTCGTAATCGTAACCGACGACATTCCGATATATACCTTATCTTGTGGACCCAATAAGACCACATAAGCCATATGGGTTTCTTAACCTGTGGTCCATGGACCCCTTAAGGGGCCCGTGTAATGAACTAATGAAAGCTGGGGGTGTAAATTATGATCTCATTGATTTGAGATCAAAACAAGTGTTGCGAGCAGAATTTGACGCAAAGAGCTTAGCCGACTTTTGGTGTCATTTAGCTCCAGCTTACCCCGACTTTTCAAACGAGCTATGTTAGTTCTGATTCCGTTTGCAACTACTTATTCCTGTGAAGCAGGGTTTTCAACTTTTAATCGGAATCGGTCAGAAGTGAAGCATGACATGCGCCTTGCGTTATCAAAAACGGCTCCTCTATTTGACGTTCTAATCCAGCATAAGTAACAGCAACCGTCACACTAACTAATTAGTTTAATTGCAAACAATAAAAGGTGATTGAAGTTAAACATCGTGTTTGTTTTTTGGAAAGGGTCGTGGCCTCTTTAAAATTTTGAGAGGGGTCCATGACTAGAAAAAAAGGTTAAGAAACCCTTATACATAAGATTATTACAACAAAAAGTTATAAGTACAAATCATAAAATTAATAGGAAACTAATTTCCTGAAAAGACCCGCTGGGGAAATGGAATACAAAGTTTTGTTGTGTATTGAATATTCCCCATTCTGTTAAATATCTACAGTAACTTCATCTGAGAGGAAGTCTTCGTAGACGAAAAATGTTATGTTACTACAAGTTGTTAGCACTACGTAATACAATCGGCAATTCGCTCGCGCTAAAGTGTATGAAATATCAGAACATTACTACAAGTAAGTCCTATAGTCTATAACATAACTGGAAATAGTTTGCTGTAACAATACATTTCGAATTGGTTGACTGTAAGTACCTACATTTACACCATTACACAACATACACCACAGATTATATATAGATTTAACACAATGAACTTTGGTTTACTTATGTTATTATGGCAAAGGCAAGATTATGGAATTTTATTAAGATAAATGCTGGTTTAAAAGTTTAGGTACCTACTCCAGTTAGGCCAAAGTTAGGCAGGTTTAATCTACAGTTTAATATTATTTAAAATACAACAAAAAGGTCAAATTTGACTCGCCACCTGAACTTTTCAAATCTTTCATTAGAATTTGATCAAATTGATATAACCTTCCTGAATTTAATTTATTTTTTAAGTGTTACACCGGTATTTAAAAATCGGTGAAGATATTGACAAAGTGTAGGACAAAGTTTATTTGTGAGACACAGATATTTAAAATTTTCTACAAGATTAGCACAGCTTACAGTACCACATTTCAAAGTTTCCAAAACATATTTATAAACATATATTTTTAGGAAATATACAAGAACATTGTATACAACGTGTTAATGAATTAACGCAAAACTAGAAAGTAGTTTGTTTAGAATCGAAAGCAGAATCGAATTACCATGGTTTCAACTAATTTTTTTCGAAATATTAAATATTTTTTTTGCAAAATTTAAAATTTTCTGAACTCGATGTCAACTCACGGCACGGGCACACTCAACTCACCCTACTTACTACCAAAACAAGATTATTAAAATGTATCCATGAGTACGTTAGCGCTTTCATTTATTGCTGAAATGATAACAAATCATTTTTGCCTCAAAACTTAAAATGCGAATAACTTTAAATTTTAACTATCAAAATAATGAAATTACTGTTTCAATCTAATTATTTTTTTATAAATCAGTTGGGGTGTATGAGGTTTTGCGCTAATTCATTAACACGTTGTATAGTATTCTCTGAGTATTCTATAATATTGATCAAAATCGAATTTGAAAAATGTTTTTTATAGTTATAATATGAGAAGTCTTGTTAAATTTTTCTGAAAATAATGTTAAAAACAATTAGTCATAAGATTTATTTATTCAGTCACTCCCATTCATCAAAGCATCGAGGCGCTCGACCTCGCCAATATTGCAACAACCCGGATCCGCAATAACGGATATGAAAAAAAAAACGGCGTTGTTTTACACACAGCTTTTTGTCAGACGAATTTAAAAATGTTTTTTCGTAGCTTTTGGAAAATCTGCGATTCAAATCTGACCGATCAACTAATAACTTACTTAACTTTTTTTTTTACAATGACAAAAGAGATATCCCTTCCCTAATATTATAAATGTGAATGTAAGTTTGTTTGTTAGGCTTTCACGCGAAAACTACTTAACCGATCATCATGAAATTTTGTACACATATTCTTAGAGGTATTAGAAGTAACATAGGATACTTGGGGTTTTCCTAACTCCACGCGGACGAAGTCGCGGGCAAAAGCTAGTTGTTAAATAAAATATTGTAAAGATTCTGTTCAGCGGAACCTTGGATGGATCTATTCCACCGAGATGCCTAGGAGGTACATTTGTACCCGCTGGATAGTCAGAGAAATGGTTTGGTTGGACCAAATATGCACTCCAGAGGGGATCACACAAACGAAGTTTGGATATATATTCAACACTAACCAATAAAAGTCAAAGAAATTTTCCAGAAACAATCTAGAAACTAATCTATATGCTTCTATTGAGTCCGATTTTCATTGAAAAATGTATAAATGCTAGGATTAATTTAAGATTTGTATGAAAATCTTTGAGGCACTGTAACTTTAAAACTTATACATTTTAACGAAAATCTGACTGAACACAAACATAGAGATTAGTTTTTAGACTGGTTCTGATAAATTTCATTGACTTTAATTAGCTAGTATTAAAAATATAACCAAACTTCGTTTGTATGGAGCGCGCCAAAGGGGGGGTTATGCGGAAGAGCACCAGCAACATTACTCATGAGCAGACCCAATGACGGCTTGGCGGCGAATTTGTCTCAATATCTTTTGAAAGATTAAGCCATCAGGGCGCTCACCGGTAGCAGGGCCTCTACCCGCACATTCGAACTTTATAATTGCGTGAACATTTTCGTTCCAATGTCAACTCTATTACAATGACGTGCGGACCGAAACAGTGGCGATATATTGAACATCGAAAGTACGGGTACAGGGCCAGGATATTGCCTGCAGTCTGCACACTGAGAACACCAAGACCGCAACATCGTACTGGCAACGATGCGATGTTCGCTTCCACTGCTCCTCTATATTTTGCATCTCGGTCCTTATTTTATTATTTAGATTGACTCTAGATGGGATGTCGGCCAAGCCTTGTAACTTTATTAGACCGAGATGAACATTTACTCAACTGCGCTTAAAATGAGATCTCATAACTTCATAAGAGTAAAAGGGTTGTGAGTCTTGGCTACTTTTTTACAAGAAATGTTTTTGATGGGATCACAGCATCAAATATTAAGAATATTTATGATTTATTGCTAACGAGCTTTTGACTTCGTCCGTGTGGATTACCTACCTCTTTAGGGGTTCTATCTTGAGCGGTTTAGGCTGTGCGTTGTCTGTCAGTACGTCAGTCAGGTTAATATTGAAAATAGGACGAAACTACATTTGTATGCAGCGCGCTCGGACGGAAATATCTTGCAAAAGACTTGAAGGGAACACTGTCGAAGAAATATAATTTATTTAATACACGATTTTCTCTGCTGCTGTCAGCTGAAAAGTTATACAGGCGAAGTTGTTATTATAATATATATATTATTCTTATTTGGGACACATTTAGTTTCAAAACTAATTATTATAATAAGCATACAATAATACATACATGCTGCATACCTACTTATTCGCATGAAACGTTGGTTTAATAACTAAAGAACCACTACTCACGAAACTCATCAATTTATTATAATTTTAAACGATTCATCGTACAGTCCTAGAAAGACAATACAATAACTTGATAACGTCATCCTGGTGCTGCAGCCAGGATACCACCAGCTGTCAGGATTAGACTTGTCGTGTGAATTGTTCGTTCTGCACTGGGTGAACAATTTTTCGTGTAGGTACACCAGCAATAGCAATCAGCTGGAAACAAAATACATATAAAAACGTATTTTTTACTTGCCTTATATACGCCAATAATTAACAGGCCACATGCTATGAGTCCCAATGTACTGCATGCCAATAATGTAATATTCAGTGACACGGTTACTGGAACAAAATACTGTGGATTAGGTGCTGGAAAATGTTAATCAAAATATAATCACCTAAAATGTTTTAAATCCTTATCGAAAAGGTTCCGTGGGGGCGTACCTAATTTGCTTATTTAGCGAAGTTATAATTTGAAATGCTTTTTGATTGTGTTTAAAAAGTCGTTACAATTGAGATACCGCTAAGTTTTAAATTGTCCGTGCTCTCTGAACGATTTTTGATACGAGTAGCTTATCTTTTGGTAATGTATGTAATGCCTGACCAGAAAATTAAAAACCTGTTTTGGGAGCACTGCAAGTACAAAAATTAGTAACCTACTTACCTACAATGATTTTCCGCAACATGTCGAGTTTTTTTATTTTCTGGTCGGGCTTTATAGACATTATAAAGGGAAAAGAGCAATACATTTTCCAGAATACTTAAACCTCCCTTTTAATGTACCTACATAAAACGAATTTAAAATGCAGTCTAGTTCATCGTCATAAAATAGTGTCTGTGTGCGGAATATATATCGAGAAAGGAAGGTAGGTATAAAACATTGAAAATATCAATTCAATTTATTTTTACATTTAGTAGTCCCTACCTAGTGGAATGAGTATGTTGTACCTTAGATCAAAGTAAAATGTACCTAACGACACACCCGTAGGTACCCGTAGGTAGGTGGTATAGTAATACCACCTACCTACCTGTCGTTCTGTGATGTCGTCAGAGGTTTGGATTTAGATGCAAGATCTGTGTATTTTCACTCTCTGGGGTACTCTGTGCTCTCGGATAGGCGCCTCTTATGGAAATATGTCAGGGGTACATAATTAATCAGAGTAAATGTATGGAAAATTATATAATACAAAACATGCCTCGGATTTATACAGCTGCTTTTACGGCCTTTCGATGAGAATTAAAAGTTAGTTAACGACCCTTCCCGTGTCGCATTATCGATACAAAAGTGTCTTTTCGTTTACCCAATAAACAAGATGAAAAACATAATGGAAAAATAATTACAATGCGTCCCGACGCGACGTTCCATTTAAGATTTTTTATCCTATTTAGAGTAATCGCCACCTAAAATAAACCCAATTAGACTGCCAAAATTTTACCTTGCGGCTTTTTTGTTTACAATTAAATATAAAGATGATTTTATGATTTAAAATAACGTACCTACTCGTAAGTTCAAAGTATTCATTGATTAATTTCTGCGACACGATATAAGGACTTGTGGGAACGGGTGTCTTGGGTGCGGTGCATCAGTGCATGGCGGTTACAACCTAGGCAATAGTTTAATAACCGCCATACAGTTGTATCTTCTCTCGGTATCATTATTAATGTACCATACCAGAGCGTCCGCGGCATATATGACGCTGACGGCGCGATAAAGCGCTATCGCGCCCTAGCTCTCTTTCTTTTTGCTTCCGAACGAACAAGCTAGCTAATAGCAGGCGCAATAAAACGTTTATCGAGGCGTCATGCCGCGGGTGCAGGTATGTGTGTGTGTATATTATGTATGTTATGTATACACATAACATACATAATAGATTTTGATGTAGGTACCTACGTCAAAATCTGAAATCAAAACCCGTACTAAAGGTCTACTCGATCGATCGGTAAGAGTCATAAAGCTGAAATCGATTTTTATTTCACGATATCGATGTTGGTCCCATAGTAATAGTAATTTTTAATAGCCCTTAAAAATATAGATGTACATACTTGGTGTTATCTTATCTGGTTCTAAAAAGCTTTCCGATTCTGGCTCCATCATGTCCCCGCTTAAATACCGTTGTTCTACTTCTATGAAGTGCCCCATCGTCACGATAGTGACAGAGAAGTAAACCTGAAAAGAAATAGCAATTAATTATGACTGTCAACACCAAGCACCAAACTGCTGGAGGCACTAAACTATTCATAAAGTGGTTATTTATTTCAGATACCAACATAAACGTAAGTATTTAGGTACGTTCACCTGACACCTGTATTACCTGAAAGAAAATATCGTAAGGAAACCTGAATACGCTGAAGAAGAAATTCCGATGCGTATCTACCAATCTTTATTGGCCACGCGTGGTAGACTACCGCTAACGCCCATACACCCTCCGTGGGTAGGCCTGTGCCCTGTAGGTTGATGATGATGATGTATAGGTAGGTATAACATAACATGGATTGAAGTATGACTTGTGGAGTAACGTTATCGATACAGACACAGCGTTAATGAACAAAGGACAGTGAGAACCAGTGGTAGGGGCGTCCGGCCGAACTATGCATCGCATCGTCACTTCGAACGCTCACCTGCTTCGTGGTGATGCGATGTGACGCCTAACCTAACTCACTCAATGAAGTCGTGACACTTTGCCGCAACACGTAAACTCGATTTTATAGTTGCAAAACAGGCATAAACGGTTCGTCGTGGAACAATTTAACTTTGAGTTCTATTAAAGTCATATTATACTTCAGGAAAGTTGAAAAAAAATCCTTTTAGGATTAAATCTGTTTCAGAAAACTTGATTTTTCATTCCATTTATAATTCAGAAATAACATTTAGTCAGTGATACTTTAACCATGCATTTTACTGGTCAAACTGAAAATCTTTCACTATGGAGCCGACATCGAAATCTTACGTGATACTTTAGAGGTTTTCTTATACTAAGTTAAGTTATAGGCAAGATCCCTGTTAGTGTTACTGGCTGCCAAGGATTTCCTACGGGCCTATGAGTGGCAGCCAAGGATTTTAGAATCATAAAGGATGCCACTCTTCCGGTTACGAGCATGGAAACAAGAACCATGGCGGTCTGTAATGTTCGACCTAACTCTAACAAAAATTTTAGATTCAAAGCTTAATATTTCGCTAACGGATCCCTAAATCGAAAAATGGTTTTCCCATACCCACAATATTTTAAAAAAGACCTATTTAACGATACCCTACAACATGAGATAGACGAGAAAAAAAAATTTATCCACACTTCACGTGTCAAAAAAAATATTTTTCAAGATTTTATTTCACCTTTTTCGGCGTGATTAATATAACTGTTTTGCATTACAACAAAACAGATATTATGAGTGAGAGAATACATGCAGCATTGATTGAAGAAGCATCCATAGATTCTACCTTAAATTTGGCTAAATAAACGAACTTACCATCAACTCTCTATACTTTCCTCTATATCTGTCTCTTTCACTCTGCTAGATTGGCGCCTCGAATCTGACAAGGCGCGCTCATTTGACGTTTACTTCATAGTCTTCATCAATCACCAGCAAGCACCTTGCTGCAATGCTGCATGTATTCTCTCACTCATAATATCTGTTTTGTTGTAATGCAAAACAGTTATATTATAAGTTATTCGAATACATGCAGCATTGATTGAAGACCTGTTTGCTATCTGCTGGTGAAAGAGTACAAACGCTATGTGAAAATAAATGAAAATGTGTATGTCATAAAGCCATCATCATCAACAATGGGTACATTAACACAAGTCCTGTATAAAAAGGAAAAATACACCATAAAATAACTTTCATAATAGTAATAGAACATAATAGTCTTGATAATGACTAAATGTTATCTCACTCAATGTAACTAGGTATTTAAAATCAACAGATTGCTGTTGAAAGAGAAAAACAATTTAAGATTAAATTTCTACACCTGTTGAGGCATAATCTTAACCATCATACAGAAACAATCCTCAGAGATCATTACAGTTACATTACATTTGAAGTGGACACGATAGGCAAGCAAGCATTACAGTTAATTCAAACCACTGAACTTATTAGGTAGGTGTATGAAAAATTATTTAATAGTAGGTCCTCATTCTTAACAGTATTATACGGTACTGTTTATCTGAGAACAATACAATTTCCGAAATAAAATGTACCAGTAAGCTTTTTTCATGATTCTCTTCATGGACCGTTTTGAGTTCTGATAGCTGGTCTAATAACATAAGATATTATTAGATATTAGATAAGAAAAAGATTAATTACATCATTCTCAAAACAACTCTTCTCGTTGACCCAAGCTTCATTACATGTTGTACTGAGCATAAGGACTCCACAGTATGTTGTTGCTCATTAGCTAGTCAGCTGGATTGTTAACATTTTCTGTTTCTGGAGCTGAAGTTGGGTTATTATATTTATTTATAATTATTAGGTTTATCTCACCACTACACTACTCTACCTGGTACTCTCGGATCTATCAATATCTGCATTGGGTTAATTTTCTAGCCAATCAAATACTAAACTAGTGTCACATATTGGCATCCTTCTCTCCTGGTATTTAGCTAACAGGATATTTTGTAATTTTATAATGGTCCAGCTGCACGGCAGGTAAAACCTACTGACCTATGGCAGAGTATTGTCTGAGATGTCCATAAAATTCTGCCCACATATCCCATATGGAGCTCTAGAATCTACACCAAACGAAGTTACTCAGTTACTCAGACCCTATTTTATAATGTAGTGTCTGGTAGATGTCTTATCGCAGGTTGTTAAGACCGATTCTCTTTAGTAGGAGTTCCTCTCGTTTAATGACCAGTCAGTGCACTGCCTGATTAGCCTCCCCCCCTCCTTTTTTAGGGCTAAGGGTTTTAGTTTCTCCACCCGTGGTGGGCTCCTGCTCAAGTCCTTACCCCAAGAACTGAACAGAATGTAAATTGTCAGTTGGCAGCACTTGTGTGTCCAAGTTGTGGTACTATCAAAATGTATTGTGCCATGTGAAGTGAAGGTGGTACAGTTATTGTGGATCTATATTGAGTGGTGGGAGAGAGCGCCCATGCCAACCCGAACATCCAATGTGAAATGAATGCCTCGCAATATTCGCAATAGATTGTTGGACCATCTCTGAAATCCCAACCTTCACAACTATCTATGATTGTCTTTTCCTAGAAGTGAACAAATCAACTAAATCAAAGTCAACGGTCTACGCGACCGGGGGGGGGGTGATGAACTGATGAGTGATGAGTGCCCATCCAGCAATGGATTCTAGATAATCGGTTGGTATTACTAAGGCAGTCAGCAACGCTGATATGTATATGCCCCTGATCTATGTTCGACCTCCGTGGCCGGGGGCGGCGACGAGTGCCATTCCGGCCCTGCATCCTAGATAAGAGGTCGGTAATGCTACTCCATATGCCCCATGTTCTGAATGCGACCTCCGAGGCCGGGGGCGACAAGTGCTATTCCAGCACTGGGTTCTAGATAAGAGGTCGTTAATGCCACTGGGTATGCCCCATGTACTAAATGCGACCTCCGAGGCCGGGGGCGACGAGTGCCATTCCGGCACTGGGTTATAGATAAGAGGTTGGTAATGCCACTGGATATGCCCCATGTACTGAATGCGACCTCCGAGGTCGGGGGCGACAAGTGCTATTCCAGCACTGGGTTCTAGATAAGAGGTCGTTAATGCCACTGGGTATGCCCCATGTACTAAATGCGACCTCCGAGGCCGGGGGCGACGAGTGCCATTCCGGCACTGGGTTATAGATAAGAGGTTGGTAATGCCACTGGGTATGCCCCATGTACTGAATGCGACCTCCGAGGCCGGGGGCGACTAGTGCTATTCCAGCACTGGGTTCTAGATAAGAGGTTGGTAATGCCACTGGGTATGCCCCATGTACTGAATGCGACCTCCGAGGCCGGGGGCGACGAGTGCCATTCCGGCACTGGGTTATAGATAAGAGGTTGGTAATGCCACTGGGTATGCCCCATGTACTGAATGCGACCTCCGAGGCCGGGGGCGACGAGTGCCATTCCGGCACTGGGTTCTATATAAGAGGTTGGTAATGCCAAGTATTGTATATGCCCTATTATCTATATTCGACCTCCGCGGTCGAGGGCAGCGACGAGCACCCTTCAGGCACTGCATCCTAGATAACTGGTCGGTAATGATAATGGTAATGCCATTGCACATGCACCATGTTATGTACGACCTCCGCGGCCGGGTGCGACGAGTGCCATTCCGGCACTGGGTTCTAGATGGACAGTCAGTAAAGCTATTGTATATGCCCTATGATCTATATTCGACCTCCGAGGTCGTGGGCGTTGACGGGCGCAAAAGCACTGCGTAAGATAATCAGTCGGTAATGCCATGCATGAACCCCACGTTCTATCTATGACCTCCGAGGTCAATAACAAGATTTGATACATATTTGTACCTGAAGTGAGCACCCCAGACCACATCCGATGTGTCTGATTCAAATGTGCTTCACCTTATGTGCAGAACCACCGAACTGTGGTATAATGGCCTTCCGCCATCAGGAAAATTCCTGCTGCACAGGGACAGAGAACTGATACTGTTGACATTGCAATAATCGCTATCTGGTTATATTGGCAAAGCCTAGGAGAGCTAACTAGCACTAGGTTCTATTATCTGTAGATAACTAGCGCATGCTATTGTAGCTCATGGTATTGTTATACAATACAAAACGGTTCAAATACTACATGTCCAGACTAAGTGCAAGCGCAGCCTAGTATTGATATGCCAGTATTGTTAACTTAAACTCAGTATGGTTGTGTGACCAGGAAGAAAATGTCTACATAAATCAAGACATCCAATCACTGTGGGCCAAAGGAACTCTTTGAGTCTAATACGATAAAATTGCAAAAGACCAGAGGGCCTAAAAGGAAGGCTGGCTGCAGTACCCGATCATAATTATAAGACAGCAATTAAAAAAGATTTTGTCCTTCCGTACTCCTTATCAGGAACATCTTGAAAAAAGGGAAACAAATTCGGTAGGCACATCTAGTTTTCTTCTTTAAGTTTTTAACCATCTTTGACACATAAAATTCTTGCAAAGGAAAGTGGCAATGGTGGCATAGGTTTGTGATCATATTTATACCTACATAAGTTGATCTGTTTTATGTCAAACTCCTTTTAATCTTTAATGTATATTTTCTACAGGTATGCCTAACATTGCAAATATGAGTGATATTTAACCCCCCATTCCGGGGAACTTTGGTAAACCTATTTGTTTCTAACTGTAAGTATGTATGTAATAAGACTTATAAGGTATAACGCACTTTAATTGACTAGAGACACTTAATGATTTAAAATGTAACAGGTAGAATGCCAGTCGGCTGAAAAAGTGTTCAATGCTCAATGGGGTTGTCTAAGGGTTGTTTCACACATACCGCAACCACATCACGTGAGCGGGCACATATTTTGTATTGAAAATGAACTGTAGAATTTACACGGTACCACATTCTGCTATCATTACTGACCACATGGGTTATTTCGACCACATCACAACCACAACACCACCACCAGCGACACCGCACACTAGGTAGCGGCTGGCCACAGTGCAGACACAACGTTGCATTAACATAACGACAGTGCGCACACACCTGTGCCAGAGTCAATCTGTCTGTCTGCACACGAAGTAAACACCTCGCAATTACTGGTGACAACGCAACCACATCGATATTTTGTTGGTACGCAACACAACTGCAAAAACTGCAGCGACACTTTTCACAAAACCACTGCTTGACCACTTTCTCTTCTTTCAGGCGGTGGGTATAACATTCTTTTGATCAATATTAGAACGTAAATCACCTTGTATAGGTGAGCTTAAGATTATAGGTGTCACAGAGATTGACTAAATATTGGTTCAGATATCAAATCTGTTGTTTGTTCCTAGGAACAATAGTATACATGTTCTGAGTGTTCTGTTTAGCCATAAATAGCCGAAATACAAAGGATCATACCTACTAGATCCTGAAAAATAGGTAGTTAACTTGGCTAAGGTGTCAGCACAGATATGAATCATAAAATTGTTGGGAAGCAATTAAAGAAGCCATCCTCCACTTGATTGAAAGATGTAGAGGTAACTCACCCCTGTCCTGTAGGGTTAAGAGCGTCAAAAGACCCTTCGAAGAGGCCGCTCTTTATCCAAAGCAGCGGCATTAAAGAGGTGACGTTCATTAGTGCTTCTACTTATTTTCTGCACACCGTGAGGGCACCTCTTTGACAAAACACGCACAGAACACTCACAAAACAACCTTTTCGTGTAATTTACACAGTAAAACATTGCAATTTCACTGTTTTAAACAAGTTTTGAAGTTAAGAAAAAATTTTGCAAGCTTCGGCGGCAAAATCTATAAACGCTATGAAGTAAACGTCAAATGAGCGCGCCTTGTCAGATTCGAGGCGCCAATCTAGCAGAGTGAAAGAGACAGATATAGAGGAAAGTATAGAGAGTTGATGGTAAGTTCGTTTATTTAGCCAAATTTAAGGTAGAATCTATGGATGCTTCTTCAATCAATGCTGCATGTATTCGAATAACTTATAATATATATATTATCCATACCAAATTACAGCTTTCTAGTACTAAGCGTCTCTGAGCTAAGCCGCGGACATACAGATGGACAGACGGACGGACATGGCGAAACTATAAGGGTTCCTTGTTGACTTCGAAACCCTGCTGTTGAATCGAGTAGGCATTGTAGGTTAGTATGGAACAGCAGATTTTAGGGCTACGATTGCTCCCATGGTAAAAGTTATTCAGTTTGATGGGTAGAAAGGATGCCAATTTTACCTTTACTACATATTTTACTGATTTAGAATGATCGCGAGCGCTGCTGTCGTAGTTTGACCTTATAGTGTAGAACTATATACTATTACCTATTCTGTGCTTATGCTCTGGTTTGACTGACGTAACTCCTTTTTTTTTACCAAACTGCGGGATGTCAAAATAATAGCTAGTCCGCTTGTTCGTACACATTTTGTAAAATTGTGTAAAAGTTTAATGATAGGATAAAAAATAAACGTTATTTCCAGCGGGAAACGAGAACCACAGACCTATACCGGCATCCGGTATTGCTCACAGCTTCTGAAGAAAAGACATTTATACAGGGTGTAAACTTAAATGCGTTACATACTTTAGTTTTCAGGCCATCAAACTAAACAAGTTTTACTATGGGACGAACTTCGAAAGCAAGAAAAAAATCTGCTGTTCTACAGATAGAAAATGTCAATCTACTTGACCGAAATGTATGAAAGAGACATAGAAATACAAAGAAAATAAGCATGAAAATTGTAGATAGAAATTTAGAAAATAAGTGTTGAAAAACATATCCCTATTAGAATTACTTACAATAACTTTCTCCTAGACAAATTTCTTGTAAAGGTACAGTACGGTGTCCTGTGACACCTTATTCAAGCTCACCGCAAGGTGAACTTAGTCCAGGCCCCAGTCTCCACATTACTATAATAATGTATTTATTACTAGTTCAGTTATACCTAAACCACTTGTTGTATATTATTGTATGTGGAGTGAAATAAAACAAATTAATAAATTATAAACTATTTATTTTTCGCGATTTCAAAGATGATCAGTTGGATGGTCTGAAGCACCCCTAAAGTATGTCACGCAATTAATTTTACATTATAGGTATGACTGTGTCATTACTTTTGATCACGGTAAATAATTAAAATCAAAGGTAAAGAGAAAATGTTATTCATTCACTTGACTATATAAAGAAATATAAATAGCCAGTTTTATTACCGGCTATGTATTCCATTCAACAATACCCTACTCAAGGCACAGAGCCGGATTTAAGGGAGGATAAAAAGGACTGCAGGACCGGACCCTAAATATTTCACGGACATAATGAATTAGTCGCAAAAAGTACTAGTGTCGACGCTTATTTCGTTCGTTGTTCGTACAAATGAATTTGTAATAACTCAATTTGCGGCGTATATAGGGTGTAAGGAAAAGTATCATTAACCTTTAAACCACATACTCTATTCATCAAACCACATCAAACTGAATAACTTTTACTCTTATATAGGTATTCCGTGCTTTTACTATGGGAGTAAACCAGTCAGAACCAAAAAAATCTGCTGTCCCATACGTTTGAATATTGCAGTTTAGTATGAGACAGCTGATTTTTGTTTTGATCTGACAGGTTTGTTTCCATAATAAAAGTAGTTTTTTTCACGCCTCTTATAATGTTCTGTGTTTTCACGCAACCCTGTCCACGCCCAAAAATAATATAGGTATTGTCCATTGATATTCACAACAATAGACTGCTCTCGAATATGAATGATAGCGGGTAAGTTGTGTATATAAATCTCTTTTGAAATAAATTAATCTACATTAACAAGGTCACTCTAGTACCACATTATTTCTGCTAGGTCCATTAATTGGCCACTATAATTAAGTTACCAATTTGGGGAAACATTTTAAATCATTGGAATAAAATGCATGGTTTCGGTTTCGTGTTGTACCTACTCTACATATACTTAGAACTTAGGGAACGGTGGTACTTTATTTTTCTATTCAAAAGTTCATTGTAGGCCTGTACTGTAAATTTTTAGGGTTCCGTACCCAAAGGGTGAAAATAGCACCCTATTCTTATGAATATGAAGCTTATGCCTACGTCGTCCTCCGTCTGTCTGTCTGTCCTACATATTTAGGGATGCAACTTTGGAACCGTAATAGCTAGACAGTTGAAATTTTTACAGAATACGCGTTATTATGGCGGACTTGCTAACAAAAAAGGGAATAACCCTCCTTCTGGCGCAGTCAGGTAAAAAGTAAAAATTAAGTGGGATCCTCATACAACATACATGTGACACAACAGTTTTTATGTTTTTATCGACGTTTTTTGTTTTCGCTCTATCGTAATAAAAACGGTAATACATAAAAACGTCAAACTTGGTGTGATTATAGAGCAAACTCTACAGTATAATAACAAAATAATAAAAACTGGCCAAGTGTGAGTAAATTTCGCGCTAAAGGCCCCGAAGAAAACAAAACTTTATTGTAAGTTGATATGTTGTGTGGTGGTGGGGTACGGAACCCTCGGCAGTAGCCCGACTCGCACTTGACTGGTTTTATAATTTAGGTTGTCTTCAATCACCGTTCTTGGCCCGACATAGGCCCGTCATTTTCATGTCATTTCAATGTTTTTATAAATGGTAAATGACGTGATTAGTGTGTGTTTTAATATAGATTACTTTTTAAGTCAACGCAGACGAAATTGCGGGCAAAAACTAATGCAAAATAAAAAGAAAAACAATGAAAAAGTGAATCACTTTTCCATACATATAATCGGATTTCGGGGGGGGATAAATCCCACCTATCCTATCCCCCTAGATACGTACCTGCCTTCTTGGCACCTACATTATCTGTGCCTATGATTAAAAAAGTCCCAGGGTAGGTAGGTACTCTACCGTAAAAAATAATACGTTAAGTTTTAGGGAAAAGTGGAACCTCGCAACCTCGGAACCTTTATTAAATACATTACCCGAATATTTATTAAATGCTTTAAAATGTATTAAAATTTCAGATTATAATATTTTATTGTTTCATATTTTTTATAGCGTGATTTTTCAGTATTCTGAAACCCCCCGAAATCGATAAAAATCGAGATGTGGTTTTTCTCGTTTTGTGGGTGGCATGTGGCCGTGCAGCTGGAAACAGGAAAATATTTGTTTATCCTGTAAACAAAGATGCCATACAACTAAGGCAAGATAACTAAGCCCAGCGCATTTTAAAGCGGTATTAGATACTTACCCTTGACCCGAATTACAATTTCATTGTTCATTTTCATTTGGGTTCCTATTGACAGGATAAAAGTAATAGGGGAGCGGACTGCATAAAATATATTTTAGTTTTATCTTCTTAGTAAAAAAACATTTGAAAATAACGCTGTACTCACATTTTTAGCTTTTTTAAGCTAGAATACTATTTTTAATAACATTATGAACTATAAAAAGTAATTAAATGTTGATGACGTCACTTGTGGGTATTTAGTACAATTTTTCATACATCGCGCGCGTTTTGACGTTCGATTAAAAGTTGCTAATTTGACTAATTGTCCCGGACTGTCCGATCCCCTATTGATCTATGCCCAGGCAAGACTATAAATGAAACGTGTTTATTTGTTTTGTGTGTGTTGTCTTAAAATAAACCAAAATATTTAAAGGGCACGATTTCCCCATCCCTTGGTTTATAAGATGACAACACAATGTGTCCGGATCTTTTTCGGATTCAACATTCATAATTTCTTGTTCGTAAACAGTCCAAAGCGCTGCGTGGGCATGGGAACTTAATTACGATGCAATGAATTATGAATACATTTAACTTTTAAGTAGGTAGGTACTTAATACTTATACTGGGGAACGTAACGAAGGTATTTCCTTTTAA
Organism: Agonopterix subpropinquella; assembly: GCA_922987775.1. Taxonomy (NCBI): domain Eukaryota; kingdom Metazoa; phylum Arthropoda; class Insecta; order Lepidoptera; family Depressariidae; genus Agonopterix; species Agonopterix subpropinquella. Next base: position 42,771,178 of record OV277693.1, on the reverse strand, counting down.
GGGTGTATTCAGACAATGACACTAAACAACTTTCCCTAAGGAACATGGGTCCAATAAATTTTTTTTTACCGGCTGATCCGGAAGGTCCAAAATTTTTTATTTTTTATCGACCTATGTACCTCAGGGAAAGTTGTTTAGTTTCATTGTCTGAATACACTCTTAAAAGAAAAGACCCTCGTTACGTTCCACAATGTATACTTAGTATTTTTTTAACGATCTCAAAAAGTATGAAACTATGTACCTGAGTAATAAAAATCTTAGTTCGATTACTTTGATTTGACCCGTAGGTACTGCACCGATTTTTAATGATTCTTTTATAGCTAGGATGTGGACATCCTGGAAGGGTTTTTATTATAAGATGCAATTTAAATCCATAAAATCCGATACCTAATGATATAAAACCTGACCTGCTAACGAAACAAAGTATGTTATAAATTCTTGATGCCGCTCAGAGCGCATCTATGAACCCTAGTTTTATGTAACAAACTCATTTAGGTCGATACAGCGTTATATTGGTGCCAACCCGAAAGGGTGTGTGTGGAAAATGTATTAAAATCTGAACGAGTTTTTATACAGAATTAGATTTTTATTTTGAAATGTAAAAGTACAAGCTCTGTTTAAAAACTGTACCTACTGATTAGTTGACCGTTTTTTAGGGTTCCGAAGTCAACAAGGAACCCTTATAGTTTCGCCATGTCCGTCCGTCTGTCCGTCTGTCCGTCTGTCCGCGGCTTAGCTCAGAGACGCTTAGTACTAGAAAGCTGTAATTTGGCATGAGTATACATATTAATCACGCCGACAAAGTGGTAAAATAAAATAATGAAAAATATTTTTTTTAGTGTACCCGTGTCCCGTACACGCGAAGTGGGAATGGAATTTTTTTTTCTCGTCTACCCCATGGTGTGGGGTATCGTTGAATAGGTAATTTAAAAATATTATGGGTGTGGAAGAACCATTTTTCGATTTAGAGATCCGTTAGCGAAATATTAAGCTTTAAAGTGAAAATTTTTGTTAGAGTCAAGTGTCGTCCCCCCCCCCCCCCCCCCCCCTCTGCCAGCTAAACGGTTGTTTCTATATGTAAAAATATTCATGGCAGTAGTATATATAACGAAAATAAAAGGAAAACTATCACCACTAAGTAGGCTTTACAAGTTTACGAGTAAAAGTCGATCAACTTATAAAATGTACTTTTTAGACTTTATTAGCCGTTAGCCTCCTTCTAAGTCCATATTATATTGTGACGGGCAACTACGGAACCCTATCCTGCGCGTGGTCCGACACGCACTTGGCCAGTTATTGTGCCTTACGATACCAACAATGAAGCAGTAAATGTTATGGAGGTGAAAAAGATTAAGGGTCAGTTCACATTAGAAGAGCATCGGCACGCAGTGGCTGGAGGAAAATCTCCAACAGCAATCTTATCACTAGTGAATAAAGGTACATTTTTTTCAAGCGAGCAGCCGCCAGGTCGCACTCGACTTCTAGTGGCACCGACAGACGTGCAAATAAATAAGTTTGGCGGAAAGCCATATAATTTGAGACCCAGACATAGAGGTCCCATACATGAATGAAACTTAGTAATAAGTGTAGAGTGAAACAAAACTAACAAAATGTTAATTGGTTTTAATCTGTTGGGGGAAAGGTATTTCTCCTTATGATACCTTTTGTATCAAGTGTGTGAAACTCATAATCTTTCGTATCAGATACTCCACTCTATATTCTACGCATTCATTGTGTTTAATTTAATGAAAATTCACGATAACCGTACCATATTATGATAATGGAAGAAAGCGAAATCACACACACTATCAGAACCAAGCCAAATACGTTCCGTAACGACCAAAAATACCTCAGTGATAATATGATATAGTTGCGTTTTGCTCTGCTTTTTGGACGATTTGTCAATTTTACTAGTAATTTCTACAGTTGAATGCGGACTTCTGGAGATGTGGAAGTTTTTTAAAAAATACCTTAATTTTTTCTGATCATAATAATTATGACCGCGCCGCCCTGAATGGCTTTTAGTTTTCGTAAAAAATGGCTGGGTCCAAATCTGCCAATCTTCTTTGAATTTTATTCACTTGTCATAAGATTGCTGTAGAAGATGCTCCTCTGGCCGCTGTGCGCCGATACTCTTCTAATGTGAATTGACCCTAAGGATCACAGTAGGAAGCCTTTAGGAAGTTTATCTATTGTCTACGACTGCTCCAATGGATGTATATAGTATGCGTATTGTATTGTGACGAATACATACCATTGTGTAGAATGCCGAGGCGTAACATCCCCTCCGTAGACTTCTCCAACAGCAACACGACTGGATGATTGGCATTGTGGAGATCCTACGGACAACGTTAACTTAGATAAGTGAACACGGCTTAGGTAAGTGGACCATTTGAATAAGTTACGTCATCATACTCGTACTATACGGGTTTAATTAATTTAGTAATTACATACATATACAGGGTGTAAGGGACAGCCCTCCACGGACTTAAACGGTGAACTTAGGCCATCAAACTGAACAACTTTTACTATGGAGCCTACCTCAGGAAAAAAATCTGCTCCATACTAAACTGCAACGCCCACACTCTACTCAAATATATGCAACAGCTGTTTTTTTTTGTTCCGATCGGTTTGCTCCCATAATAATAGTTGTTCAGTCTGATGGGTAGACTCTTAGTTTAAAAGGATGCTAATGATATCAATTTCACCCTGTATTATGTACTATTATTATCTATTCATATGGTAGCCGGTTCCAAAAAGTAAAGTGTGATGGTGACTGGCCTTTCACCCACAAAAATACACTGCATGTGAAACCCTTATCCCTTAGTTGCCTCATATGACACCCACGGGAAGAAATCTGATGATCCATTCCCGAACAATACTGGCAATGTCTTAGAAGTAGCTATAATTACTATTACATCAACTTCTTCTAGTTCTTTCTTCTTCTTCTTCTGCTTTCGTATTACTATGGGATCCTTTGATCATGGTAACTTAGGGACCTTTCTAACGTTTGGGTTGACAACTAGGTACAGTTGAATCATCCTGGCTTTGAAAGCAGAGGGTATATGGTATTATGCTGTACCTACCTAAACAAATTATAAAGATTGACTGTCTATTAATAAAATGTGGAAATGAAACTTCTTCTTTCGTGTCTGCACGAGCCATATCGTATGACAATCACTCTTAATCACTCATAGTCTAGGAAAAATACGGTTTGAGATTGCATTAAAGACACTTTTAGTAAATTGTGTTTGAACTGAACTGAACTAGTATTACTGTTAGTTTACAACACTTTTGTCGAAATTTCGTTGTTTAACCTGCCGAGTCTGAGAAATACCTACCTTAAAATCAATATAAATGTACAAAGGGCAAGCTTATTTCTGAAGATATTTCTTCTGGCATACCCGCAAAAGTGTCAGTTAATCATCACAAGGCAAATTTTATGTGTACAAAGACAAACAAACAGTAAATAATTAAGTTGTGTTGTAAGTAAATTTAATGTTTTATGAATGTCTTAATTTTCCAATAATATAGACAATTAAAAGTCGGGGAATGTGTTTCATTTATATATGTATCTACTATATTCCATTTTATCACCTAAAGTGCAATTAATGCAACCTACTCCATACAAAATCCGTAGATTTCCTAGTCTATCATGGAAAAGCAACGATCTTGACATAAATTCTATAGAGGAATAAAATTGGGGCATGGAGTATTGATTACAAATGATAAATCACAGACTAACAGATAATTCTTATTGATTAAAGGATTGATGAAGATAAGCTTCATTGAAAATATTCATAAACGAAAGTTTGACAAATGATAGGTAAATATTTAAACGTTTCACAGTGAAACAAACGATAAAGTCTTTGTTGTTTTTGGAACAAGGTTCAATTTAGATTAACGTCGGATCATATATTACGCAGACTACGCTTGCCATTCTGTCTCAGAGTAAATATAATAGTTTCATTATAAGGATTTGATGTATAAAATGTTTAAAACATTAATTTCCGCAACCGACATTTCTTACAAAAATGTTTCTGTAATTTCCTGTTTTGCGGGAGATACAAAAGACAGCCTTGGTTTTGTGGAAATATTACCAAGAGTTTCGAGCGTTGGGCTGTGAACATAAAGTAGGCACTGAGTGTACGAGACACACATAAGTTATGTGTACTTTATTTTCTTTATTGCTTCAGAAACAAGTTTCAAATGTCAAATCAGAAATGGAAGTGTTAATTTAAGTTAATTTATGAGTTAATATGACCTAAGCAAAGATTTTATTTGGTCTTCGCTGCTCTTACGGAGGAACATTATCTATAGTTTTTGAACAACGACGAGGGGTTCGGTTTTTTTATAATGGTACCTACCATATAAATAGAGTCTTTTTTAGGGTTCCGTACCCAAAGTGTGAAAATGGGACCCTATTACTAAGCCTACGTTGTCCGTCCTTCCGTCCGTCCGTCCGTCCGTCCGTCCGTCCATCCGTCCGTCCGTCTGTCCGTCTGCCCGTCTGTCCGTCTGTCCGTCCGTCCGACCGTCTGTCCTACCTATTTAGGGCTGTAACTTTTGAACCGTAACCGCAATAGTTGAAATTTTCACAGATTATGCGTTATTACGGCGGATTTGTTAACAAATAATAAAAATGACAAAAAATTAAAAATAGGGGAATTCTCAACAAGAAACTATTTTTTATCAACGTTTTTTTTCACGCTCTATCGTAAAAACGGTAATACATACAAGCGTCAAACTTAGTGTGATTATAGAGCAAACTCTACAAAATAACAACAAATACAAAAAACCGGCCAAGTGTGAGTCGGTCTTGCGCTAAAGGTCCCGGACAAAAAATTTTTTTTTTTCTATGTTAATAATGTTGTGTTCTGTGGTGGTGTGGTAGGTCCCTCGGTGCGCGAGTAGCCCGACTCGCACTTGACCGGTTTTATTTATATACTGGCGATTTATTAAGGGGACAATCGGACCATCGAACTGAACAACTTTCTATATGGCACTTAACATCGAAATCGCGAAAAAAAACGCTTCCGCTGTTCCATACAAAACCGCAAATCTACTCGACCCAAATTTATGGGGCAGCTGGAGTAGAAAGACCCTAGATATTATTTGGAAGTGTTCAGGATGTTACAGATTACCTACACGATTGAGAATATCTGGAAGTAGTATGATCATTTTCAACCTATCTTCTTATCGTGTGGGCAGAGCCCTGGTGTCAGAGTTTTTTCAGACCGCCTTTCGGCCTCTGACGTGGTATTTATGAAACAACTACTACCACCAGAGATAGTAGCCGGGACCAACGGCTTAACATGCCATCCGAAGCACGGAATTATTTTTCTTTTCAGACAATCAGGTGATTCAGCCTGCAATGTCCTAACCAACTGGGGAAAAACGCACAAAATGACATATCACTAGGTGTCCCCCCGTGGGAATCGAACCCACGACCTCCGTGTCGAGAGCCAATGCTCTTAACCATTAGACCACGGAGGCAGCTCCAACCTAGGTATGCGCAGTTAGCAATGGCAACTGACTTGGCCCGGAAGATGTGTAAAATCAACCAATGAATAAAATAGCTTGATTCTGTCAAGCGAGGAAAACTGAGCAATGCGATTCGTTGATTTTAACCCGTGTCAGCTGCGCCATTTTTTTTTTTTTTTTTTTTACAACGTCACACAAATTATCTAGTCACACTAAAGTGCCAGAATCTAGCCTGGACTTGTATTATGATGACTAGACAACGATATAGAATACATATACAACGTGTTAATGAATTAACGCAAAACTAGAAAGTAGTTTGTTTAGAATCGAGAGCCGAATCGAATTATCATGGTTTCAACATGGGTAATTTTTTTCAAAATATTAAATAATTTTTTTGTAAAATTTTAAATTTACTGAACCCGATGTCAACCCACCCCATGGGCACACCCACCCTACTTACTACCTAAACAAGATTATTAAAATGTATCCTCGAGTACGTTAGCGCTTTCATTCATTGCTGAAATGATGAAAAATCATTTTTGCCTCAAAACTTAAAATGCGAATAACTTTAAATTTTAACTACAAAAATAATGAAATTATTGTTTCAATCCAATTATTTTGATATAAATCAGTTGGGGTGTATGAGGTTTTGCGTTAATTCATTAACACGTTGTATAAATACAAACATCCATGACTCGGGTACATAAATATTCATATTCATCATACAAATATTTGCCCCTTACGGGATTCGAACCCGCGACCCTCGGCACGGCAGGCAGATTCACTACCGACTGTGCTACCGGGCCGTCTATTTTGTTTGCTAACATCGTTTTCTAACTTTCCCCTCCCCCGCAGGCGAACGCGGGTGATGTTTTCCATTTGCATCGGATAACATCACCCGCGTTCGCCTGCGGGGGAGGGGAAAGTTAGAAAACAATGTTAGCAAACATTATAACATAGCGCAGTGGACCCGGCTTTAGTCGTTTCGTTGATTCCGGGCCCTGCCTTACACCATATAACTAGGGATCAGCCTCGGTTACCATTCCCCTCTACCAAGTTACACGATCAATTGATTATGGGTGTTTACTTACAATTTAATTCCTAATCACTAAACGTTCGTTTTCACTCATTATGAGATAAATTCAGGAACTAACAAACACTATAACGGCGGCAACGATATAATATGAGGGTATTAAAACAATTGTATCCTTAGACCAACGAGTTACGCGTGTAATTCCACTAAGAAACTTTTCTGACACTTTTTGCGGGGGACGAGGTAGCATGAAATACGCACCTTTGGATTTTATTCCATTACTTTGGATTCTAATTTATGATTGTTAAAAATAGTTAAAAACACAGTTATTGACGATGTGGTACACTTGATAAAGCTTGAGGATATATTTTATTTATAATGCTCACTTCCTTCTCTTTATTTAATTCCTTATTTAATCCTCATTCATTAATTTTAGGGCTTTTTGTATACCGTTTTAGTAGGCAGAGTTGGCAATTGTCGGTATTTAATAAGCTGGCCGCGCGATGCTAACCGTTACTCGACCTACGCGCGGTCAGCTTATGTTGGTTTTGTATTAGCCTGATGTGTCGCCTTGTGTACCTTGTGTTTCTCTATACCCTGGGTGTTATCTGAGATGACTAATTTTATTGATAATGGTTTTTATTTTAGAGTTTTTGCGGCCAAAAGCCACCTATGTTTTTTGTATTACCATACTCTATGTAAAATTAATAAGAGTAGCTGTTAAATAAGGCTCAACAAGTTTACACATTTGTTTGTAACAATTCTAATCTAAGCTATGTTAACAATTTCTTGTAAACTAAATTTATTTTCTAAATTGAGGCATGCTGGTACATAGGTTTTATTGTAATGTGAGTGTCTTTGTAGTAATCTCTGTAGTTTGTTAAATTCGAATAACGTATCTAAACCTGAGGTATTCTACAAAGATAATTATATGTAGGGTAAGGGGAGGTTATTTCGCGATATAGGTAATTTCGTGATAATTTTTTAAACGTCGGCCGTGGCCTTTCCTATAAAGGAATTTATTCAAAACCGCGTATGTACTGTACATGCAGTAAAGTGTGCTTGAGATAGTAGTATGATTCTCAGCTCAGTAGCTATTGAAACAAGCTTGCCATGAGTTTTTTTCTCAGAACGAGGGGCGAAATCGCAATCAGCTGTGACAAATGACGACGGTAGACAATGAAATGAATTTTTAATTAGTAAATAAGTAATATATTACAGAATGTGGTATTAATCTGATAGCTAAATGTTTTACGAACAGATTGAGGTAAATTGTGCATTGGATTTCAAGAATTTTTCATTCAAATATCCTTGTTAGTTCAGTAAATCTGTTTGGAAAATGATACCCTACCTTACAAAAGGTCGGGTATCCGGGATTTTTGGATATGTTATACAGGTAGAGGTCCTTAATAGAAATACAAGTTTTCGACCTTGGGGTCCTGCCGCGGGCTCTGGTGTGACCATAAAACAACGAAAATTTTGAGACTTTTCAGTAAAACTTAAACGTTGGGTTTTAGAGCAAACTTGTTTACTAAAGCTTTAAAGAAGACCAAATCCGCTACAATTTGATAGTTGAATCATCTTTATATACTGAATAGTTCCCAAGATACAATACCTCAAAGTATGGAGAGGTAAGACTAATTCCTTAAAATTTCGTTTTTTTTTTAAATTAAATATGTTATTAACTTTAGGTTTCACTGTGAAGGTGTTCAGAAGAAGTATAAATAATGCGCTACAATATTTTTTTTGAACCATAAGATGCGACACTTGTAAATTTTCAGCAAATGTCAATTGGTAAACAAATACTTAGATATCGAACAGAATTTTTTTTTTTACAAAATAATATGTAGCCTATGGTAATCAGGGATATGTGTAGCTTTCTATCAGTGAAAGAATTTTACGAATCGGTTTGGTACTTCCAGAGATTACCTACATACAAAAAACCCTCTTGAGCCCAGCTTTTCTGCACCCACAGGCATAGGGCAGTTAGGAATTAGCCCTAACTGCCCTTATTTTGAAGTGCTGTATCTCGGTAACTATACAGTATAAAAAGATGATTCAAAAACCAAACTGTAGCGCATTTAGTGCTCTTGATTCCTCTAAAACATAATTTGACTCTAAAACCTAAGCTTTAGATTTTAAATAATGAAAACTGAAAAATCTTCGAAATTTTCGTTCTTTTATGGACATGGCAGAGCCCGCGGCAGCACCTCAAGGTCGAAAACTTGGATTTTTAATAAGGACCTATACCCGTATAACATATAAAAAAATCGTGGATACCGGACCTTTTGCAAGGTAAAATGTTTACATTTACTAGGCTATGTGTTAGGTGTGCAATATTTTAAGTGATTTTTCAAATTTTTTTTGTGATTTGATCGAGGTATTTTGTCAATTAATTTTGATCATCTTAAAGTAAAATTTTAGGGGCTATTTTGATTGTATGGACTTGTATACATCTTTAATCTTGTATTTTAGTCTATGCTATGCCTGAATGACGTAGTTTTTTTATCATGGCATTAACTATTTACCAACTTCACTGGCCCATCTAAGCCAACAGAAGAATCGGAAGTACCTACACAGAAGAAGAAAATAAAGCTAGAAAAGAAAAAAGAAAATAAAAAATCTGGAAAGAAGTTGAGAAAAAATTATGTTTTTTAGATTTTTTATACAGGGTGTTAGGGTAAACAGTTGCATTACTTTAAGGGGTGATTGTACCCATGATACTGAACAACTTTCCCTAAGAACTGTATAGGATACTCGCAAAAAAAAAACTTTTCATACAAACGGTCGATCAACTGATTGCAATCAGCATTTAGTATGGAAACTCATTTTTTTTTGTTAATTTCTAATAGGTTTCTTTGTTCAGTATCAAGAGAACCTACAATCAGCTCTTAAAGTAGTGCAACTGTTTACCGTAACACCCTGTATATTGTAAAATAGCATACTCTGACATTGAATCGTGAGAGAAGAAATAAAGAAACATTTAATTTAATTTAATAATTTGTATAGAACAGACAACGCGAACAAAATCTGTGCACCACGATCAGCAGTGCGGAGTGCGCACTGGGGGCGTCGCGGTGCAGCACGCGCCCGGCACATGCTAAGTAAGGTTGAGCCAATAAGCTTAAACGTGTGTTACAAAAAAATGTTGTATTCTGGGTGTCGCCTCTATTAACTCAATGTATTCAGCAAAGATTTTTTTTGGAGACCAAAAAAAAATCTTTGGTATTCTGAATGTCGACCGATGTTGCTCCTGATGAAGATGACCTATACTATATTAAAAGTTATGACTGTGCAGAAATATAAGATTCATAAGCAGGTGGTTATTTAGAATATTTCTAGAAAGGCGTTTTACTCTATGATTAACGTATGACGTTCTGTTCCTAAAAAGGATTTTTTGTATTACCTATTTCATTATTTATTATTTCGAAATCCTATGAATTTGGTCAATCACGATATTAAATATCCACTATCACGAAATTAACATACCCTATCACGAATTTACCTATGTCACTTTATCACCAAGAAAACATTATAAACTTATGAATGAAGGATCTAGTATCAAACTGTGTGTTTCATAAAGTAAGATCAAATATATGCACAAAACTTTAAGGTTATTCTACCGTTGGCGCGCTCCATACAAACGTAGTATGATGATATTTTCAATACTATCCAATTAAAGTCAATGAAATTTTTCAAAAACAATCTAGTAACTAATTTCTATGTCGATATGAAGTCAGATTTTCGATAAAATTTATAGTTTTAAAGTTACAGTGCCACAAATTTTTCCATACAAATCTTTAATTAATCCTAGCATTGAAACTGTATATTTTAACGAAAATCTGACTTCATACCGACATAGAGATTAGTTACTTGATTGTTTTTGAAAAATTTCATTGACTTTAATTAGATAGTATTGAAAATATCACCATACTACGTTTGTATGGAGCGCGCCAACAGTAGAATAGCCTTAAACAATATCCCATATAAATTAGTTAATCTTTATTTGAGTTATAACAAAAATTGTTTGGTGTATCACGGAATTACCTCCCCTTACCCTACCTATATAGCAGTATGTTTCTCTAATCTAAGTAAAATAACATAAAAGAAAATAAAGCTGCGAAATTATTATCTTCTAACCCAAACGGAAAAAAATATTAGGTAACGATAACGTTAAAATTTTATTACTTGTAAACATGTTTGTTACGTGCTGAAACAAAACAATGAAATCTCGTACCTACGACCTCATTTGTTTGCCGTGTAAAGGTAAGGCTTAGCCGCAACGCAAAAATCCACCCAAATCACTTCTATACAATTTAGGTATATAGCGCCTGCAGTTAAACTAAAAGTCCGTGAAGTCGTAGTGTGCGAAGTACAATGTCTCACCGATCGACGTACCTGCGCACTTGACAAATTTTAATAGCGCGCGAAATATATTGACCAATCAGGAATAACAAGATATGCCACCTTCATTGCCTTGCCACGCTTGGCTAATTGTTTTCGCGCCCTTTTCGCTGCTATCCGACTTTGCACCCTTTGATTACTAAACGACTTCGGATTTTGTCGGGGGACTGCGCAAACGCACAAACTAAGATTGACGAGGAGAATTATTTTCTTGGTTGTACTGTACGCATTTTCCTAAGTACGAGTCTACTAGGACACCTAAGGTTTCAATTGCAATGCTTTTGTAAGCGATAAGCTAGCCTTCAGTCATTTAGGCACCCTGTGATGCAGATCATACTCAACAAAGTGAAATGAGCAATGTCCGTTCAAGGTCAGCACTTTCATTATACTAGGTGATTCTAAAAGATTTTCTGAATTTTCAGGAGTGGTTCATACCATTAAAATGAACTAACTAAATGATGAAATTGAAAAAGAAAACGATCTGTTGCATACTTTATATGAACAACAGATTTTTATTGCGATTTAATGTTTGCTCCCATAGTCAAAGTTTGATGCTCTGAATCACCCCGGAAAAGAAACTGTTTACAAAATTACCCAGTATCTTGAACGGATAGTAGTACCTACTATTCAGTGGCGTAGCGTGGGTTTCCGCCGCCGCGCCCGGGGCAAAGACTAATTTTGCCACCCCCTACACAAAAAATAAATGAGCGAGCGAAGCGAACTCGAAATTTTTTTACACATCGATTCGGGTTGTGGTCAGACATCTTTTGGTTTATCTATGCAAGAATAGAAACTTAGAGCGAGCGAAGCGAGCTCGACTTTTCTCCTCGATACGAATCGGTTAGAGCCAGAGCTTTTTACGTACAAAACATGTACAAAGTAGCCTAAGTAAAAGCAAGGTATGGATCGAGCGAAGCATGCTCGAAATTTTTAGCACCACTCTTAGCTGTGGTCAGAATTCTTTTGGATTATGTATGTATAGGTAGAGTAATTAAAACAGAAGCGAGACGAGCGGAGCGAGCTCGACTTTTCTCTGCTCTACGAAATACGATTATTGACAGAGCTCAATCAATCTATTTTTTCCCAATTTGCCGCCCCTAGTAAAGTGCCGCCCGGAACATTTGCCCCCCCTGCCGCCTTCGCTACGCTACTGCTACTATTGTGATTCTACTATAACCACAACTCCGCGATCCGGCGCCTCTTTATCACTATGATTCATGACAATAATAGTTACAAATTGAAATATCGTACTGATATTTATGAACGGAGTAATACGAGTATTCTTTGCTTATGTTTTCTGTGTAGTTAAATAAACACCACAGATAATACACGAGCGCTTACGTTCTAAAAACCAAAATATATTTACGTTCGACGCTATTTCTTCGGGTATTTACTACACCTGCTGTTAAACGTGTGGTTTCGAGCTTTACTCAAATATAAGGGCGCCTTCATTGTGAAGGAATTTCAACGCACGGATAGCGCGGTCCGTAGGTATCGAGATGAGAATCTACACGTTGACGCATCGTAAGAGATGCGCTTGCTTGATTTCGCGGTCGCCGTCAGGCCGCTACGTACTGAGATGAGAGCCTACACTTTGACGCATAGTAAGAGAGGCGATAGATCGATTCGACGGCCCGGTAGCACAGTCGGTAGTGAACCTGCCTGCTGTGCCGAGACTCGCGGGTTCAAATCCCGTAAGGGACAAATATTTGTATGATGAATATGAATATTTGTACCCGAGTCATAGATGTTTGTATCTATGTATGTATTCTTTATCGTTGTCTAGTCATCATAATACAAGGCCAGGCTAAATTCTGGAACTTTAAATGTGACTAGATAATTTGTGTGACATTGTCCAAGATATTTATTTATTAGTTCTGAAAAAATAATTGCTTTCTTGTGAATGCAGCCTTAAGCAAACCGCTCAATGCCTGATTTTGCAATTCAGAATAATAAGTATGTAAAAAAAGATGTCCTTACATTAAATTATATTCCGGAAAAACGTGTGCTATCGTAAACTCGGGGTAGGTACTTATAGAGATATGATGAGATGTCTAGGAACTCGAACCCACAAAAATATGGTCTCAAGCATCACGCGATAAATACTGGACCGATTTAGATACGGTTCTCCCATATTATGATTAAAGGTAAGGCTAGGATACTTTACCCCATTTTGAAAAGGATGGTAACTAAATATCCCCGAGTCATTGATTCCATCGAATAAATCCCGCGGCAAAAAGCTAAGTATAAGAACTATTAAATAATCAGTGGTATAAGATAAGCGAATGCTTTCTATCGTGCCCTTAATAGACGTCATAAAAAAGATTTGTGAAATAAATATATTTTTTGTGTAAAGTTAACTGGCAATTTCAAAATGGAGATCAAATCCTTTACAGTGAATAATATTTAAAACCTTTATACAAGGTGTAAACTTAAATGTGTTACATAGGTACCTACTTTAAGGGGGTGCTACAGACCATCAGACTGAACAACTTTACGATAGGACCAATATCGAAAACGCAAAAACATTTTTGATCCCTAGAAATAGTCAGTAACAACTAGACACAAATGTATGGAACAACAGATATTTTTTTTTGAGATTTCCATGTTTGTCCCATAGTAAACGTTGTTGTTAATAGTCTGGATCACACCCTAAGTTGTAACGCATTAAAGTTGACACCCTATAAGTATAGTTTAGCATCGTAAAGTTATTTTATATTCCTAAAACTCTCTGTCAAGTGAGATAGCATTAATTTTATATGTTCTCTACTTTATTCTTATCCATTTTATGTTATCGCGTCTTTGCATTCTCACCATATTTCGTTTTATCGCGAGCACAAAGAATACAAACAACAATAGCAGCATTTGTCACGAACAAGATTTAGACAAGCAACGGTCAACTCAGCTGTTTTGCGAACAAACAACAACATGCAGCCTGAATCTAATTGTGTGAAGTATTTAAGAGGAGAAGTCCCTGCAGCGCGCTCCATAAACGAAGTTTGATTATTATTATCAATTATCAATACCTACCAATTAAGTAAAGTCAATGATTTTTTTTAAAACACGATAAATTTCACAGATTGACGATAAAATATACAGTTTCAAAGCTAGGGTGAATTTAAAATTTGTAAGTAGAGAAATCTTTGAGGCTCTGGAGTGCGATTTTTAATCTCATTCACTGAGTTCAGCAGTTGAAAATGTCAAAATTACTATGGAGATACGCATCTTTCTACTGCTGATTTGACTTTCAAAAACTTTCAAAGATTTTTGAAAGTCAAATCAGCAGTAGAAAGATATATATCTCCACAGTAATTTTGACATTTTCAGCTGCTGAACTCAGCGAATGAGATTCAAAAATCGCACTCCTGTAACTTGAATTAATTGACTTTAAGAGGATCTACAGGGTCTTTTACGCATCTAGTCGGCGGGGTGTGTGTGAGTGGCGGATCAGATAAATACGTATACAGTCGGAAAAGTGACCTATTCTCCAAATTTCCATTTCAGCCCGCCTATCCTCTTAATTGGTTAGTAAATAAGTTAGGTAAGTTACAACCTCCATATAAATATGGAGCGCGCTGCAAGGTCAATACTCTTAATGTTCAGATCTAGAGAGAAATTTTTTACCGATTTCAAAAAGGAAGAGTTTATCACTTAATTTGTTATTTAGTAAAAAACGCAACGGACTACAGAATTCGTAGCGTGACAGAAGCTAACGCTACGAGATACTACGGCGTAGCTCGTAGTAGACAGATAGGCCTCCACAGATGACCTCAGTGGGTTTTAGGGATCCGTATCCAAAGGGTGCCAACGAGACTCTATTACTAAGCCTACGCGCCGTCCGTCCGTCCGTCTGGCCTGACTTTAGGATGCCTGTCCATTGAAGCCGTGCGAGCTGAGTAGCTGTGTTTTTTTAACCAATCAGGAGCTCGGGCGAGGCGCGGCCGATCTCGCCCGAGCTCCTCATTGGTTAAAAAACAGCTACACAGCTCGCACAGCTTCAATGGACAGGCAGCCAAAGGATATTCTAAATGTTTTGAGCCATAATAGATAAGTAGTTGAAATTTTCACAGATTATGTGTTATTATAAATTATTTTTGATAATGATAACAAATAAATAAAATCAACTATTATTAGTCTGAGGTTTCAGAATATCTCTGACTACCCCCTCGGGGAATATAGTCGTGCTTATGCAAGTATTATAAAAACTAGCTTTTGTGTTTTTGCTTTATCGTACAAACGGTATAATACCTAAGTACCTACATAAAAGCTGCATACCTGATGTGATTATAGTACAAACTCTACAGTATAAAACCAAGTAAAAAAACTGGTGATACAGACCCCTCGGTGCGCGATTCCGACTCGCCCTTGGCCAGTTTTTCTAAGCACATTTCTATAAACTAATTATCTAAAGTTCAGATAACCTAACACTACTATTTTTTAATTAATTTGTGTTATGATTAAAGATGAAGATTTCTTAAAAAGTTCTACTCGTAAGTAATTACGACAAGAATAAATCGCTAGTGCCGACGCAATCAGGCACGATAGGTAATCTATTTCTGAGTAAGAAAGTGTGCGAGAGCTCCGAGATAAGGGATTTGTGTTCTAGATGTAATACAGTATGCAACCAATCTGCCTCCTTGTAAATATGAATGCTAAGAATAATAATAATAAATAATACAGATTTCCCAGTTTACCCAGTTTAGGCTCAATTCACACGTACCACAATCACACCACGTCGCAGCGACAAAATGTGGTCAAGCTGTGGTTACGTGTGAATAGTGTCGCAGCGGCTTTTTGCAGTTGCGTTGTGGTACCGACAAAATGTCGATGTGGTTGCGTTGTCGCTGTCGTTGCGATGTGGTAACCACGTGGTCATGTGCAGTACTCCGGCTTTCGTAGAGGAAACACGGCTTGACGGCATGTCGTGGCGACGTGGCCGCGGTGCCGCCGCCGGTGGTGGCGTTGCCGTCGCGATGTGGTTGCGATGTGGTCGTATTACACAGGTGGTCGATAACAACGGCAAAAGTGCCATACACACTTAAACTCCATAACCCTAGTTATGGAGTTTAAGTGTCAATTCACACGTACCACAACCACACCACAGCCACAACCACACCACAACGACGCCATTTGGTCGGGCGTATATTTTGTATTGAAAATGAATATTACCATTTACACGTACCACTTTTTGCCGTTGTTATCGACAACCTGTGTAATACGACCACATCGCAACCACATCGCGACGGCAACGCCACCACCGGCGGCGCGTACTAGGGTACTTAGTTATTCTTTGCTTTCTGCAATAGTCTCTGCACCGAACTTGGAATAACTTTTAGTGCATTCTGAAATGGACCACGCTTGGGGTATCTTATCAGTTATCACATTTAGATAAATGTGGCTCATATGTCTCCACGCAAGCCTTCCAAAGGTCTGGGATACTAAAACTATATACCGAAAATTTGCTTAGTAGACATAAGGAGCTTTCAAATTGGTATTCTTCGATTAGTTAGGTGCCCTAATAAAATTGTGACACGAAAGCGTGGATATTATTTTTTTGCACAAAGGAGAAGTGAAAAAGAAAAGTTTCGGCACCCCACTGGGTTTCGAGCTCCCTATGTGCGTCATATACTAATCTATAGCATGTGGTGCGCTTGATTCAAACCAGAAAGTAAATTGGTTCTGTGACAAAAGAACCATTATACTTAAGAGAGACAGTGACAACTGAGAGAGCGAGATGTACTAGCGGCATGCCTGTATAATAGAAAGAGATACGTGACGCGAGCCAATAGAACCGTTTTTGGGGATTTGGAGTCCTGGTAAAAATTCGGTTTCTGTGAATAATCGTGAACCTAAAGTGAAATCGTAGATAATTTTGTGAAATATACTAACACTGTTTCATTAAATTATTCACGATTTCACGTTAGATTGAGAATTATACACAGAAATCGAATTTTTACCTTGCCGAGGACTCCAAAAAACGTCCAAAAACGGTTTCATTTGACAACTCATGTCACTTACTCTAATGGGTATAATATATACTGCTGTCTCATAGTTTTCCTCGCTGTGCTTCTGTGCGCTACAAGTGGCAAGTTGTATCCCTTTGTGGAGCCTTTTTGGAACTAAACCTAAGTACACAGGAACTTTTCTCTTTAGTAGTTCAATAACACCAGTGAAACATAGGTTAGGAAACGCGTACGAATTTATTTGGACGCGTAGAGGTGTTTATCTTTGAAGTTACTACATTTCTTTCTTGATATCGTCGGTAAATTGTACAATTAGATTCGTAAATTGACCGATATATTTACGCCTTTTGCTACAATTAAATTTTTACTAAGTTATTCAAACTTTAACATTCTATACAATAGGTACAAGTAAGTACCTACTTATAAATATAATTATAATTAAAATTTATGTCGATATGAGGTGTGTAAAGTAATAAGCTAATAAGTACCTATGTACATCCTACTACCTAGTATATACAAATAATCTCGAGAAAGATGATTCCGTGCTTCGGATGGCACATTAAGGCGTTGGTCCCGGCTACTATCTCTGGTGGACTACCACCAGAGATAGTACGGGACGTTACACATAAAAAACCACGTCAGAGGCCGGTCGGTCTGAAAAAATTCTGACACCAGGGCTTGCCCACACGATAAGAAGAAGAAGAATGATCTCGTATCAGTAATCACCCATCTATCATCCGTCTGTTCATTAAAAGTGTCTACAGGCTCACTACTTGTCATACTGGACTATAAGAAAGAGTGTGGTGTGGGCACTGAAACGTGTATACCTATTTGGACATGCTATCTTTTGAATGTATCTCTGACTATCATCTCAGGAAATATAGTTAGGACGGTCGTGAGCGTATACGTAGGTACATCATAGAATTTTTCAGTAGGCAATAATACATAAGCATAACTCATATTTGTATTATATTAATATATTATATTGGTAGTGTGACACAATTTATTTTATCATGAAAATTGTCACACATAGAAAACTCGAACTATAAACAAGGCATCTTTGGGTTAATATGAACCAATCATATTGAATAATTTAGATGGAGTCGGGAATTCGTTCACGCGTGTTCCATCCTTCCAAAGTGTAATAAATAGGCAAACATCGAGGGTGGCGTGCTTATGTATAACATATAACATTCTGAACTATTCATGGTTTCGAAGTATACGAAAAACTTAAATTTTTAACACGCCCGTCGAGAAACAATGTGGTCGAGACAGAGCCTAGACTATTGAAAATTGTATAGCTGCATGATCGATAGTCTCTGCCTACCCCTCTGGGAAAAGGACATGAGTTTATGTAAGTACCTACGTGTGTATGTTTACGTGTAATAATGGTTTTTAATACAATATATTTTATGTTTAATAATAATACAGGCAATTTCCTCTTATTTGCAATAAAAAAAGGTACGATGTATCGTTATGTAATATTCAAAGAGATGAAATATTTTGTTTGCACTAACATCAAACTATCAAAGGCAAACAGCTCGCTCTATAGGTACATAGGTGTAGATAAATATTGAGAACAAGTACCTAACTCATTGTTGTATTTTCGCGTGCATTCCATTAAATTAAACACTGTATAGGTACCTACGATTTGAATAGGTTTAAACTTTGACTACGTTACAAAGCAACCAATAAACATTTAACTTAAATATCGTGGACATTATCACACTAATTATTTAGTCACATTTAAAGTACCAGAATCTAGCCCGAACTTGTATTATGATGACTAGACTACGATATAAAATACGTATTTTTAGATATTCATTCATTCATTCATTCATCATATAAATATTTGAACCTTACGGGATTCGAAGCCGCGAGCCTCGGCACAGCTGGCAGGTTTACTACCGACTGAGCTAGAGGGCTGTCAAAATGAGTAGTTTATATTAATGAGCGGATACGAGCTTACGATGTTGTCGAAGTAATAAAAAAATACCTAAAAATGAATCCCTATTTCCTTTGGTCACGCCATCTAGAACGGCTGGACCGATTTGACTAATTTTTTTGAAATATAAGACCAGGAAAGGTTTATAAAAAATGGTTAAAAAAATGGGCAAGTCTGTGTCTGGTAAAAAAGGGGCACTGCAACGCATGCCGGGCACAGCTAGTCTATAATAGTTTTCGGTTTCGATGGCACAAAAAAAGAGTCAAAACGATAATAGGTACTATATCATTTTGCTGATAAGAATTTTAGATATCATCGACCAGTACCTACCTACGATCTAGGACCAAGTATTGTTCCTAGCCCACTATTAACTTAGTCAGCTTATGCCAGGAGGCCAACTAGTTATTCCAAATAGCCAAATAGGCATAATATTCGTAGGCACCAGAAAGGACATTGTTGTACAATGTACAGTAGGTAGCTGTAGGTACTCACTGTTTATTGAATTTGAAACTTCGGAACCGTTAGGGTTTTGTGCGTATTGTGTAAATAAGCTGTATTTATTAGTCTTCGAATTTTGTTTGAACTGAATTCTGCAGAGCTATTTTACAAAAACACTGTCTTGTGTAAAACTTATTAATTTTGATCTGTGTTGAGAACTAATTTCGATACACAAAAAGCGCACCGTAACCACTGTAGTAGGTATCGACAGTATCGACGCATGGTAGTTCTACTTGACAGATTAAACATTATTTCTATCATCCCCTTTGTAGTATCAAAGGAAAGGAAAAAGAAATGGTATTAATTTGATCAAATCACTAAAGATTTTATAGAGCTAAAAGCCCCGAGACAAAGACGGCTGCCAATATACATGGTAGGTAACTATGTACGTACATTATAGACATTTCTAAGCGATTTGGAGACTTTAATCGAATAACAAATTTAACTCAACAAGTATAAAAGGTATTGAAGTTTGTAAAATATCGTTCTACCTTAAGATGAGATTCTAACGGTGTATTTAGTTGCCAACCCTCTTTATTGAAGTACCGAAGTTTGTATCTACACATACCGACTTGAAAATTTGCATATAAAATGAAACATCACTTCGCAGAGCAATATGCTTTCACATAGCAAAAATTAGTTTATTACCAACATAAACTAAACATTCATGAACGTTTTCTGAATAACTCTTGTTTATATAACTATCATGTTATTACATTATTGGTTTAAACAATTAAGTACTTTAGAAAAATATCTGAACTTTACTACACGTTTACCAACAGTAGGTATAATTATTGCGGAAAAAAAAAGGCTTTTTACAGTATGATAATGAGTTATCTAGAAATAAAGAAAAAACTTCGCATCAGCAAAATATAGGTAGGTACTTGTAATTTTTATACGTAGATAGATATACTTACCTACTTTCTTTTACTGGAGGATATTATTAATTTATCAATCAGGGTACATCGACCGATAAATACTCGTTAGCCTAGACAAAGATACTTCATATTGACGTTTTAAGAACAAAAGCTTGATGTAGAGGTCTATAAATTATTCCATTAAATTTAAACTGTTTAAAGAGTTGCATGAGTCTACAATACAATGCGCGAAAGCCTTCACTGACACAGGTTCTTTGAACTTGAAATGATATTCACATTATGATTCGATAACAATAAACTTTATTGTTGAATGTAAAAAATAAAGGCTTCTTGTTTGTATTTTAGTTTCATAACTTCATGCATAGTTCTTACCCTAGGACTCCTAAGTAGATACTCGTAAACTCAGTTATTTATATTTCTTACCTTTTCTACCTCCAAAAATAATTATACTTAACCGCTGCCACTGAACAATGTTTAACAGAACTGTAGATCGTACCCGTAGTGATTTCGGCAATTACTTCTTTATTGACTAGCACTTTTATAGATAAAATTGTTTTAAACGTCCGAGTTTGTGAGTGGAAGTGGATTTCGAGCGCGATTGTCGTCGACTGAACGTGGTGGAATGGTAGCGCGGAGGGTTGCTCGTCCCGCCCGCCCACGATGCGGCGGCCGACTCGACTGCTCGCGGCTGAGCCAAACTGAACAGCTAGTGATGTGCCCGTTTTTCTTTATGATATTAACCAATCTGCGAGGGCTCTTCCTTCGCCTAAATCAGCTTTATCGCTTGTACTTTTTGGAGCCGCTTAAATCGTTCGAATTAATCAAGCTACTTGGAATTCTATGGTTTGTTCCAACGTTTACAAGTTCGGATTGATTGCTGCAGACGCATCAAAAACGGGTTACGTACAAAATATATACGAAATGTATTTTGTAATATAATGGCAACCGCGATTTCGATACTTTTGAATGAGTGAACCGATGACAAGTTAATCGAAACTAATCCCCTATAGATGCTTTTGTTAAAATGAACTCATTTGGAGTTCAGTAGTTTGTAAGTAAAGCGTGCACATGCACAACAAATAGACAAAAATTCTAGAAATGGCGTTAATGCATTCTATTCCGTATCATTAGCCAGTTAATTTTAATACCAATAATATTCTCTATGTACCTATAGACACGCAAAGTTTACAATTTTATAGACTAACGAGCTTTTACCCGCGACTTCGTCCGCATAAATTTTATACACCAGATTTTAAGTCAGTTAATAAGGTATCTAACAAAAAAAGTTTTATCAAAATCGGTTCAGTAGTTTTTTCGTGATACTCGAACAAACAAACACCCAAACAAACAAACAAAAAATCTAAAAATTGGTGATTTGGAATCAGGGATAGGTAAAAACCATGTCGTATTTTTTTTTGTAAATATCTTCAATGTACAGACACATTTCTGTTACAGTTTTATAATAGTTTAGATGTAACAGATATAGATAAAATATTTTAATAATGGTACAGATTAATAAACTTCCTTGATGTTGAAACAATTAACATGAAAGTAAAAAAATACAATGTTTATGTGTTTGATAATAAAGAATCGTACATTTCGAGCCCTGAGCCCATCTCTAGTACCCCGCCCGCCCCTCGCTTACGACCGTCCGCCCTTATCGTTTCTCTGTAGATAGATACCTTCAAAGGTAGGTATACTTGTCTTCTACTAGTCTCAGATGTTTCCTATACCGATCAATTTGATAAAAACCTTTCTAAAATACCTATTACCCCATTAAAAAGAAATTTCAATCGAACTTTATATCAATTCACACTTATTGACAGATGCTCGGAATCGCTTGTATACTTTAATATTATGTGGCTGTAGGATTATTCCAAAAGATTGAAGTACACACGGCGACACATCAAGCTAAGCAAAACCAAAATAAGCTGGCCGCGCGTAGGTAGAGTAATGTATAACGCCGCGTGGCCAGCTTATTTTTGTTTTGCGTACCTTGATGAGTCACCGTGTGTTCCTACTTCCTACAGCATAACGTAACCAAAGTTTCGCAACGAAACCACACCTAAAATGAAATAATTAAGGTAGGTAGGTATCTCTATCTGTATCTGTTTTCATACGTATGCTGCGCGTATGTATAGGTATATGTGCGTGTGTAAAAGGTACAAGAAGGGCCACCGCCGTCACGCCTACCCTTTAACAATGGTGACAAAGAGGGGGTTACGTGCTCCCATTAAACTAAGTACTTTTCCAGTAAAATCTGAATAGTAACTATGTCATACTAATCAGTTGATCATTTTGTATGTTTTGGTTCTAATTTCAGAGGTAGAGTCGACGTTTTTATGGTTAATACTAGTAGCTACAACCTAATTTACTAGTACCTAAGTATAAGAAAAACATGCCTAAACGTAATTTTTAGGGTTCCGTACCCAAAGGGTGAAAACGGGACCCTATTACTAAGCCTACGTTGTCCGTCCGTCCGTCCGTCCGTCTGTCCGTCTGTCCGTCTGTCCGTCTGTCCGTCTGTCCGTCTGTCCGTCCGTCCGTCTGTCCGACCTATTTAGGGCTGTAACTTTTGAACTGTAAGAGCTAGATAATTGAAGAATGTTCGTTATTACGGCGGATTCGTTAACAAATAATAAAAATGTCAAAAAGTTAAAAATTAAGGGGGGTTCTCAACAAGAAACTACTTTTTATCAAAGTTTTTTCTTCACGCTCTATCGTAAAAACGGTAATACATACAAGCGTCAAACTAAGTGTGATTATAGAGCAAACTCTACAGAATAACAACAAATACTAAAAACCGGCCAAGTGTGAGTCGGTCTCGTGCTAAAGGTCCCGGACAGAAAAGATTTTTTCTAAGTTAATAATGTTGTGTTCTGTGGTGGTGTGGTACGGAACCCTCGGTGCGCGAATAAGTAATATAATTAAAACGAAGTAAACTTTTGAGTACAAAAATTAATATTTTTTTAAACCGGGAAAATGTTATTATTTATTTAAATCGAGTGCAAGTGTTTACAGTACTTTTACACTATTGGCTATGTGCGAAGTGGGTGTTGGGGTGTTGGGAACTGTCAAGTCGATCGCAGCGCACACTGTGGCAGAAATTTGAACTACTGACGGTGAAGCTGTGTCATATTTGCTTGAATCTATGCAAATCCACACATTAACTTAACACAAAATCTCCAAAACTGTCAACACTACTAACTTATAATTTGGCATGGAAGTTTCTATTGGCATCTAGATGCTCACTTAAAAAAGGCTTGTCGCATTTTTAACCCCAAAAGGTGTTAAAACTGAGGTAAGAGTTTGTATGGGAATTCCGATACAAATTAGATTTTGTCCGGGGCTTCGTCCGCATCCGCTCCCGTCATCGTACCGGAATAAAATATAAGCTAGCTTTTAACACTAATAATAAGCTTCTAAATATAAAAAGTTTTATCAAAATCGGTCCAGTGGTTTTGGCAGAATCCTCGAACAAACACGTCTTTACAGTACTATAATAATAGTGTAGATAATTCACGGCTGGCCGACACAGTTAATGCGCTACGCCGCGCTAGTGTGGCGCTAGTGTCGTGCACATAGCCAATACGTGTGCTAGAATAAAGAGATTTTTATTTTCGTATTTTTGTATTAATAATAATTACAAATCAATAATATTGATTATACAAGGTGGAGGAGAGTTACTACGGGACTGCAAAGCACACAACCTTCCTGCGAACATTTTTTTAAATATATTTGTACAAAAATATATGTCGAGGAAGTGGTACAATTATTTAATTTCCATTTGGTCCCGCTTCACTTAACATCCTTTACATAATCATTCGTGGAAAGTAGGTACATCCGCACCAATTTACAGAGCAGTCGAAAATTAACTTTTTGGAACATTCGTGTCGTTGGTATACGAAATCACATCAAAAAGAGAACGATAAATCGTTATAAGAAAATAATTGTTTTGGTCTCTTTTTAGGATTGAAAAAATATCAAATACCTATATAAAAATTATTCGTTGAGAAAAGTAAAATGAAATAAAAGACAATAGCAATAAAAAAAATACATTGCATTACAATCTTCTTTTTACTAAATTTTTCATAAAAAATAATAATCTCAATTCTATCTCTTTTTCTATAATACGTAGAATTAAAATAAAAAAGCCTATTTTGCTATACAGGGTCCTTCTTAATATGCTCACTTTTTTAAGGGGATGATCAGACCATCAAACTGAACAACTTCAAAATCGCGAAAAAAAAATCTGCTGTCCCATACATTTCGCTGGAAGAGGGTTGCAGTTTTATATGGAAGAGCTGATATTTTTTCGCGATTTCGAGGTCGGTGCCATAGAGAAAGTTGTTCAGTTTGTAGGTCTGATCATCCTCTTAAAAAATTGTCAGCATATTAAGAAATACCCTGTATAATAAAAGAAATACCCATTATCGTGCTTAGATCAAAGTAAAATGAATTTAAGTTGAAGCACGCAAAACTAGGGCACTTCAATACAAATTAGGGTACTTGGTCTGTCATCTCGGTACATTTTCGAAGTAAAACTGTCAATTGTTTTTCCTCATTTTTCTGGTTTGAAATGTCCGCGTAAGGCCTGTCCTAATGTCATTGTTATCGTGCCCATTTTAATTCATAGACTAACCTAATATTGGCGGGCTGGGAGTTAGAAATGATTAGATTTTCAAGTAATATAATTCGGCCTCTCCGTAATTAAATTACAAGTTTACAAAGGTAAGGTCACTAGTAGGTACCTACTTGAAAGAAAGCCGTATGCCAAGTAGTTTATACTGACTTGATCAATCCTTTCTGTTACACCCACTATTTATAATACATTTTTTATTTATAATTAATGGACTCTACTGCATTTCCAGTGTCAAGTAGTGTATGGGAGAATTTATCCCAATCTCTGGGATTGTTTTTGGTCAAGAACAAGAAGAGATTGAGTATTGCGGAACCACGTGGCAGACAAAAACGCGACGCGCGAAAACCACGCGAGATAAGTGCTCGGGTCAGAACCTGCAACGCGATTCTTATAATATTTAATAATAACTGGACACATTAAATAAAATAAAAATAATAAAAGAGACCAGAAATCATAGGCTAACTTATTATTAATCTGTGGCATAGGACGAACAGTAACAATTTGTGCTTTGATAGAGCGCAAATGGTGGTATTCCTTATTGTCCAATTGATCAGTATTGTGTGTTCCAAGTTAACATCCTGTCGTCGCGTCGCTCGGTCGCGGTCGGCCAATTTACAAATAGCTCAGAGCAACATTATTGACACTTTGTGTTGAATGGTGAATGAATATTATACAGATACGAAACGAAGTCCCGTCCTAGTTTGACCATTAAGTAATTAAAGTAAAATGAATTGACCTAAAATATCTTATAGATATTTAAAAAGTAAAACATACATTTGCTTACATAAAAAATAATAGGTGAGCGAATCATTTGTTACTTTTTATTGTTTGTTTTTGGCGTTGGGGGTTTTTTGAATCTAAACTATTATAAAACTGTAACAGAAGTGTGTCTGTACATTGAAGATATTTACAAAAAAAAGATTACGATATGATTTTTAGATGTCCCTGATTCGAAATCACCAATTTTTGGATTTTTTTGTCTGTCTGTTTGTTTGTTTGTTTGTTTGTTTGTTCGTTTGTTCGTTTGTTTGTTTGTTTGTTTGGGTGTTTGTTTGTTTGAGTATCACGCAAAAACTACTGAACCGATTTTGATGAAACTTTTTTTGTTTGATAGCTTATCATCTGACTTAAAATCTGGTATATAATTTATGCGGACGAAGTCGCGGGTAAAAGCTCGTTAATTTATAAAGTTACTTGAAATCTGCTGAACCGATTTTCATGAAACAAAGCTAAGAACACTCCCGCAAACTTTAGCTTTCTATTTAAAAAAACCGTATCGTAATTGGTCCACCCGTTTGGGAGCTGCGATACCACCGACCGACACCCTAACAGCACAAATGTCTACAAGATGTCTAATAGACATCTACAAAATATTTAATAGATATCTAGTAGATATTCTGTGCTGTGTGGGCATAGGCGTCAAACTTATAACACCCCTCTTTTTAACACAAACTATAACAATATATCTGTGCTTTAAATTTTCCCGGATGATTTTTTTTGGGTATGATTTTATCAATTACATAATAAATGCATTTTCAGTGGCCTAATAAATAATATTTGTTCCTAAAATAGTAGATCTGTCACCTAAATTGAATCACCAAATAATATGAAAACGGTTACCTAAATATTAAATAAGGAATTACTATGAAATAATATCAATCATCAAATAATTATATTGGGTTTCAATATAATAATAGTGTCACATAAACTGAATCACCAAACTATATAAAAAGCTTACCCTAAAAATATAAATACCAAATTCCAACTTGCGGAAATTTATAGTTTTCGAGATATGATTTTTTGAAATTCGCCAAATCTCATACAAGTTTGTCTAAAAGAGCGTGTCGGGGCACTAGAAATTTTTTTTTGTCATCTAAGGCTATGGCAAGCTATTGATTGAGTTTGATACGGCGACCAGCCTAACAGTAGCAAGTCGGTTCTGGCACGCTCGCTCCGCTCGCTCGGCTCGTGCGCTGTAGTCGTCGCTTCGCTCCTCGCAACCTAACCAACTGAGTTGGATGCGGCGACCAGCCACCGCCAAAGTAACTTTTCAAAAAATGTTATCTTGAAAACCAAGCATTTTTAAGGAACTGATCTATTTATTAGGTGACAGATCTATTATTTTGATGATTGACTTACTTTTTAGAGGACAGAAGTGCGATTTTTGAAAATCATACGAGCGACTTGGCAGTAGAAAATGTCAAAATTACTATGGAGATCATGCATCTTTCTACTGCCAAGTCGCTCGTATGATTTTCAAAAATCGCACTTCTGATCTTATTTTCAGGCTATCGAAAAAGTGATCAAACTATTATTTAAGATACAATTTACATTTAATCTGATGATTTATACTTAGAGACAGTTTTGATAAATATGATGACTAATATATTTCTTGGGGATCGATATTATTAGGGTATTGCAGATTAGTGACAAATCTAAATTTAGGTGACAGAAAATATTGTTCACATTTTTTTTACCGTTCCGAAACTTCCAGAGGTAGTTCAGACCTTAGACCATAGTTCAGACCATCAAACTGAATAACTTTTACGATTGGAGCAAAACTGGAATCGCAATATCTTGATTGGTTATCATTATCAAATAGCAAATTACTTAATTTCTAATACAACAACAATCTCTGGTATGAAACCTATCTAGATTACTTGGAAGACGTCGTGCAAAGTACGATCGCTCTTGTACTTAATTTAACTAACATAATGTGGTTTACTACTATTACTGTGTAGAACAGCCTTTAATAATATATCTTATTTAAGGGTTCCGTTTTATTTTTTATTCTCATTTATTGAGGAAATAACTGCCATATTTAAACATAGTACTTAAAATTAACTAACTATAACATAAGCCAATTATAGGTTTCCCTAGAGTACTAGTACATAATGGTGGATAGTTTTAAGATAGTTTTAAGGTATCAATATAACATAGATATATTATATAGAACTGAACAATAGTACCTACATAGTACCTATTTTCCTTTTTTTGAGGTAAGGAATCCCAAAAAAGTGCGATGTCAGGCGGTTACTGAAAAAGCACGTGATACCGACCTATATACTTATGATAAACGACTGGTACTTGAAATACGTGGAAAAAGATAGAAAAAAATCTGTCTCGGAAAACTATGCTGAAAATGAACGCTATAGCGGAAAATTCTGCTTCTAATAGAAAGTCGAGTTCGCATTCTTGTGGCATAAATAGCTTGACTTTTTATTTATACCTACCTATCTCAACTGTGGAATAAAATATGTGCTTATTTTCTGAGATAGATAGGAATCTACCTACTACAAATCCGCCGCAATAACGCATAATTTGAGAAAATTTCAACTATCTAGCTATTACGGTTCAAAAGTTACAGCCCTAAATAGGTAGGACAGACGGACGGACGGACGGACAGACGGACAGACGGACGGACGGACGGACGGACGGACGGACGGACGGACGGAAGGACGGACGGAAGGACGGACGGACGGACGGACGGACGGACGGACGGACAACGTAGGCTTAGTAATAGGGACCCGTTTTCACCCTTTGGGTACGGAACCCTAAAAATAACTAGGTAACACCTAATAGTCGGGCGGGAAAATTCCGCCAGTGGGGTAATTACGTCAAATGGCCATAATTTTTGTTCTATTAAGCTCTTATGCGGTAGGTTAAGAAAAAGCTTATTTCTTCGATAAATACCTCCCTGCACTGGTCGTCGCTTCTGGATAAGAGCTTATAGAAGCTGTCTAATAGCTTACAAAAGTTATTAGATATTTGACGTAATAATCCCGCTGACGGAATTACCCAGCTCGACTCTACAGGGTGAAATTGATATCATTAGCATCCTTTTAAACTATAAGAGTCTACCTATCGAACTGAACAACTTTTATTATCGCAAACGGATCGTTTAAAAAAAAAAATCTGCTACGTACTCGACTCAAATGTATGCAACAGCAGTTTTTTTTTGCTTGGATCGGTTTGCTCCCATCGTAAAAGTTGTCCAGTTTGATGGGTAGACTCTTAGTTTAAAAGGATGCTATAGGTAATAATGATATCAATTTCACACTGTATACCTATAATAATTGAAGATAGGTATGACTATGTAGACAGGCACATCATCCATTACCTATAACACCTCACTAATATAAATAAATGTTGACAGTAAAATAAAATGTTCCAGGCTTACCGATCGATGTCATGTCGTAGGCGCTGTCCTATTGCCATCGCTCGTGCGATCATTCATCAAAATCATTGTGCCACTGTGCGTTTAAACATACTTATATCTGCGGAATATCCTATAGAAGGTCGCGCTATCATAAGATGCGATCGAATTGTTTTATTTTTATTCAGATATAAGTATGTTTAAACGCACAGTGGCACAATGATTTTCGTCGGACGAACGCATGATCGCGCGAGCGATGGCAATAGGACAGCGCCGTAGAGGGTTGAGATTGTCGCTATCTATAATTTTGTTAAAATCAGTTTTCTATCGGCGGTCACGATATTAAATGGGTAGCAGTTTAACTTAAGTTGAATATAAACGGTTTGTGCCACAGCCGGATATTTAAGGTCACAGCTGGTTTACTGGAAACTTTACTCTACATTTTATATAGGTCAAGTACGTCAACGGATTCAGTTCGCCTAAAACGTTTCAATATCCCGGAAAAGAATGAGGTTATAGCGTACGTTCACGACTGTCTCCCCGAGGGGGCAGTCAGAGGTATTGTGAAAACTCAGAACATCCACGTTTCACTAGGACGGGAATCGAACCATGGCCTCCTGGACTAGCATGATTACTCACCACTATAACACCACGACCATAGTGTAACCACGACTATGAATACACTAATATTATAAATATCAAAATTTGGATGTTTGTCACTCTTTGGGTAAAATTTGACCAGCAGATAGAATATGTTCTGGATTAACACAGATGATACTTTTTTAAGGTCCATGAACGACGAAGAGACGAAGTTGCGGGCAACAGCTAGTTAAGTTATAAGCAAGATATTATATTGTATCATGAACATTTTTCAGTAGGTACTTAACTAAATCGATCCAAAAGGAAATTGCTTCTTTTTATTATCAAAATGTATCTATATGAATTCTATAACACAGTATAGCTGCCGGCACGGAACTTGAGCGCTATCCTTGATTGCGCTGAACCTTATGTACAAGGCACTAAGCACTATTTTTATCTAAAGATACTAGTTCGAGCGCTCGAGATCGTGCCGCGATGTATAACACTGAGTGATATGAAGAAGCGTCCATATAAAGCTCGTTTGCTGACAAAGTGGGTCGGCAAAAGTAGCAACAGCTTGGTATATGCCGTCGATGTTATGTCAAGTGAGGTGGCCACACTATGCGGTACAGTCAGCCTTAAAAAGATGTACACGTGGTATAAAACGGGCACTTGACGCCCACTTAACTTCAAATCAATTTATTATTTTAATGGCTATTAGCCTTAAATAAAAAACGTATGAAGTTTATTGTATGTACTCTCACTCATTTAAGTCACGCAGCTGTGAACCCTGACACCCTTGTATTACTGAATACAATGTCAACAATCAGCTGTTTGATTAATTTCCAAAATACAATATTAATATTGTATGGCGTCGTGTATTCTATAGTGTCCATAAAGAGACCAGAAGCCGTAGCATGCTACACGTGATACGGCTGTTGTTTAACGTGATCTTCATGCAGTCGTAGTGAAACTACGCTGTTTAGTTAAATATTTGTATTGAACAATGTTTTACAATTTTCAGACCGACATGACAGGACGCCACAGTGTTGCCATGCATACAACATCTTTTATCTCGTTCTGTATCACGTCTTTTATCTCTTTCGTTTGTGCGCAAATAGAAAGAGAACGAAGGTGTGATAGCGCTATATCATGGTGGCAGCTAGAACGAGTGGCAGACACGTGACAATGAGCGTTATTCATTTCTCTTTTTAAATTTAGTTCCTAAAAAACTCGACAGATGAGAATGTTTATCGCTCCATAGAGACGTTCGCGAGATCCTGTCAAGACTATGCCAGCCTTTTTTTAAAGATCAAGGGATCGAGTCCATACAACGATGTCAGACGTAAACAGTATCATATTTTCCATTTAAATGATTCGTAAATAATGTCATGCTTACCTTACTAAACGTGTCGCTCGTCTCGCATCGCACATAACATAAGATAAGTGACTCATGTATTTCGTTTTCGCACTACTACTATGATACTTTTATTCTTAAATCCATCAATCAACATCAGTTTTAATTCCCGGTTGTTAACGTGTTTACCGAAGCTTACTTAGACTAGTTATCAAGCATACAAGTAATACCCTTGGGTACTGTTATAAGCACGGACGGGATCGGAGAGTTTGTTCGGAAACCAATGGAATGCCCGCTTTTGTGCATTTACGGGTCTTATGGAAATCTCGGTCACGTTCTGATCAAAACGGGTTTTATCCGCAATATGTCTTAGAACGAGCCGGCGGGGGGTTAACGGTACAATGACAATTGAAAACAGATTACCTATCTAAACTAAACATCTCCAAAACTAGGTAATATTCATACCTCTCATACTTTTCAAGAAATTAAAAAGTGAAAAGGGATAGATGTTTTCTGCGTGATAAAAATTTGAAATTTAGGGGGAGTGCGGGATGGTTGAACCACTTTTTTCTTAAATGCGCACCACTTTTTATTGCAAAGGTGCAGTGATGTCACTTTAGTGGCATTAGATAGCACCGTTATTTGGCTACAAATGGTATGTACTAAGATGTTTGTGAGAATTATAATTATTGGGCTAGACAATTTTATTCAAAAATGAGATTTGGCTCAACCATCCCCAATGGGTGGGATGGTTGAACAGGGGGGTAGGGACGGTTGAAAATACCCTTATAATTAAATAAATAAAACAAGATAGCGTTCAAAATTCATTGTAATTATAATAAAATCTCATATTAATTGTATGGGAACAATCAAAAGTTGTTCAGATTGAAATGGAACAAAAAA
The DNA here is from genome assembly GCA_922987775.1 of Agonopterix subpropinquella. Lineage (NCBI taxonomy): Eukaryota > Metazoa > Arthropoda > Insecta > Lepidoptera > Depressariidae > Agonopterix > Agonopterix subpropinquella. Next base: position 42,739,336 of record OV277693.1, on the reverse strand, counting down.
TAATGGTATGTCATCATTGCACACTTTGACTACAGTTTTCTTCATAAGTATGAAGAGAATTACTAAAAAAAGAAAACATTTTAATGTCTTTAGCATTATGAACACTATTCTTTAATGAAATGATCACACTAAGTAAACTTTTAAAACAGAAACAAATTTTTAAATTACTTATAACATGGCAAAAAAAAAAAGGTGGTATATGGCCTTAGAAGCTTCGGAAGTCCGAATCTACAAATTCTACTTTTTGGTTTCCTTTTTTGAGGCTGAAGCCTGTATTCTGCTTAGTTTTGGATTGGAACGGCATTTAAAGCTGCAAGATAAATAAAATCAAGGAAAAATATTATTATTGACTATGGTCATCCATCCCTCTGCAGGGTGGTTCAACCATCCCTTATCGACCCGTTCCTACTTATGTTTAAATTTCCAAAAAAATCTTAATCACAGGTTAAATAGGCTTTGCATTCAACAAACTACACTAGTTAGACAATATAACAATACATCAATATCATACGTACCTTTCAATATAACGCAGAAACGGACAAATAAACCAAATAATTTTTTTTTTACTTTTTACTATCAAAAACACATAAACTCAGCTCGAAGTCTAACTACTCTGCCGGCAGCTTAGATGGCACTTGTAGTGTTAGATGAGGTTCGCGGGCATGCAATGACCTATCAACCGAATCGATAGCACGAAATTTTCAATCGAAAAATGGAGGTGGCTCATCTATCCCACCTGTTCAAGCATCCCCGGTTTCCCCCTATGCTTTTTTATTTTAAAGTTTGAAGTGTGTTTATTGTAATCCGTTTGGAAAAAATGATTAGGGAATGGAATTTGACTTCAAATACTTACATACATTGTCGCGGCGTCTCATATCCACACTTTTGCGTTCTTACAGACGAGAGACACTTTGCAATCACCGGGTATCGCGGTGGGTCCGTAAAATGTATGAGCGCGACGCTCTGCGACCCACCGCTAGAGCCGTGCGAATACAAAACTGCGCCCGGGGCGAAGTCTGATTTTGGCGCCCCATTTTTTGTCACTTTGTCACTGCCAAGTCACTGTCTATTCTATACACATTCTGTAGTGTCTAGTCCATAAAGAAATGACACGCTCCGCTAGGGCCTAGTGCTCAAACGTACCTATCAGGCATATAGGTACCTACGCCCTACCTACGCCTATACTTAAAAGTATAAAGCTCTTGTTTTCTATTTAACTCTCTGTGAGATTCGAGATAGGTATGAGAAGGAATCGCTCTTTTAATGATAAAAGTACTTAGGCCGAGATTCAGACACGATTTTTAAGTCATAGTTCGTAGGTAGGGTCTAAGTAGGTAGGGTCAAAAATGTATGGATTTTGACATACGGAGTTCGAACTAAGACTTAAAAAAGTCTCTGAAACTCAGCCTTAGTTACTAATAATTTCGATTTTACTTATAATTTTAACTATTCGTGTGAATGTAGGTACAGTCAACATTCTCACCCATAAAACCATGTCAATCCTATTCCTATACAGGGTGTCCCAAAAACCAACGTCAAGCCGAAAACGGTTGATAGGCCAGGTGGTGACAGTTATCAGAAAAATAAAAAAAAAATCTAAGATTAGTACTTTCCATAAAAAATTTTTTTTTTTTAATTTACACCCTGTGATGATCTTTTAAGTAGAGAAGAAACGTAGTAAGAACCATTTTAACGATGTAAAAAGAATTAGCTTAAAATCGGGTCTCTTTTGAAAAAAAATTATGTGTTCATAGTTAATAAATAATCTAGCTAGTATTATACCTTTTTAGAATTCTGACTAAATACACCATCTTTTAAAGTCACTTGCCGAAATAGCACAGTACATTTTTTTTTTCAGTACAGTTAGTTAAAGTTGGGCGATGTAATAATTTTTAGTGCATGGTGGGGCAAAAAGTGATATTTTCTTTAAAACTGAGGCAGTTGTGTTTTAATTTCAGACTGTAGATGACAGAAGGGTTATTCAGGGTTACACCACACACAAAAAAAAATTGAAAAGTAAAGATTTGTAGTCATAGTACTTAAAATATCATCACAGGGTGTAAATTTAAAAAAAAAAATTTTTTATGGAAAGTACTAATCTTAGATTTTTTTTTATTTTTCTGATAACTGTCACCACCTGGCCTATCAACCGTTTTCGGCTTGACGTTGGTTTTTGGGACACCCTGTATACTCACACAACCAACAATTGGTGTCGTTTTTGTTTTCATTAAGTATCAAATATTGTAAAATTATATGCATTAAAAAAAGATTTTTTTTTGGTCGCATTAAATATCGACTAGGGTGCTTCAGTTATTTCATGACCGTATTGCCACTAGTTACATCCAAATCTTTCAAGCAAAGCGAGCTGAAAATTCGACAGAACTTTGATCAGAATTGTGTTTTGAGTAAGTTGCAGCAAAATATCAAATACGAGCTTTTACCCGCGACTTTGTCCGCATAAATTAATACCAGATTTTAAGTCAGATGATAAGCTATCAAACAAAAAAGTTTCATCAAAATCAGTTCAAAACTTTTTGCGTGATACTCGAACAAACAAACACCCAAACAAACAAACAAACAAACATACAAACAAACAAACAAACAAACAGACAGACAAAAAATCCAAAAATTGGTGATTTGGAATCAGGGACAGGTAAAAACCATGTCGTAATTTTTTTTTGTAAATATCTTCAATGTACAGACACACTTCTGTTACAGTTTTATAATAGTTTAGATGGAGCTAGCAAAACGATCTCAAAATTGTTTAATTATAGGACTTCGCTGAAGCTGTTTGCTATTTTGCGCTATAGAGAACAGAGTGAGTGAAGCGAGCTCGAAATATCTCATCACATCACTATGACTTATCTATGACTAGAACTCTGTTTATTTGTATTTTTAACACTAAGCACGGACGCACTATCGTAACTATGATTGTAACTCTGCTGGTCTATGTATGTAGTATTATAATGAAAAGAGAATCCAGAGCGAGCGTAGCGAGTAAGCGCTGCCTACGGTTAAATTGAAGAATTTAAATTAATAACCTGGAGCGAGCGAAGCAAACTTATATTTTTTTTACTATTAGAATTAGAAGTAGGTTATATTCTAATCCTGATTGCACAAAAAAAAGTATATTTTTTATAAACCTTATTAGAATTTGGGAATTCACCTTTGGATCCCTCCGCTCCTTCGTGCCTCTGGCTATTCTTAATTTCTTTGGGCAAAAATTTCCTCCAGGCCCTTGACTTGGCCGCCTTTATCACTTGCCCATTTTGCCCTTAGGAGAATACGCCCCAGCGGGGCTAGTACGTCAACCCGCGATATCGTGATATAGCGCTATCACGCTTCCGCTCTCTTTCTATTTGCGCGCGAACGAACGAGATAAAAGACTAAATTTGACAGATGGATGTGTTAAATGTCGCTATTGTGGGTTGCCTACTAGCACCAATATGGATGCGGATACTGGTTACTTTGGGTTTTCGGATAGGATTCAGACTTTAACTTTCTTGAAAGTACAAAGTGCACTACAATAATTATTTTCAACAAATTAAAATAACTTCTAAAAAACAAAGACCGTTTGATTTGTAGTAAAAAACTGCATTGTAGTAGTGGTCGCCGCATATAATGATGAATGACAGACAAGGCAAAAACAAAATAGCAAAAAGTAAAAGCGGCTTGCAAGACAAAACAAAAGAAATTACTTTTTACTTCTTACTGGCAAATCCAACATCTGGGAGCCGTGCCGTGTGAAGGCGGTTGTAAGGGCTATAAAATATTTGACACTTCTATTGTACGTGTCTACCATCGAAGTCAGATGGGTCGGTGCATACAATGCGTTTCGGGAGTCGATAAAATGTTATGGTAGATAGCTAAAGATTTAGATACTTATTTATTTAATGGTGTGTAGTTAGTAGGTAACTACTATTTAGCGTATTTCCTGGTATTCGGCCTCTGAATTAATTTCCTTAACACTTTTCAAAAATGTTGCCTATGCCGCATCATGATTTTGGCGCCCCCCTGGTTAAGGCGCCCGGGGCGGGCGCCCCCTTCGCCCCCCCCCCCTTCGCACGGCTCTGGCCCACCGCGACAGCAAAGTGTCGCTAGTCTGTAAGAGCCCTTAGAGTACCTACCAACACACGATAAGAAAGAAGTACCTACATACTTAGTACCTAGTAATTATACTTAGTACTCTTTGGTACATACATACACAAACAACATACGAGTAACCCACTGCCATAATCCCATAAGGTGGTCGGGGAAACAACGTTCAAAACGTTCGATTCGTCAAACGTTCGATCACCTGAATGCATTTAGTGTAAAAAGTCCAAAAAAAATTGTTGCGTACCTATTTCCTATAGGTTTCATCCCTCAAAGTAATCAACCCTTTAAAGCAATGCAACTGTTTACCCTAACTTCAGTACCTTAGGTACACTTGTACTAATAGAGCACTGTTAATTGAACAGAGGTGATGCTTCTGGTATCACCGTAGATAATCTAGCAAGAGTATCAAAACGCTGAAAAATGGAATGGAGCAGCCTTTGACTACGTATGGAGCAGCTATCCATAATATTTTGTTTGCATACCAAAAGTATCTAAACTATTATTAAACTATTAAAACTGTAACAGAAGTGTGTCTGTACATTGAAGAAATTCACAAAAAAAAAATTACGACATGGTTTTTACCTGTCCCTGATTCCAAATCACAAATTTTTGGATTTTTGTCTGTCTGTTTGTTTGTTTGTTTATTTGTTTGTTTGTTTGGGTGTTCGTTTGTTCGAGTATCACGCAAAAATTACTGAACCGATTTTGATGAAACTTTTTTTGTTTGAAAGTTTATCATCTGACTTAACATCTGGTATATAATTTATGCGGACGAAGTCGCGGGTAAAAGCTCGTATTTTATACAAGGCAAAATAATTTGATTTTGTTTGTTTGTTTTAGCATATAGGTAACATGCCAATTTTTGATACGTCAAGTAAACGTTGTTCAAATCCCGAATATTACCTAGCTAATGGGTTGGAAATGACAAGGGACAAGATATGGTACTACAATCGAGGAAAGTAGGTACCTACCACGTACCTACAATCAATTTATTTGTGGAAAGAAGCCCGAGCCCGAAAATTGGCTCGAGTATTTGGTTGGTTGGGTGGTTAGTTAGCAGTTTTGTATGGAACTGCTGATATAGAGACGGTTGCTCAGTTTGACGGTCTGAACATCCCCTTAAAAAATTGTCAGCGTATTAAGAAGGACTCTGTATATTTTTCCGATAGAGCAACAAAATTCGTAGGTATATGGTAGCGAAGTTCGCACTGATCTACAGATCATCTAGTATACCATGCAAAGCTGTGTGTGTTGAAGTGGACTAATGACTTTTTAGATTTCTATGTTGTTTTCATCCATACCCATACCATTAAAAACCGGCGAAGTGACTTGGGTAATTAGTGTTCCGTACTATCGGGACTTATCTTGACTATTATAAAACTGTAAATTTGAAAAAAGAATTTAGTTTGTTTGTTTGTTTGTTTGTTTGGGTGTTTGTTTGTTCGAGTATCACGCAAAAACTACTGAACCGATTTTGATGAAACTTTTTTTGTTTGGTAGCGTAACATCTGACTTAAAATCTGGTATATAATTTATGCGGACGAAGTCGCGGGTAAAAGCTCGTAACTTATAACGGGACTACGCCCGTAGATCATTTCAGTTTCTGAGTTATTACATTTATTAAAGAGATCAACTAAATTCTTTTCTATTTAAACTACCTACAGTACCTTCTTACTTCTGGACTAAAAATTAAGGTAAATTCTTTTCCTTCACTAATGGACTGTTACCTACGCAAACACTTTGTAGGTAAATAAATATTACATATTGTAACGACCGACTACCGCAATCCCGCGAAGGGGTAGTGGATGTCAATTGTCAGAAGCACGCACGAGTAGCACAAAAAGAGATTAAAGTCTGTATTTTTTATGAACCGTGAAAAACAGCGTTCCCATAGAGCGTTCCCCCAACTTTCAAAGTCACTTCTATATCTATTATTATAAGATTGAAACATAAAGCTCGTAGTTTCGTTTTTAGAGAAATGAAACGATTCGGCTGGTTCATATTTTTCGTCTGAAACTAAAGAATTATCTATTAAACGTAAAGTATATTTAACTTCACACTTCTTAAAAAATGAATACTTGAAACAACCTAATGGTTTTTAGGGTTCCGTACCCAAAGGGTGAAAACGGGACCCTATTACTAAGCCTACGTTGTCCGTCCGTCCGTCCGTCCATCCGTCCGTCCGTCCGTCTATCCGTCTGTCCGTCTGTTCGTCTGTCCGTCTGTCCGTCTGTCCGTCTGTCCGTCTGTCCGTCTGTCCGTCTGTCCGTCTGTCCGTCTGTCCGTCTGTCCGTCTGTCCGTCCGTCCGTCCGTCCGTCCGTCTGTCCGACCTATTTAGGTCTGTAACTTTTGAATTGTAAGAGCTAGATAATTGAATTTTTCACAGAATGTGCGTTATTACGGCGGATTTGTTAACAAATAATCAAAATGACAAAAAGTTAAAAATTAAGGGGGGTTCTCAACAAGAAACTAGTTTTTATCAACGTTTTTTCTTCACGCTCTATCGTAAAAACGGTAATATCTACAAGCGTCAAACTTTGTGCGATTATAGAGCAAACTCTACAGAATAACAACAAATACTAAAAACCGGCCAAGTGTGAATCAGTCTTGCGCTAAAGGTCCCGGACAAAAAAAGTTTTTTTTTAAGTTAATAATGTTGTGTTCTGTGGTGGTGTGGCACGGAACCATCGGTGCGCGAGTAGCCCAACTCGCACTTGACCGGTTTTATTATTACTATATGTACCTATACGCCAACTATGTATTTGTAAGGCTATATTCGACACACAATGTTATCTTATATACTCATAGACATGGCAAGCAAGCTCATTCAATCAAGTGGATTAATTGCGGGGCGACCATCCATGAAGTTAGAGCTAACTTCATGGGGGCCACATAATTTTAATGAAATGCTAAAAATAGATTAACCTTTTTAGGATTCCGTACCCAAAGGGTGAGAACGGGACCCTATTACTAAGCCTACGTTGTCCGTCCGTCCGTCCGCCTGTCCGTCTGTCCGTCTGTCCGTCTGTCCGTCTGTCCGTCTGTCCGTCTGTCCGTCTGTCCGTCTGTCCGTCTGTCCGTCTGTCCGTCTGTCCGTCCGTCCGTCTGTCCTAAGGGCTGTAACTTTTGAACCGTAATAGCTGGATAGTTGAAATTTTCTCAGATTATGCGTTATTACGGCGGATTTGTTAAAAAATAATAAAAAAGTCAACAAGTTAAAAAATAAGGTGGGTTCTCAACAATAAACTAGTCTTATCAACGTTTTTTCTTTACGCTCTATCGTAAAAACGGTAATACATACAAGCGTCAAACTTAGTGTGATTATAGAGCAAACTCTACAAAATAACAAAAAATACTAAAAACCGGCCAAGTGTGAGTCGGTCTCGCGCCAAAGGACCCAGACAAAAAAAGGTTTTTTTTCCAAGTTAATAATGTTGTGTTCTGCGGTGGTGTGAAACGGAACCCTCGGTGTGCGAGTAGCCCGACTCGCACTTGACCGGTTTTATTATTTAAATGAAATGAGCACAGACAAAAATAATCTTTGATTTGTTTGACCTTATATTTGGTATAATAGGTAGGTACATACGAGTAGGTACGGGGTCCTTTATTTAGTTAGGTTAACATTTTCATTTGTTGTTTTTAGGTGGAGGTACTTTGAGGTGTTTTGAGGTGGGCTGGCATAGGAAAATATTTATGGGATAAAAGACGGAAGACGGATTTAAGACTTATTGCTGACAGTTTCTAAGGGTACGGGGGGTGGGAGGGGGGGTTAGTTTTAAGAGGGGGTCATACCTATTTTGTCTGTTTTCGAACCGATTTTTGAGAACCAAATTATTACATTTAATATATATAGTTCACATAACAGTGTAGATACGTTCTTTCTGCAGGGTATCTAACCGTTGAAAACACGATTCTATTAAATTTTCTCGATAGAAAAGTGGAGCAAAGTAAGCTCGATTTCAGATTTATAACCAGTTTTACAAGAATCACACTACACCATTTCTTCTGAATATACCATCATTTGAAAGGTAAATAATTATAGCAGGGCTTCTAACCGATGGATTTTTCCCCAAACACCCAAGAGAAAAGATATTGATGAAAAATGCGTTTTTTTGCGATCTTGCTTTCAATTGAAGCGGGATGGCTAATTGCGAAAGTTTGCTTGTTAGAAAGAGAGGCTTGTTCTACTAATACCCAGCCTTAATGGATGGAATAAATAAACTGAACAACATTCTCTATCTGTCAACAAAACCTTGCTGTTCCGAAACTGCAAACCAACTCGAAAAAAAATATATGGTCGAATTGAGGAACTCCTCCTTTTTTGAAGTCGGTAAAAAAATTTAAGGGAAAGCTGATTATTTATTAGCGATACCGATGTTGGTCCAATAGAGAAAGTTGTTCAGTTTGATGGTCTGATCAACCCCTTAAAAATCCATCAGCATATTATAAAGAAGAACTATGTAGGTACGATACGGGATATGGGTCTATTACCTAATCGCATTACTAGAGCCAAACTCTTGAGTTTCACAATCTCTATGTTTTGCTGTTTCGATTACCTAAACTACTATGATTTGTGGAACATAAAGCGAAAGAACAAAAGCGGGTGTGTAATAAATATTGCAAACTTTACGGCATACATCTTAGTTATTAGTATTACCCTATTTCATAAACACACAACACTGCGTAGTTTTATAAACAATTTTGTTTCTACCACGATAATGTAACTTTACAGCAGATTATAAGTCACAGTGCTATTTCTACTCAGTCATCAACCATGAAGGTGCTTTTTAAGGTTTCGTTGGTCGCCATTGTAATATTATGTCTATCAGCGAATATCGTAAGTGAATTCAATTTTTCTTTACATTCGTACATACATACATAATATCACGACCATAATCACTTTAGGGGTGGCCAGAAGCTTGGCTGCAACTATCGGTAATGTTTTATACGTAGGTAGTACCTAAAGTAAATAATGGCGTATCAAGTAGTTATCTAGAAACTTATATCAATTCAGTGTCTGTGGTTTGTCAGATTTTTGTTAAAATGTTGTAGTTTCAGTACAATGGCTCAAAGATTCCCATATAAATCTTTAACTAATCCTAGCATTGAAAATATACAAGGTGTAACAAAACACCCTTTAAAGGCGTTGTTTAGAGCACCAAACTGAACAACTTTAACAATGGAGACCGATGAGACAACGATGAAAATAAAATAGTCAGCTGTCCCATACATTTGAGTCGAGTATGTACAATATGTACTGCAGTTTTGTATGAAACTGCAGATATTTTTAATTTTTTACTTAATGTCGTCTCCATACCATAGTGAAAGTTATTCAATGTTATAATCTAATCTAAACTACCCCTTTAATTGTTTTGTCACAGCTGTACCATATTTACCGGAAATCTGACATAGGTACCACAGAAAAATATTAGTTTCTAAATAGTGTTTAAAAATTCCATTTAGTTTAATTAATTAATGAAAAAAAAAGTCATATTAATTTATATTAGAAAGCGACAACGAATTACAATATAATACCTAGGTACCTACTATAGTAATTTGTAAATGCGAGTAGACCCTCTGATAGGAGAATCGGATAGCCTCGTAATTGGACCTTAAGTTATGTAAAACGGGTTTAGTTTCATTTTCATTAAACGTTGTTTTACGGATTTAATTACGTTGTAACTTGGATACGGTTCAGTAGCCTAGTCATTGTACAGAGTTTTATTAGTAGGGGTGGGGAGTAATTATCAATGGGACTTTTACACTGCACCAGCATCCTTTAGTGACAAAAAGTCTATCTGAAAACCATAGACATTATTATTGTACTACCGCTGAAAACATATTTAAAAAAAAAATTGTTTACTTAAGGGTATATTTTCGTTTGTGACGTCATCACTTGCTGTCAATTTGCCATAAAAAATGTGGATAATGTATTGTAAGTTTTCCGCGACCTTTTGTTTGAGCTCCACCATCGATAAGAAAAGTGTTAAGTATGTTTGATATTTTGTTGAATGAAGAATACTAGAACGATTTAAGAATAGTACCTAATAATTTTTTTTACACAATCTGTAAATCATTACATAAATAAAAACATTTTAAAGTAGGAAATTTTGGTAAATTTATAGTGTAACCTACATGCATACCACTTTTTTCAAATTAAATACGATCATCACAGTGGGCAAAGAAAATTACCAAAGAGATAATGATACAAAAAATATGCCTTCACATGTAGAGTAACGTAATATGACTACATAACTAATTCAATTTATTTCATAGCGTTTTTTTTTTCAACACTTTCATAGTTTCGGAATTCTGCGTGTTATTTTTTACTAACCGACTTCAAAAAAGGAGGCGATTCTATGGTCAGAGCGATGATAGCCCATTCGGAAGAGACCTATTCCTCAATCAAGGGGCCGCGGTTCGATTCCTGGCCTGTACCACTAAGTTCTTTGGAATTTATGTACAGTTGTATTTATCATTTACTAGCTCGCCGGTGGTGAAGGAAAACATCGTGCGGAAACCTGCATTCCCGAGAATGAACAGAAAATACCATAAGTTTGGAGGTATGCGTAAAATATGGGTGAGCTTGGGGCGAACACAAAGGACCAGCGCTGGTCTCAGTGTTACAACGACCCTTGCTAGCAATAGCCCAACCACAAATAATCAATCAATAATAGTCGGCTGTGTTCAAATTTTTTTTTTCAGTTTTCCGATATTTTCCTCAATTCAAGTCAAGTGTCAAGTTTTTTGGAGGGCTGAATCGAAAACCATTTCGAAATACCTAACTAATTAATTGTCTGAATAACAATATTTTCTATGTTAGAGAGTTTAAAATGAAAGGATTACGGATATTTTTTTAATAAAGTAAGGTCAATGTCAACCCTTTCGTTGACATTGACGTTTATATGACGTTTTTCTTTTTTACCAAAGGCCGCTGCCTTTGACGTCATATCAGAGGCTGAACGGGCTGTAATCCGCTGATTAAAGCCCGTTCAGCCTCTGATATAACGTCATTTAGAGGTCGAATGAATGTCGAGTATTTTTTGGTTTTTTTTTAATATCCGCCATCTTAATGAGAAAATAAGGTTTCTAAATATAAAATCTCGAAATGTTTTTGGAATCAGCATAGCTTAAGTTTAATTTACATACCGAATTGGATTGTATTTCTATCACATTCATCTATTATATTATAATGCGTATATATTGTAAATTTTCCATCATGACAATTTTGTTAATGAAAATTTTTATTAAACAGAAAATTGACGGATTTTCACCTGTAATTGTCACGTTTATTAAACAGGGCCCTGTAAACTCCTCCTCGATAAACTTGAAATCGACTTAAAATTACTGGCCATTAAAAAAATATATATATTTACAATGTCAGAATTTGACACTTGACGTTGCCGTTTCTGTTTCCAGCATAGTGTTAGAAAAAGAAGAAAACTGATTTTTTTAAATAAGCCAAGGTTTTTCTACATGGAGTTCAAATGATTTTTTTGTGACCGCTTTTGCATTTAGAGATTACAGATCAAATTCATTTAAAAATTTAATTTGCGTTGATAAACTAGCTAACTTTAACGGTTCAAAAGATACAGCTTTCATTGCAACAAATTATCTTACATACAAGATGTTTATAACTATCTCCCATTATATGTACCTATCGATATTCTTCTGTCTAGCCTAGCCTACCACGGAATGAGGATTGGGAAAAAAACGCTTTTTTTTAACCAAACCCAATCGTGTGAGGTGTCATTGGGTTGGATACTGGATGGATAGCTCTTGTAACGGGGAGTGGAACACAACACTCATTACAAACTAAATCGTTACAATGCTTGTGTCTCAATCGTGCATCGTGTCGATGTATAACATAATCTATAATAATAACCCTCCTCCTGGCGCAGTCGGGTAAAAACCGAACGTACGACTTTGCGGGCGCCGCTAGTATGGAATAAAATCTTTTCTATTCAATTATTCATTGAAATTGGTAGGAAGTAAATTTTTTGTTGTTTTGATATTATTTGCCGCGATTTAATTTCAGAAGTAAATAAAAACTATGATTTTCTTATCAAGAATTTTATACTATCTATGTAGCCCGATTCGCACCTTTTTTTAATTAATTAATCTACTTAAACTTCCTCCACTTTGAGGAGGGCCGTGCATTATTTTGACTCGTGAGTCTGAGTGATCGTGGATCTAAAATTTTTACACTCCATCCTCAATGGTGGATTGGATTGACCGGAACTTTTGGCTATTTGAAAAATACTGAAAAATTTAATAGAGGTTGAATGATATTTTATTCCTTTGCCTGCTTGGCTTTTCTATTGTATTTGACATTTTATTTTTAATTTTATTGCAGCCAAGGTACCAATTATAACCATAAATCCTACGTTTTTCAGCAAATTCTAAAGTAAATTAAAAACAGAAATATCGGTCAAAAATTTAATCGGAAAAATATGTACGTATCTCTTATATTTTTTTAAAAAAAGATGAAAGTTGTCAATTGGAAAAAATTTGAACATCTACCGTGATAATGGTATGGGAGAAAATTTAATGCATGGGAGAAATGTTGTCTTTCCTAATTAAGTTTATACGGAACCCTGAGGGATGAGTCCGAGTCGCACAACATACAAAAAGATTGATACAAAATGGCACAGCTTAGTGGCGCCATCCAGATGACGCTATGGATCCCCGGAAAATTGCTGGAAAAACGCTCATTATGAATGCAAGGCAATCGAGTATAAAAATTTAAAAATAAGTAAATCATTTTTTTCTATACAAATATTCTGTAATATGAAATTGGTTGTAAATTTTTGGTTGCATTGATCTGCCGTTATTTAATTTCAGAAGTAAATAAAAGCTATGATTTACTTATTTTATTACCAATGATATTGTAAGCTCATTGCTTATTAGTATCCAAAATTTTATATTATATAGGTAGGTATTTAATCTTCTTACTTCGATTTTATTTGAATCTGTGCGCGACTGTATTGGTAACTGTATATTGAAAAGCCAACCAAAGAGAATGGTAATAGATTTCTATATGCTACGGACATAATCGAAGTCATTTCAATTTGTTTGAACAATATGTCGAAAATTATCCAAAATCACGTATAAAAATTTGAAATAAAACATCATTTTAGCTTTAGGAAAACACAAATAATGAATTATTCCGTTAAATTTCCTTTGTGTTTTAGTCATCAACAGATAGATCGAGGATAAAATTGTCGCAAATAATTTTCAAAAAATGTAACGCGGACGTGCGCTGATTACGGCAGTTCGCCGTACAATGGAAAAAATCAGAAACAAGGTTAGTTATGCAGTTGTCAGAGGATGTCAAGAGATTGCATTTGTTCGCCATTTTGTATGGTAAACAGATTTATTAATTTTTACAATTTTATTTTAAGAAAACTGTACGATTCCGACTCATATTTCAAAAAATCGATTCATTGTTTTTTTAACATTTATATAAACTATATTCTACGTAAGCTGTATTTTCAACCGTGTAACGTAACCCTTCTAAAAATGTTCCTAAAGTAACCCCATTTTTAGCTATATTTCGACAAACAGTGTCCAAATTTTACGCGATTACTAAAATAAATTATATGAAACGTACTAAAAACCGATTCATTACATTTTTAAGTAAAGGCAGGACTTTCATATTAAATATAATACACTGGATATGCAACAGGATATCACTGAAAACAATGTTCCTAAAGTAAGGCGTTTTAGAGAATATACCCTTTTAAGTAGTATAATCAAAATTGTATGTTCCAGAAGGCATTTAACTTAATAATATTATAACGAATGCACTAATTTTAATTAGATTTAACAATATAAATTATCTTTGAGCAATAAAAAGAGCATTGAAATTTTTAAAATGATGTATTCATTAGAAAATACTAATGTATTTTTCAAAGCCTTTTATGAAGACAAAAATATTAACACCATGTTCGAAGTATGTATATTGGTAAAAACACCAGGTTTTTTAGAACGAGAATGGTAAATTTTAAATTTGGGGCTGTTGCTGACGATATTTTTTTTAATTTTGGTACATTTCCAGGCTCAAATTAGCTCTTAAATACTGTACCGAAAAAAAAAATCAATGATTAAATTAGTCCCGGCTCAAACCGAAAAATGGCTGGGCTACAGACCGGATTTCACAATCATATACTTAGATATACAATACATATAAATGCCTATCAATCTGCGTTAAATCAAAAACTCGTTCGTGCGTCCACAAAATCGGTAAATCAATTTTCATACGAAATGTGTCGCGTATCGAATCCGTGTATCAGTGTATCTATGTATGCGGTACACTACTGGCTACACTGAAGCGTGTTTTATGATGCGAAAGGTAAATGAAAGGATTACGTGAAATAAAAAAGATTGTACCAATTCATATCAATCAATCAATATACTTAAGTCAAGACATATGGGTCTAACCCAGTAAAATTAAGCTGAAATATACCAATCAGGAGAAGTAATTTCCGGAGTTCTAAAACTTTTTTTAAACGTTCCTTTGGTACGTAATATTGAAGAAAAAAAATAGTCCTGGTGACGGGGGGGTGAGCTCGAGGGAGGGGGAGGGGCTCTAAAGGTGACTTTTTTCAGTTTTTCGCTTATTTCTCGAAATCTGCAAGTCGTATCGAAATGTTTTGTATGGAAAAATTAAACCTGACAAAATTTCCTACAAAACAAGTTGTGTGCATTTCCTATGACAAAAATGCATACCACTTGTTTTGTAGGAAATTTTGTTAGGGATAATTTGTCCATACCAAAGAAAATATACTCCATACATAGTATTTCGATACGACTTTTAGATTTCAAGAAATAAGCGAAATACTGAAAAAAGTCACCTTTAGAGCTCCCCCCTTCGTTCCAAAACTCCGGAAATTATTTCTTCTGATTTATCTAATTTTACTGGGTTAGTCGGTCTTGTCTCATATTTAAGTCGTTACAAACATTTAAAAGATTTTTGACTGGTGAGATGATTACTGGGTGAGCATTTCAAAACAAACAATTTTTCCGTACTTATGAATGAATGAGTGAAATCTAATTTATTCACACAAACCCACCGAACAACAAAATAAAATGTTTTTTTAAAACTTGTCCCCATTTGAAGAAAATGACGATAAACATACGTTTAAAAAAAATACATACAGCCGAACATTGGAACCTCCTCCTTTTTTGAAGTCTGTTAAAAACAGGTTAACAAATGGGTATTGGTACAAACCATCAGGCGGTTTTATCTCTAAAATGATAGATATTTGTTCCAGCAACCTCAGGGTAAAAAAAATTACAGGCAAGTATAGAAAAACAGGGTCAGCAGTGCATGCGTGATAAATAGAAAGATTTGACGACAAGAATAAATCAATAAATAAAACCATAGGTAGGTACAAGTATACTTATATGTATACTTGTACACCTACTTATGTTTTAATAATTGAAAATATCTGTAATAAATAGATCTGTATAAATATAAAGCTGACATTATGATGTAGGTCTGTTTATTTGAGTACCAACATTGAGAATAAACCGCGAGACCGAAACCGCACAGGAGTTACAGAACGGTACGCGGTCTGTCGGGTTTCCATTGAAATCAAATTTCAAACGCAACATTTAAATTGAAAGAAAAGCTTGTATTTCTACAAAATGTAGGTAGCTACTTAGATTAAAATTATATGAAAGATTTTACTGGGAAAAAGGAATTGATAGGTACCAAAGCCTAAGTAGTTTTTAGTTACCTACAATAATTTTCTGTTTACAAGTGTAGCTACACTACAAAATTAAATATTATTATACTCAGCTGAAATAGACAGGAGAGCTGCCAAATTTTTAATTTTACTATAGTTTCATAAAATTATCGCCTGTTTGTGACATGTAAAATAGGATCTGGCCAGACATTGATTTCGAAAATGTAAAGATATACCTAACCTAGATCAACACAAACGGTTCCCGAGATGGGATGCGATAAAGAATACTAGCTAGCGATAAAAGTTCCAAATTCTCGCCATTCTCGATACCAATATATTCTATAGCATATATTTGTTCGGTTTCTTTTCTTTCTTTTCTATTTTGTAGCCCACATTCACTATTTAGCAAATTCACCATCTGATAATCGACTTATTTTTAGGCACCGATTAGCTAATATGTCTTTGTCCAGCAGTGGACGTCCATCGGCTGAGATGATGATGATGATTAGATCTTCTTATACACATAATTATAATAGATTTTCTTATATCAAATAAATTTTCATTTTTTCTGGAATTTCGCTTAAAACTCGGAAACTATAAAATTTTAGTAAATGGCTTGTTTAAAGAAATTAAAACTAATAAAATTTTCTACAAAACTAGCTGTATTGTTGTCATAGGACTTAACCTTTGAGAGCTACAGGGCAGAGAAAGTAACACAGCATATTAAAAATTATGAAATTTGTATGGCTTCCCCTTTTGAGTACAAATTGACTGAAGTATTATAGGGTATTTCAGAGATAAATAATTATCATTAGTAGACATCTTTTTTTTTTTTTTTTTTTTTTAATTTATTTAATAATAAGTTACAAAATTACATGTTTTAGTTGTAGCACAGAATAGGTAATAGTATATAGTTCTACATACAGAACGGCCACTCCCCGCCCCCCTCTGACTTCAGATACCTCACCCCCCCTCACACTGTCTGTGGTAACTTGAGGGAAGCCGAGCAAGGGAATGCAGTCAGGCGCGCGCACCCGTTGGATTTGACTACATAAAATATATTTTATTTTTCTCCTCACAGTAAAAATAAACGCTGGAAAATAACGCTAAATTCACATTTTCTATGATTCTTTAGCTTAAAAACTATTTTAAATAATAGAATGAACTATAAAAAGTAACGAAATGTATAATGTAGTTCATACGATGCGTGTTAAGTCAACCCTACACATATGTCATGCACAATTTTTGCAAAGTGCGCATGTGCAAACGTCATCATGTCAAATCAACGTTGTTTGAAGTGCCGGACCTGTGGTTGTAGTCCTACAAAACCGTATTTTACGGTTTGGCTGTAGGAAGCGAGAATCAGTCTCGCATTACATAGGCGCAATAATATAGACTATTTTCTACTACATCTATTACATGTACTTATTGTAATTTTCATAATTATGTTGTTTTTATGTACAATAAAGAATCTAAGAATCTACCTACTAATACCAATTTTATAATCATGTAAGTTAGTTTGAATGTAGAAATGGAGGAATTCTACGTATAGATAATTTGTTCACCCCATCTATAGGGTACCTCTACTCATATCTCCCACAACCCCTATGGGAATTAATATCGCTGCAAGGCTTTCGAGATGAATCATTAAGGGGATATAATCTTGTTTCGTTTTATTTGCGTGAAATTGCACTGTAACGACACTATATCCCATATTATATAAATAAATAAATAAAATAAATAACGCTCACAGGCACATACATTGTAATGATCCCAAGAAAGCACTATTTATAACCATACAACGACGGCACAAACATATAAACATCCATGACCGAACCGGGATTCGAACCCAGGACCCTGGTTTGGCAGTCCGGCGTGGTAACCATTACACCAACCGGGTCGTCGAATTATATCGAATTATCATGATTATTTTTTAAAACGTCTATAATCTAAAATACTACAACCTTTATAGTTTAAAAAAGGACAAAAATTGAAAAAATTGCTCTCAGTCAAGTAAAAAGTTGTAACCCAAAAAACTAAATTATTACCAAAAACAAAAAACCCGACTGCATAAAAAACTGTTAACTGAAAAGAGAAAAACAAGCTCTATAAATCCTAATCAGCTATAACAACATTAAGTAAATATAATTTGAATGTTATTAGGTAGGTATCGCAAACGGGGACAAAGATGAATTTTATAAAACATACCTAGGTACCTTCCTTTGGTTTGTCCCCGCCTGCAATACCTACCTAATACCATTCAAATTATATTTACTTAATGTTGTTATAGCTGATTAGGATTTATAGAGCTTGTTTTTCTCTTTTCAGTTAACAGTTTTTTTATGCAGTCGGGTTTTTTGTTTTTGGTAATAATTTAGTTTATTTCATACTTTTTAGTCTTGTGTCAAAATGGAAGCATAAAAGTACTACAATATATAATATATTTGGAATTGTCTGTTTACTAGCTTTCATTTGATACCCATATTGTAATTTTTTTTCAAATAAAAATTTTATTCCCCGTCTTTTTTTTTAATTCGCAGACGCCATAATAAAATAATATAGCCTATGTCACTCTCACGATTTTTACGAATCTAACGACACCTCATACGTCAAAATCCATCAAGCCGTTTAGGCTGTAGGCCGTGCCAAAGAAATAGACATACAAACATACATACATACATACATACATACATACATACATACATACATACATACATACATACATACATACATACATACATACATACGCTCGAAAAACATAACCCTCCTTCTGGCGCAGTCGGGTAAAAATACAAATTTTAAGAAAAAATGCTTCACAACTTGCGAAAGGACATTCTCTTCGCATTGAGGCAATTTTAATTGAGATTGGCTGACGAATAAACCTTGATGAGCGTGCTCCATACAAACGAAGTTTGATTCTATTTTGAATATTAACCAAATAAATTTAATGATTTTTTTTAAACATGATCCAGAAACTAATATATGGGAGCGTGTGAATTCTCTATGGGTTTATCAGATTTGGTTATAGTTTCAAAGTTACACTGGCTCAAAGATTTCTATACAAAAAAAAGCGTCTATTTTTAAACTGTAAAGGTTGTAGTATTTTAAATTAACTTCAATTAAAAAAAAATTGTCGAAATCGGAGTAGTTTTGACGGGCTCCGAAGTAAAAACCTTCAGTAATCAGGAACTCCACAACAATGTCAATATTTTAAGCTTAGAGAGTAGGAAGGTAGTAGAAGGATTACGATTTTATTTAACAGAAAACTTGTAACTTATATTATGTATTTTTGACATTCCAGATTTGCAAGATAGTCCTTCCACATAAGCTGCGGTACTTAGAAAACATGTTAAATTCAGAAGTAGTGGCTAAAGCTGCAAAAATACGCCAACGAATTGAAGCGAACCCAAATATGCAAGACAGCGACAAAAACTGGCCATTACTGCTTGCCAAATATAGTCAGGATGAAAAGAAAAACGTGCCATCCTACTCATACAATAACTTGTACGGGCGAAGACAGCAACATTTTTAAGCAATGTGGAAAACGACTTAGCACCTATGTGTAATTTGTTTTAGGTATCAAACTATCTTCAAACTACGTACGTCTTGAAGCGATCGCCGCATTCTTTAACAAAATATTGTCAACGATGATATTGTTTATTCGATTTAAAAATCGTTAATCGTTTAAATCTATACAAGGTGTAAGCGACAGCTCAGCAAATACTGAAACGGTGAACTCCGACCATTAAACTGAACAACTTTCACTTAGGAGCCTACCTCAGGAAACGCGAAATTAATCTGCTGTCCCATACAAAACTGCTGTAGTGACCCGACTAAAATGTATGGGATAGCAGATTTTTCGCCTTTCCTGAGGTAGGTTCCATAGTGAAAATTGTTCGTATTTGCTAGACTCTAACTTACACCCTGTATAGTATAGGTATTTAACATACAACCTGTATAGTATAGGTATTAGGTACTCTAAAAAATGTACTTACCTAGGTACCGTAGCACATTTGTCAATTCCCAGTTAGTCAAAATGTATCAGCCAGTGTCTGCACATAGTTGAGCAGGGAATATAAGCTGCAATTCAAAGCTTCTCTTCGTCTGCAAGTTGTTAAATGTGTTAGAGAGTATGATACATTTTAATCAGGGGTCTTATTGTGAACCTAAGTAACATATTCAATCGGCATAAATATCTTGGACAATGTCACACAAATTATCTAGCCACATTTAAAGTACCAGAATCTAGCCTGGACTTGTATTATGATGACTAGACAACGATATAGGATACATATATAGATACAAACATCCATGACTCGGGTACAAATATTCATATTCATCATACAAATATTTGTCCCTTACGGGATTCGAACCCGCGACCCTCAGCACAGCAGGCAGGTTCACTAACGACTGTGCTACCGGGCCGTCAAAGCGACAAGTTGTTTTTTGGTAGTTCTTAGTGATTCTGCTACTTAATATTTGGTTAATTAATTCCAGACAATCCATCATCATATCCATATGATGATCACAGAAACAAAATACTTCTTAAAAAATTTCCTAGTACATAATTTAGTAGTAGTAGTCATATAATACGTTATAATACGATATAATCGGGAACTTTTACAATAGGTAACTATACTGTTCTTTCAAGATATGGTAGGAGCTAAACCTTGTGGGTTTACCGGCGTCCGGGGTAATGAGAATGCTGATGAGTTGGCGAGGGCTGGGTCAGAGCGAAAAATGGTTGGCCCAGAACCAAGTGTGGGAATCCCGGCATGCAGTATAAGAATGGCCATTAGGGAGTGGGCTGATAAAACACACAAGCTGGAGTGGTATAGCCTTACAGGTCTACAACACTCCAAGAAATTTATCAGCAATGCGACAGCTCGTGTCTCAAAGTTCATACTGAACAACAGCAGGAGCAAGGCTCGTGCCATCGTCGGAGCCCTCACTGGTCACTACGCCACAGGCACGATGATGCACAAGATGAAACTCACCCTGGATCCCAGCTGCCGAGCGTGCGGAGAGGATGAGGAGACCATGGAGCATATCCTGTGTGACTGTGATGTCTTGGCGGCAAAGCGCATGTGCCTCCTCGGTGATGGATACCCAAAACCGGGAGATCTAAGGCTTCTTCCCCTCAATGGTATTGCCTCCTTCATTGACCATGTATTTGAAGGGTGAAGTAAGCAAAAAGTATTGGGGCTAACACAAAAGATCCCACTGGGTCGAAGTGTTGCTGGCTTGCCAGCCCCCACAACAAGATAAGATTGTGGGTTTATGACCGCTCATGGTTCATGTTATTCTACACGATATGGAATTATCCAACTGTTTCTGGTCTTTAAACTTAAGAATTAGTTTTCTATGGGAGATATGTAGTTTACCTATCTACATCGTAAGAAATTGCCTGCAAAACAAAATCACCAGAAACTAAAAACACATCGATTATATTTCGATTATTCATAATCATAATGTATGTTACAGCACAGCACTATAAAACGACACATTATAATATATTAGATGGAGATCCAGCTACAAACTCCTAAGTACCCAAAAAATATGAAATCGGTTAGGTAATTATTTTCACCAAAAATGTACAAAAATCTAGAACAGTCAATTATTTCCTGTAGGTACTATAACTTCTTTTATTTCATACTAATAGGGAGGTATTAATAGGTATTAGTGGCTTATGGCTTATATACAATACAGGTTCTTTCAATGCATTCGACAAACGATGATGATGTTGTTTAAATTCTCCCAAAGTAGTATTAACGTCTTCAATATTGTAGGCAAATAACCTAAACGCATAACCGCAAGAATCATAATAAAGAAGTTATAATAAACCTAATAGGTCGAATTATATACTTAGAGTTTTGTTAACTAGTTGGTGGCATTCATTGTAATTTACCTGATGATATTGAAGATTTAATTGTGATATTTTATTGTGGTACGTTTGTGTAAACCATGGAGTAAGGTGTAAACTGTAATACACCTACTTATTTACTTTATTAAGTTTAAGCATTATAATAATTGTTAAGCAACTGCATATTCGTACTTAAGTATAATTTGTTAAAGCAATAAAAATATAAATTATCTATACATTATACTTACCTACTTTAATTTACATACCTACTTTTAATGAATTTCTACACTTCACTTTTCTGAACGCAGATGATGTCCGTCCACCGTCATCATCCTGCCTCCGTGGTCTAGTGGTTAAGAGCATTGGCTCTCGATACGGAGGTCGTGGGTTCGATTCCCACGGGGGACACCTAATGATATGTCACTTTGTGCGTTTTTCGCCAGTTGGTTAGGACATTGCAGGCTGAATCACTTGATTGTCCGAAAAGAAAAATGATTCCGTGCTTCGGATGGCACGCTAAGCCGTTGGTCCCGGCTACTATCTCTGGTGGTAGTAGTCCTTACATAAAAACCACGTCAGAGGCCGTAAGGCGGTCTGAAAAAACGTCATCTGACACCAGGGCTCTGCCCACACGATAAGAAAGAAGAAGACCGTCATATTTATTCACCTTTTAGTACCTAATAGCCGTGATTATTATTCTTTGGGTCGGGTACCTAAACCTATCTCAGTAAGGGTGTTACCAGACCAATCGATCGATCGTCGATCGACGGCATCGATCGATGGTTGAATGGATTAGTCGACGTCGACCGATAGTTTCTACCAGACCAATCGATCGATCGTCGGTCGATGCCATCGATCGATGGTAGAATGGATTTGTCGACGTCGTCGATCGATAGTTCCTACCAGACCAATCGATCGACTGTTGATTCTCTGTCCTCTTGTGAATACATTTTGAAAGAAACTGATGGAATATAGCCGGGGTTAATCGATCAACGTCGACCGATGCCGTCGACCGGCAATCGATCGATTGATTAGTCGAACGGTATCCGTCGATCAATTACAGCTACCAGACCAGTCGATCGACTTCGATCGACGTTGACCGATGCCGTCGATCGACGATCGATCGATTGGTCTGGTAACACCCTAAGAAAGCATAAGACGCCACGTCACGACTACATTCCCAGACGTGATAGGCAAAGGTCCTTATTTCTTAAAATACTGTCATACGGGGGCAAACTTACTATTCTATCAAAGCAGAAGCATAAAAAGAAGCATTTAAATAAACCGGTCAAGTGCGAGTGAGGCTACTCGTGCACTGAGGGTTCCGTACCGCGCCACCATACTACATATTAACCTACAATAAGGTTTTGTTTTCTCCGGGACCTTTACGCCCGAGACCGACTCACACTTGGCCGGTTTTTATTATTTGTTATTATATTGTAGAGTTTACTCTATAATCACACTAAGTTTGTATTCGTATGTAGTTTTTAAGAAAGTGCGAGAAGTAAAACGTTGATAAAAACTAATTTCTTTTATTAGGTCCCTTAATTTTTAACTTTTTGTTATTTTTATTTGTTAGCAAATACGCCATAAAACGCACATTCCGTGAAAATTTCTAGTAGCAATTTCTATTTCTTCTTTCTTTCTAAATTTCTGTTTTTGTCTAGCTATCACGGTTCAAAAGTTACAGCCTTAAATAGGTAGGACAGACGGACGATTCTAAGTTCAAAATTATTGTCGTTTAGTGATCTAAACTATTATAAAACTGTAACAGAAGTGTGTCTGTACATTGAAGATATTTACAAAAAAAGATTACGATAATGATTTTTAGATGTCCCTGATTCCAAATCACCAATTTTTGGATTTTTTGTCTGTCTGTTTGTTTGTTTGTTCGTTTGTTTGGGTGTTTGTTTGTTCGAGTATCACGCAAAAACTACTGAACCGATTTTGATGAAACTTTTTTGTTTGATAGCTTATCATCTGACTTAAAATCTGGTATATAATTTATGCGAAAGAAGTCGCGGGTAAAGGCTCGTAAGGTATAGAAGTCGGTTAAAAATTGGTTGTAAATGCACAAGAACCGAGAGTTCTTATACCGTGGCAGAGGGGAAATGCTACCGCAAGGCCCTATATAAATTGTCCAAGCTCGCAATATACATATAAATATTAATTATCTATCTATCTATCTATAGATAGATAGATAATTAATATTTATATGTATATTGTGAGCTTGGACAATAATACACATAAATATTAATTACTAGCGGCCCGTCCCGGCTTCGCACGGGTGGACGTCTAATCTTTTCTAGCAATAAATATAGCCTATGTTACTCAGGGTGAATGCAGCTTTCTAATGGTGAAAGAATTTTTTAAATCGGCCCAGTACTTTTTGAGCCTATTCATTACAAACATACAAACATACAAAAATAGGTACAAATCTTTCCTCTTTATAATATTAGTGTAGATGTGCTTAATAATAAACTATAAGCACTGAGTACTATACTTAATTGCTATAACGTACCTATGGAAAATGTAAGTATCGTAGTAGGCAAAATGCTAATGGTTTTTTAAGGGGCTATGTGAAAAAAATAGGATCCTTCAAAGCTTCATATATCATGAAGTACTAACAGTAGGAGTATGTTTTTCGGATATGATTGATATTTTATAAATTTTGATTAGAGCAGAATTGAACTTACATAAATAGTACAATCACAATTAAATAAAGTTTGATTTGGCGCGTTATCTATCTATAGATAGATAGATAGATAATTAATATTTATATGTATATTGTGAGCTTGGACAATAATACACATAAATATTAATTACTAGCGGCCCGTCCCGGCTTCGCACGGGTGGACGTCTAATCTTTTCTAGCAATAAATATAGCCTATGTTACTCAGGGTGAATGCAGCTTTCTAATGGTGAAAGAATTTTTTAAATCGGCCCAGTACTTTTTGAGCCTATTCATTACAAACATACAAACATACAAAAATAGGTACAAATCTTTCCTCTTTATAATATTAGTGTAGAAATGCGTATTAGTATTAGGGTTCAGACAAACTGAACGAGACGGCGCGGCGCCACTCACGCGGCGACAGACGGCTGTCAATGTGTCCTGACCCTTAATAGATTTCTCATTTGAATTACAAAAGAGAGAGCGGGAGACGTTTAATTTGAAGCAGCAAATAGACTCTCCAACAAAACATCACATTTAAACATAAAACTCAGAATAATGTTAAAACCCTTTGATTGTGGGTTGCCAAGTCTTTTATAACCATTAAGTGGATAGATTCGCTAGTATAATAGCGGAGCGGACCTTTTAGTCCTTTTCAATATAATTTCCCAAGAGAAGAGTTTCATATGCTTATTATTTCCCTTTTTAAGGTTCCATAGTCAACAAGGGGACCCTTATAGGTACTTTCGTCCATTCTGTATGTCCCACCTCAATTACTCATTATCTACTGAGAGCTGTATGTATTGTAGAATACCTACTATTATCAGTAGGTAACTCCTAGAAAATTACATGCTCTGTAAAATATGTACCTGTGGGTTAGTAGTGTGTAGGTATGCAAGGCGTATTAGCTGTGGTAACTTAGCTGTAGCAGCAGGGTCCGAACGGTAGGCAAATGAAAGCAGTCCGATAGGTATAAACACACAGGTTAGTTTATTTGCACAACACAGCACAGAAGAGAACACACAATAAGAAGGAGTACAGAGTGATAGAGAAAAAACAGATTTGATATAAAATAGATCGCGTCCCGATCGCACAGCGCGTTTAGATATTGAGCGGCACGTGGTATCGTTAACAAGTATCTATTGCGAACTGAAGACGTCCCGTGCCGGGCGGGCCGGTGTGCCCGCGCGCAGGTAAACAAAAGAAACTAGTTGCCGCGGTACGTTTCCACTGCACGAGGTGATATGATTTAACTTGCAATAATATAAATAGAAGCTATTTTAATGTGACAAATAAATAATAATGAATTTACTATATTTGTGTGTTATAATTGTGTAGTAAAAATATGTATGCAAATTTAAGTATGTAAATATATGTATGTGTATTTTTATGTATGTGTAAGTAGGCTACATCACTCCCCCCCAGAGGCCGTCACTACGGTCGATAGTAGTTTGGAAATCGAACCGTGCGACCTGAACGAGTTTTCCTAAGGTTGTCCTGCACCACCGGGGCGTCCTGTAGTACTAGGATGGGGTTTGGTGTGGAAGCTGATTTAGGATTGGAAATAGGGTTGGGAGTGGAAGTTGGGTTGGGAGTGGAAATTGGGTTGGGAGTGGAAATTGGGTTGGGTGTTGGGGTTGGGTCGACAAGTATGTAAGCCGGCTTAAGGCGGTCTACTGATACCGTGACACTCTTGTTTTTAAACAGTATTTTGTAAGTTTTATCATTACGCTCAAGCACTTCATATGGACCGGTGTAGGGAGGCTGCAATGCGCCTCGTAATGCATCGTCCCTCAGGAAAACGTGACTCGAGGTGACTAAATCTTTATAAATGAAGATTTTATCTTTGTTATGGCGCGCCGCGGGTGCCGGTTTTAGCTTAGTGACAAAATGCCGCAAGCGCGTGGTAAAATCTGAAATATCGGTTGTGTCTGGCACCGTTGATTGGAAGAATTCTCCAGGTAAACGCAATGGCTCCCCGTATACCAGTTCAGCAGGTGAGGCCTGTAGGTTGTCTTTAAAAGATGCCCTAATGCCTAGGAGCACAAATGGTAAACTGTCTACCCAGTTGCAGTCCGCGTGGCACATTATGGCAGCCTTTAACTGGCGGTGAAAGCGTTCCACCATGCCGTTGCACGCTGGATGATACGCGGTTGTCCTGCGATGTTTGAATACAAACAATTTTGCAATATATTGAAATAGTGCAGATTCAAACTGTCGACCGCGATCAGTGACGATATCGGTTGGACATCCGAATCTGGATATCCACGATATCAATGCCTTTCCAACGGTTTCGGCTGTCATGTCTGGCATTGGTGTGACCTCGGGCCAGCGTGTAAACCGGTCCACGATAGTAAGACAGTATCGATGACCTTGAGATGGTGGGAGGGGGCCAATTATGTCCACATGAATAAATGCGAATCGAGCGCGGGGCAAATCGAACGTGCCGAACGGAGAGGACACGTGACGGTTCACCTTAGCGCGTTGACATGCAAGGCATTTCCGTGACCAATCTCGGCAGTCTTTGCGCATTCCAGGCCAAACGAAACGCTCTGCTACCAACTTAGTGGTTGCATTGGCGCCTGGGTGGCTCAGTTTATGTAGACTGTCGAAGAGTTTCTTGCGGAAAGGCTTTGTTACGAAAGGTCTTGGTGATGGGGTGTTAACATCGCAGTAAAGTTCCGCGTTCGTGCTTTGGAGCTTGACCTTCTGTAGGCGGAGTGATATTTCGCCTTCACCACTGATGTAATAAAGTAGCTCTGGATCCGACGCTTGGGACTGTGCAAGAAGCATCAAATCGACTGGCATCTGCAGTTCGTCGACACGTGACAAGGTGTCGGCGACCACATTATCTTTGCCGGGGATATGTCGGATGTCGGTCGTAAACTGCGAGATATAATCGAGATGGCGATACTGGCGGGGCGAACAGTTAGCTTTTCGCTCGTGAAAAGCGTAACTGAGCGGCTTGTGGTCCGTGTACACTACAAAATGTCTCGCTTCCAACATATGACGAAAATACTTTATGCTTTCGTATATGGCCAAGAGCTCGCGGTCATAAGGTGAGTATTTTTGTTGGGTTGGGCTTAGTTTACGCGAAAAAAATGCGAGGGGTTGCCAACTTCCCTCTTTAAGTTGCTGTATAACTGAACCCATGGCTAAATCTGACGCGTCAGTTACCAACGCTAGTTTGGCCTCACAGTCTGGGTGTGCAAGTAACGCTGCATCTGATAGGCTCTCTTTGCATTTTTCGAAGGCCCGAAGTGTATCACCGTTCATATTGACGGGATGAGATGCCTTCACCGATCCAACAAGTAAGGCGTTAAGAGGTGCTTGGGTTTTTGCGGCATTGGGCAAAAATCGCCGGTAAAAATTCACCATCCCCAAGAATCGTCTTAGTTGTTTGACCGTTGTGGGCGGGGGAAAATCTTTAATGGCCTGGACTTTGGACTCTAATGGTTTGGTTCCTGATGGTGAGATGTGATAGCCGAGGAATTGGACTTCGCTAGCGCCGAAGATGCATTTCGAGGTGTTTATGAGTATGCCGTAATCCTTCATACGGGTGAAGAGCTGCTGCAGGTGAAGCTCGTGCTCTTCTTCGTCTTTAGAGAACACCAGGAAGTCGTCAAGGTAAGCGTAAGTGAAGTCAAGGCCTCTCGTTAGCTCATCGACGAACCTCTGAAATGTTTGTCCAGCATTTCGCAGGCCAAATGTCATCACCGGAAATTCGAAGAGTCCGAATGGCGTGGTAATGGCAGTCTTCGGAATGTCTTCGTCGTGAACCGGAATTTGGTTGTAGGCCTTTACCAGGTCTATTGTTGTGAAGACCTTACAGCCTGCGATACTGTGGGCGAAGTCTTGGATATGCCTAATAGGATAACGGTCTGGAATGGTTCGTGAATTAAGCAACCTATAGTCACCACAAGGCCGCCAGCTATTATCCTTTTTAGGAGCCAAGTGGAGTGGGGATGCCCAGGAGCTTTGGGAAGGGCGTGCAGTACCGTTACTAAGCATAAGTTCGAATTCCGCCCTAGCTATCTTTAATTTATCAGGTGCCAATCTACGGGGAGTGCAGAATATGGGAGGGCCGGGAGTGGTCCTAATGTAGTGTACCGTGTCGTGCTTTGGAACCGTTGGTTTGCCTGAAGGGCGCGTAATTTCTGGGAAGTTATTCAAAATTTGGTGATACCTCGTGTCGCCCGTTAAAATTTTGACAGAATGTACATCGGCGTTAGCAATAGAAGCATTTGCACACAATGTTGTAGTATTATCAATGAGGCGTTGATTGCGACAATCTACTATTAAATTATAATGACTAAGAAAGTCGACGCCTATGATGGGTTTAGTGACATTGGCAACAACAAAACGCCATGGGAAATTACGTCTTAAGCCTAAGTTTAAGTTAAGCTCTAAATAGCCGTAAGTATCAATATTAGTCCCGTTTGCTGCACATAGTTGGAAGTTTGTCTTGTTTCGTCGTTCACGAAGCGCTGCTCGAGGGTAGACACAGAGGTCACTGCCGGTATCAACTAAGAACTGGGTACTCGAGCTGCTGTCCGTAACAAAGAGGCGACCTGAAGAGGCAGGGCAATCGTCAGTCGCCGTTAGCGACCGCCCGTGGGGTTTCCCGCCTTGTGGAAATCGCATGGCTTGATACACCTAGCAGCTTTCGCCCCAAACTTGTAATGATACCAGCAGATAGGAAATTTGCGGTACGACGATTGTGAACGATCCCTGCCGTGCGGAGATGATCGGCGTTGCTGCTGCCTGGATCGGTCATAGGTACGACTGGTGGCGCGACTTTGCTCATCGAGCTTCAGCGCGAGGCGTTCCACCATGAGTTTCAGTTCCGCGATCTCGTTGCTGGTGCTGCTGCCAGCTGTTGGGCCGGAAGAAGTGGCCGCGACTTCGCAGGGTGACGTAATCTCCTGAATGTGGTCTGCCAGATCCGAGAGTTGTTCTAGGGTTTGAGTTGGTTGTGATGCCAGCACAGTCTGTAGGTTAGCTGGCAGGCGGTTGGTCCAAATTGATCTAATAAACTCCTCGGGAACCGAAGAGCCAGCCAGATCCTGAAGGTGTCTCAGGAACTGTGACGGTTTCCTGGCACCCAGCTCTTCGTGAGTTAACAGCTGCTTGACTTTCTTCTGGCGGGAAGCACAGAGGCGTCGTATCAGCTCGTTTTTTATTTTATCGTACCGGTTAGCGGCTGGTGGCTTAACGATAATATCTTTCACAGCTTTTGCATGGTGTATATCTAGGTTGGTAATTACATTATTGAACTTGATACGGTCCTCGGTGATATTGAAATTCTCAAATTGACCTTCCAGGAGTCCGAACCAAAGCTCAGGGTCGTCGTGTGAAAATGGAGGTACTTTCAAATTCATCTTCCGTATGTCGGTTGACTGATCGTCTACAGTGGAAACGTGCAATTTCCTTCGACGCTCCGTGTTAACGTTGCGGTATTTTTGAGAATCGATGCTTTCCCCTGAGTCGCTACTATCACTCATTTTTCGTGTACTTTCAGAGAGGTCACCAGTGTGGGTTAGTAGTGTGTAGGTATGCAAGGCGTATTAGCTGTGGTAACTTAGCTGTAGCAGCAGGGTCCGAACGGTAGGCAAATGAAAGCAGTCCGATAGGTATAAACACACAGGTTAGTTTATTTGCACAACACAGCACAGAAGAGAACACACAATAAGAAGGAGTACAGAGTGATAGAGAAAAAACAGATTTGATATAAAATAGATCGCGTCCCGATCGCACAGCGCGTTTAGATATTGAGCGGCACGTGGTATCGTTAACAAGTATCTATTGCGAACTGAAGACGTCCCGTGCCGGGCGGGCCGGTGTGCCCGCGCGCAGGTAAACAAAAGAAACTAGTTGCCGCGGTACGTTTCCACTGCACGAGGTGATATGATTTAACTTGCAATAATATAAATAGAAGCTATTTTAATGTGACAAATAAATAATAATGAATTTACTATATTTGTGTGTTATAATTGTGTAGTAAAAATATGTATGCAAATTTAAGTATGTAAATATATGTATGTGTATTTTTATGTATGTGTAAGTAGGCTACATACCTATTACAAAGAGGATCCTCGATCTTAGTATATTAGTAAAAGGGTAACAAAAAAATGTTAGCGTATTAGTTGACGTATAGTTATGGAACTCATGTCGATTTTTTTTTATTCTTTCCGGAATTTGGGAAGTTTTCAGGAATACTTCCGGAAAACTTCCGAAATTTTTGAAGTTTTCAGGAATATTTCCGGAAACTTCCGGAATTAAGGAATTTTTCAGGAAGTATTCCGGAAAACTTCCAGCCGGAAGTATTCCCGAAATATTCCTGAAAACTTTCTAAATTGCGGAAGTTTTCCTGAATACTTCCAAAATTGCGGAAGTTTTCTTGAAAAGTTCCAAAATTGCGAAGTTTTCTTGAAAAGTTCCAAAATTCCGGAAGTATTCCTGAAAACTTCCAAAATTCCGCAATTTTGGAAGCTTCCAGGAATACTTCCGGAATTTTGGAAGTATACCTACTAATAACTTCCAAAATTCCGGAAGTTTTCCGGAAGTATTCCTGAAAACTTCCAAAATTCCGGAAGTATTCCAGAAAACTTTCTAAATTCCGGAAGTTTTCCGAAATTATTCCGCAATACTTCCGGCATACTTTCGTTATACTTCCGGAATACTTCCGGAATTTTTCAGGAATACTTCCGGAGAACTTCCAGAATTTTGGAAGTATTCAGGAAAACTTCAGCAATTTAGGAAGTTTTCAGGAATATTTCGGGAATAGATACTTCCGGAAAAATTCCAGAATTTTTGAAGTTTTCAGTAAAACTTCCGGAAAACTACTTTCCTCGTGGGACAAATGGGACAAATTAGTGGGTCCACGAGGAAGTACAATCTCTTTGTACTAGTGTGTTGTGTATAGTATGGGTTTTCTAACTCGTCGCGTCTTTATTTTATTTTGCGTTATTCTGCGTCGTCGTGACACATAATAAATAAATAAATGAATGACAGTAGCAAAACATAAAAAATAATAAAAAATAAAAGAAATAAAGAAAGAAAGAAAAGAAAAATTGTTTTTAAAAATTGTTCTTTTTGTTTTTTATGTCATTTTTCTTTTTAGTTAAGGGTATATTCTAGGGATGCAACGATTACGAAGCGGTGCATCGTTTTGCATCTGTAATCGTAATAATCACGATTAATAACGATGCAATGCACCGTAGTAAGAATCGTACGATTATTAAATCGAATTGAAAACGTCAATCGGATTGCACTTGTTGACAAATACCAGACCTGAATACTAGATTCAAGAGCCGTAAAGCAACTTTAGAAAAATCTGATCTCTCGAAGCCATTTTAGCTCATTTCGAACTAAATCGTGGCTAAATCTGACTTTTTTTGGTCAGATTTGACTCTCGTTTTATTTTTTATTTTTCCTAGGTCTATGATTTGATTTTCGGTTTGAAGTATTACATACATTCTCGTTCTCGCGATATCTCATCCACATTTTAAAATATTAATCTCCCACGTAAATCTGACGACATATCGCTTGATTAACGAGGTTATGCAAAATCATGTTCCATATTGTGTTTTTCAAAGCAAATTGGCCTCAACCACGGAGTAAGAGGAGGTGGCGTAACGAACTGTGCACAGATATCCAACTGGGCTTGACGTCATCGTGACTATTCGTGACGTCCCCGAGCTCACTTCAGTGTTATTCCGGCAGCCATGGCATGAACTTACTACTAGCGCCACGTAGTGTGGAGTAGCAGTACAAGAGAGCGTACTCAGGACATTCAATTTAAATATTTTATTATTTAATTATCACTCTTGTTTTTTGTACCTACTTAAAGCTTTTAAAATTTTCTGAATTCCTCTGGAGCCAAAATTAAGAAAAATTTATAGAAATCATTAACAATGACGGTTAATTTTTGAGCATTATTTATAGGTACTTACTTACCTATTATTTGTTGACAAAAAATAGAAAATCTTGAAATCATGCTTTTTATTTTATCTCAAAAAAGTGTACATGTCAAAAAGTGTGCGTTTTACTGAAATAAATTCCTCCTTTTGTTAGCTTTCTAAAATGGTTTAAAAATAAGTGTTTTAAGAATAAAGGCAATTGCATTGTCAAAAAAGGTTTTTTACTTAGTATGTACATGATACGTAGAGGCAACATTCTTTTGGAGAAAAATTTTACGAAATTTCTTTAGATAGGTAACATTATTTATTAATTAAAAATCTACACATCTTACACAGAGTGAGCCCCTCGGTTCCAAACACAAGCACTCAAACACTACGCAAGCTCTTTCATACTAATACGTAGCATCCGTCCTCAGATACGGCCTTATTATTTGGGGAAATGGTCTTGATATTAAGAAAGCCTTCATATCACAAAAAAAGTGTGTTAGAGCAATATGTGGTATTGGTCCTAAAGATACTTGTAAACCACATTTCAAGAGACTAAGAATCTTAACGCTTCCCTGCATGTACATTTTTGAAATGATTAAATTTGTTATTCAGCACCCAGAATTTTTCAAAACAGCTGGAATCGTCCGCCATAGAAACCTGCGAAGACCTAATGACCTTGTTTTTGAAAACAGATCTAGGATTAAGTTATATAAAAAGCATTGCCATTGTATGTGTATCAAGCTATTTAACAAAATACCAGACAGAATAAAAACTTTGCCAAATAAATTATTTTTAAAAGAATTGTACAAGTGGTTGATTGACTGTAGTTTTTATGATTTGAATGAATTTTTTGCTTTATAATTAGATCTCACTGACATTATTAATTAAGTGAATATTTGCATGCCATATAATTTAGCTGGATAGAAGAAACTTTGTACCTACCTATTATTGTAACACCCTATTGTACCTACCTATTCAATGCAAATAAACAATTTCAATTTCATAGTTTACTTTTAGTTACTCTTGAAATAGTTAAGGTAAAATTTCATGACCTCCGCTGCATTTATTATGCCGTGCCTTAAGTCTTCAACGTCGTTTACTGGGGTTAGATAAACAAGGTCTTTCATTGTGTCCTCGCCCCAGACAAACAAATTAAATGGGGTCAAGTCGGGGCTTCTTGTAGACCATGGATTGGTCGTCCTCTACCAATCTATCTATTCGAATAAGTCGCGAGTCGAGTCGTGCCAGCAACGTAACCATTTAACAGATTGGTAGAGGACCAGGAGACGCCACTCCTTGGGAACATGACGGAATCGAACAAAATAATCCTGTTCAGGGTTCCGTTACTTACACAACAGAACATTATGAAATAATCCTCCCTAGAATAATGAAAAATTTTAAGCATTACTTATAGGTACTTACTTACCTGTTATGTTCAAAAATAATTCACATAATTTCGAAATTCTGTTCCGATATTCAGAAAAGACAATAAACAACACACATTTGAGAACTAAAAATTAATTTGGATACTGAGTTCACCCCCTGTATCGTGGATATTTTTTTTTAATTGCTTTTTTTGTTGCTTCGAGGTTGCTTCTGTTTTACTAAGTATTGCTACTCGTTACTAGATGTCGCATTGTAAACTCTAGCGGGAAGTAGCGTAATTAAATGCACCTTGAACCTTAACCTTAAGAAAGAGGTTCCGCTTTCGACCGCAAGATGCTTTTTGTCGCTCCACCCTCCCCGCAACCCCCGGGGTGAAGGACTTCACCCCCTTTGGTGGCGACAACATTTTCTATAGACACAAGCCGATACGACAGCTCTATCCAGGGGGAGCGTGTGACTTCTCTGTGGCCTCAACTCATCGAAAAATCAGAATCCTGACCAAGTGAACCATTGACTTCGATCTCAAATTAGTAGAAAAAGTTAAGTACAAAATCTTGGAATTTTTAAAAGTTTTTTTTATGATTTTATCCTTCATTGGAATGTAAAGAAACACTATGAGAACTCATTCTGAGAATAATCTCAACAAAATTTGTTTAATTAATCGTAATGCATCGGTTATCGTAATAAATAACGATTAATATCGTAATCGTAATCGTAATCGTAATGGCCGAATCGTTGCATCCCTAGTATATTCTCTAAAACGCCTTATAGGAACATTGTTTTCAGTGATATCCTATTGCATATCCAGTGTATTATATTTAATATGATAGTCCTGCCTTTACTTAAAAATGTAATGATTCGGTTTTTAGTACGTTTCATACAAAGACATATATTACTAGCGTAAGGACATGGCCTATGAGCTTGACTATTGTCCCCAGTTCGTTGGCTCTAAAATGCAAGGAAAAATGCAACGTAATATATAAATCTATGGAAAAATGTCAATTTAGAGCACTCGAAAATATATGACACGATATAGTTCGTATACGAGTTATGACAGATGGCGCAAATTTTTGTTTCTATGAAGGTTTTTGTAAAATATTCTGACGGGCCAATCCTTACGCTTAGTAATATATAAATCTATGGTTTCATATAATTTATTTTAGTAATCGCGTAAAATTTGGACACTGTTTGTCGAAATATAGCTAAAAATGGGGTTACTTTAGGAACATTTTTAGAAGGGTTACGTTACACGGTTGAAAATACAGCTAACGTAGAAATATAGTTTATATAAATTTAAAAAAAACAATGAATCGATTTTTTGAAATATGAGTCGAAATCGTACAGTTTTCTTAAAATAAAATTGTAAAAATCAAAAAATCTGTTTACCATACAAAATGGCGAACAAATGCAATATCTTGACCAAATGTTCTTGATCTTGACATCATCTGACAACTGCATAACTAACCTTGTTTCTGATTTTTTCCATTGTAGTAGCTTATCTATGGTACGGCCCTATGGCCGGCATATCACGGCAGTTCGCCGTACCAAAATAGTAGCTTATCTATATAAGCTACTATTTTGGTACGGCCATGGTACGGCGAACTGCCGTGATCAGCGCACGTCCGCGTTACATTTTTTGAAAATTATTTGCGACAATTTTATCCTCGATCTATCTGTTGATGACTAAAACCACAGAATAGAATAGGTAATAGTATATAGTTCTACATACTAAAACACAAAGGAAATTTAACGGAATAATTCATTATTTGTGTTTTTCTAAAGCTAAAATGATGTTTTATTTCAAATTT
The DNA here is from genome assembly GCA_922987775.1 of Agonopterix subpropinquella. Taxonomy (NCBI): domain Eukaryota; kingdom Metazoa; phylum Arthropoda; class Insecta; order Lepidoptera; family Depressariidae; genus Agonopterix; species Agonopterix subpropinquella. The sequence continues at coordinate 42,703,903 of OV277693.1, read as the reverse complement.
TTAAATTTTTATACGTGATTTTGGATAATTTTCGACATATTGTTCAATCAAATTGAAATGACTTCGATTATGTCAGTAGCATATAGAAATCTATTACCATTCTCTTTGGTTGGCTTTTAGATTCTAAGAATGTTAAAAATAATGAAAAGTAGTCTCGTGTCAACCCCAAACGTTCTAAGATCAAAATTATTGTTTCGCTATTATAGGCTGTCTCGTTTAGTGATAAGGTATAAAATTGGGTGTAAATGCGCAAGATTAATTTATCTTATTAGATAAATTAATCTTGCGCATTTACACCCAATTTTATACCTTATCACATTATCCTTACCTTATCACATAGGGACTCGCCTTGCGGTAGCATTTCCCCTCTGCCTCAAAATAACAAAGTGTGAGCCTAATTTGCAACACCACAAATCACACAATATTAAAACAGTAAACGTTAAATGTATTTCATTGTACAAATTTCGAGTTGCAAAGCATCTAGTTCTATTTTTTGTACATTAAATCACTGTTACAAATAGCATAGACTCAAGTGGTTTTATGTCAAGCTGTAGTCCTAAATATTAATTTATTAGGGTTCCGTACCCAAAGGGTAAAAACGGGACCCTAAGACTCCACTGTCCGTCTGTCTGTCACCAGGCTGTATCTCATGACATGAACCATTATAGCTAGACAGTTGAAATTTTCACAAATGATGTATTTCTGTTGCCGCTATAGGAACAAATACTAAAAACAGAATAAAATAAATAAATAAGTCCCATACAGCAAACGTGATTTTTTTGACGGTTTTTGCTCGATAAAGGTACGGAACCCTTCGTGCGCGAATCCGACTCGCACTTGGCTGGTTTTATTTTCATTTATTTCCATTAATTCGCAATGAAAAGTAGTTTAAACCTTGTTTTTTTCTTAGTTTTTTATACATTGTTTAAAACTTGTTTTAATCTATGTTTTTTAACACGATATAAAAAACACGGTTTTAATCAAACTGTTTTAAATACGTGTTTTTTAAAACAACTTGTTCTAATCATGCCAACCCTGGGTACCCTATCATGGCGAGTGTGTCACGCTCTTGGCCAGATTTTATTATACAGAGTGGCCGGGGAGTTGACGTTCAAACGTAAAATTTAGGTCCGGTATGTCGTGGGGTATCCGAATCACCCCCATGTATGTTCCGCGATTTTTTATAGTTTTCGAGTTATGATGATTTTCCGATTTTTTGAGGAAACTCGACATGACCGGCTTAAATAACTTCTAAAAAAAAAAGTTTAAGAGTTTTTAGAGATTCTTTTTTTGCAACTTAATCTTCATGAATTGTGCCTTTATTCATAACATCATCAGCATCGTAACTTTGATAAAAGTTATGAAAATATTGGTCTAAATTTAAAAATTTGCGATCTCTGAATTATGACAAAATTTTCAACTTTAAATTAAAATTCTAAACAGGTGACCTTATGATTTTTTAGCCAATCCCAAAAATGCGGCCAACTCTCAGCTTTCATAATCATAAATAAAAAGTAGTACTTAAGAGGGCTAATTTGGCTAGAATTGATCTTCAAAGACAACAAGGCGGAAAACTCTTAAATTTTTTTTGCCATAATTACCACGCCTAAGGCTAAATAATGATTAAAGAATGCTGGAAACCGAAACGGCGACGGTTTATGCCGGACTCTTACCGACTAAAACCCCACCGTGTTCCACCTCATCGCATATTGCCGTAGAGCCTGAGGGCCCGTGAGGAATCTTCCACACTCTACGGCGCAGCGACCGACCTTACCAGGTCTCATCTCTGTTGGCCTTGACAAGCCTACAGGCCTTTAGGTGGTGCGTGGGAACACGCACACAACCATCTTGAGTCCCTATGATCCGACGCCGGACCCCCCAGCCCGACGCCCAGAGACTCAAAAATTACGGGGGAGGCAGACCGCGAGCAAACGCAGCCCGTATGCGCCCCGTGCGTCTTTGGCGGATCGGCAGTTCAGAAGTCGACTCCCTCTCCCTCTCCGCCGTCTCTTTCTGGAGCATTACTGCCTCACAGAAGGAGAGAACCGCGCGCCAAGACGCCTCACTGTCGACCATAGCGCAAACCATGGCCGGTAGCGAGAGGTCTGAAACTACCTGGGAGAGCTCACTGCGCTTTCCCGCCCACGCAGGGCACTCCTGCAGCACGTGCGCGCCGTCTCGTCAAGACAGCCGTCGCAGTGGTGGCACCCGGCTGTCGGCTCCCTCCTCCTAGGTTAGGTTAGTTCATGTTAGGTTAGGTTATCAACTTTTTACTTAAAACTTTCCTTATTCCACCAACACGATAGGTTTCCAGCATTCTTTAATCATTATTTAGCCTTCGGCGTGGTAGTTATGGCAAAAAATAGTAGATTATGTACCAAGGGGATAAAGCAGTGTCTTTCATCACGGGCGCGATATTGAATCCCGAGCGTAACGAGGGATTCTAGGGTTAACTCCCGAGCGTAGCGAGGGAGTTTAGAGTTAACTCCCGAGCGAAGCGAGGGAGTTAAGACTAGAATCCTGAGTGAAGCGAGGGATTCAAGCTCGCCCAAGATGAAAACACGTTTATCCCCGAGGACCATACTCTACTTTTCACACCCTCCGCGAGAAAATAAAAAGCAATACTGTTAGAAACCCAGGGGAGCATGTGAATTCTCTATGGTTAGAAACCAATTATTTTATTAGAGTTTATAACAAAGTATTAGAGTTCAATAGTATACTTAGTAAGTATTTAGAAAACCATAGATTTATTACGCTAGTAATATATATGTCTTTGTAGAAAACACTATTTTATTAAATTAAAAGTGAAAGTAGATATTCGAAACATTAAAACAGGAGTGCGATTTTTGAAACTCATTTTTTGAACTCAGCAGTTGAAAATGTCAATATTACTACGGAGACGTGCATTTTTCTACTGCTGATTTGACATTAAAAAATCATACTCCAGGAGTGCGATTTTCGAAAGTCAAATCAGCAGTAGAAAGATTCGTATCTCCATAATAATTTTGACATTTTCAACTGCTGAACTCAGCGAATGAGATTCAAAAAACGCACTCCAGTTGTGGAAAGACAATGTAATATTTTTTTATTACTTTGTTCGTAGCAATAGGTACAGAGATATGCAGTATTCGCGCCTTTTTTTCTTTTTTTGTGTTCAATACTCGTGGTGGCCAGTTCAAATTTCGAATTAAGTTCTTTTTGGTGCCATGATAAGTTTTCATACGAATTTTAAGATAAGGGTCGTAGTAACTATTCAATAATCTGTGGATGCGGTTCCATATTCAAATCTCATTATTGACCAGCGGGTTATAATGAAATTCAGTACAATATTATTGCCCGGCTAGTCCCAGGGCTATAATGACTTGCTTTAGGTTCGAGTTACATGACATATAATGTTCCATTTTCGAGCGGGTGGTGTGAAAATATATTATTTTATTATATGTCATGTAACTCGAACCTAAAGCAAGTCATTATAGCCCTGGGACTAGCCGGGCAATAATATTGTACTGAATTTCATTATAACCCGCTGGTCAATAATGAGATTTGAATATGGAACCGCATCCACAGATTATTTAATAGTTACTACGATCCTTACTTAAAATTCGTATGAAAACCTGTGATGAAAACTAATTATGGAGACAGGCACCAAAAAGAACTTAATTCGAAATTTGAACTGGCCACCACGAGTATTGAACACAAAAAAAGGAAAAAAGGCGCGAATCATAAAGGTATCATCTTTATGGCGCGAATACTGCATGCATATCTCTGTACTTGCTCTGTACCTATTATTGCCTTCCTATTGCTACGAACAAAGTAATAAAAAAATATTACATTGTCTTTCCACAACTGGAGTGCGATTTTTGAATCTCATTCGCTGAGTTCAGCAGTTGAAAATGTCAAAATTACTATGGAAATACGCATCTTTCTACTGCTGATTTGACTTTCAAAAATCTCACTCCTGGAGTATGACTTTTTAATGTAAAATCAGCAGTAGAAAGATGCACGTCTCCGTAGTAATATTGACATTTTCAACTGCTGAGTTCAAAGAAAGTTTCAAAAATCGCACTCCAGGAGTGCGATTTTTGAATCTCATTCGATGAGTTCAGCAGTTGAAAATGTATGGAGATGCATATCTCCATAGTTACTTTGACATTTACAACTGCTGAACTCAGCAAATGAGATTCAAAAATCGCACTCCTGGTCTAATGTTTCAAATATCTACTTTCACTTTTAATTTAATAAAATAGTTTTTCTAAATACTATACTATTGAACACTAATACTTTGTTATAAACTCTAATAAAAGAATTGGTTTCTAACCATAGAGAATTTACACGCTCCCCTGGGTTTCTAACAGTATTGCTTTTTATTTTCTCGCGGAGGGTGTGAAAAGTAGAGTATGGTCCTCGGGGATAAACGTGTTTTCATCTTGGGCGAGCTTGAACCCCTCGCTTCACTCAGGATTCTAGTCTTAACTCCCTCGCTTCGCTCGGGAGTTAACTCTAAACTCCCTCGCTACGCTCGGGAGTTAACCCTAGAACCCCTCGTTACGCTCGGGATTCAATATCGCGCCCGTGATGAAAGACACTGCTTTATCCCCTTGGTACATAATCTACTATTTTAAATTTAAGAATTTTCCGCCTTGTTGTCTTTGAAGATCAATTCTAGCCAAATTAACCCTCTTAAGTACTACTTTTTATTTATGATTATGAAAGCTGAAGTTGGGCGCATTTTTGGAATTGGCTAAAAAATCATAAGGTCACCTGTTTAGAGTTTTAATTTAAAGTTGAAAATTTAGTCATTATTCACGGATCGCAAATTTTTAAATTTAGACCAATATTTTCATAACTTTTATCAAAGTTACGATGCTGATGATGTTATGAATAAAGGCACAATTCATGAAGATTAAGTTGCAAAAAAAGAATCTCTAAAAAGTCTTAAACTTTTTTTTTTAGAAGTTATTTAAGCCGGTCATGTCGACTTTCCTCAAAAAATCGGAAAAATCATCATAACTCGAAAACTATAAAAAATCGCGGAACATACATGGGGGTGATTCGGATACCCCACGACATACCGGACCAAAATTTTACGTTTGAACGTCAACTCCCCGGCCACCCTGTATATCAATGTTTTCGTAGTTAATACAGGTGTAACATAAAGGTATTGATGACAAAGGTATTGTACACCATATTGATGACGTCACAACATTTTTTTTGGACCACAAAACTTGTCAGCATCATGAAAAGTAGACATCCTTGAGACCTTAAGAATATATTACAGAAGTAAGCGGCGCAGTACGCATATTTTGCAAACGAAATCCTTCATGGCGCCTGCTGTAATAGGCTAATTAATGTGGGTTAGATCTATTTTGCATAACAACGTCCAATTATTAATGACTAGGTAGCGACCCGCCCCAGCTTGGCACAAGGCTAGCACAGACAACCTATGCCAGCTTCCTGGCTAGCACTAAGTACTGTAGAGATTTTATATCACGAGGTTCCGTACTAGCTGCTTTAGAGGATTAAATTTCCCAATTTAATCAATTTTTTTTTCGATATGTATTCCCATACATATCGAAAAAACAAACAGAGATTCGAAGGGATAGGTTTTTGGCATAGTTAGGTATATTATTATTAATATATCTATGGTTTTTTATTATATCTGGGGCACAATTCTGGGGAACGGAGAGGGGATGGACGTCAAAAATATATCTCTATTCAAGTAGGTATTCAACGAGTACAGTCACCAGCAGATATATCGTAGCAAATAAGGTGGTCAAATATTTCTAAGCAGTTCTAATTTTCAATAATTTCTTTACTCATAACCAATCCAAAATATAGGAACGCCTAGAACATCAAATATATCGACGCAGTCAGGGTGATCATAAACATCTGAACAGTTTCGGGAAAAAAGCCTTACTCCGTTGTTTTACATTTTAATTTTAAATAACATTGTAAAGAAATTATTGAAAATTCGCTGTTCAGATATTTATGACAATGACAAAATACACGTTTAGATATAATTGGTCACATTTACTGTAAAGAATTTAATGAAAATTAGCACTGCTCAGAAATATTTGGACACCTTGTAAGCTACGATATATCTGATGGCGACTGTACATCAGTCTGTCTATAAAGTCGTGACAAAAAATGAGGGCGCTGCCTTCACGCAAGAACGTCAAAATCAAGCATAACCTGGCGAAACCATCATACTAAAATGATTAGTCCCTCAAACATTCATGTCACGACTTTATAGACAGGCTGTATATCATTTTGTAAAAAATCTCGCCAGGAAACGCCCTAAGAACAACAACTTCACATAGACAAATAAAAAAACAGGCGCGATCTGTAGATTAATAGTGTATTCAAAAATTAATACATTCATCTCTTATTGTGTCTATGGATAATGTACCTTACCTACCACAGAATAACAGATAGAACCGTTACACTAACGTGTACGTCCAGTATATGCATACAGGATGTGTTTTGCAACCACAACTGAGTGAAGTAGGTATCGTTTATTCTGCGATGTAAGCGCATATTTCCATTGTGTGGTAATAGTAATACATATAATATCTGTCTTTGCCTACGAACCGAATTTTACCAACGTCTTGTCCGATACAATACGACTATGAGGCTGAGATTCAGTGACGATTTTTCAAGTCATAGTTCGAACTAAGTAGGGTCAAAATGTATGGATTTTGACATACGGGAGTTCGAACTAAGACTTAAAAATCGTCTCTGAATCTCAGCCTTGAAAAAGAAGGTTTTTGTGTTATAAAATATTTTTGAGCATCTGAGTTACTCGGATAAACGTGGTTATACGATTTTGGCATAGCCTGAGGATCTACCCGCACATTCGATTCGAACTTTTGCGTGAATGTTTTCGTTCCAATTTCAACTCTATTACAATGAAGTGCGGACCGAAACAGTGGCGATATAGTGAAGATCGAAAGTGCGGGTAAGGGGGCAGCTCTTGTACTTTTTCTTTCAATATGGGGACGCACAATAAAACCTAAATATATAAATCGATTGGGGACACGTCTACGTAGCGTATACGAACATGACAGGATTGTCTATATAATATACCTATATTATACGAACAAAAAATAACTGAGGTTGCTGTCCAAGGTAGTAATATCATTGCTTTGTCCTAAAACGTCAAAAAGTTATTTACAGGAAAAGAGATTTATAAAAGCTTTAATAAACATTTTCTGTAATATCTGTTACGTGACGTTTTATTGGTTGAATTAGGGTCTGGAGTGTGATTTTTGAATCTCATACGTTGAACTCAGCAGTTGAAAATGTATGGAGATACGCATCTTTTTACTGCTGATTTGACTTTCAAAATTCGCACTCCTGAAGTCTTCCTGAAGTATGATATTTGAAAGTCAAATCAGCAGTAGAAAGATGCATATCTCCATAGTAATTTTGACATTTTCAACTGCTGAACTCAGCGAATGAGATACAAAAATCGCACTCCAGGACACATACAAAAACCACAGTATAGGAACGCGTTCGGCGCCGTTCGCCAGGTCGACGGCGCATGATGCATACGGTTTCACTCACAGTATAAGAAAGAGTATCTATTACTACATACAGTACGGACACTCCCTGCCTCCCACCCTCTGATTACCTCGGCAATTACCAATGTTAAGCAAATGCGTATTCATTTCTCGTTTGCACTCACTCAGTATCGCACATGCTTACCTCCTCTTTTAAATTTTTCCATTTGTATGAAATGACAGCGAAGTGTACAAGCTGTGCCCTACCTAAGTGTCCCCATTCGATATACAGGGTATACATTTAAATGCGTTACATATGAAAGGGGGTGGTTCTTACCATAAAACTTACTGTTAGGGTGTTACCAGACCAATCGATCGATCGTCGATCGACGGCATCGATCGATGGTAGAATGGATTTATTGACATCGATCAATAGTTCCTACCAGACCAATCGGTCGATTGTTGATCGACGATCGATCGATGGTAAAATGGATTAGTCGATGTCAATCGAGCTCCGCGCCGCGCGCCGACCGCTGATGGAATATAGCAGGGGTTAATCGATCAACGTCGACCGATGCCGTCGACCGGCAATCGATCGATTGATTAGTCGAAAGGTATCCGTCGATCAATTAAAGCTGCCAGACCAGCCGATCTACTTCTATCGACGTTGATTGATGCCGTCGATCGACTATCGATCGATTGGTCTGGTAACACCCTTAATATGTAACGCATTTAATTTGACACCCTGTATACGGGTTTATAGTGAGCGCCATATCGAAAAAGAAAATTAGCAAATTGCGGCCGGCAGTATGCTAGGCTATGAACAAAAATCAACCCCTTTGACTGTATAAATTAGGATCGAGTGGTAGTCCGTAGTTCAAAAGGAACTTAGCGCGTAAATATGAACAATGGGTCATTCACTTTGTAGCACCATACCAAACCATTACGAAATACTTAAAAATGTTGCAGTAGACCATTGACTTACTAACTTATGGACGCCGGGTCTAATACAAATTTTTCGAAAAGTGTCCCAGACTAAGCTACATAAATGAAAGTACGTGTTAGTATAATCCAACTAAAAACACTGAAAGTGATGGCATTTTTATTTGCTTGCGTAGTTTTTACAAATTCTTACAGCACAGCAGCACGGCATGCAGACGTGCGCGTAGTCCGTCAATCAAACGAAGACTGGCGCTGACTGACTGACTTCTCTTCATCTGTTTTCTCCCATGTGTTTTGTTTCTCTTTTGGTTAGGACACTTTTGACCGTGGACCCTACGTCCAGTAGTTGGTAAGTCAATGCAGTAGACAAAATAATTTTTCACATTATAAAAGCTAATTGTACTTTTAATGTCAATTACGACGGTAAGTGGTTCTTTGAAAAATGTTTCTAGGTTTTCATTTATTTGTTAGTATTATGAAAAATAAATTATTTCAATAAATTCTAAAAAATTACAAAATAATAACATACCGGTTGTTTTACATATCGTTGTGATAATTCAATACAGTAAAATATCCTTATTCCACGTAGAAATTGTGAAATGTTAAAAATATAATTACCGGAAAAGTTCATTTATTTGTTTGTGCTGGAACTAGAAACATGATTCATGAGAAACTGGCAATACATTCTCGAGTTATGCCTAAACAAAAGACACACTCCATAACAAAATTGAAACTAACAATATGGAAGAACTTAAACAGCAATCATTCAAAAGAAATGATCTACTTTACTTCCATAAATTATATTATGGTATCTATGAATTTATCATTCCATAATCTCTAATTGCAGCAAGCCTCAACATGGTCTCCGGTTTCGAAATTAAACTCACAAATAGAAGGCTATATCTACAAGTTTTCTTGATGGCCTGCAGCAAATTCGAGTTAAAACTAAATCTAAATAATTAACATTTAATACACATATACAAATTCAATTACAATTAAAATTTAATTTACAATTCATTGATATGTAACACTATGTACAATATTATATTATTTATCATCTATATAAAACAGCATAGCTAATAATAATCAATCACCATCAGTTTCAAAATAAATAAATGTTACGCTAGGTATTAAGTCTAAGATACAAAAAGCGATTTGCATAAATATTGTGTTAATTACGCGATCTATACAGACACAAATGTACACTGAGTAGAGAAGGGCAAACGTAAACATATTTAGGTCTTAATTTAGGTATCTAATTGAATGTAGTCCACCCTTTGGGGACCCCACAGTGGGCGTCAGGCAGCGCGCTCGAGCTCGCCGTGTAATCTAACAAGCCGAACTGACTAAAGTCTAGTCCATATTCGTGTAAGAGAGCACTGTCCGTTGATGACTTGATTTGTTCAACTTTCTCTTTTTTATCTCGACACATGAGCGGATCGAAATCTTCGAGGTTTGTCGGCGAATCGTCCAGTTTTATGAGATCAGTGTCTGAGCCACACGACTGAAAAAGAAATAAGTGGGTTAAGCACAAAGCGAGACTGACCCCAGTTCCACATAAATACATACTTTGAGATCAAGCATTGCCAAATATTTGAATCGTCTTAATATTTAATAAACATTACAATAGTAACAAATTTTCATCACTGTTTCAGTTATAAATATTAATATGAAATCGAGTCATTCTGAAGTAAATATATTGTTAAATTACCTGGACATTAATACAAAATATATAAAAATAGTAATTAATGAAATAGTAACATGCACACGTTCAAAAAAGCATGGTTTTTTCATTAAATAAAAAAGAACAGGTGTGCTTAGATGTTATACAAGTGCAAGTATCATACAAAAAAGGCATTTCCACTAATTATATTGAGCACAGAAGGGTTGAGTTTAACAGCAATGCATCGAAATAGAGCAAAATAAATTTATTTTCATATTTTTAAGTTTTATTAATCTCGCTCTTTCAATGATCCTACCTGATATTTCTTTTTATTGTAGTCTAAATATCTTTCACCATTATATTCGCGACTATAATCGCTTTCGTCGCCGCGGTCAGAAGGTTAGTATAACTATCAAAATTCATTTTAAGCGCGAAATTGTAGAAGGGCTCGGCATACTTAAGGATTTCAGGGTGGAACAACGTATCAATAGGTGTTAGGTGACTAGCTTTCGACAGCCACAGAACGAAATCGCCTTAACCTTCACGAAATATGATAATACAGTTTTGAAATTGTATTTGAATAGGATGTAGTACTTAGTTAATATTCACAAGAAAATATATTGACATTGTTTTGCTTGATGTATTCCCGACCGAGAACTTTGCTTATACAATATTTTATGAGACTCGACATTTCCCTTAAGCTTTGAACCTTCTGAACCGTCCAATCAAAGTTATTCGATCATCTTTTGTAACTAAATAAATATTACAGACAAGAATGTACATTATATACCTATATACGAATATGAGGTACTCTAGTCTAGGTTTATAAAGCTGAATAATATTTCATAATCAATCAATTAAATCAGTGAGCAATCACTCTGTAAGAAAAAGTATCATTAACCACATACTCTACCCATCAAACTGAACAACTTTTACTATGGGAGCAAACTGATTAGAAGAAAAGAAAATCTGCTGTTCCATACGTTTGAGTTTGCAGTTTAGTAAGGAACAGCTGATTATTTTTTTGTTCAGATCGGTTTGCTCCCATAGTAAAAGTTGTACAGTTTGATGGTTAGAGTATGTGGTTTAAAGGTTAATGATACTTTTTCCTAAACCCTGTATATCGTAGCTCAAAGAATAACTCAAATGCATTATGCATTATAGTTCCTTTTAAGTTTCCTTGATGCTCAACACAATTAGTAGAACAAAGCAGAAAAACTATAACATTCATTGCAATAATTACCAAACTATATATATAGTCATAATTTATAAATCATAACATAATAAATTATAGCAGGCACATATTAGATTGTTATAATTATAAAACATATTGAGTATGCATAAATTACTATATTTTATGAGATCGGCATGGGTCAGCCTACACACCAGATGTTTACAATTTACTGATATCATACTTTTTATGGCAGACCAGCAACTTTTTTCAGTCAAACAATATATCGGAATCGTCAATATACAATCATATTTACCTTTGTAACATAATTTAATTAATCGCATCTCCACTGAAGCGTTCCTTAGTGAATGACCCATTTAAGGTATTTTTTTAATAAATGCATTTATACATCGGGATGAAAACTGAAAAACTGAACGGCTTTTATATGTTTTGTCTAATATAATAATACACTTAGAATGATCAGGAGATTATGACGTTATGTATGAGTGATAGTTTGATAACTTATAGTCGTAAGTGTGCTTCAGTAAACAGAGGGGATGTGAGGGTTCGCGGTAGACACTACCATCAGGAATGAAGGGACAACCTTGCTATGTTAGTGATCCATATTATATCCATAATCATTAATAATAAATTAAGTTTCAAATGTTATTTTTAAACAAATAAATGCAATCATTTTCTGTTTTATAAAATAATACAAAATCGATATGATTACAAATGCACATGTTATCAGAATTACCTCTTGCAGTTTTTTCTTGTTTCGTGTTAAGTGGGCAGCCGGCCGAGAGACGCCACGAGCTAAACTAGTGTTATCTTGAGTCTGCCTACCGCCTAGAGGGGGTGCCGTGAATTTAGACGCGCTCCCGTTACACGGGGGCTGCGCTAGTGGTTGCGGCAACTTTCTCTGGTTCGCAGACATGGTCAGTTTAAGTCTAGCCTTGTCTTTGCCTTCTGTGAAGCGTATTGTGCTCGTATGAAAGTCAGTCGAATCGTTGACATCATTTTTAGTGATGTTACTGACAAAGTGCATGTTGTTGGTAGCCGCGGCCGAGGCACGCGGCGGCGGAGCGGGCGCATCCGATATATCGACTAGTTTCCTCGTGGAAATGATTGGATAGCGGAGTGGGACTTTAGGACGTTCCGGTAACCGGGGTGGGAGACATGGTGACAGTGTTTTCTGCAAAATAAAATTTAAATAATGTGCTACAGTGCCCTAAGAGCGTACATGCTAGAAATGCATTCTTAATAAACACAGACAATGACTTTAATATAATGAAAAAGCACAGTACGGACGTGCGTAAGCTCGACAACGTTATGAAAAAAGCATAATAAAAAAAATTCTAATGGCAAGCGAATGTTTTCAGAAATTTCTTTAAAGAAAGACTTCTTCAATGTCATTTGTTCAGTATCATAATGTAGTGTGTTTAGTGTGAAGAAAACTAAGTAATAAACAGCTACGAAGGTATTTAAGTTCTCATAAAATTGGATTTACCTAGTAACAAAAAGCCTGTCTTTTGTTACTGTAATAAAACTTTACAGGCAAACTGAACTTATTGCATGAAATTCCCAATTTACTTTGAAATACTCGGGACTATTTTTTTAGAATTATACAAGGGTCCAAAGCCGTGGCCATCATCCAAACATGCATGGCCATCGAATAAACGACGACAAAAACACCTAACATTCCGAAACATTCTACGGAAATTATATTTTCTTGGGACAGAGTTGAATGCTTAGAAAATAGCAGCCCACAATTGCTGCGCAAGCTTTTTTGGCAACTGTTTATCACGAAGAAGCATACGCTAGAAGAGAATATGGCCTGGGACTAAGCTGCATTGAACTCATTCCCATGACGAAACACAGTAGAAACTAACATACCGCCTTATCTGGAAGACTTCTTTCTGGGTGAATGGAGTTGTTAGGGTAGCTGTCACGTCGCGCGTTGTTCTTGAAGAGAAACTCCATCTCTGTGAGTAGGTCGAGGGGGACTGCGGGGGGAGGGTCGCGGGGCGGGGCGTCGTGCGCCGGCGACGAATCAGAGTCCGAAGACACTGGCGTCGCAGATCCGCACGAAAATCTGTAGTATAGAACATTTATTTAAACGTAGAATTTAAAGCCCTGGAGTAAGCTGAGGCTGCTATAAGAAGTATAAGAACATTAATTTGGTTTAGAGATGTCGCTGTCAAGCCGGTACGATTCGCGTCTGGGCTTGCAGTAATTTTTTGGCTTGGGTTGACACCGACTGCAATAAATGCAATAAAATTAATGTTCTTATACAGGGTATAACTCGAACAGAGTTACGATGGTCCAATGGAAAATCTGGGATAGAGGACATCATTTTCAGCATTTTTGTTCTATACAGAATGATCAAAAAATTTACGGTTTTAAAGTTATTCAAATCTTTTTTATTTTTTCTCTATAGATTAACCATAAAGCGAGGTAGTTTTTAACCGACTTCAAAAAAGGAGGAGGTTTCTCAATTCGACCGTATATATATTTTTTTTTTTTTTTTATGTGTGTTCGCGGATAACTTCGTCGTTTATGAACCGATTTCGATGATTCTTTTTTTGTTGGAAAGGAGATATCCCAAGTGAGGTCCCATGATAAGGAAACCAGGATCTGATGATGGATCCCAGAGATATCGAGGGGAACCTTCGAAAATCGTAGTGCCGACTAGTGCGTTTGTTAATTTAAGGCACTACTATTAAATCGAACTAATGAATTTGCCACTGAAAATTGTGAAATAAACAAAATTTTAACAAAAAAATTAAAACCGCCTTCAAAAAACTAAAAAGTTAAAAAATAATATTGCAGCCGATGACTTTCCCGTTCGCATCATAAGAACATTAATTTGTTTTATAGAAGTCGGTGTCAAGCCAAGCCAAAAAATGCAAGCCCTGTCGCGAATCGTACCGGCTTGACAGCGACTTCAATAAAACAAATTAATGTTCTTATGATGCGAACGGGAAAGTCATCGGCTGCAATATTATTTTTTAACTTTTTAGTTTTTTGAAGGCGGTTTTAATTGATATAACGGACTTGTCACCTGTAGAACTTTTTTTCTTCACAATACGCCTTCAAAAGTTTGATTTTTTCTCAGAAAATTCATTTTTTTTTATATATTCATTTTTTCTTATTGATTTCTTGACATTTGAGTAAAAAAAATTATGTCGTTCGATAGATACATTACTGAAGTAGGTTCATGCCGAATTTCAGCTGAAAATAGTAACTAGTTTGAACACAGTAACCAGTTTAGTGGCACAAGGTTGCTACCTTACCGATCGGTAAAAAAATGAATAGCTTTAAAACAAATTTTTTTTGATCATTCTGTATAGAACAAAAAATGTTGAAAATGATGTCCCCTGCCCCAGATTTTAAGTCGGACCATCTTAACTTGACCACCCTGTAGATGCGAACGTAAAAGTCATGGGCTACAATATTATTTTTCACTTGTTTTTAGTTTTGAAGTCGGTTTTATTTTATTGTAAAACAAATTCGTATTTCATAATTTTCAGTGGTGAAATATATTAGTTCGACTCAGATCTCAGTTATACACGCAATAGGTACATCGATACGAAGCAAATGTTTCAATCGTGAATGATTTGCTGTCAAATTTTGAGGAGTTCTATTGTGTAGCTCTGAAGCGTGTCTCAGATCTTCACAAATTTGACTTTAAAATGGGACCACCTCGGGATCATACCGCTTAAAAAAAGATATTTTAAAATCGGTCCACAATTGACGAAAATATCGGTGAACATACATAAAAAAAACATACAGCCGAACATAGAATCTCCTCCTTTTTTGAAGTAGGTTAAAAATAAATTACCTGCTGTCATCTGTGGTATTTATAGAGGACGGTCGTGATCCAGTCTTGGGGATTTTGTTCTTGAGCCCTCTCACGGCTGATTTCATATTTTTACCCCCCTGGCGGACCTGTTTAGCACATAAATTGAAATATAATTATACAAATAAAATTGGTTTTTCAAAATTGTTTAAAGTGTAAACATAATCTTTGCCAGAGGATAAGGGCAGTTATAAAAGTACTAGTACTTATTTACTTGAAGACTTATAATCGAGGAAGAACATAGCATTTAGAAGAAGTTCAAACATGAACTGAATGTACGTGGGCCCAAGAATTATCACTAACGACCAGCTGGTGTATGGTGAGATCAGAACCACGTCACTCTACTTACAGAATAGACCAAAAATACCAGAAATATTTAAAGTAAGAAATACTATAAGACATCGAGGGACATGAGAAAAATATAGTGATATATTTACAAACAAACCGCTCTACATTAAAACAAAAGCAGTGCATCATTTACGATAAGTCCATAAAAAGGAATTTTTCAGAGTAGTGAGTGACTTTCCCAACGCAAATTTTTTAAGTCCTCAATTTCATCTTGTCACGTACATTGTTACAATATGCAGCATGCAATAAATACACATATCCTAAAGAGAGCCAGATGAGATAAAATACAATACTTAATTTTGACAAAGAAACTTCTTATATCCGCTACTTGGTGGAGTGTACTTTGAGTTTACAGCAACTAATTAGTGCCTAAATATAAACTATCAATATCAATTTTAAGCAAAGCCATTCACCCTGCATAAGCGGCAAGGCCGTTATGTTATAACATTAAACCGACAGAACACGATGCAAGGATCTTTGTAGTAAATACCTTATTATGTATGGCTAGATAAGATACAATACAATTCCTGCATAATAAGAATTTATATACATAGAATTTATAAACTAAATAGAATGGGAAGCATATCAGGGGACATATTAAAGTGGTATTATACAATATTTTATCATTCTTAAAATTTACATAAAACATTATACAGGGTGTAACAAAACACCCTAGTAATACTTAACCAACATCGAAGTCGCGAAAAAAAAACGCTCTTTCATACAAAACTGCAGTACCGTCTCGACTCAAATGTATGGGACGGCAGATTTTTTTTATTTTTTCTTACTTTGGCTCCATGGTGAAAGTTGTTCGGATTGATGGTCTGAAGCATCCCCTTAAGTATTAATAGGATGTTTAGTTACACCCTGTAGAAAAAGGACTTGATTAAGTAGTAAACTTAACGGCATACGATGGGTACTATTTTCAATGCAAGACGGCCCGATAGCACAGTCGGTAGTGAACCTGCCTGCTGTGCCGAGGGTCGCGGGTTCGGATCCCGTTAGGGACAAATATTTGTATGATGAATATGAATATTTTTACCAGATTCATGGATGTTTGTATCTATATATTTATTCTACATCGTTACCTAGTCATCATAATACAAGTCCAGGCTAGATTCTGGCACTTAGAATGTGACTAGATAATTTGTGTGGCAATGTCAAAGATATTTATTTATTATTTAATTTTATTTATATGAATGTGTCTGTGATAAAACTGGCCTTCATAGACAAAAAGGTCCCGCTGACGTTCGTCAAAGCCGGTCGGGTATTGTCAGTTGCGTAGAGTGTGTTTCAGTCGCCCGGTGCACAGATTAATTAATAGTTACTAAGGTCTACCGTAACCAGACCAATTTTGCCGCCCCTTATCTTCATAGGCAGAGATACAAAAAATATATATTAATGAAAGCAGAAAAACAAGCTAATCATTAATCAGCTATACCAACTTTGAGCAAATATAATTTGGATGTTATTAGGTAGGTATCGCAAACGGGGACAAAGAAAAATTACAAAACCTACAGCCGCTTATAAATCGACTGCACCAATGTGGCCAGTGCATTCGATTTATAACCTCTAGATTATTGTTTAAAATTTAAATACATGAAAATAATAAATATAACTAATGCAATATAAAATAGTAAAGGAACAGATTCGTGCACCTATAAGAGTGCAAATCTTAATAATAATCTAATTACAGTGATAGTGATAAATAGATAAGATATAATATGTACATTAATATTTATACAATCTGCCGAAAGCTAAACCTTGATTAAAAAACAAAACTACTACATCATCCCAAAGTATGCTCCACTAAGTAAAGAATACAGTAGATGTAAAGATACCGAAACATATTTGGACGAACGACAGAGTTCTATGACTCACCGTTTTGACAGCCGATTGTACTGCTGGGTTCGCCTGAAAATATTCATATTTTAAAGCTAAAAGAAAACCTTACGTACTTACAGCATGCATGCATTAGGTAACATGGAAGTAGCGTTGCCATAAGTTTACCGCTGTATAAAAACTACCGACGAGGTCACTAATATTCAAAAGACAAAGTTACTTTTTAAAGCAAATATAAATTAACAATATACACCGTTTTGAAGCCACTTGGAGGTGATATAAACTTTTGTTTTTTTATTTAGTATTAAATGTTTTATTTTTTATTTTACCGACCACCATGGCTAATTTTCGTGTTTCCATGCTTGTAAAGAGGATTGGTATCCTTTATCATTCTAATTCCATGGCGTACCTCCTGTTTATACTTCTGTTAGTCAACTGTTGTGACATCAAAGTTCATTAGCTAGATCATTTTAAAACAAAGACGAAGGCAAAATAAAATGATTGTCATGCGTTAACACCTTACAATAAAAAATTATTTAGCTTGTCAATTTCAAACGTCCAAAGAGGCATACCACGCGCCCTGTACTAGGGCATAGTGTAATTAAATTAGTGGTCGCGACAGGTAAATCGTGCGCGGTGAGCCCCCCCCCCCGGCCCCCGCCGGGGGGAGCATGTCCCAGTACCGACATACCTGCGCGCGGTACCGACTTTGCTGGCGTCCCGTCCCCCGCACACCGCGCGAGCATAGGTCCGCTGCGACCGATCAGCTAGCTATACAGCTTCTCCACTATACCGGGTCCTTCTTAATATCCTGACACTTTTTTAAGGGGATGATCAGACCATCAAACTGAACAACGTTCTCTATGGGAACAACATCGATATAGCGAAAAAAAAGCTTTTCCACAAATTTGGCTCGAGTAGGTTTGCAGTTTTGTATGGAGCAGAAGATTTTTTTTTTCACGATTTGGATGTTGGTGCCATAGAGAAAGTTGTTCAGTTTGACGGTCTGATCGTCCCCTTCAAAAGTGTCAGCATATTAAGTAGGGCGTCAGGTCGACTGTAGTATATCAATCTTTTGCAAATTGGAAAGATTTTTTTAAAACACTTTAAATTTAATAGAAAAACACTAAAAAGAACAAGTTATTTAAGTAACTGACAACTTCTATTAATCATTAATTTGTTGGCAAACATTATGGCAACCTTACTCTAAGTTAGTAACAGAAACAGAGGAATCTCAAAACATTAAGACTAATTCAGCGTAAGGTGACTGGGCCAATTAGTTTTATTGTAATTATATTAAATCTTAAGCCATTATATGCGAATGTTATTCCATGTATAGAGATGTTTATACTTTTTTACAAAAACAATAAGATTTGAGATACATGAGTATCCCTTTTACAATGAATGACATCGAAGGGAAAGTATATATCTCTAAAGTCACGCCTCTTTCCCAGTGGGGTAGACAGAGCCACTTTCTACAATCCTTACCTACATCTTTTGCTTCATTCCTATCTATCTCAGATATAAAAAGATGAGAATGGTGAGTCACCATTCTCATCTTTTTATACATGCCCGCTGGTTTCGAGTACTTTGCCTTTCTGACGTAACTGATTTGAGACTTCCATTTAGATTCGCACAATATATCTCATTCGTACATCTGCTGCCATCCATTCTCTCCACTGGCCAAACCAACGAAGGCACGAAGCGTACCATACACAATTTCTATAATGGTGTAATTTTTTAAGGAATGGTTGCATATTCTTTCTAGTGCAACGCGGTGTTTAGAATCACACTTGTCTCGATTTTCCGAAGTATTTAACTGTCACTATAACGTTTAATTCGGGATAAGTATACTTCTCCATGAATAACTTTATAAAATAAAACCGTACACCCCTCTGAAGTTTATATTTTACACGCCATTGTACGCAAGAGCAAAAGGCTATTCTAGTTTCTACTTTAGTAGGTATTGGATTCCTCCTCGACTGATCAATATACAACTTGTTCCTGAGGATAAGCATTAACTTTGGCCTGTTATTGAGACCATTAATTTGATCATATTTCACTATGGGACAAACACTGAAATCGCGATTTTTTTTTGTTTTTTCGCATAACTTTAAGGGTGTATTCAGACAATGAATCTCAACAACTTTCCCTCATGAACATAAGTCGGAAAACGAAAAATTGTTGGACTTCTCATAGAAAATCGATCGGCTGTTCCTCACTTTTGTATGGAAGGTCTACAAAAAAAATCTCGTGTTCCTTAAGGAAAGTTGTTTAGTTTCATTGTCTGAATACACCCTTAAAGTTATGTTAATACCTAAATAAAAAAAAATAAAATTTTTTTTTTTGCTATTTCATTGTTTGTCCCATAGTGAAATATGCTCAAATTAATGGTTTCAATAACAAGCCAAAGTTAATGCATATCCTCAGGAACACGGTGTATATTTCAATTCTACAATTATTACAAAATGCATGTTTTAGTGTTTTAGATATTTCGATGGATGGAGATTATGATTGAACGAATAAACGGATGGATGTTACTTCATCAGGTGGATCCACCAGGATATAAAACTTGGCATATGATATAAATGAAACTTTTTTAAAATATCCATTGACATTAATATCATTGAAAATATCATCAAAAACACATTTCTAAGCAGCTAAATATTATTAATCATCATATCTTTGAAATATAAAGCATTTTTATACGATGAATTTTAGGAAGCATTTACCATGGCTTCAAAAGAAAAGAAATCCCAATCATAAACAACTTCGTCTGTGATTTTACTTTACCTTATCTTTGACTGTTTTGAAGAAAGCACCGCCTTCCTTTTTGACCGTTTTGGCCCAGTCTCTGTACTGTTGTTTTAACCTCTGCCCGCTGCCTGTACCTAATTTTTCTGCATAAAAATTGCACTCGACCTCGAACTCGTCGTTGAAGCCTCTTCCTGAATTGAGCAAGTCCAGTCTTTCTTCTATAAACTGATAGAAAAAAAGAATAAGTTTTTAATTTGAACCAAAAAAAAAAGACTTAATAAACACTGGTTCTTACCTGTTGGAATATTTGAGACTGCAGTATTTTTTTAAGGAATGGTTGCATATTTTTTCTAGTTCTAATGAAAGCCTCAGGATTGAATGTTATCAGTTGCCCTTTTTCAATTCTTAAACAAAAAGAAAAACAAGATAAATAAAGATGTTCAGTGTTAAACTTAATTTTAAACCAAATTGTAAATACATATCTTGTCTACTCTCTAAACTCCTTCACACCTAATACTGCCGCGGCATCGAATGCCATAGTATTTCTTTCATCTTAACAAAATAACTTAAAACTCTGCATTTCAAGCTTAAACCTAGCTATAGGTTCATAACAAAATTTATTAGGGTTAAGCCACAACTGGCAGCACAGAATCAAATTTTTTCGCGCGTTATCCTTCTCTGTCGCTCAGGAACATCATTTGTTAGAGCGAGAAAGATAGCGGGAATGCAATAGCACCGGCAGTGCTGCGACCTTTCTCGCTCTAGCTGCTAGAGTCTAGCAAATGACGTTCCTGAGCGACAGAAAAGGATGGAGCGTGAAAATATACGATTCCGTGCTGCCAGATGAGGCTCAACCCTTAGCCGTTTTTATAAGTAATTTATTTTAATTTATTCAAAGATTCTTATTTCTTAGATTAGATTCTAATTATTCAGGCTGTTTAAAAGTAGAATGGCTGTAGAATTTCAGTCTCGCATTACATAATACAATAGAGTTTCGTATTAGTCTCATTGAATGATTGTGGTGTGGGCTAAAAAGCTCATGCAGTTGTAATTTTTAATTAGATAACTTACCTGATAGCATCACGGTAACCACCAATCAAACATACTAGAGCACGCAAAAACGCCCGAGATACAGCGTCTCCAAGCGCATTCTTATCACTTAAAGCTTTTTTTAAGCTCGCTACCTGAAAATATACATAAAAATTATAATCTTACCAACAGTCACCAAAATCCTAAAAATGTTTGTAATCTTTACCATATCTGAAGGAAGACCCTCTAAATCGTGAAAAGGTGACCGAAGTTCGTTCGCATCCACGTCTAATATCACAACATCACCTATTTCCGACATTCTCACATTCTGTAACAAAATATTACATGTCTATTATTAAGGCTACATTTCAAAACATTTGGAAATCACTGGTGCCAACACAAAAGAGAAAAAGCATACGAAGATATGTATGCTAGATTGAGACGGATAAGACTCCCCCCCGATTATTTAGATGTTTTAAAATGGGCCCTAAGACGAATAATTTACTAATCGCTCCTTACCCGTGGTCACCTGGGTGGACTATGGGCACTTATAGAGACAGTAGGTACCACAGCACAGACACAATCTGTCAGTTCGCAAAATTACAAAAGCAACATTATACTAACATCATTCTAATGAATTCACCTAATATAATAACGTTATTTCTTAAGCAATGGCTTAAGCCTCCTCCCCATTTTGCCATCCTTCTCAGTCCTGTGCCAATCCCATAACTCAAATAAAACTCATTTCAGAGCAAATATAAAACAACTATAATTCCAGAACCCTTTACCTCCATAACATTCCTAGGAACTCCAATTAAAAAAGGCATAGGTGCAAGTAGATAGTCCACCAAATGTTTCGGTAGTATCGGTATGAATATGTGTTGCCAGGACATGGGGAAGAGAGTTGCATTGGCCGCCTGCACGCAGGCAGATAGTCGGGAAGGCTTAGATGCAACGATAGCCACCCGCCGCTCGTGGAGCAAGGACGCCCAAAGTCCAGCCATGCATTTTGTGTCCATAGCACTGAAGTATTCCGTTAGATTGCACTGGAATTTAAAAACACCCATTATTCAGATATTATGTTCATAGTGAATTAGTTTGTAGTCTTGCTTTAGTAGGTACATCTTTTCGAACAAAGTTTAAATAGACGTCCACGCAAAAAGGGTTCAGTGGTCGGTTTTTGAGGTAAAGTTAGATTCCGCATCTAGATTGTCTAGATCAGTCACATGGAGTCATATGGAATGATAAAAAAGCTATGTTTAAATGCCGACCACTGGACCCTTTCTTTGTGGACGCCTACATATCTATATCTATCTCATCTATCTAAACTATTATAAAACTGTAACAGAAGTGAGTCTGTACATTGACGATATTTACAAAAAAAGATTATAATATAGTTTTTAGATGTCCCTGATTCCAAATCACCAATTTTTAGATTTTTTGTCTGTTTGTTTGTTTGTTTGTTTGGGTGTTTGTTTGTTCGAGTATCACGCAAAAACTACTGAACCGATTTTGATGAAACTTTTTTGTTTGATAGCTTATCATCTGACTTAAAATCTTGTATATAATTTATGCGGACGAAGTCGCGGATAAAAGCTCGTACTATTATAAAACTGTAAATTTAAAAAAGAATTTTTTTTTGCTTGGTGTGTTTGTTCGTGCATCACGCAAAAACTACTGTACCGATTTTGATGAAACTTTTCTTGTCTGATAGCTTATGATCTGACTTAAAATCTGGTATATAATTTGTACGGACGAAGTCTCGGGTTAGTGCTAGTAATCATATAAAATTTGAATAAGGCATACATACATAAACTCACGACCGTAATCCCTGTCGGGGTGGTCAGAAACATTGCTACAACCAATTTTCTGTTTAAGAATGTAGTTATAGGAATACTCACATTTAGCAATTAAGTTTCAGGACGGAATGACTTTTCTACAATAAGCCGTGATGTAGGTACAACAGCGATCGTAACTCTAAAAGAGTTTTCTTCCAGCAAACCATTAAGTGCCACGACAACTAATGTGTGTTAAATCAGTGTGCACGCACACAAATACAAATCTAATTTTTAGATAATAAAATCCCACCAAAACATTTCATGTAAAAAAAGTTAGAAAAGTAGCCAAGATAGATAGATAATTATGTTAGTATATATGAGTTCTAATTTTAAGCCAAGTCTTGAGTAAGTGTTCATCTCGGTCAAATAAAGTTGGCTTGGCCGCCACCCAATGCCTATAAGTCGATATTACAATACAAATCTTGAGTGGTCTTTATTTTGTCATTTAGATTGACTCTACCTCGATGTGTACACAGGGCGACACATCAAGCTATACAAAACCAACATAAGCTGGCCGCGCGTAGGTCGAGTAACGTATAACGTCGCGTGGCCAGCTTATGTTGGTTTTGTATAGCTTGATGTGTCGCCGTGCGTACCTATAATATAACCTAAACTAATACTAATATTAATACTCACATTTTCCGGTATACTTGGTAGTTTAGTGTCAGGACTCTGGCAGGAGAACACACTCTGGCCAGCATTGTATGTGACCTTCAGAGTGTGCCCGGGCATGGGCGGCCTTATCCGACACGCCTCCAGTAGACATGTCAGCTCGCCCCTTTCCGGACCATTTATTAGATTCGCTATGCAATTTAATAACCTGAAAGTAATGTTGATTTGTTATCTTGTTCTGCGCATTCGATTAAAACTTGCTGCTACGAATATTATCTTAAAAATGCGTTTATTTAATGTCAGTCCTTTCAACAAAGTTCTATTCTTTCTAGAAACCCGTGTCTTTGTGGAAAGATTGTTGGGTTTTTGATGTCTTACAATCTTGGTTATCTTTTTCGCTTTAGCCTGTAAATTCGTCTTTGGATCCAGATAATCTTATAAATAATTCGCAATCGCACCAATATAACAAGTACAATTATTATTATTATTTGCGTATGGCTTTTATTTCCTCCAATAAAAAAGAACAAACAAAACAAAGAATTTATACATAAAATCAACAAATTACAAATCTATATCTAAATTTTGGAGCCAGATCTTGGCTTCCGGCATTAGTTTCCATATGTCTCCTAAACCCCCCTCGAAATTTCTTTTAGAACAAGCACAATTAATAATTTGGCATGATAATAGGAACAAGCCGCCATGGCTTGAAAAATAGTCTGACAGCAAGTTGACCTCTGGCTTGCTTTCAAAGAACCGCAGTGAGTCCGTCGTGAAAGGAGCACTATTCCCAACAGTGGGATGTATATTGTATAGGATGATGATGAAGCTTACTATTTCTATTAAGTTCTTTAATCGCTAGACTAATAAATTAAACCTCTATTCTTTGTTAGCATGTAAGCCATTTATTTAATTGAAAGGATTATAGTGAGCTTATAAAACGTATTATAAAACTATTCTGGATATTTTTTAAGTAAGAATTTATGAGACCTGTGTGCTAGTTTTAACTTTAGTACGGTCTCAAATAAAAAGCATGAACATATTTTTTAAAGGTAATAATATAAAATATAATTCATAAATGTTTGTAAGTCAATCTAAAACATACTTATTTAGTACACAGATAGATCAAGAATAAAGCCAAGAGACATTTTTTGAGCGTGAGCTTAGTCAAACTTAGGTTTACATAGTCTATAAGCATCGTCGAAATGTATGGGTTTTAGCATAAGGGAGTTCGAACTAAGACTTGAAAACGCCACTGAATCTCAGCCTAACACTCAGTTACAGAAACGCTCATTAGAGTTAATCCTCCATTAAATCTCTTGCTAGCTTTAACTACGTCAACAAGACAACTTTCTAGCTCTAACTATGTCAACAAACTGACAGCAAGAGATTTAATGGAGGATTAACTTTAATGAACGTTTCTGCAACTGAGTGAGAGTGTCACGAGCACGAGATACAAATACTTGGGCAACAGCTGACATAAATCATGGAAAGATTGAAGTCAACATAAAACTGGAACAATATCAAGCCATTTCAAACTTTCCAAATGTTAATTCGCTGCATGCTTTAAACATTATGAGTATAATAAATTTGCATTTGCTGCCATCACCGTATAGTAACTTCGCATAGCAGTGACATTTAATTGTAACTTCATTATTTTTCATTATGTATTTAATTTTAGTTTAACCTAACATTAATACTACTAAGAATAAGTACCTAATAATGGTCAACCATAACAATTAATATTATGACTGAAGTTTTATACTATTAAAATCATTATAAATTTTGAAAATGGTCTAAGAACCCTTTACTTATGTGTTTTTGAAGCACTTATCGTTATCTGATAGTGATAATATTTATAGATTTGATGCAAATGTAATGTCTTGCAAAAGCAAGTTTCCTATTATGGCATTGAAAAAGTCATAATTAAATCAAAATTAATCAGTTCAGTTAAATATTTGACTGAAATGAGGATGTTTCAAATATCTTTATAAAGTACACTTTTTGTCAAAGAAAGTTTGAGATTATAACCTACAAACATTTGCATACATCGCAAAATAGGTGCCCAAATTATTGTTTACTATTTAAATGTTTGTTTTTGGCATCGGAGTTTTTTTTATTTAATGTGATTTCTAAATTTTTTAAGTAACTTGGAAACTGCTGAGCCGATTTTCATGAAACAAAGCTAAGAACGCTCTCGCAAAAAATTTTCTTTCTATGATCCACCCATTTGGGAGCTCCGATGCCACAGACAAACAGACATAGGCGTCAACTTATAACAGCCCCTCTTTTTGCATTGGGGGTTAAAATACACATAATTACCACCTAAATCCATTATAATAGTAATTTTACAGACACTTACTTGTAAAACTGATCGTGCCATGGTAAATGTGATAGCAAAACCAATGCTGAATTCCCTTTGGGGTCATAGCGACAAAAACAGAATGTGTACTTAGAATCAACTGAAGTCAAAACAAATGAGTAGTGTTGGACGAAGGAGCTGAAAATAATTATAAACAGAATTATAAACTTCTCAGAAGATCTCATAGAAGGATTTGTGTAGAGGTTGAGACAAAATATATAGTTGCTAATTGGCATAGATGCTTTATTTATAAGAATTTAGCTGTTATTTCAGATGTCATCTGACCTCTGATGAAGCAGAATGAATATTTAATTATTATAAAACAGGTATATCTTAGACAGGTTGACTGCTGAGCTTTCATTCGGCATACATTTCTTATGATGACCCGGTTGGTGTTATGGTTACCACACTGGACTGTTAAACCAGTGTCCTGGGTTCGAATCCCGGTTCGGTCATGGATGTTTATATGTTCGTGCTGTCGTTGTATGGTTTCCATATTAAAAAGCCTATAGTGCTTAACTTGGAATCATTACAATGTATGTACCTGTGAGCATTATTTATATTTATTTCAATATTTGATTTATATGGTGACTATGAATATTTGTACATAAGTTGTTATTATATGTATTATTATATCATTGTCAGGTCATCATAATACATGTTTGGACTAGATTCTGGTACATAGATAATTTGTGTAATAATGTCCAAGATATACTGTTGCACTGATATGTACTTCAAGATTTACAGTAAAGTTTACCTAATCCCAAAGCATTTATTTTAAACACAATCATAAATATTGATATGATAAACTGCAATCAAAACAATACTTACTTTTCTAATTGACATGGGAATGTAAATTTAGGTATATTTTTCAACTCCTCCTCATTTTTATACGACTCTGGATATTTTTTTAATATGTATGGTTCTCTTACATGATCACCGGGTGAAACTTCACAAAATAATTCAAATAAGTAGTGGACCGTGTCTCTGCAATAAAAAAAAGAAGTTAATTACTTATACCACACATTACCTATATAATACTGCATCTTATAATAGGTACGCACATACAGGTATGGTACGGTAGAATAGGTTAGCACATGTATACTCAGCTTGTGCAAGTGAGAGAGGTCAAGGTACATCACTTCTTACCGTCAGCATCCCGAACCAACAAGATGGAGTGAGGTCAAAATTGGTGAGGCACAGGAATTGTCTGTACTGTATTTACCTAAGGTAAGTACATGTATACTCTTTCTTAAATGTCACAGTATAAGAAAGAGTATCTAGTACTACATACAGTACGGAAACTCCCTGCCTCCCACTGACTTTTTACCTCACCCCTCCGGTTAAATCGTGATTCCTCTTAAGCAAATGGGTAATTCTTATTCTTACGAAAAATTGTGTCTTTCGTGAGAATTGGTTAGCTGGGCGAAGTCACTCTTGTTTATTTTTCCAATTATAATAGTAATTAACTTTATTTACTATACTAAAAGGTTAATTACTCATAAAATATACAGCTGTTGGATTTACACATACCACTATGACCAAAAAGTCACAGCCATGCTGTGTCTGCTCACCGAAATATTCTACAAATTTATTTTTTCTGAATTCTCTTTCGATTTATTGGAAATAAATGCATTGCCATTCATTTTATGTGCGTTTAACTTATCACAAAAAAAATTGATTGTTTCGTTTTGGTAATAAGTTTAAAACATAAAACTTTATAAAGTTTGTCCGAAAAAAATTTATCACAGCCATGCCACAAAATAATTTTTCTTCCAAAACGGTAGATACGTAAGATAATTAAAAGCCGGTATCACTATATATTTTTCTTCTTTGGCAACATTCTAGGCCTAACCTTTCCCGGACGGCTTGAATAGCGAAGTGAATATTAAAAATAGTTTTTGTGTTTCATTTTGGAAAGTGACAATCTAAACCTGTCCAGGCCGTGCCCGATTATAAAAGGTAAGTACAATTGTAATACTGGTGTTTTTTTTATTAATTGTAAACTAAACTAAATAGTTTCTGCAAAAAGTAAGATATTGCAAAGGACTCATCTAGTTTTTAAGTTATGTCGGACACGGCACGAAAATATCACAACCAAGGCAGTCACAACCATGGCTTTTTGATACCATGGCCTTTTGAGACCATGGCTGTGACAGAAATGCATGGTTGTGACGTATCTAATATTAATTATTCTTGACACCAGCAGTGGAGGATATTGTGAGATCGAATGACTTTGTTTATCTGATGTAGAATTTCTTATTGTTTTAGATGCCACTAAATAAAAACAACACACAAAGTATTGAGGACAAAAGAAAAGCTGAAATGTCATCAACGGTCACAGCCATGCTGCCCAATGTCACAACCATACTTTTGCACCCCATTTTCAACCCCTTGCAAAGGTTTTTAAGCGTGACCTCGTATATTGAAAACCATTATTTTAGATACACTTTAGAATACATGAGTAAAAATTAAAAATATTGTAAAAAAATAAAAAAATATTTTTTTTTCTTTTCCGTAAGAAATACCCAAATGCATATTCCTGTCTCGTTTGCACGCACACAACAGTATCTCACAAGCTTAAACTCTTCTTTTACATTTTTCCCTTTTGTATGGCATGACAGCTATTAGCTGATAGTGTCCAAGGTGTGTGTATGCTGCAGTACAGGTATGTATGTTAAGGGTTGAGACACATTGACCAACAGTGAACGATGCCTGCATGATTAGTATGGGAATGCATATGCAATGTCGATGGAGGAGGATGCTAACGGTGCCCCGTACTAATTGTGCATTTTGTATCGGCCCGTTGTTGTTCGCCGTCGGTCAATTGTCTCTACACTAATGGTCATTGTAAAACAGTGACAGGGAAAATATATTCGATACCTTAACATCTCAATGTTTTTAGCACTTATATTATGAACTAACTTATGACCCATTTTTATGCAGAATTTAGATTTATCACCAAAAGATATCAATGTATTGTGCATGTCATCAATATATTGTTGACATTATGTACACTGCAGCACACATGACAGCAGTAAAGGCACTAACTAACAGTGTATCTATGAATGAAAATAATAAAATAAACTAGAGTCCACATGTGTTCATATCTCATGTGAACTAATGTGTTTTGGAGTGGGCGTAAACACAACGCAGGAAATGGCCAAGGCGATAGGACTCCGAACTTATCAGTAGTACGAGAGAGAAGCAAAACAATTTGTGTAGAAGCGAAAGGTAAATAAGCTAAAAAGCAAGATGGAGTTGCAAATTTATCAATATTGCACTTCGAAACCTTGAAGAGGTTACCTTACCGTACTTTAAACTACGATTTAATGCTAGATTATTAGCTGAGATAATACTTTCACGATACCAACATCGAGAAACACCTGCATAGAAGTAGATGAAATGAGATGATTAGGTAGTTACCTCAATCTCGAACCCATGTCTTGACGTGGATCTTGTGCAATTTTGAGTTTACTCCTTACATTGTATCTATCCTGAAGAAACTATTTATTTAGAGTAGCACATCACAAGCCATATAACATTATCTGGATGTTCACAACCATTTTAAAATAATTTTAGTTTTAGTTTTACTTCCAACCAAATTATTTTATTACGAAACTACGAAAGACCGTCGGTGCGATGTTATTGACAATGACAATTTGACAATTGACAAGTTCTCTTTTTTTCTTTTTTGTAAATTCAAGGCTCAGGGATCTATATATCTTATACAGCCCATGTCTTTAATAAAGTTTTCTCATTTATAGCAATTAAAATGTTTGACGTTTTGACGCTTCGTTCGAGTTTTTGGAGACAATCGAAAGACGCCGGAAACGCAGAGAAGTCCACAGGAAAGAGGTGAACCGACTGCTTTGCAGCGCTACAAATGACGGAACACTTTTCCTTTTTACGACCCACCCATGCACCATCATATTTAGCTGAACTGTATATTGTTCACTTGCACGACAGATTGTTACGCAAAACAACACCAATTTTATGAACCAAAACTCACTATAAATATTAAAAGTTCGATAAAATATCTGGACTCTAAACGTAGCTGACGAATTCGCGCCAAAAACTCCTGACAAGTTCTCAATAGCAGCACATCCCGGACACTGCCTACAAAAAAACCAAATAAGACTGGCCAAGTGCTTGTCGGACCACGCGCAGGATAGGGTTCCGTAGCGTAGTTGTCCGTCACAATATAATATTATGGACTTAGAAGGAGGCTGTTTGCTTTAAACTACGGTTTAACGGCTAATAAAGTCTAAAAAGTATATTTTATAAGTTGTTGGACTATTACTCGTAAACTTGTAAAGCCTTCTTAGCGGTGATAGTTTTCCTTTTAAATTCGTTATATATGCTAGACGAGAAAAAAAAAATGTCATCTCCACTTCGCGTGTAGGGGAGATAAGTACCCTAAAAAAATATTTTTCAAGATTTTATTTTACCACTTTGTCGGCGTATATTGCCAAGTTATAGCTTTCCAGTACTAAGCGTCTCTGAGCTAAGCCGCGGACAGACGGACGGACGGACGGACGGACAGACGGACGGACATGGCGAAACTATAAGGGTTCCTTGTTGACTTCGGAACCCTAAAAACAGAAATTGACAATTTGACAAGATGACGTCAATGCGTAATTTTGAACATCACACGCAAGAAGCTTATACAGGGTGAAATTGATATCATTACCATCAAACTGAACAACTTGGGACTATGGGAGCAAACCAATCGGAGCAAAAAAAAATCTGCTGTTGAAAAAAAAACGCTAGTCGCTCCGCTTATGAAAACGCTAGTCGCTCCGCTTATGAAAACGCTAGTCGCCCCGCTTATGAAAACGCTACTCGCTCCGCTTATGAAAACGCTACTCGCTCCGCTTATGAAAACGCTAGTCGCTCCGCTTATGAAAACGCTAGTCGATCCGCTTATGAAAACGCTAGTCGCTCCGCTTATGAAAACGCTAGTCGTTCCGCTTATGAAAACGCTACTCGCTCCGCTTATGAAAACGCTACTCGCTCCGCTTATGAAAACGCTACTCGCTCCGCTTATGAAAACGCTAGTCGCTCCGCTTATGAAAACGCTAGTCGCTCCGCTTATGAAAACGCTACTCGCTCCGCTTATGAAAACGCTAGTCGCTCCGCTTATGAAAACGCTAGTCGCTCCGCTTATGAAAACGCTAGTCGCTCCGCTTATGAAAACGCTACTCGCTCCGCTTATGAAAACGCTAGTCGCTCCGCTTATGAAAACGCTAGTCGCTCCTCTTATGAAAACGCTACTCGCTCCGCTTATGAAAACGCTACTCGCTCCGCTTATGAAAACGCTAGTCGCTCCGCTTATGAATCCGCTACTCGCTCCGCTTATGAATCCGCTAGTCGCTCCGCTTATGAAAACGCTAGTCGATACGCTTATGAAACCACACACTACACTACGAGTCGCAAGTGCGGAGATTGGGTACCGTGACGTCATCAACGATATCGCGCTCGGTCCGCGGCTTAGACCGAAAATGTTAACTGTGCACTTTTATATCTCGGTCAGTTTTAAAGATAGAAAAATAATAAAAACAAAGTTATTTTCGTAATTTTTTGCATATTTTTTTGGCATATAAACAATATATATTAAAAGTCTTTGCATATAAAACAAAAAATGGTTATCTTCTCCATTTATCAGTCGCAACGAGTCTATGCCCGAGCGATGTGCGGGGTACGGCGGGAGACGGGCGTACCCCAACTCAATTCGCTGTTAGGGTACGCGCGCAGGCAGTGTAGGCCGGGACGCACTCCTACCGGCCCCCGCACGCCCCGCACGATTGGCCTGCCGCGACCGCTGAGCTTCACCACTATTATAGTATAAGAGATAAGTGTACTATTTGCAACCATAAGCAGCAAGGCTGATTCAGTGTTTATAGCATAGATATATATATTACTAGGGTGTATCTCTGTGATGGGGTTGACGTCGGTCTGCCTACATATCGTCAGTCGGTTTAGGAGATACAGCCGTTCAAAGGTGAGTTATGGGTGCAAAAAATGGCCATTCAGCAGCAAGGCTGATCGTATGGTACTATTGTAATATGCACTGAAGCTATGTGAACAGTACAAAAACTGACGTGGTTCATCAGTCGGTTTAGAAGATACAGCCGTTCAAAGGTCAGTTATGGGTGCAAAAAACGGCCGATCAGCAGCAAGGCTGATCATAGGATACTATTGTAATATGCACTGTAGCTAAGTGAACAGTACAAAAACTGACATGATCCGTCAGTCGGTTTAGATGGTACAGCCGTTCAAAGTTTCAAAAATTAATGGTAATAAAAAAAATAATGATTTCCCGAAAGGATGATCATAGGATATTAATTTGCACTGTAGTTATGTGAACAGTAAAAAAACTGACATGATCCGTCACTCGGTTTAGTAGGTACAGCCGTTCAAAGTTGCAAAAAATAATGGTTATAAAAAAATAATGATCTCCCGAAAGGATGATTATAGAATATTTATTGTAATATGCACTGTAGTTATGTGAACACGATAAAAACTGAGATAATCCGTCACTTGGTTTAGTAGGTACAATCAGCAGCAATAAATTGTATACACTTTTGTTCTACGCCGTAGTACTAAAGTGTATAATAACTTATTGCTGCTGACTGTACAGCCGTTCAAAGTTGAACAAATTAATGTTTATAAAGATGTTATGACTACCGGAAAGCCTGATTATATGAAAGTATTGTCATATACGCAGTAGATATGTAGACACTATTAAAACTGACATCATTGTCTAACAATTCACCGGTTATAAACGCTAAAATGAAAAAAAAAAACAACGGGTTGCGCTCCGGGAGTGGCGGTAGAAGTGAAAAATTGAACACTAACGTTGTGCATTTTTTATATTTTGCTAGGTTTTTGTTAGGGAATAATTTCGCGCAAATTGCTTTAATTATCAGTATGAAAGTGTTTATGAGGTAAAATACAATATTCTTTTATTTGCGCTACCGTACACAAACATGACAATTTATGCCGCTTAAACGAAATAGCAGGAACAGGTATATATTTTCGGGTTAGGTGACAACACGCCAGTAAAAAAACTTGCCACTCTTTGGAAATAGGAAGGGGACATGTCGCCTTCAACACAGGAGGAGTTGGGCGTTCAGAAAAAAGGTAGACCCGCCCGGATTTGTGAAAAGGGCAAATTATGAAGGGGGAGGGGTAGGTAGGTTTGTAGGTATGTATGCAGGTAGCTAGGTTTGTAAGAATGTATGTTATGTAGGTAGGTATGTAGGTATGTATGCAGGAAGACATGTAGGTAGGTATGTAGGTATATAATGAAGGTAGGTATCTGTGTAGGTAGCAGTGTGGGTGTGTGTATTCGTTAATTTAAGTAACGATTATAAATTTTACAATGTCATTCTAAATTAATCCAAGAATCCACCAAAAACCTGGGCTGGGTGGACAGGAAACACACCTCCACATACACCCCCCTCCCGCATACACTCATGAACGAACGCACATGTCTGAATCACGTGGTTGCTTTCTTTAACTTTTTAGTTACTAAATCGTTTGCTCCTAAATTCTATATAATGAATGTACGCGTGGAATCCGAACATCCCACCTTTATTCCCAACCAATGATATCTAATGCATCTTGAACTTTTTTGTTTCTCAATCAACCGATTGCTTCCAAAATCTGAGGGTCCGCGTGGACCCCGAATATGAATCCAATGTCAGATTTGAGAAAAGTGGCCGCCATCTTGAAGTTTTGGTTTCTCGACCGATTGCTTCCAAAATCGAGGTCTGGGGGTTTCTGTGATCTTTTAACACGAATCTTACGTCAGATTTGAGAAAAATGGCCGCCATCTTGAACTTTTTTTTTTTCTCAACTGCTTGCTTCCAAAATCAATATCTGAGGGTCCGCGTGGACTCCAAACACGAATCTGATTTCGAATTTGAGAAAAGTGGCCAGAAGCAATCAGTCGAGAAACAAAAAAGTTCAAGACAGCAACCACGTGATTCAGACATGTGCGTTCATGAGTGTGTGCGGGTGGGGAGGGTGGTGTATGGATATTCCGAGAGATAAGTGTACTTTTTGCAACCATCGCCAGCAAGGCTGATTCAGTATTCATAGGGTGTAGGGCATCTCTGTGATGAGGTTGAAGTAAGTCTGCCCGCAAGACGTCAGTCGGTTTAGTAGGTAGGTACAGCCGTTCAAAGGTCAGTTATGGGTGCAAAAAATGAACGATCAGTAGCAAGGCTGATCATATTATATTATTGTAGTATGCACTCTAGCTATGTGAACAGTACAAAAACTGACATGATTCGTCAGTCGGTTTAGTGGGTATAGCCGTTCAAAGGTCAGTTAAGGTTGCAAAAAAGGACGATCAGTAGCAAGGCTGATCATATTATATTATTGTAGTATGCACTCCTAGCTATGTGAATAGTATAAAAACTGACATGAAAAAATTTTTTACCGCCATTAAGGCTGGTTATAAGACGGTATTGTTATATGCGCTGTAGATATGTAAATAATATTAAAACTGACATAAAACGTCAGTTCGTTCAGTATTTATAAGCAGTTAAAAAATCCAGCAAAAATTTTAAAGAAATCCGAACACTTCAGAGTAAGTATTTAATCTAAAAAGCCAACATTGAGAATGAAAATCAGCTGTTTCTCACTATTGACGTTGTCTCCATACTGAAGGTAGTACTGTTCAGTTTGATGGTCTCAACCATCCCTTTAAAAATATTCTTAGGGTGTTTGGTTACACCCTGAATATGGAGAGGAAATTCTGTGTAAAAACATTAAAGATGGTAAAACTTACACTGTTTAGCTTTATTTCACTCCTTTAAAACAAACATTAATAAATAATATGCATTTTATTGGCACACAAAAATACAAAATAGGTACCAAAAAATTTACAGATTCATCCATAACACAGAAAAATTAAAAGTAAAGGAACCTTAAATCACCATGTATGATCATGTAGAGCGGATATTCGGATGCATAAATATGCATCCGAATATCCGATCTCCGGTTTAGGTAAATACATAACTTAATTTTTCACTTTTCACAAGATTAATTTGTGTACAATTCTTAATTTATTTATTTTATGAAACAATCCCAGGATCGTTTCGAAGACCCGGGATGGCTAAAATATCGCTAATAGAACTTGATCGTGGTCGTGGTGTTCAAATGAACAACTCGAACAACATTAACAACTCGAACAACATGAAAAACTCGGGCAACATAAACAGCTCTGACGATTTGGTCAACTTATACAATGTTGTCAGAGTTGTCCAAGTTGACTGAGTTTTTCATGTTGTCCGAGATGTTTTGTTGTCGAAAGTACTTAATTGGACAACATGAACAACTTGAACAAGTCAAATCATTTGATCAAGTTGTCCGAGTTGTCCAAGTCGACCGAGTTGTTCATGTTGTCCAAGTTATTCTACCTACTGTTGACTACCTACGAGGTATGCTCGGATCATATCTAACTACCAAAAAGGATAGACTAAGTTTTCACTCCAAAATTTCACAGTCCTTGGTTGTGTTGTGCCCCTTGATTTTTTCAACGTAATCGTAACTCACCTCTCTCTGCTAGCAGTGATTAAGACTACGGTTTACGATAGTATATGTACACAGGGTGTAATATAAAATGGGGCAGTTACTTAAAGGGGTGCTTCAGACCATCAAACTGATCAACTTTCTCTATGGGACCAATACTGAAATCGCGAAAAAAAATCGGCTCTCCCATACAAAACTGCAAACATAACTCGACTGAAATGTATGGGACACCCGATTTTTTTTCGCGACTTCAATATTGGTCCCATAGAGAAAGTTGTTCAGTTTGATGGTCTGAAGCACCTCTTTAAGTGACTGTCCCATTTTATATTACACCTTGTATAATTATTCTTTGACTACGAGTAGTATGTTCCTTGATAACTACTGACGGACTGACATAATTAGCATGTCAGTTTAACAGTACTTACATAGCTACACCGCATAATCAGCCTTTTATTGGAGATCGTTATTCTTTTGCAACCATGAGCATTAAACACAGCACAGCAGTTTGTAATCTGATTGACGAATCATGTTCATTACAAGCACAACATAGCATAGTGCTTTTGACTATATTCCCCGAGGGGATAGTCAGAGATACAAATCAGGACGATATCAAAGGGATAAAACTCTGAACATTCACTTTTCAATACTAGTACCTAACGAAACTCATAACCACTAAACTACTTCTAATAATTTTTAGCAGCAAGTTTCTTTTTAACTAGCGGTCAGTTTAAATAGTGTTAACATAGCTTCTACTGTTCACATACCTACAGTGCATATTACAATAATATCCTATAATCATCCTTTCGAGAGATCATTATTTTTTTGTAACCATTAATTTTTGCAATTTTGAACGGCTGTACCTACTTAACCGACTGACGGATCATGTCAGTTTTTATACTGTTCACATAACTACAGTGCATATTACAATAATATCCTATAATCATCCTTTCGGGAAATCGTTATTTGTTTGTAACTTTAAATTTTTGCAACTTTGAACGGCTGTACTTACTAAACCGAGTGACGGATCATGTCAGTTTTTTTACTGTTCACATAACTACAGTGCATATTACAATAATATCCTATGATCATCCTTTCGGGAAATCATTATTTTTTTTATTACGATTAATTTTTGAAACTTTGAACGACTGTACCTACTAAACCGACTGACGGATCATGTCAGTTTTTGTACTGTTCACTTAGCTACAGTGCGTATTACAATAGTATCCTATGATCAGCCTTGCTGCTGATCGGCCGTTTTTTGCACCCATAACTGGACGGTGATAAGCAGAAAGGCGTTAAGTGACCTAAAATCGGGTATTGAGTTAGGGATGTCACGGTGGTCCTTAGAGTCCATTTTACCATTCTACCTAAGTCTTATAGCGGAAA
Source organism: Agonopterix subpropinquella (assembly GCA_922987775.1). Taxonomy (NCBI): domain Eukaryota; kingdom Metazoa; phylum Arthropoda; class Insecta; order Lepidoptera; family Depressariidae; genus Agonopterix; species Agonopterix subpropinquella. The sequence goes on along the minus strand of OV277693.1, from coordinate 42,667,046 downwards.
AAAAATCGTATGAAGAGATATTTAGTAAAAAAAGGTTATGCAAAACACTTTACTACGTAAGAACGTAATTTCGCAAAAAGGTGTTATGTAACTTAACTCTTTTCGGAAAATTTCTATCAGGGTTTCTTAAATACGCATAACGGCGTTAAGTGTATTTTAGTATGATATTATTGTATTTGTCTATAGATTAACGTTAAAAAATTTACTGTAAAGACGAATACATGGTGCATTCCAAGTCCACGTCCTGAATCGGAAAAATGATGTGATCATTATTGATTTTACGTATCAGATTTTGTAGATATTATGTTAGAATCATATTATTTTTATTACATGCTGAATTGCTGATCAATTATTAAGACGAGACTCTCCACCATCTGTATGCAACGAGTCCTTAAATTCTTTGGGCATACGGTCAAGAGATCAGATAGCTTGGAAAAACTCATGTTCACTGGCCGCATTGAGGGAAAGAGAGGTAGAGGACGCATGCCTACGAGATGGACCGATGTGATAAAAGAAATGACCGAGACAGCACCTACAGGTCAGCATACACCGGGCTCAAGATCGAGCGGCCTGGAGAGCTGTGGTGGCACAAGCGACCCACGATGGTCACGTCCCTCAGCCATGGAGTTACGACCAAGAAGAAGAGAGATCAATTATCTTAAGTTGACCAGCAACCGGTTCAACTTCGTAAATACTTCCACTGCATGAGGAGTCATCTCATCACTATCACTCTTGGAACTCTTTGGATAAACAATCAGATGCGTATGTTATTTGAGCACATCAATAGCAGCAGCTTGTGTCCGAATACTGTGACTAGACTTTTACTAGACAAGATTATTGAAGTGTCTCCACAGTACATTTTTCTATAGCACAGAGAGGCAGATATTCATCTGTTGTGTCAATAGGAATCCTTACTCCCTCCTACTAGGGTCTACAAACTCCGTAGCATTGTGTGAATTGCGCTTGATCAAACTCGGCTGTGCCACATTCAGGAAGATGCCTATGTAATATCTTCTTGCCCTTAATACAACAGTGTCTCAAGACAAAAGTCTGACCATTGTGCCAGTTGCCATATGGAACCGAGACGTGGTCGCATCCTAAAAGCCTCATAAAAGGCTAAAATTCACCCTCAGATCAATGGAGAGGGCTGTGCTTGGAATTTTTCCGCGGGACCGAATCAGAAATTAAGATGTATGTAAAAGAACCAACAAGAAGAACAACCAAGTAGAACCAAGAAGCACCCACCTAGCTGGAACCGCTACTTATTAAATCTTGCGTCAGAATTTCCACATAGGGGCTCGTGTGAAAAATCTATGTTCTGTGACAGGGCACGCATATTCCACTGCTGATATTCTGAGCGCAAATCAGTGCAGTGTGTGCAGATTGGTTTCGCAAATAATGTGTTGGTAGCTTATTACAAGTTGGAATTGGAGAGCATTTGTGAGTCCACCTGCAATAGTGTGCAGCAGACAAGACATATAGAGGAGCCCAGTCATCCTGAAGTTATCTTCACTATAGGCCAGGTACTTTTTGTCTTTGCTGGTGAATATACTTGCCCTGTCTGGAATTGGTCAGTACGTTACATAGGTACAAGCTAGGGTCGTCCATCGGTCCATGTCGCGTTATATAACACGCGTCGTATAATTACTTGATGTCTCAAGCCGACCACTTTCTATAACCCCCACCACCCCCATAACTCCGGCAGAATGTGGCTTGAAAAAGAGTAGGTACGACAGTTCACAATCTTTATGGCCACAATAACACAAGCCTGCCTTTGGAGCGGTAGGAGTTGCCAACAATCCACGTAGGCTACAAATGATGACCAGACTGCAACAAGATGCACTCTGGGGCAGGAAAGGATACCTACCTAAACCAGCTAGGTGAAGTGGAATTTTGATAGAACCAAATCATGGTAAGGATGTAGGTACATGAGCATTAGTCTGTGGTTAGTTATAAATCTGGCGAGGATATGGCAAGATTTGTATCAATTCTTGAGTTTAGATGAGATATGGGTATAAACTTGTGTCCTGGCATGAAAAACATAAAGCAAGCCCTTGAAAAACCTCCATATTTAAATTATAGGTTAGTTTTCCCTTGGCAAAATTACCGCTTCGGTATTTTAAGATAAACAAAGGTTTTTAATACAGTACTTCTGATTTTATCATCCAAAAAGATCTTGAACATGAGTGATATTATGCTGATACAACCTTTTAACGAAATAAATTATATGAAAACACAGCACAACATTAATTTGCAAAAAGGCATTAAAGACGGTTAGAGCCTTTCTATACTATTGTTTTGAGGGATAGATGAATTAAGCAAAAAGGCGTTATCTTTTGTATATTTTTTTACGTCGAATGTATTAATATTCCTAGTAAATGCAATACATAAATGAAAAGTCTACAATACGTTCTATAGCTCATATTTTTTTCAGATTTTTGTAGTAAACACAAGCTTGAGAAAACATCATCGTTGGTCAAAAAGTTTAAAAAGCGTTTTTCTCAAAATGGCCATTATGTCACTTAACGCCTTTCTGCTTATCACCGTCCAACTGACCTTTGAACGGCTGTATCTCCTAAACCGACTGATGAACCACGTCAGTTTTTGTACTGTTCACATAGCCTCAGTGCATATTACAATAGTATCATACGATCAGCCTTGCTGCTGATCGGCCGTTTTTTGCACCCATAACTCACCTTTGAACGGCTGTATCTCCTAAACCGACTGACGATATGCAGGCATACCGACGTCAACCCCATCACAGAGATGCTCTACACCCTATAAACACTGAATCAGCCTTGCTGCTTATGGTTGCAAAAAGTACACTTATCTCTCGTAATATTAGTTCTTTACACTATGATAAAATGGTGCGATGCGAATTCGATTGGTAGCGATTATTGATGATGATGCACATTTGTACGTTGCATGGCCCGTACAGTCCCATTTTATTTTACACCCTGTATACGGCCGGCCGGCCCAATCTTCCACTTCCTCGTGAACATACCTACAACCTACAAACATAACTAACACGTCAACGGGCGGCGAGTTACAATATTTTGTAACAAATGGGACGCAGGCGTGAGTATATTATGTATGTAATGTAGTTTTTTGACAAATTCAATTCGCGTCAATTTGAGAATCCTCTTTTTTGAAGTCAGTAAAAAATATTATTAAATAAAACACAAAATAAATCAGCCCTTCACCGCCGTAATGTATATTTTCTTTGCCTTCACTTCCCCGATTTCTGGTTGCTTACCTTTTAATTTTATAGCAACTCTGATTGAAAACTCTATCTAAAACATCTGTAAAACATATATTTACTATTATTCCGAGAGATAAGTGTACGTTTTGCAACCATCAGCAGCAAGGCTGATTCAGTGTTGATGGGGTGTAGAGCATCTCTGTGATGAGGATGGACCAGGTCTGCCTGCATAACTCCAGTCGGTTTAGGAGTTACTGATGATTAAAGGTCTGTAAAAAATTTCCGATCAGCTGCACGGCTGATCGTATGATATTGTTGTAGTATGCACTGTAGCTATGTGAACAGTACAAAAACTGACATGGTTCATCAGTCGGTTTAGGAGATACAGCCGTTCAAAGGTCGGAACTTTGACTGGATGTATCTCCTAAACCGACTGACAGAACTTGACAGTTTTTGTACTGTTCACATAGGTACAGTGCATGCTACAACAATATCGTACGATCAGCCGTGCAGCTGATCGTAAATTTTTTACAGACCTTTAATCATCAGTAACTCCTAAACCGACTGGAGTTATGCAGGCAGACCTGGTCCATCCCCATCACAGAGATGCTCTACACCCCATAAACACTGAATCAGCCTTGCTGCTGATGGTTGCAAAAAGTACACTTATCTTATCTCTTATACTATATACTCTTTGATCTTAAACTATGGTTGACCTGTCAAAATATTATTACCGCTTCGAAAGTTTAAATTAATAAAATAAATTGTGTTCTAGTTATATGTACGCCAACCTGCGATAGCCGCTACCGCACCTTCGCTCTTTTCCTATTTGCGCGAGAACAAAAGAGATAAAATTCGTGATATAGCTGTATCACGTGCAACATGCTAGCAAGGGTGCAAGTACAGCACTGGTAGCATGCACACCCGCGATAGCCGTGATACGGCTTTATCACGTCTTTTACCTCGTTCTTTTGCGCGCGAACGAACGAGATAAAAGACGTGATAAAGCCGTATCACGGCTATCGCGGGTGTGCATGCTGCCAGTGCAGATTACACTTCCGTTACAGTTTTACAATAGTTATGATTTGACCATTATCAGGCAGTGTCCATAAACTATCGATAGCGTATTGTCACCCTAAGAAAGAGATGGGAAACATCAGTGACGTCATCCAAGGTCATTCCAAGTAGTGTATTACATAGTCTAAGTTCCAAGGGCAAAGATTCTGACTTCAAAAAATCAGCAAAAAATAGTTTGTAACGTACCCTTCATCTCTGTAGGCAAATTTGAAGCTTCTTGGTCGTACTGTACCAAGAAGCTTACATCCAACCATAGATATAGTAACTAGATGAAACCATACCGTGGCCGCACATTAAACAGCAATAGTGTGACTTTTCCATACTAAAAGACGATTTGTTTGGCAAGATGTCATCAATATTCCCTAGGTTTGACATTTGTTACATCTTGCCAAACAAAAAACCGGCCACGGTGACCGAAACAAAAAATAGTATTTTTGTCTTTTACGTTTACATAAGTTTTCATAACTGGCTATCTCGCTCTATTATTTCTTGGCTAAATAGCGTTGGCATTTTTCAGCGTAAGCAAAAAGTTTTTAATCTAAGCATCCAACGATATCAATGTCAAAGACTACAGTTTAATATACATCAAAAAGTAAGCGAAAAATTCTTCGTCTATGACATCAATGTACTGTACCAGTCAAGAAGGTTGAAATTTTTTCCCTACAGAGATGGAGGGTGCGTCACAAACTATTTTTTGAAGTCAGAATCTTTGCCCTTGGAATGACCTTGGATGACGTCACTGATGTTTCCCATCTCTTTCTTAGGGTGACAATACGCTATTGATAGTTGACGGACACTGCCTGATAATGATCAAATCATAACTATTGTAAAACTGTAACGGAAGTGTAATCTGTACTTGCAGCCTAGCTAGCAAGTTTCACGTGATACTCGCACAGCTATATCATGAATTTTATCTCGTTCGTTCGCGCGCAAACAGAAAAAGAGCGAAGGTGCGGTGGCAATCTAGGGCTAAATTGATAGCATACTATCTCTATTTTTACGTCCATAAAGGAATGTATCGAAATACCAATAACCATGTATACAAACATTTATACTCACGACCGTAATCCCTATCGGGCAGGTCAAAGATCGAAACATAAGTGTAAAAGGTTTGTAACTAACAATGGTAAGTATTAGCATAAGACTAGTTAATAATAGTTCCATTATTAACTATACTTATGGCATTCGTTTTATAAAAATTAGCGTTTACCAGCGACTTCTTCCGCACAAATTATATACCAGATTTTAAGTCAGATTATAAGCTATCAAACAAACAAAGTTTCATCAAAATCGGTTTCGTAGTTTTCGCGTGATGCTCGATCGAACAAACAAACAAACATACTTCTTTTTTAAATTTACAGTTTTATAATAGTATAGACAATAAAACTGCAGTTATTGTTTATTTACTTTTATTAATAATGTAAAATGCAACAAATCAATAACACATTTAATTATAATAAGTTGTAGTGGTGTTTAGGTGCTTTAATCATGCGAAAACAGCGTCTGGTTTAATTCATATTTTGGCAGACAAATAAAATGTACCCTCTATTGGTATAATGGATACATAACCAAGTATTTCTTCATTCTCAATGTCTTGAAAGCTGAAAATTCAAATATAAACATTAAGTGTTAATTTATTTTGTCACTACTATTTCTACCGGGGCTTTTTTCCAGGTAGGATTTTTTTAATATCCAACCTTAAAATTTATTAATTAAAAATGAATGAAAGCCTTTAGAGTAAGTAGGTAATTACAGATCTTGTTGTAAAGGATACCATTAATTTATTTATTATTTGGACACAAAATGGTGTTCTTAAAAGTGTAAAGCGGGGTCCGCTGCGCCATGTTATCGTGTTTGCAAACATTGTTTTCTAACTTTCCCCTCCCCCGCAGGCGAACGCGGGTGATGTTATCCATTTGCATCGGAAAACATCACCCGCGGTCGCCTGCGGGGGAACGGAAAGTTAGAAAACGATGTTAGCAAACATTATAACATGGCGCAGCGGACCCGGCTTAAGACATTTTTAACTTTTGAGCAAGATACAATTATAATTCGTATCGCACTTATGTATCACACATCGTTAGGTAGGTACCTACTCCGAAAATATCAAGACAGTCAGTACCTAATGGACACCCTACTAAGGTATGATATTTATTTTCAAACTTGATGAATATGTGAATATGGTACTGGAAGCATTAGAATGAAATAGTATAACATCAATAATCTATCGATAAACGACACTGAAATTAATCATTCACATTAAATTATGACTCTTAAGTGAGAATATGATAACACGGGGATTGACATAAAAATACACTCACCTGTGAAACTAAATGTTAGAATTTGGTTTCTAAATATTTCTGCGATTTTGCTTAATCTTCTACATTGTTTAAATCGCAAATATAACTAGAACACAATTTATTTTATTAATTTAAACTTTCGAAGCGGTAATAATATTTTGACAGGTCAACCATAGTTTTAGATAGAGTTTTCAATCAGAGTTGCTATAAAATTAAAAGGTAAGCTACCAAAAATCGGGGAAGTGAAGGGCTGATTTATTTTGTATTTTATTTAATAATATTTTTTACTGACTTTAAAAAAGAGGATTCTCAAATTAACGTGAGTTGAATTTATCAAAAAACTACATACATACATAATATACTCACGCCTGTGTCCCATTTGTTACAAAATATTGTAACTCGCCGCCCATTGACGTGTTAGTTATGTTTGTAGGTATGTTCACGAGGAAGTGGAAGATTGGGCCGGCCGGCCGTATACAGGGTGTAAAATAAAATGGGACTGTACGGGCCATGCTACGTACAAATGTGCATCATCATCAATACTCGCTACCAATCGAGGTCGCATCGCACCATTTTACCACCAATCGTGCGGGGGCCGGTAGGAGTGCGTCCCGGCCTACACTGCCTGCGCGCGTACCCTAACAGCGAATTGAGTTGGGATACGCCCGTCTCCCGCCGTACCCCGCACGTCGCGGTGGCATAGACCCGCTGCGCTGCGACAGCTGAGCTTCATCACTTATTTTATTTAAACTATGATTTTATTAATTAGTTAGCAAGTACTCATCAAACCGCGATCACGCTCTCATTCCATATATTTTTATTTATTTTAATAATTATCAAGTTTAATACAATCAAGTTTTTACCTCTTAATCAATCTTTCATTTGGGACACTTACTTAAACGGATGCTTCAGACCATCAAACTGAATAAATTTTACTATGGGACAAATACTGAAACGGCGAAAATAAAATTCGCTCTCCCATTCAAAACTGCAAACATAACTCGACTGAAATGTTTGCGACAGCAGATTATTTTTTCGCGATTTCGGTAGGTATTGATCCAATAGAGAAAGTTTTCAGTTTGATGGTCTAAAGCACCTCTTTTAGTAATTGTTCCATTTAATTTTACACCCTGTATATTTTAGTGCCGTCACAGGTCCGGCACTTCAAACAACGTTTTAGATTTGACATGATGACGTTCGCACATGCGCACTGCGAAAATTGTGCATGACATATGTGTAGGGTTGACTTAACACGCATTGTATGAACTAAATTATACATTTCGTTACTTTTTATAGTTTATTCTGTTATTAAAAATTGTTTTTAGGCTAATGAATCACAGAAAATGTGAGTTTAGCGTTATTTTCCAACGTTTATTTTTACTGTTAGGAGAAAAATAAAATATATTTTATGTAGTCAAATCCAACGGGTGCGCGCGTCTGACTGCATTCCCTTGCTCGGCTTCCCTCAAGTTACCACAGATAGTGTGAGGGGGGGTGGGGTATCTGAAGTCAGAGGGGGGCGGGGAGTGGCCGTTCTGTATGTAGAACTATATACTATTACCTATTCTGTGGTGCCGTGCAAAGTCGAGGCCTTAGTATAATAATAATTGGGAGAGTTTATCTTTAGAATGGCAACTCCATGTAAAGAGGAAATGAGATGGGAAACATCAGTGACGTCATCCAAGGTCATTCCAAGGGCAAAGATTCTGGCTTCAAAAAGTTGTTTGTGACGCAAACTCCATCTCTTTAGGTATGTAATCTTCTTGGTACCAGTACTCATGTCTATGTCTATGATGTCTGTACTAAGCGAAAAGTTTTTAATCTAAGGTCTACCTTAGATTAAAACAGAGATTAAAACATTGTACAATGTTCTTGTCTTGTCCTTGATCCCGTCCATAGATAAAAAGTTTTTAATCGAAGATCACTTACAAATACAACGTGTTTAATGAATTAGCGCAAAACCTCATACACCCCAACTGATTTATAACAAAATAATTAGATTAAAACAATAATTTAATTATTTTGATGGTTAAAATTTAAAGTTATTCGTATTTTAAGTTTTGAGGCAAAAATGATTAGTTAATCATTTCAGCAATGAATGAAAGCGCTAACGTAGGTATGGAATGGATACATTTTAATAATCTTGTTTTGGTAGTAAGTAGGGTGAGTGTGCCCGTGAGGTGGGTTGACATCGAATTCAGTAAATTTTAAATTTTACAAACAAATTTTTTAATACTAGCTGTTGCCCGCGACTTCGTCTACGATACCCGGATAAAAAGTACCCTATGTGTTAATCCAGGCCATGGTCTATCTGCATGCCAAATTTAATCAAAATCCGTTCAGTAGTTTTTGCGTGAAAGCGGAACAAACATCTATCCAGAGGTGGCGCAAGACCAAAATTGTATGTGGGCAAGATGAGGTTCGCGAGGCCCCATGCCTAGGCCTATTTCTTCGCCTGAACAGCGGCCAGGAGTGCGATTTTTGAATCTCATTCGCTGAGTTCAGCAGTTGAAAATGTCAAAATTACAGTGGAGATACGCATCTTTCTACTGCTGATTTGACTTTTGACATTTTCAACTGCTGAACTCAGCCAGAACTCAGATAGTGCACGAATATAGTGCAATAATTACCTAATGAACGCTTCGCTCGCTTCAAATTTCACAGTAATGCTCCTAGAGCGAGCGAAGCGAGGTCAATTTTTTTTTTAGTAATGTTCACCCAGAACTCAAATATTGCACGATTGCAGTGCAATAATGATCCTAGAGCGAGCGAAGCGAGCTCGAAATTTTTTGCACTGATTCGTCTGTGAACAGAACTGTAGCTTTTAATGGTCCAAGCGAAATATTTTTCATGAGTTTGAAGAAAGCTGCATAAACCTTTGAAGCGCGAAGCCCCTCGGACCGCGAGGCCGAGGTCGGAGGCCCACACCGCCCACGCCTTCCGACGCCTTTGCATCCATCCATCCATACCTACTTACAAACTTTCGCGTTTATGATATTAGTAGGATTTTGAAAAAAAATATCTGCTCTTGATTCTAAACAAACTATAGGTACCTACTTTCTAGTTTTGCGTTAATTCATTAACACGATGTATAATGCCCGTGTCTATCCTAGGGAGTATTATATTCCTTGATTCCCAAAGAGAATGGAATCACTTGTTGATTCCTTCAAAGAGAATGGAATCACTACCGTTTTAGATTCCTTGCAAGGAACATAAATCAGAGATTTATAACATTTTATTTATTTTATTTGTTGAAGATTTAAGTATTGTTTGTTATTAGTTTTCTTATGTACCTACCTACTAAAACAACATTATTTTGAATAATTTATTTGATAGTTGCGTTTTAAGATCATTTAATAAGGTATTTTATCTAGTCATCTACAGTAAGAAAAGTTAATTTGCAATTTCGGTAAGTAATGTATACATATACAAAATTACAAATGGTAGGTACCTATAGGTAGATCGAGTTAAGTCCTATGAGCATGACTGAGTAATATAATTAGAATTACGTAGGAATTTATAACGTAGGCATTAATGGCGAAAGCGCTACTGTGCAGGCCCCCTTCACCCTCCCGCATTTTTCAAGATGTTTGCCGGGAACGGTAGGTAATAATGTTCTTAACCAGGTGTCCGGCCCGGACCCCAGGAGTGCGATCAAGGAACATAAGTACTCTCTACCGAGAGTACAGTGCGATTTTTGAAACTCATTCGGTGAGTTCAGCCGTTGTAAATGTCAAAATAACTACGGAGATACGCATCTTTCTATTTCTGATTTGACTTTTAAAAATCGCACTCCTGAAGTATGATTTTTGAAAGTCAAATCGGTCAAATCCAAAGACATATATATTACTAGCGTAAGGACATGGCCTATGAGCTTGACTATTGTCCCCAGTTCGTTGGCTCTAAAATGCAAGGAAAAATGTCAGTTTAGAGCACTACAACGATCAAAGAAAATATATGACACGATATAGTTCGTATACATAGACATGAACTCTAGCGATAGACAAGCACGTTCAAACAAACAAGTTGTTCCAAAACTCTTTGGGAACATTAGTGCCATCTAGTTTACATAAAACAGAAACTACTATAATTTGGTCAAAGAGCATCACCGGCCAAGACAGATGCGACAGTTCTTATTTATGTTGGGTATTATACCTACTATCTGGGCATCCTCGACTACTTACGTGCAGACCACTGAAATACGTACCTGAAATTTTAGAATTAGATACTTACTCATAACTTTTGATTGTTTGAACTGTGAACAGATTACTACGAAACAAACATTAAGATAATCAGTTAAAAAGATACACAAATTAAATAATACTATGCGAATGAAACGAAAAATAGTAAGGAGACCACGGAGATGTAAATCTTGTTGCTAACCGCCACCCGGCACAGTGGATCCGTTCTGAAAAAAGACGGACTTAGGACCTAAAGTCGGAATTTCGTGCAGATTTTTTTTTTAAAGAAGAGATAATAACTATCTTAGTAACTTTTATTCTTTCAGTAAAATCTATGGGATGCATGGTTTATGAGAAAAAAAAAACAAATAATACTGGACCCAAAAAATATACAACGTGTTAATGAAGTAGCGCAAAACCTCATACACCCCAACTGATTTATAACAAAATAATTAGATTGAAATAATAATTTCATTATTTTGATAGTTAAAATTTAAAGTTATTCGCATTTTAAGTTTTGAGGCAAAAATTATTTGTTATCATTTCAGCACTGAAAGAAAGCACTAACGTACTCATGCATACATTTTTATAATCTTGTTTTGGTAGTAAGTAGGGTAAGTGTGGCCGTGCGGTGGGTTGACATCGGGTTCAGAAAATTTAAAATTTTGCAAAAAAATTATTTAATATTTTGAAAAAAATTACCTATGTTGAAACCATGATAATTCGATTCTGCTCTCGATTCTAAACAAACTACTTTCTAGTTTTGCGTTAATTCATTAACACGTTGTATAACTAGTGCAGTCACTTGCAGCGAAGCGAGATATTAAGTGTCCAAAATTTCATTTTCAAATATACAAAAAGTTTGGCAAAAACGTACACTCTAGCAAAATATGCGAAAAAAAAATGAAATTTTTTGGTCCAGTATTATTTGGTCTTTCATAAAACGTAAGCCAATCCCGTCCCAAATTGAACCAAGTCAAGAAATAAAATAAAAGATGTTCTTCTCCATACAAAAAAATATGTATAATTTTTTTTCTCATAAACCATGCATCCCATAGATTTTACTGAAAGAATAAAAGTTACTAGGATAGTTATTATCTCTTCTTTAAAAAAAAATCAGCACGAAATTCCGACTTCAGGTCCTAAGTCCGTCTTTTTTCAGAACGGATCCACTGTGCCCGGTCGCGATCAATGAGAATTTAAAACGCTAAGTCGCGATGATGACTTTAGCTGTCAATAAATCTTTTTCATCTCGAGGTAAAAGGTAAATCAAATAATTGTTTTCGCATTAATTTTTTTCCCATGAACAAGTATAAAAATATAATCTCAAGTATGAACGATCTTAGCGTCATTTTCAATTTCAATCCTCGTCTGGCACCCGCCTTAAGTTCATTATATTGTGCATGTATTGTACCTATTTTGTGCCCTCTGATTTAAGTCTCTTGATTCATCTATGATCATTAATACCCGTCTCTTTTCCTTAAATGTCGCCTTTTGGGTGCCGAAACGAGACAAAAAGTAATGGACTTACCCAATCTTGATGAAATTAATAGACTTACCTATTTTCTAAAATTTAAATTAATAATTACATATCCTTATAATTTTACATACTTACCTTATATTCGAATAAAAGTATCCCGTAAAACAACTTTCAGGCGGTTTTTATAGTGATAACTAATTTAAATACATCAATATAAAATTAAAATGATTATTGAATAAAATGACAGATTGGTATTCAGATTGGTTTGTCATTCCCATTAGCATAGAGTAAACTAACAACAATGCGGTTTTAACACCGCATTGCAGAGTAACATGCAGTTCCTACTGAACACCGTATCTAGTACTGGTACAGTACATTGATATCGTTGTTCGTATACGAGTTATGACAGATGGCGCAAATTTTTGTTTCTATTAAGAAGGTTTTTGTAAAATACTCTGACGGGCCTATCCTTACGCTAGTAATATATAAATCTATATCTCCAAAGTTATTTTGACATTTACAACTGCTGAACTCAGCGAATGAGATTCAAAAATCGCACTCCTGGACCCGGACCGTCCGGTTTCGAATCCGCAAGGATGATACCGACCGAATCCGCACCTACGTGCGGGATTGCGATTTTTGAAACTCATTCGCTGAGTTCAGGCAGATGAAAATGTCAAAAATACTATGGGGATACGCATCTTTCTACTGCTGACTTGACTTTCAAAAATCGCACTCCTGAAGTTTGATTTTTGAAAGTCAAATTAGCAGTAAAAAGATGCATATCTCCATAGCAATTTTGACATTATCAACTGCTAAGCTCAGCGAATGAGATTCAAAAATCGCACTCCGACTATAACTATAACGCCCCCCCCGCCCATACGATCTCCTTGAGAGCAGGCTTGTGCCCTGCAGTGGCACGGATATAGGCTGATGACGATGAAGTAAAAAACTACGGAGCGAGCAGATAGGTACCTATATAGTATCGGGACAATCGCGCTTTGCTCGGCGTCTTCCAAGATACCGAGTTAAACTACATTATTTACCTACTTAGATAGGTTTGATTCCGGAGAAAATCGATGTAACTATTTTTACACAAAAATATTATTTTCTTATATTTTTTTCCATCGCCATCTACAGGGTGTTAGAGTAAACAGTTGCATTACTTCAAGAGCGATGATAGCTAGCGCTAGCGAGTCGAGTCGCGACTGAATCATGAAGCGGCGGCGGCAAAGAAAATAAAATAATTATATACACTTGGCGGCGCGGCGGTTTGATTCCTGCACTGGTAGCATGCACACCCGCGATAGCCGTGATACGGCTTTATCACGTCTTTTATCTCGTTCTTTTGCGTGCGAAAACGAGATAAAAGACGTGATAAAGCCGTATCACGGCTATCGCGGGTGTGCATGCTACCAGTGCTGACGGCTATATTACGTCTTTTATCTCGCTCGTTTGCGCGCGAACAAACGATATAAAAGACGTGATATAGCCGTATCACGGCTATCGCGGGTTGGCGTACCTACTAGCTAGGCTGGTCTGTACAACTAAGTTCTATTCTATGGAATTTATCTATACGGTTAAACATTTTTCATTATTAATAGCTCGACGATGGAGGAAAGCATCGTGAAGAAAACTGCATACCCGAGAAAGGAAAAAAACGAGTTCGGATGTAGGTACGCACGACGACACATCAAGCTATACAAAATCAAAATAAGCTGGCCGCGCGACCTTATACGTTATTAGACCTACGCGCGGCCAGCTCATTTTTTTTTGTATCTTGATGTGTCGCTGTGTGTTTGTTGGTGAGCTTGGGACGAACACGATAGACCAGCAATGGTCGCCGTGTTATATAACGAACCTTGCTTGCCCAGCCAACAATAGGTACTTAATAATAAAGGGTGATTGTACCCATTATCTACTGTTTAGTTGTTCAGTATCAAGATTTTACATCACTCCATAATTAAAATAATGCAACTGTTTGTTTACCCTAACACCCTGTAGGGATATTAAGATAGCAGAAATCTGAAATGTCCACGCAACCTGGCTTGCTACGTCGTATATCGTGTGGGAGAAAATATATATATAATATAATTATATTTTTTTGTGCGAAAACTGATTTTCTTGTGACTGAAACCTATCTATGTATTCTGCATTCCAGATAGCAGCCAAATTTTAAGGCTGTTTTAAATCTACAGAAACAGAAATTTGAAAACATTCTCTTACTTATTCTTAGAGCAGCTTTAGTAGCATCCAATCCAAGATTGTCTTATGTTATATCTTATATCTTTCGCAAGACAACAGCTAAACAGGAATTGGAAAAGCTTTTCGCCCTTATTAGGTAGGTTTAGACGTACATTTTAGTCCATACATTTTAGTCGGGTAGGTACAGCAGTTTTGTATTGAACAGCAGATTTTTTTCGCTTTTCCTGTGTAGGCTCCATACCGAAAGTTGTTCAGTTTGATGGTCTGAGTTCACCGTTTCAGTATTTGCTAGGCTGTCACTTACATCCTGTATAATAATTGTATACTTATACCTATATCACAGAGTACTATAATTACGAACAGATGGCCGATGAAGAGGACGAGGGTGGTTTTGGAGGTTTGTATGAAGACGGTCACTGGGTTTGGGATGAGATTGAAGAAGGACTTTCGTTTATAAGGTTTGTACATACGCCTTAATGAATATGTACTTCCATTCCTATTCCTTAATCACGCTAGAGATTTATTTAAAAAAATGTTGAGCCCAATAAATATCATACTTACTCACAAACATCCTTCAAACATCTTACCATTTTTGTAGTCAAATAACTGTGCTATCTAATGCCACTAAAGTGAAATCACTGCATCTTTGCATAAAACCTGATTCTTAATCACAAATTTTTGGACTTTTTGTCTGTCTGTTTGTTTGTTTTTGTGTTTGTTTGTTCGAGCATCACGAAAAAACTACTGAACCGATTTTGATGAAACGATTTTTGTTTGATAGCTTATGATCTGACTTAAAATCTGGTATATAATTTATGCGGACGAAGTCGAAAAATAAGTTTGTTTGATCGAGCATCACGTGAAAACTACTAGACCGATTTTGATGAAACTTTGTTTGTTTGATAGCTTATGATCTGACTTAAACTCTGGTAAGTAGGTATATAATTTGTGCGGACGAAGTCGCAGGTAAACTCTATTAAAAATACATATAACCAAACTTCGTTTGTATGGAGCGCGCCAACGGTCCCTTAAATCTTGCCACAAATGTTTTCAAATGGTTGACAAATGTTTTCAACTGACTACCCCCTCGGGGACTATGGTCGTGAGCTTATGCTTATGGTTACAAATGTTTTCTGGTTCGATTTGCCTTTATACTAACGTATAGGTACCTATTGATGACTTAACGATTGTATTCAATAAGCTTTTACCCGCGACTTCGTCCGCATAAATTATGTACCAGATTTTAAGTCAGATGATAAGCTATCAAACAAAAAAAGTTTCATCAAAATCGGTACAGTAGTTTTTGCGTGATACTCGAACAAACAAACACCCAAACAAACAAACAAACGAACAAACAAACAAACAAACAGACAGACAAAAAATCCAAAAATTGGTGATTTGGAATCAGTGACATCTAAAAATCATATCGTAATTTTTTTTGTTTGTAAATATCTTCAATGTACAGACACAATTCTGTTACAGTTTTATAATAGTTTAGACAGGATCCTTCTTAATATGCTGACACTTTTTTAAGAGGATGATCAGACCATCAAAACTGAACAACTTTCTCTACAACTGTCGAAATCGAACAAATATCGAAATAGCGAAAAAAAAATCAGCTGTCCCATACATTTCGCTCGAGTAGGTTTGCAGTTTAGTATGGAAAAGCTGATTTTTTTCACGATTTCGATTTTGGTGCCATAGAGAAAGTTGTTCAGTTTGACGGTCTGATCATTCACTTAAAAAAGTGTCAGCACATTAAAAAGGACCCTATATCTGGTAGTTATGTATTTAGTTTTATTTTTAATTTTTTATATTTTTACGTAGCGACCTCCCGTCAAAGCCGGTGGAAACTGTTCAGATATTGACTAAAGCACCGCTTGGAGCTGTAGAATTTAGAGATGACGTGGATCTTATAGAACAGGTTATTTCTCTGCAAATAAAGTCCGTCACATATGTAGCTATAGATAATATACCTTCAGGGTGGCACATCGCGATGGGTCTGTATGGGTACCTATAAAACTAGAGATAGAAAAATAAGTAGGTACCACAGAACATTATAAGAGGGGTTAGAAATGTAAAGTAGGTAGCGCTTTTGCTTCAGAGACGGCTGTCGCCACTTGTCTTCCCGCTAACGCTGCCGCTGCCACTGCTGCTGTTTACTGATGCCCTCTCGCTCGCACTACGCCGCGCGCCTTATGGTGCTATACAAATCATTGCATACGTTCCACGTTTTTTTTCAAAATAACCGGGTTCGACTCCCGACTAGTATGTATTTATATGTACCTAAGTATTTAAAAAAAATCGACGTCATGGTTCCTTAGAACATATTTGTCTATCTACACTAATATTATAAAGAGGAAAGATTTGTACCTATTTTTGTATGTTTGTATGTTTGTAATGAATAGGCTCAAAAAGTACTGGGCCGATTTAAAAAATTCTTTCACCATTAGAAAGCTGCATTCACCCTGAGTAACATAGGCTATATTTATTGCTAGAAAAGATTAGACGTCCACCCGTGCGAAGCCGGGACGGGCCGCTAGTCTCTTATAGTTTAGGAGGTCCCCAATGAATGTCGTGTCTAGGGTTTCGAATGTGCCACCCTGTAGATACAGGGTGAAATTAAAATCATTGGCATCCTTTGAAAATAAGATTCTACCACCCATCAAACTGAAAAACTTTTACTATTCGAGCAAACCGATCGGAGCCAAAAAAAATCTACTGTCCCATACCTTTCGAGTTGAGTAGGCATTGCAGTTTATTATGGAACAGCAGATTTTTAGAGCTTCGTAGTCAAACAAGGAACCCTTATACTTTCATCCATTCTGTCTGTCTGTCTGTACGCCCCAACTCGATTACTCGCTCATTTTTGCACTTATTGAATCAAAATTTGGCATAGATGATGTGTCGTTGGATAGGTCTTGTCCAATGGAAGAAAACTCCCATAGAACTAAATCGTTTGCGCCCATAGTAAGTTATTCAGTTTGATGGGTACTCTAAATTCTAAAAGGATGCAAATGATTTCAATTTGACCCTGCAACACAGTATCATAATTCATCATCATCATCATCTCAGCCGATGGACGTCGACTGCTGGACATAGGCCTCCCCCAAGGATCGCCATAACGACCGGGCGGTCCTGCGCCGGCGCCGCCCTCATCAGTATCATAATTATTTAAAATTAAATCTACCTACCATACAATATTTTAGAGGTACTTACTTAATTCTATATGTCCAAATAGATTCGATTTCGAAGAAGATATCAACGAAAACTGAAGCCAGGGCAAGCTGATGTTGTAACGATTCAGGTAGTAACTTTAAACTATATCGCAGTTAAATGTACCTCGGTAGTAGATAGGTGTAGGTGTTAGTATTTAGAGTCCTTCTTTGGACGCATTGACCGACGCAGCGCCATACTAAAAACCACGATTCGTTTGGATTGCGCGTTCGACGGCGCGGCGGACGGCTTCCCATACTAAACATGCTTTTTATATGGGCCCGCCGCCCCGTGTCGGTCAATGTGTCTCAACCCTTAAAGGTTGAGATGAGACAAATTGACCGACGCGACGGACGCATCGGGCGGGGCGAATCGCAGCGGAAAATGCGTACTTTCATTTAATATTGAAAAATAATGAAAAAATTATTAGTTGTAATCAGTTCACTATTCCATACAAATGGTGTATGATGAATTGATGATGGTGTGATCATCTTCTGAAGCGTAGTAGGTACCCAATTGGGCAGTGTCTATGATGATGATGATGATAATTTTACACCATCGACATTGAGGAAATTAAATACGTAATTACTAGGCTATTTGATTCTCTCAATGACGATGGTGTAAAATTATCAGCATAGCCTGAGTAGCCTGACCAGAAAAGAAATATAAAGAACCTGGTTTAGGCATAGTGTAAAGAACTAATAGTGGTGAAGCTCAGCGGTCGCGCCAGGCCAATCTTGCGGGGCGTGAGGGGGCCGGGAGGAGGGGTTAGTCCATCTAGTTATACTCTTAGTTATACAATATAACAGAATGGACAAAAAAAGTCTTGGTTCGTAGTGGCCTTGAATATTGCAGTGTTGTCTGGAACCCCAATTACGATGTCTATGTAAAGCGTCTGGAGCAAATCCAGAAGCGTTTTCTATGGCATCTATGTTATAGCTGTGGCGTTGCAGATCTTTTGCCACACTATGAGGACCGCTTGAAATACTTTAAACTCAACAAGCTAGAACATAGAAGGGATTTATTGGATCAAATGTTCTTGTATAAAATTATAAATTCTAATGTCGATAGTCCCCACATATTATCCCGCATCAAGATTAACGCGCCATTTAAATTCCCTCGTTTCACAAAGTATACGCCGTTTGTTGCAGCTTCTGCTAAAACCAACTTGGGGCAATACTCAACACTAAATAGATTGCAGAAACGATGCAACGCTATGTACAAGGCTTTGCCTGATTTAGATATATTTTCTCAGTCTCATAATAGCTTCAAAAAAACTGTCCTGGCCTCCTTTGATAATGTGTAGATTGTAGATTGTGTATTGTTATTTTGGTTCCGATATTTTTATTTGTATTTAATATCAATATTTATGTTTAGTACCTATTGTTGTTCAGTGCTTTAAGTAAACAATTAATTTGTAGCATAAATATATCTAAGTGCAAATGCAACTATCAACTGATTTGTGTAGGTACCCACATTTTTCTGTCGCGGTATGACTTAACATATAATTATGTATACTTAAGCTACAATGTATGTTGTGACAGCCTGTAAGGGAAGTAACACTTAATAATTATGTTAAAATGTATTCAGAATGTAATAGTGTATACTTTGTTGGCAGTCCTTAAATAAATAAAATAAAATAAAATAAAATACAGGGTCCTTCTTAATATGCTGACACTTTTTTAAGGGTATGATCAGACCATCAAACTGAACAACTTTCTCTATGGGACCAACATCGAAATCGCGAAAAAAAAAACAGCAGTCCCATACATTTGACTCGAATAAATTTGCAGTTTTGTATGGAAAAGCAGATTTTTTTTTCGCGATTCCGATGTTGGTGCCATAGAGAAAGTTGTTCAGTTTGATGGTCTGATCATCCCCTTAAAAAAGTGTCAGCATATTTAGAAGGACCCTATATAAACAGCTATAACTTGTAAAGTGTGTGTGTGTGACTGTGTGTGTTTGTGGGGGTGTGTGTGTTTGTGGGGGTGCGTGTGTTTGTGGGGGTGTGTGTTTATATGTTGGTGTGTGTGGGGGTGTGTGTCAAAGTGGACGTTTTTATGCCCGTGTATGAATCGGGGGTGTGCGTGTATGTATGTAGGGTTTGCGTCCCGGCCCACGCTGCCTGGGCGCGTACCCTAACAGCGAATTGAGTTAGGGTACCCCGTCCCCCGCCGTACCCCGCACGCCACGCGGGCATAGACCCGCCGCGACCGCTGAGCTTCATCACTTCAAATTATTCAATTATTATATTTACACTATACTTAGTTTGGGGGCGCGATAATCGAATAAAACCGATATGATCGTCAGTACAAAAATTAGTTCCAATCACAAACTTATGTATTACAGGTTCCAATGATTTTCCTCAACATGGAGAGTTTTTTATTTTTCTTGTCGGGCTTTAAATAAGTAGATTAGCTAAAGAATTGATTTTACTTCACACTTCACAGGATGTGAAAGATCTGGCGATATATACGGCGCCACTGACTTTATTGACTAAAGACCTCATCAACATATTGCATCTTGCTACAACAGAAAGATTCTTAAGAGGTCTAGTGCTTTACTGCCAGTACTACTTACAGGTACATACCTACTTAAAATAAAATATATAACACTCACAGGCACATACATTGTAATGATCCCAAGTTAAGCACTGTAGGCTTTTTAATCTGGTAACCATACAACAACGGCACGAACATTTTATGTTTCCTATTGCATAACTAGAATTTATGGTACCTAGGTACTTACTTTGTCTTTACAGGGTGTAACAAAATACCCTAGTAATACTTAAGGGGGTGCTTCAGACCATGAAACTGAACAACTTTCACTATGGAGCCAACATCGAAAACGCGAAAAAAAAATCCGCTCTTTCATACAAAACTGCAGTTCCGTTTCGACTCAAATGTATGGGACGGCAATTTTTTTTTATTTTTTCTCGACGTTGGCTCCATAGTGAGAGTTGTTCAGATTGATGGTCTGAAGCACCCCCTTAAGTATTACTAGGGTGTTTTGTTACACCATGTATTAAAAAAAATATATTTCATTTTTTTCAGTGGTAAGTAAGTATATTGACGGCCCGGTACCACAGTTGGTAGTGAACCTACCTACTGTGCCGAGGGTCGCGGGTTCGAATCCCGTAAGGGACAAATATTTGTATGATGAATATGAATATTTGTACCCGAGTCATGGATGTTTGTATCTATATATGTATTCCATATCGTTATCTAGTCATCATAATACAAGTCCAGGCTAGATTCTGGTACTTTAAATGTGACTAGATAATTTGTGTGACATTGTCCAAGATAAAAAAAAAATATTAGTTCGACTCTGATATCACTCATACGCATACATCGATATGAAGCAAATGCTTCAATCGCCGATGATTTGCTGCCTACTTCTCAGGAGTTCTGTTGTGTAGCTCCGAAGCGCGTCATCAGATCTTCACCAAATTAAAATGGGACCAACTCGGGGGTAATTTCTTTTGAATGAAAAAAGAATCATCTAAATCGGTCAAGAAATGACGAGATTAGGTAGGTACTTAGCACTTTTTAATTAGGCTTTCTTTATTCAGAAATCTTTTTAATATTGTGATGAGGACACTGAACGGTGAAAGAAGCTTTAACCATGATATATGGCCATATTCGCAGAATAATGTTTATGATGAGACGATGCGGTTCGTAGCTGACGAAGTCGCGGGGGAAAATAGTTAAAATTTGCTTTCAGACAGCAGAAGAAATGTCGAAACGCCGGCTAGAACTGGAGACGAAAATACGAACGGGAAATTGTAAAATAATAGAGAACGAATACAGAGACAACTTGTCAGACTTACGGCTCTTGATCGCTAAGGATTACGGTACATTGTTGCTGGGTTTGTGTTACTGTTTCATGTTATTTTTTTAATTTGATTCAAATTTAGTTACCTACCTATATATGGGCAGGTACCTACTCTCCGTACGGGTTTGAGGAAGAAATCTCTTTACAGATAAGATCGCCCCTTATATTAAGTGTTTATTATGCTGTTTTCATGTATATTTCCGTGTGTACAATGAAGTATTAATTAATGTAGGTATATCTAAGGTACCTACCTACCTACGAGTATTAGATTATAGGGTAGTAGTATAGGGTAGTAAGAAACACAGGCAAACTAGAATACAGGAGAAGCAATTGCGCTAAATAAATCGCAATTTGCAACTGAACCATGATTGGACCGTGTGCGAACCACAATTTTTAACACATTCGGTAAATGCACTATTTATTTGGCAGTCGTTAGAGCCGTTTTGACAGGTCGCTCAGACGTTAAAGGCAGTCTAGTCGGTCACACAGAACATTATCTGTAAATTACTGTGGAGATATGCATCTTTCTACAGCTGATTTGACTTTCAAAAATCGCACTCCTGAAGTTTGATTTTTGAAAGTCGAATCAGCAGTAGAAAGATGCACGTCTCCATAGTAATTTTGACATTTTCAACTGCTGAACTCAGCGAATGAGATTCAAAAATCGCACTCCTGGACTATGGAGTTTGCATACTCAAATGAGATGCTCTAATTTTGTGAAAATTTGATGCAGGTGGAGCGGATACAAAGAAATACCATCACATGGGCTTCGCAAAAAAAAGGAAATCACTATCTGATAAGGACGCGAGACTTATTGAAAGCTTAATACGTATAACTGTTCAGGTTATTTGGCTATGTTTAGGTCGCAAGAGTTTCAATAAAATCGGTAGGTAAGACTCGTAAACCTATCTTTACCACGAGCGTAGCCAGGTTTTAGTATCGGGGGGATATTATGATATACGAGCTTTTACCCGCGACTTCGTCCACATAAATTATATACCAGATTTTAAGTCAGATGATAAGCTATCAAACAAAAAAAGTTTCATCAAAATCGGTTCAGTAGTTTTTGCGTGAACAAACAAACAAACAAACAGACAGACAAAAAATCCAAAAATTGGTGATTTAGAATCAGGGACAGGTAAAAACCATGTCGTAATTTTTTTTTGTACATATCTTCAATGTACAGACACATTTCTGTTACAGTTTTATAATAGTTTAGATAACAGATATTTATATGAATAGGTTGTTAACCTGTTCATGAGCGAGCGAAGCGAGCTCGAGATTTTACTGCAATTTAATGCAGCCATTGTAATACGATCTATAAACCAGGAGTGAGCGACGCGAGCTCGAGATTTTACTGCATTTTAATGCAGCCACTGTAATACGATCTATAAACCAGGAGTGAGCGACGCGAGCTCGAGATTTTACTGCATTTTAATGCGGCCACTGTAATACGATCTATAAACCAGGAGTGAGCGAAGCGAGCTCGAGATTTTACTGCAATTTAATGCGGACACTTTAATACGATCTGTAAAGCAGGAGCGAGCGAAGCGAGCACGCCTGTTCTTATTTTAATTCTATGAATGTTAATATCTGAACTTTTCGGGGGGGGGGGGGGGGGTGAACCCCCCCCCCCCCCCCCCCTCCCCTGGCTACGCCCATGATCTTTACCATGTCATGTAATAAGTAGATACCGACCTAGGTACCTCCAGTAAGGCATTTAGAATATTTAAACTTCTTCATTGTTGATAGAACTTGAAGTAAACAGATTGTTTAAGAGCGAGGAATTTAATTCCGTGGAACACAAACTGCACACGGGTTATATGGCTAAGATGACCAAGGACGAGAAAGCTGTGTTATTGGGAAGCTGCCTACGATATGACAAGAAAATTTATTCGCGTTCTCCCATCCTGAACGAGGTCTTCTGCTTTAGACCGATAGATTACCGCATGCTTGGCCTCGGAGTTATCAAATATTCTACGTACGTTTTCATCCCTTATTTCCATTTAATCCTTCGATGTTTTTTCAGTTTTATTTACGTATTCAATGAATTGATGAAAAGTACATTATGATCAGCGTTGCCAAGTGGCAATCCCGTGGCAATCAGTGGCGTCCCGCCAAAATTGATTGTCCCGCGCGGGACAGGCTTAGTCCAACTTTTCGGGAATTATTCATCCAAATAAATCTGAAGCTATCCTGTGCAGAGTTCATCAACATTCAAAATCAACAAAGATAAAAATTTAACTTTAAATGAAATTAAATCTTCAGAGAAATATAATCATTATAAAATACGTTTTCTATGGCTATCTATCATCAACATCATTGTAAACTTAGCTTGAAACTCTGATAAAAGCATAAGTGGTAAAAAACTACTGATCATTTTAGTTTTTTTTATAATGTCCCGCTTTCGACGAAAGAATCCCGCTTTTTTACTCAAAAAGTTTCTGAATCCCGAATTTGCCGGAAAAAAGTTTCTGAATCCTGATTTGCCCGAAAAAAATCTGGCAACGCTGAATCTATGATACAAGTGAGCAAAGCGCTGGGCTTCTTTTTTTTACGCCCGTTCCTTTGGTTGCACTGACCTCTATATTATAGAGGTCAGTGTTTGGTTGAGATAGTTATGCGCGCGCAGGTCGAAGAAGATGCAATGACATTCAATCAGCATTCAATTCATTTCATTTCATTCAATTCAACCAAAGACAGTTTGTTGCAATTGCAAACAACCTAATATTAAAAACGTTATTAACTTAAGTTAATAACGTTTCATAGTTTAACGTGGTTTAACGTTTTATAGTTTGTTTTTAAATCTCATCAGTAAAGCGCGTTTATGTAAAAAAAAAAACTTTTTTACGATTAAATAATGATAAATAAACGTTCCATTTCGTTAAACGGCCGGTGACGAGGTCGTATACCAATCGAGCTCATCAATAATTCAGTTTTCATGCAATAGTTTACTATTAGAAGATGCGAAAAAACTTGGTCGGCCGACCCCTAACCTGGTGGGTTTTGTGTAGGAGGGTGACTAGTAACCTCTCTGAGACGAGACTAATTACCCATCGAGCTCATGAACCAAATTATGCTTATCCGATTGGTCTTAATTAGTGTTACGAAGTACACTCGGTCGTCCGCCGTATATCCTGGCAGGTAGTGCTGGCCAACCAAAAATGGTGGTCAAATTTTGGAGTACTTCTCACCCATCGAGCTCATGGATGAAATGTATGCCAAATCAAAGGTTAGACCTTTACCTTCAATATTTCATCGGTCGTCCTGGCCGAAACCTGGTGGGTTCTGGTGGCCAACCAGATTTATCTGTCAAAGTAAGATCATGCGTTTTCACGTTTATATGAATAAATACTTTATTTACCTGATATATTTAGTTCTTTTAGCATGAACGTGAACGGTTGTATGGTTTAAAAGTATTTAAAAAAGAAAACTAAAAAAAAAAAAAACTGTGTCGATAAATGAGACATCAAATAAATTTGATGTCTCATTTTATTTTATTTGATGTCTCATTTATCGACACAGTTTTATTTTTTATTTTTTTTTTCAATACTTTTAAACCATACAACCGTTCACGTTCATGCTAAAAGAACTACATATATCAGGTAAATAAAGTATTTTTCTCAAACATGCTTGGAAATGTTGAACAATTTGTTTTTTTTTTTTTCAGTAAACAGCTTTCTATTTGCAAGCCAGTTCGAAATTTAAATAAAACCTTTGATGAGTTACCTCCTTGGTCGCCATGTTTCGGAGAAAAAGATCGTTCCATTTTTAAATTACACGACAGATATGAGTTTACTATGTAATTTATTTGGCCGCAAAACACGAAAGATATGGATTTTCATACAAACATTGCCGGCCGCTGCGCGCATGTAGTTGGCCAGTACAGCAATTTCGATTTATCTCGAAGAAGGTTGTCAAAATAATGCTCACATTTCCAAGCATGTTTGAGAAAAATACTTTATTTACCTGATATATGTAGTTCTTTTAGCATGAACGTGAACGGTTGTATGGTTTAAAAGTATTGAAAAAAAAAATAAAAAATAAAACTGTGTCGATAAATGAGACATCAAATAAAATAAAATGAGACATCAAATTTATTTGATGTCTCATTTATCGACACAGTTTTTTTTTTTTTTAGTTTTCTTTTTTAAATACTTTTAAACCATACAACCGTTCACGTTCATGCTAAAAGAACTAAATATATCAGGTAAATAAAGTATTTATTCATATAAACGTGAAAACGCATGATCTTACTTTGACAGATAAATCTGGTTGGCCACCAGAACCCACCAGGTTTCGGCCAGGACGACCGATGAAATATTGAAGGTAAAGGTCTCACCTTTGATTTGGCATACATTTCATCCATGAGCTCGATGGGTGAGAAGTACTCCAAAATTTGACCACCATTTTTGGTTGGCCAGCACTACCTGCCAGGATATCCGGCGGACGACCGAGTGTACTTCGTAACACTAATTAAGACCAATCGAATAAGCATAATTTGGTTCATGAGCTCGATGGGTAATTAGTCTCGTCTCAGAGAGGTTACTAGTCACCCTCCTACACAAAACCCACCAGGATAGGGGTCGGCCGACCAAGTTTTTTCGCATCTTCTAATAGTAAACTATTGCATGAAAACTGAATTATGGATGAGCTCGATTGGTATACGATCTCGTCACCGGCCCCAGGTCTAAAAGTAATAAATACCTACCTACATAAACGCACTTAGCTGCGATGAGATTTAAAAACAAACTATACATCACTAGTTTTTATATAACATAACTTTAAGGGTGTACCTATGATTTCTGGACCTTCCGTACAAAAGTGCGAATCGGCCGATCGATTTCTATTAGTATAAGAGATAAGTGTACTATTTGCAACCATCAGCAGCAAGGCTGATTCAGTGTTTATGGGGTGTAGAGCATCTCTGTGATGGGGATGGACCAGATCTGCCTGCATAACTCTAGTCGGTTTAGGAGTTACTGATGATTAAAGGTCTGTAAGAAATTAACGTGCAGCTGCACGGCTGATCGTAAGATATTGTTGTAGTATGAACCTGTAACTATGTGAACAGTACAAAAACTGTCAAGTTCTTTCAGTTGGTTTAGGAGATACAGCCAGTCAAAGTTCCGACCTCTGAACGGCTGTATCTCCTAAACCGACTGATGAACCATGTCAGTTTTTGTACTGTTCATATAGATACGTGCATACTACAACAATAACATACGATCAGCCTTGCAGCTGATCGTGAATTTTTTACAGACCTTTAATCATCAGTAACTCCTAAACCGACTGGAGTTATGCAGGCAGACCTGGTCCATCCTTCTTAATATGCTGACAGTTTTTTAAGAGAAAGATCAGACCATCAACCTGAACAACTTTCTCTATGGGACCAACATCGAAATTGCGAAAAAAAAATCTGCTGTCCTATAATTTGGCCCGAGTATGTTTGCACTTTTGTAAGAAACAGCAGATATTTTTTTCGCGATTTCTATGTTGATGCCATAGAGAAAGATGTTCAGTTTGACGGTCTGATCATCCCCTTAAAAAAGTGTCAGCATATTAAGAAGGACCTATATCACGTCTTTTGGCTAAACTTTGTTGCAGGTTGACGCCTCGATTTCTCTACATGTATCGAGCGATAGCAGGCCCTGAAGAAGAATTAGCACAGCATGGAGTAACCGTCGGTATTCTAGGGATGGCGAGGGCAAAATTTGATACCACACTGCATTATATAGCAACCGCGGAGGGCCCCACTAAACCTTCGTTAGTGCGATCAAATCTAAACTATTATAAAACTGTAACAGAAGTGTGTCTGTACATTGAAGATATTTACAAAAAAAAAGATTACGATATGGTTTTTAGGCTTCCCTGATTCCAAATCACCAATTTTTGGACTTTTTGTCCGTCTGTTTGTTTGTTTGTGTGTTTGTTTGATTGTTTGAACGAGCATCACGCAAAAACTACTGAACCGATTTCGATGAAAGTTTTTTTATTTGATAGCTTATGATCTGTCTTAAAATCTGGTATATAATTTGTGCGGACGAAATTGCGGGTTAACTCTAGTTATTTAATAAAACAGTTCCGTGGCTGAGTGACAACGCACAGCCTAAGCCGATGTAGATAGAAACTAGAAAATTAGAATAAATAACCCTATGGAGGAACCACGGGTGCACTAAGCCTTTTACTCTTGAAGCTGACTGCGTAGTATTCATATTGTTGAAAAGATATTGCCAGCCTCGTCCTAGTCCTTTTCAGCAGTATCATCGTCATCATCAGCCGCAGACGACAAGCAGAAGACTGAACCGGTGTAAAGAGTACATTTGCACAAAGACATTATAATTATTTGGCACCGCGTCTTTATAACAAAATAAATGAGAATCAAAAAATTAAGACATGCAATAATTACACAGTTAAAAGTAAAATACCTAATTGAATTTTTAAACGACCTGAACTACCATGACACTGAAGCGCTTTTATCGATAGTACAATAGTAAAGTAATAATAATTAATAAATAATAAGGTGAGTGGCGACACCGCGGACCCCTATCCAGGGGGACCATACAGACATGCGCTCACACACACACACACACCCACACACATTATTTTTCCATCGCGGCCATAGCGCCGTACTCCAATAGTATTTACACAAATGGCGGGGACCATACCCGTGGGTATCATGTTGTACGCTCGGAGATGGTATCCGCCATTTGTGTATCCCTTACATTTAGATTAACTTGTCTTTTGAACGGGCCTCTACATGTTGGCTTCGGCCCCATGCACGCCTTCCAAAGGTCCGGGACTTAATTGCCCGTGATTACGGAACGTAAGACATACAATAATAATAAAATATGCTGAATCAACCTAAAACACACTCACTCACACTACACACACACATACACTCACATAGACACACATACATTAATATCATAAATTTTGTTTTTTTGTAATAATTGTAATCCTTTGATTATTATATAGTAATAAGTATGATGATTGTAATCACTAATAGATTATAAGAACCATTGCACTGTATCACAAAAGAGGGAAGGAACTAGCTCCTGGGTACACAGTTCGCTAGTACAGGAACCATGGTCTTGCTGTCAATAAATTCTATTCTATTCTATCATGTCAGTCGATAGGCGTAGGTACACTGCTGAACTTAGGCCTCTGCCAAGGATCGCTACAACGAACGGTCTTGCGCTGCCCTCTTTTAACGGGTTCCCGCCGCCTTCATCAAGTCGTTGCTCCACCTTGTCGGGTCTACCCCCGCTGCAAATTCCGGTATGCGGTCGCCACTCGAGAACTCTGCACTTTTTCAGCGGTATGAACCTAACCCTAAGTAACTCGTTTGGCATAAGATTAGGTACTCATATCACAAGCTCATTTTAATCAGGATCAACAGGATCCTGTGAATGTTGATCCTGGTTTACAGGAGTTACAGCGGTGGGAATGGGCCTATGCCCGAAAAAACAACGCATTTTAACTATTTTTAGGTCGGCTACCAGTGGATCTAGTCAAACCATCAAAGTGACATCAGCAAAAAGTTCGATGAAGTCTAAAGTTGATACTAAACTTAACATTTATCCCGACATTGATTTACCTCCTGCAGAACCACTTGAGTAAGTAAAACCTAGTGTAAAAGACATTGCCCAATCCCGTTTCGCCTACAAAACTGGTTAATTTTTATTTTATAAGAAATGCTACGACAGAAAAGGATAATTTCCATATCTTTGGGAAGTAGGATATACCTCCTTTTTTTGTATAATTTTAGCTATCATACTCTTTGTATTTGTTCTTTGATCATACTCATATTCGTTAGCTGCAAAACGATTTGAAACGAATACAGTTCGTCACGTGGGCAATGTCTTTTAAATGCGTTACCCCAAGGCTATCAAACTGAGAAATTTTTATTATGGAGCCAACATTGAATCTCGGTTTGATCAATTTGGATCAAAGCAAAGGATGAATGGATGGTGGATATTTTGTTTTTGGATTTGGATGGTCGGATTCGGAACCCCTAAAATAGTTAGAAACTGAACTGAAAACAGTATGTAGGTAGCTAAGGTTTAAATGGGTCAATCAACTATTTTTTGTTCATACTTACCTAGTTTCAGTCATCATCATCTCAGCCGATGGACGTCCACTGCTGGACATAGGCCTCCCCCAAGGATCGCCATAACGACCAGTCCTGCGCTGCCCTCATCCAACGGGTTCCCGCCGCCTTCACCAGGTCGTTCACTAGCCTCACTAGTTCCAGTCATATGCATTAAATTTTCTCAATGTTCAGGCTCAGGCTCAAGCTCAGGTTTTGTTTGCCCCAAAAATTTATTTTTGTTGAATAACTAAGGATTGCATTTATTAAATACATACACGGTTTTGCAAAATTACTTGAATTTTGCCGGTTGTCCAAAGGACGTAAAGTATCTTTTCATAGTACAACTGTCGGTCCCTAAGTAATATACTAGTTAACAAAACTTTATACAATCTTAATTAGAAAAAAATTACTAGCCACTCAAAAACTAACTTTACTATAATATTTTACCTTAATTGTTTAGTTTCCCAAAGCGTGCAAATTCTTTTTTATTCTCCCCCTATCGGATAATTTCAGAATTATTTCGTTGTCCCCAAGCTAGTAGGTCTATCGGACAACCGCTAAAAACGGTAGGTAGTTCAACGCAGATGGTGTAATGCGTATGTGCGTAGAAGAATCATAATAACATTTGATAAATTATCTAAGTATCTTTCAAAATTAATGAATGTCAAGAAAAAGAACTAAAATTTTGTTTTAAAACAATCCTACAATTTGTACAATGTTTGACACATCAACTAACGTTTGCTCAATGCTACATGTATTATTTAATCTGTACCTACACACAAAATCTGCCCATTATTAAACAGGAAGTGTCTTCCTCCATCGTTCCCCGACCAGTACGATAAAATTCGTCAATGCGATGAGGCACAACGCCGTAGATGGCAGAATAGACTGGAAAAACTCGTAAATCCGCACAAGTGACGTGGAGAGTTTACAGATAAAAGTAACATGGTCAATACAAGACACTCTCGTAGATAAGTACCTACTATAGGTACAGTCAGCCTCAAAAAGATGTATATACTTTAGTACTACGACATGGAACAAAACTGTATACATCTTTTTGAGGCTGACTATTACCTATTACTGTTTCTGGGATTATCTTTGAAGCCTAAGTTCATAGACGGATCGCTTATAATATTATCATGCTGTTTTTATTAATCATCTTTATTTTTTATTTATTTTAAGCATTTTAGCGTAGCTTTCTAGTCGGTATATTTTCTAATTTTATAAAAATGTTAACCATTTTTAAGATTTTGAGGTATTTCATGTTATTTTCTAGTTACTTTTAGTTGGAAATACAAGTTAATACTTATTTATTCCAATATTTTTGTTTTTTTTGTGGCTTTCCTAGGTCATATTTGAAATAAAGGTAGGAAAAAAAAAGGAACAATGTAGAAAATATAAAATAAGGCAAAGTGGTGGTCACATTAGGGTATCGAATACGTGACTCTGGTAATCGGTTTACTCTTTTATGTTATTACTTATCAGGATATCAGGCAGGTACCGACATAAAAGGTGGTTTTCAGAGTGTAGGTACTATCTGAGGTATATTATCTGTTGTATCAGGCTGTTATAAAATATTATGACTCTTGATTATCTTTAGTACCTAAGTACCTATCCATCAGCTGATATTGGTAAAGACTGTCTTTCGCCAAAGTCGTTATTTGTAGGAACATAATTAAAAAATAATGTTTAAGTAATACTGTTTAGAAATTGTATTACAACAGTGTGATCTCTAGACATAGCACTGGACAATGACTGGACACGATATTGTTAAGAGGATCGAAGATAACATTCACCCCGTAATATTCCATTTATTAAAAAATAGTGCAACTTTACAAAATTTGTAAAATTCCTCCACAGTGATCTTATTGTTAACTAGAATTAAGTATCTTAATTTATTTTCGAAACAGACTGAGGTTAAGTACTATTGATTATGTACAATATAAAAAGTAATACATTACTATGTACCTACTTACAAATTATTTACCTACTCACGACACGTGAAGGTTTTCAGTGTTCCATACCAACGGAAAACTTATTTTAGATTTACATTTGTCATTTGTCCCAAACCCACAATATTTTTAAAATACCTATCTAACGATACCCCACAACATTGGATAGACAAGAAAAAAAAA
Organism: Agonopterix subpropinquella; assembly: GCA_922987775.1. NCBI lineage: Eukaryota > Metazoa > Arthropoda > Insecta > Lepidoptera > Depressariidae > Agonopterix > Agonopterix subpropinquella. The sequence continues at coordinate 42,635,321 of OV277693.1, read as the reverse complement.
AGTCATCCCCACTTCAAGTGAGGGGAGGTACCCTAAAAAAAATATTTTTAAAAATTTTATTTTACCACTTTGTCGGCGTGATTAATATGTATATCCATGCCAAATTACAGCTTTCTAGTACTACGCGTCTCTGAGCTAAGCCGCGGACAGACAGACGGACAGACGGACGGACATGGCGAAACTATAAGGGTTCCTTTTTGATTTCGGAACCCTAAAAAAGTAGGTACTATGATCAAAAATATAACGATAACAAAAGTAGGTACTTTGATTTTGCAGATTAATTATTAATAATTATGAAAAAAAATTGCTTTTTAACTTGGTAATAACTATAGATCGGTAACTATTGTGCGATTCGCGGCATTTTCAGGGTTGGTGATAAGTGAGTTTTTTGTGGCCTTGAGTTTTTATTACAATTGTTACAAGTCATGTTCTAATCGGTGTGCCATTTTAATTATATTATGAAATTACAAATATGATACATAGATACAGTCGAGCACACGTCAATTTCGACACTTTAATCTTCGTACTGTTCTTATGCTGTATGTCTAATCCTATTTAAACAAAATTTCATGAACAATTTAAATACGTGTGTAGGACAGATTTTCAATAATGGAGAAATTGGAACACCGTACTGTAATTAAATATTTGTTTCAAAAAAGATTAACACCAAAGGAGATCCATGATGACATGCAATGCATTAGGGGAATCTGCCCCGTCTTATACCACTGTGAAAAAATGGGTAGCAGAATTTAAACATGGACGAGAGAACATCGAAGATGACCCTTGCTCCGGCCGGCCAATGACGTCTACCACCGAAGAAAACATCGACCAAGTGTGTGATCTCATATTGAAAGACCGTAGATTAACTATCAGAGAAATTGCAGACTCTATAGGCATCTCATATGAACGAACGCAAAACATCATTGTCAATGAACTCGGCTTTTTTAAGGTTTCCACTAGGTGGGTCTCCAGATTGCTTTCAGTCGAGCAAAAGCGAATTCGACTCACGGATTCTCGCGACTGGTTGGAGATGTTTGAGGCTGATCCACAAGGTTTTCTTGAATGATTCGTGACGATGGATGAAACCTGGGTTCACTACTATACCCCAGAGTCAAAACAATAATCCAAACAATGGAAAAGATTAGGTGAACCAACTCCTAAGAAAGCGAAGACAATTCTGTCGGCTGGTAAGGTGATGGCGTCGGTTTTTTGGGATGCTAAGGGTGTCTTTATGGAGGACTATCTTCCGAAAGGCGAAACAATAAACTCAGCGTACTATTGCACCCTTTTGCGTCGTTTACGTGTAGAAATTAAACTGAGACGCTTAGGATTACTGAGAAAGAAAGTGTTGTTTCACCAGGACAACGCTCGAGTTCACACGTCTGTAGAGTCTATGGCTCAAATTCGTAATTGTGGTTTCGAATTGCTGCCTCATCCGGCTTATTCTCCTGATTTGGCACCTTCGGACTTTCATCTGTTTCCAAACCTAAAAAAAAAACACCTCGGTGTCTAGAAATTTTCATCGAATGAAGAGGTTGAAGCCGCAGTAAACCTGTATTTTGAAGATCTTGAGGATTCTTTTTTTAATACATACAAAAATAAGAATATTTTTGTATGTATTTTATTCTGTTTTCTTGACTAGGCCGCGAACTTTTCAATCCACCCACGTATTTTAACGAATTATTCTCCTGCCATCAAAAAACATGACAGTTTGGAGTGGAGGGTACTCTCAGTGACCTAGTAGCACTCGGTCCAATACGCAACTCGTCCACTCGCATCTCTTGCTAGCGGTACAATTAGCCAAGGGTGTTTTCTTTTTGTCTGAGTTTTTCTATGGTTTGTCTATTGACTAACATTGATAATCTCTGGTTTAAAATCGGTACAAAAATGTATCGGTGTTTCTAATTACTACGAGAAACAAACTTTTGTTTCGTGACCAGCACGAAAAAATGTGGACGGCTTATTTAGAACATGTTCGGAGAATCAGTTTTGGGAACGTGTTTCTGATTACCTAATGTTATTCAAATAATTTCGCTGGATTCCGCACCATCAAACAACATTACCAAAAAGCAATTAACCTGCTTTTATTATTTCTTGTTTTACGTTGGCTTAGATCATGTACAATAATTGGTTCTTTTCTGTGGTCCGCCTGGCTGGTCCACCCAGGTCGACCACCACCAATATAAGTTCGTACTTTTAATAAGAGGTGAGTTAAGGGAAAAAAATTGCTTGTGGTCCGCCTAGGTGGACCAGCCATGGTCAACGGAAAAGAATCGAAAATAATCAAACCAAGTTTGGCGCTTGTGAGTATCACTTTTTTAAAGATAGAGCAGAAACAAAAAACGGGACAAAAAATACGTTTCTTGTCTGTCTTGTCTTTCTTGTTTACAGAGTGCGAGTCCGACTCGCACTTGGCCAGTTTTTTTTATATTGCACACCCCTTTACTATTGAATATACCTATAAAATTTTATCACAAGTAGTAACTAAAAACTAAACAGCAAGGAATATCCTCTAAAAATAGGAACGTAAGGTATAATAATAGTATAGTAGTCCAACCGATTTCGGTTATGGCGACTGCTGCACTCTATCACGCCGCACATGCGCTCGGGCGGACACGGCGAGACAGCGAAGCATCGTATAATAATACAATATCATCTAAATAAGATTAATTCCATCGACATTTTCTTGTAAAATTAAATTCATCAACCATAATTACTATAAACTCAAATCACAGAATCATTGGAATAATAAAATTTAACAAAAAATATAAAAATACTGAACATTAATTGCTGCCTTTTGTTTTACAGGACATGGGTAATAAAGTCAATGACAGGACAGAACATTACAGTGAAAATCATTTGAGATCATCATTTCTTTCATCATTTCATAATTTTTTCATCATTTTTATTTGTAAATTGTATTGAATGGAATACAATGTTATCTGAAAAAATTTAAAAGAAAAATTGTTTCATGTCTCGATGGAAGACATTGATGCGAAATGGCTGTGCAACTTGGCTGTTAATAAAATACAAATAAAATCGTTCTGAAACAATGAAAGGTACTTCGTCGTACGCGTGCCTAAGACTCTGTGATATGTACAGTCAGCAGCAATAAGTTGTATACTCTTTTGTTCTACGTCGTAGTACTAAAGCGTACATAACTTATTGCTGCTGACTGTACTAGCTATAAGTTTAAAATAACAATGTGCATGACCTCGCTCGCAAGTGTGACGTCACTCAATCACTCGAGTCTTTTTGGGTACGGCGTGCAAAAAAAGAGTAATAAGAAATAAAGGTAGATTTGAAAAAATCTAAATTATTGTTGTAATATTGAAGTATTTTACCACAATCGACGTAGATAAGTAAAGGTAAGTACTAAATAAGTAATCATAAATACTATATAATATAATATCAATATCTATTTCAGGTATTTATTTGTGTAACAAAATGTCTGAACGATTAAATAAAAGCCAATTTACAACACCCCGTTTGTGTTTTTAATAAAATAACAATTAAAAACGAAACATGAATTTATAGCTTTGAGAATGAAATTTATTGTTAGTTTCTTACGAAAAATTCATCATTCAAATGATTGTTGGGCCGACCATACTCAACTGCCCACAACAACAACAACAGCCCTTCAAGGTCGTGCACATTATGTTTTTAGCCTTCATTACCGTCTTTGGAGCCATGTCATTTCAACGCCATCTATCTTTCTTTCTTATCGTGTGGGCAGAGCCCTGTGTCCGTTTTTTTTTCAGACCGCCTTACGGCCTCTGACGTGGTTTTTATGTAACGACTACTACCACCAGAGATAGTAGCCGGGACCAACGGCTTAACGTGCCATCCGAAGCACGGAATCATTTTATTTTTCAGACTCAGGTGATTCAGCCGGCAATGTCCTGGGGAAAAACGCACAAAGTGACATATCACTGGGTGTCCCCAGTGGGAATCGAACCCATGACCTCCGTATCGAGAGCCAATGCTCTTATCCAATAGACCACGGAGACTCAAGCTGAATTACGTTTACACTAGCGCTTAGAAAATCCGGGATTCACTGTAATGTTCTGTATACAATACTGGCAGAAAGTAGTCTCGTAATTTGTGAGGAAACCTGTACTGAAACTTATACATGACATGTACGCACGGCACGGCGAGACATCAAGCTATACTAACGAAATATAAGCTGGCCGCGCGTAGGACGAGTAATGTATAACGTCCCGCGTCCAGCTTATGTTGGTTTTGTATAGCTTGATCTGTCGCCGTGTGTACATCCTAAATAATGTTATGGATAAGAATGTGAACTTGTGTCATTTACAGTTGCACACCTCTGGGGTACTTTTTGAATGTTTTGGGTTTTGGGTCTTTTTGAATGTCACCGGTGAGCTTGAACGGTTTTTGAATCTCATACCCATACTCAATACAAGTCCATGAGTTCAATACAAGTGGGAAGGGGCACTTGTACTTATCTCATGGGTATGATAATTTTAGTCGCCGGTGAGATTCAATAATGCTAACTTTGGGAAATCGGTGAATATCAGCCATTTTACTCAGCCGGTGACTTTCAAAAATAGCACTCCAGCAGTTTATTTAACCAATCGCTATGAAATTCGGCTTGTAGATATTGGAGTCGGACGGACCACAGAACAGGGAACCCGGCTTCGCCTTACAAGTAGCATGCAAAAAAAGGCATAAGTCACTCAGAAGATTTAGTCGTAAGACTTAAGCTCATACAAACGGTCGCTATATGTTGCTGTACTCTTCTAACGCACGTAAGTTGCTAATCACTCCCTCTCACTCGCACGCAGGAAAGAGACGTGCTTATGTAATTTTGCGTGCGTAAGAAGGGTACAGCAACATATTGCAGCGCGTGTCTGTGACGACCGTTACGAAGATATGGTTGATTTTATGCTTATGTATTTTCTTAAAAGATACGGTTGAATTTATTTTTATTAATGTTTTAGTTCTAGAACTAAATAGTCCTCATGCTATTTCTGCTGGTTCTCTTTTCTGTGGGACGGACAAAGTAAAGCAAATAGTCATTTCATCTGACACATTCTTAAGACTTTAGCTTACATAGTCATCGGCACTAGGCACTATGCACTAGCCTTACACTTAAGTATGAGTGAGTTTATAAAGTTTGCACCACAATACTGCAAAAAATGTAAAAATCCCGTACAAAAATATACGGACTATCAATCTATCCACATTGAATTCTGTTGTTCCTTATACTTTAGCTAAAATTAATTTAAAACTAGCTGTCGTCTCTCATGTCCTCCAAAATGTATATCATATCGTTCGGCTGATCATATCGTATCACGGATGTGTATCCTGTAAAATAAAAATAAAATCATATATAGCTAAACAATAATCTGATAAGCAAATGACCATAATATAAAATATATTACTATCTAATTTATATTTATGAGCACTAAAACGAAATAATTTTATAACATGCGTATATTAATAAAGTATCATGTATGACTCACTTAAATAAAAGATTTGGAATGTACTTGCTTCATATAATCGCTGTGCTTATACTTCCATTCATATAAAAGTAATTTCATTACACTACGAGTATGTCTATTAAAATAAAATTCAAAAACGACTTATTTTGTTTCGATCAATAATAGAACATACATTGGAATTATTAGCAGAGATTGATAATACCTCATCAAAGTTCGGGTACGATAGGCGATGAATAAATTAAACACAGATATTTTACAAGTCAAAAATATATTCAATGTAAAACTACAAAATATAATTATTGTAAAATAACTACTGGATGTAAAAAGACTTACAGAGCACAACTATTTTCTATCCATACGTATAAAATAAAATTAGTAACAATTCGTCAAATTAACATTAATTTATTTCTAAATGAATGTATCAGTTTCCAGAAAATACTTAGAAATAAATCTTGAATAATAAATCAAATTTAAATCGATCAACGAGGTAAAAACGCGAATATAACAACCTAATTAGTATAACATGGACCTTTGGAAGGCAAAAATAATTTCATAATCACAGCTAGTAAAATTCAAATACTATGAGTATAATCAATCACTTATATGTACGTACTTAATAACACTAACCTTATAACGTAAAGGAAGTATATTCCAAACTTTTATAATTATAGCTTATAAATTAAGCAATGTGTTCACTGCTTGATATAGCAGCCAACGAGCGCTAATGCGTGTTTTAATTGATATTTTTTCCATTTAACATAGTGTTTCCATATAATGTGTGAACTAGGATAAAAACTTTTTTGTTCTTTATGAACATCTATGATTCTGCCGTACATTTTAAACGATATACAGGGTGACCAAAACACTCTAGTAATACTTAAGGGGGTGCTTCAGACCATCAAACTGAACAACTGTCACTATGGAGCCAACATCGAAATCGCGACAAAAAAAATCGCTCTTTCATACAAAACTGCAGTACTGTCTCAACTCAAATGTATGGGACGGCAGATTTTTTTAATTTTTTCTCGACGTTGGCTCCATAGTAAAAGTTGTTCAGTTTGATAGTCTGAAGCACCCCCTTAAGTATTACTAGGGTGTTTTGTTACACCCTGTATAACCAACGATTTTTGCCCACACATAACTGCGACGTCGGAGTCGCATCGCGTCGAAATATCTGCAATGCGCTGCGTGCAATAATCAATGAATCATTCATATGTCAGTCATCGTAATAAGTCATCGAGCGCTGTCAGATATTTGCGATGCGATGCGACGACGTCGCAGTTATGTGTCCATAACAACTGTATTTGTTTCATCCTTTTTAAAATACAGTCTGTCTATAAAGTCGTGACAAAAAATGAGGGCGCTGCTGCCTCCACGCAAGAACGTCAAAATCAAACATAACCTGGCAACACCACCATACAAAAATACTTCCTCAAACATTCATGTCACGACTTTATAGACAGACTGTAGCTTGTATATTTAAGAAGGAAGGGATTTAATTCTAGGGTCTTGAATTTTTAAAACACTTAATAAAAAATCAATTAAAATATTAATTGGCGCTAGTTGGCGGTTTCATTGCGCCTTACAGCACAGATTATTTAACTTAGAAGCCTAGTAGGAATCAGATAAATTTTAAATAACCTTATTATTTACTAAATGCAGAGTTTAGTGGAGACCTCTGCCCGGCTGTGGGACAAAACCGGTTAATAAAAATTGTTTTTTATTACCTGTGATAACAGAGTATAAAAAAAGTATTCTACATGCATTTTTTATTAACATTCAAATTCGAGTATAATCGAGTTTAGTGCTCCCATACATAACTGCGAATACGCATCGCATCGCATCGCAAATATCTGCGAGCGCTACAATTGAAAATCATACATAAGTGATCGTAATAAGTCATCAAATGCTGCAGATATTTGCGATGCGATGCGATGCGAATTCGCAGTTATGTGTGTGAGCCCTTAATCACAAAGTATTTATTATTTAAACACAGCCAATTAATAATGCACTTACGCATCAGTTGAATAATAAATTGAATAAAAATTTAGTAATTAAAATATCCGAACATAGCCTAATAACAATCAAAATTTTACATAACGTAAGTAAGTACCTGTACATTGTGGGCCTATCCATTCATTGAACTGTGATCGAAGCCTGTACATAGACAAATGCTCACGTAACTAGGGTAGGCAGAAACTACATTTTAAAGAGCACAAATTAGTCCTACTAGTAGAAATACCGTTTGTGGTCCACAAACGGAATTATATTATTACGAGCTTTTACCCGCGACTTTGTCCGCATAAATTATATACAAGATTTTAAGGCAGATGATAAGCTATCAAACAAAAAAAGTTTCATCAAAATCGTTTCAGTAGTTTTTGCGTGATACTCGAACAAACAAACACCCAAACAAACAAACAGACAGACAAAAAATCCAAAACATGGTGATTTGGAATCAAGGAAGTCTGAAAACCATGCCGTAATTTTTTTTGTAACTATCTTCAATGTACAGACAAACTTCTGTTACAGTTTTATAATAGTTTAGATAAAGCCTGACCAGAAATATAAAAAACCTGGTTTGGGGGCGCTGCAATCGACTATAACCTTTAATGTCAGTGTTCCAAGTACAAAAATCTGTTCCAATGATTTTCCGCAACACGGCGAGGTTTTTTATTTTTGTTTACAGTGAATACGAACTAAAACACAGGTTTTAAATTTTTTTCTACCACAACAGAATTAGGTAGAGAAACATTGCTAGATTTACGAAGAAGAGGGACAGGGAGGTTTGCCTAAAGTCGCAGCTTTTCTGTTTTTTGTCTATTCTAGTTTATCGTAAAGATCCGGTTACATTGGTCAACTGTGCCCTATAAATAAAAAGGGTCCCGCTGGCTGTAGGTTTTTTCAAACCTATGCCATTCTTCCATTTTGACGGAACAAATTTTATTTCTAATTGGATTCGGTAGAACAAATTCGGAACTAAATCCCAGACATACTCGCATCGTTCTACGACACGGGGTCCCGCTGAGTGTAGCCACACGATAATTACCAAGATAAATTGAGTCGACAATACATTCAATACATTTCTGATACACACTAACTGCATTTTACTATTTAGTGTTACCATATCAGTTATTTTATCAGACATTGGCCCCGAATCGGTCTGTGCCACGACATAACTTAACTAAATTTATTCCTGTCACTTTCTAAAATAAGATTAAGAAAAGAGACAGAAAACCAACAGCTGACTTTAGTGCTGTCAAAGTGACGTTAAACGCCCAAAAACGCTTTAAATAAGATGGCGTACATTATGATTGCACCTTATTTTAGGCGTGTAACGTCACTTTGACAGCACTAAAGTCAGCTTTTGGTTTTCTGTCTCTTTTCTTAATCTTATTTTAGAAAGTGACAGGAATACATTTAGTTAAGACGTGGCACAGTCCGAATCGAGGCTATTATTTAGATAACTATCGGATAATTATCAAAAGGCATATTTATCCTGATAATTTCAAATCAAAACCTTGCTGCTAATCTATCTCGAATTCTCGACGAGGAAATGTCACTTGACTGGCGTTAGTGTAAACTTGCACTGTCCGGCGCTGGCCACACGTACACGCCACTATACTCGCACTTGACACTCGAACAATCGACAGAGCTAGTGTATGTGATTGTGAAGCTACGTACCGTTGTAATTAATGCTTGGTAGGTATTATAGCTTTCTAAAATTTTTTTTATTCTTTGAACTACTGATAAACTAAACATTACTTATTTATAAAAAAATGCTTTTGTGCAAGATTAAATGCATATCTTCTTATGGAATGAATACCAATACTGTAGGCAGGCCTGTGGCACTTTATATAAATTGTTGGCATTGACAAGATTAATTACTAAAAAGGTGAGTTGAGCATTATTTTCAAAAGGTTTTTTTTTACTGAAATGACGAAAATGCGGTTGACTGCATACCTTTCCTCGGCTCCCCTAAAATGTCCCCAGAATATGTGGGGTGAGGTGGGGTACCTGATTTCAGAGAGGGTCAGGGAGTGGCTATTCTACTATAGAACTTTTTACAATTATCTATTCTGTGCTGTAGGCTAGACAACCTAGATGCAGGATAGATAAAGAGTTATTTGATTGCGGGATTAGCCTTAAAAATCACATGTCTTCTTTACCTTGGGTGACAGCAGAGTTCCTGTCCTTAATAAAGTATTGGACAACAACGTGAAGGGCGCAGACGATTAGGGCCCCGTAGCCGAACCAAAGGAACGTGTTCCAGCCCCCATAGGTCTCGTACAGACGACCTCCGATGAAACTGCCGAGGGATGTACCTACACCTTCGAATACAGCCCCTACCAGGCCCTGTAAACACAGATATTTTAATCCCATTATTCCTGTATAGATAGATATAATAGAATATCAATTGTCGTGGCTTCTAGGTGCTCACAAGAAAGGACTTTCAAAATCTAATGTGTGAAAAAAAAATGGGAATAGAATACCATAACCATATTATTTGGTACTTTTGGTAGCTAGTTATTATTAAAATACTAAAATGCATTTGTTATGCGTTTAAATAATTTAAAGTTTGATAGTGCAACCGCTATTTAAAAAATAAATTGGGGCTTAGAGGGAATCAGACAACGTAATGCGAAGTCGACGTTCGTTCAGGCCTCCGTCACTCGGCCGTAGGAACCGAGATAAGTACCTCCACTGGCGCTTCGTAAGCGATGCGCTTGTATGAATTCTGTGGTCCGGGTAACAATTCTGTCATACTTATGCCTCGCCATTTGAAGCACATACCCTTGAAATGTAATCAAACATCAAAGCTGTGTTGTTCTGAATGACAACAACAGAAATAAGGTAGCGATCTCCTGTTTTGACTAGACCGAATTTGCTATAATTACGCATCCAAAACACATTCCGAACTCTATTACTCCCCCCCCCCCCCTCTACGGCTTATACAGTACTCTTTCTTATACTGTGGTACAGTACTGTATAAATCTAGATGTGCCAGTCTTTTTACGCAAGTCCAATTGTTGTTATGTCGTGTGTGGCATGCTAGCCCTACTGTGCGTGCCCTGCATTCATTGTAAACAAAAGTTGTAAACTAATTTTCCAGAAATTTACGAATAACAGTAAACAAGTTACATAAAAGCTTGTAATAAATGAAACAATACCTGCACGGTTGTTTCGGTCCCTGGCGGCGACACGACGTTGGCATATGACGTCATAGTTGGATAGAACATTCCAAACGTTATGCCTTGCAACAATTCTATGGGAAGCACCCACCAGGCGTTCGTCAGCACAGAGTACAGTATGAAGCGGACGCCAAACGCAAAGAGTACTAAACTCATCATGTTCACGTGGCCTACTGTTCTTAGTATGTAACCTGAAAACAAAATTTGTCATCATCATCTCAGCGGATAGACGTCCACTATATCCAGATATAGACCTCTTCGAAGGATCTCCACAATCACAGGCCCTGCAGTGCCTTTATCCTCAACGAGACCTCGTGTTTTTTTGTAAAATTTTGGATTCGACAAAGAACCAAAGACACACGGTGTCATGCTGTGCCGCTACGGCGAATCTCATGTTTGCTGCCGACACGAAAACAATGCCGAAAACAAACACCCCACTGTGCCGTGGAATCATACTGCTGATTTTTGTATGCAGTAGCGCCGAGACGGTACAGCCAAACCTGTCTCACTCTACAACTCAGGTACCTACGCTTGACGGCGGTCCCCAACGAGGGGTGAATTAAGTCGAGTAGGATTGCAGTTTTGCATGAAACAGCTGATTCTTTTTTATCGCGATTTCGACATTGGTCCCATAGAGAAAGTTATTCAGTTTCATAGTCTGATGATCCCCTTAAAACCGTCAGCAATAAAGAAGGACCCTATCTTAACTATTATAAAACTGTAACAGAAGTGTGTCTGTACATTGAAGATATTTTCAAAAAAAAGATAACGATATGATTTTTAGATGTCCCTGATTCCAAATCACCAATTTTTGGATTTTTTGTCTGTCTGTTTGTTTGTTTGTTCGTTTGTTTGTTTGTTTGTTTGGGTGTTTGTTTGTTCGAGTCATCATCTCAGCCGATGGACGTCCACTGCTGGACATAGGCCTCCCCCAAGGATCGCCATAACGACCGGTCCTGCGCTGCCCTCATCCAACGTTTTCCCGCCACCTTCACCAGGTCGTCGGTCCACCGTGTGAGGGGCCTACCCACGCTGCGCTTTCCGGTACGCGGTCGCCACTCGAGAACTTTTCGGCCCCACCGGCCATCGGTTCCGCGAGCAATGTGCCCCGCCCACTGCCACTTAAGTTTAGCAACTCTTTGGGCTATGTCAGTTACCCTGGTTCTTCTGCGGATCTCTTCATTTCTGATTCGATCTCGCAGGGAAACTCCGAGCATAGCCCTCTCCATTGCCCTTTGGGTGACTTTCAGCCTTTTTATGAGGCCTTGAGTGAACGACCACGTCTCTGTTCCATATGTCATCACTGGCAACACACACTGATCGAAGACTTTCGTTTTAAGACACTGCGGTATTTGGGACGTGAAGATACTACGTAGCCTCCCGAACGCTGCCCAGCCGAGTTGGATTCGACGGTTGATCTCTTTCTCGAAGTTGGACTTACCTAACTGAATAGTTTGTCCCAGGTAAACATAATGGTCAACAACTTCGAGCGCAGAGTTTCCGATCATTACAGGAGTGGGTACAACATGGTCATTTGACATGATCTTCGTCTTGTCCATGTTCATTTTCAGACCAACTCGTTCGGAGGCTCTGCTGAGATCATCGAGCATTTGACTGAGCTCCTCCATAGTCTCCGCCATGATGACTATATCATCGGCAAACCGAAGGTGACTGATGTACTCGCCGTTTATGTTGATGCCTAGCCCTTTCCAGTCCAGAACCTTGAAAACATCTTCCAGTGCAGCGGTGAACAGTTTCGGAGATATAACGTCTCCCTGCCTCACGCCTCGCTGCAGTAGGATAGGTTTCGAGTTCTGGTCCTGTAGTCGGACTGACATAGTGGCGTTTTTGTACAAGCATTTCAGCACTTCGATGTACCGGTAGTCTACTTGGCAACGCTGAAGAGACTGCAGTATCACTATGCTGTTCGAGTATCACGCAAAAACTACTGAACCGATTTTGATGAAACTTTTTTTGTTTGATAGCTTATCATCTGACTTAAAATCTGGTATATAATTTATGCGGACGAAGTCGCGGGTAAAAGCTCGTTGAAGATATTTACAAAAAAAAAGTTACGATATGGTTTTTAGGTATCCCTGATTCCAAATCACAAATTTTTGGATTTTTTGTCTGCCTGTTTGTTTGTTTGTTTGGGTGTTTGTTTGTTCGAGTATCACGCAAAAACTACTGAACCGATTTTGATGATACTTTTTTTGTTTGATAGCTGATCATCTGACTTAAAATCTGGTATATAATTTATGCGGACGAAGTCGCGGGTAAAAGCTCGTAGTATCTATTTGTTTATTTTAGAGTAGGTAACCTAGTCCTAAATAAAAAGCCATACAATGAATTAATAGCGTACCTACTGCAAAACGTGGGACAGTTTGGTTAAAATATTAAGAAAAAAGTGAATCAATTCAGAATCGTATTGTTATCGATTACTCACCCGACACAAACAGAAACGGTATCTCCCCTCCGAAGGTCTGAATAGCACTGACGAGGCCTTGCAAGGTTTTAACATATTCGGACCCGTCGCAAGTCAGCCCGGCCAGGTCCTCGATGTGCCAGAACAGGAACTGCCATATTAACCCTGTGCAGATGCCGACAGCTATCGTCCATGCTATGAAAATGAATGTAGGCAGCGAAGATAGCACAGATCCCACGTCTGACAGTATGCTCATCGACATTTTTGTTGATTCGATCTACAATAATAAATATAATTAGTATAATTTTATCATAAGTTGCAAAAATCATTAATTAATTTGCATCCAACGGTGCTTCGGACCATCAAACATCGCGAAAAAAATATCAGTAAGTATTTCTATAGAAAACGTCAATACCAAATGTATGAAAGAAATAGCAGATTTATTTTTATCCATTACAAAGTTGGTCCCGTAGTAAAAGTTGTTCAGTTTGATGGTCTGAAGCACCCCTTTTGATATGTAACACATTTAATTTTACACCCAGTTTAGGATAGCCCTCCGCAAACTGAAACGGTGAACTCAGACCATCAAACTAAACAACTTTCACAATGGAAACTACTTCAGGAAACGCGAGAAAATCAACTGTCCCATACATTTGTGTCGGGTAGGTAGGTACAGCAGCTTTGTATGAAAAAGCTGATTTTTTTTCGCGCTTCTAGAGTTCAATAGTGAAAGTTGTTCAGTTTGATGGTCTGAGTTCACCGTTTCAATCTACGGATGGCTGTCCCTTACACCCTGTATTATATTATTGTAAAAATACTTACTTTTAGGAAACAAGATACGATGACATCTCCAGTCATGAAAACGAACATCAAAATGAACGCGATGGTGTAATCCTTGTATGCTCCTTCGCTAAACAAATCTATGAGAATACCAGTTATAAGCGAGAAAATGCCCCACCCCACTGACCCCCAGAGTCTCTGCTTTCCGTAATGTGATATTTTTGTACCTTTAAAAGAAGAAAAAACAGTTTTAATTATACAAGGGTGTTTAAAAAATACAAATAAACATTTAATGGGGTGGTTTAGATCATGCAACTGAACAAAAAAATAGCTGTCAATGCAAAACTGCAATCTTACTCGACACAGCATATTTTTTTTTCGCGATTTTGACATCGGTCTGTTGTTCAGTTGGATGGTCTAATCTAAGGCGAGGTACAGTAGTACCAGGTTTATAAGTCTTACCGATGTACACACGGCGACACATCAAGGTATACAAAACCAACATAAGCTGGCCGCGCGTAGGTCGAGTAACGTATAACGTCGCGCGGCCAGCTTATGTTGATTTTGTATAGCTTGATGTGTCGCCGTGCGTACCTGCGCAGCTGACGATTTTTAATAGCGCGCGAAATTTTATTGACAAATCAGGATGTGCAGATGTCATGTGTACCCATGATACTGAACAACTTTCCCTAAGAAATCCAAAGAAAATTGCAAAAAAACTTTTTTACTTTCCATACTAAATACCAGTTCCATACTAAAGTAGACATATTTTTTTGCGACTTTCCTTTATTTGTTTGAGAAAGTTGTTCAGTATCATGAGTACAATCACCCATTAGAGTCTGAACTGCCTACCCTACCCTAACACGCTGCATTATAAACGAAAAAAATTCGTATCAGGTCTGGAGAGATGCCTGGCGATTGCTCCATCACAAATCAATAGGTCTTCTTCTTCTTGGTCGTAACCTCATGGCTGAGGGACGTGACCATCGTGGGTCGCTTGTGCCACCACAGCTCTCCAGGCCGCTCGATCTTGAGCCCGGTGTATGCTGGCCTGTAGTGTTGTCTCGGTCATTTCTTTCACCACATCGGTCCATCTCGTAGGCATGCGTCCTCTACCTCTCTTTCCCTCCATACGGCCGGTGATCATGAGTTTTTCCAAACTATCTGATCTCCTGACCGTATGCCCAAAGAATTTAAGGACTCGTTGCATACAGATGGTGGAGAGTCTCGTCAATCAATAGGTACGCAATCGCATATACAGGGTGTAAACCATAAACATATTATACTTCCGAGTAGACTGAGGAACTCCTCAATATCGCATCACCGAAACCGAAATGTCAATATGTGCGAAATTGATACGTGTGTGAGTTCTAGTGATGTGACATTGACGTATTCGCGATTATCGATATCAAAATCATCGATATCAGATTATCGACTACTTAGTAGTCGATGTGATTTTGATACCGATAATAGCGAATATGTCAATGTTACATCACTAATTTATAGTAGTCACTACTACTATTATATTTTAATATTACGAAGTCTAAATCGGCTAGGCTTACAATCCATCTACCTACACTGCTTTAAAACTGTTACTTAGGTCATAGGTCATAGGTCGACGAATATTTTCTATGAAAAACGCAATTGCCCAGCCCCACGAAAAGTGCGCGCATCACGTGCGTGTGCCGTTTTTTCGATTTAAAAGATACTACC
Source organism: Agonopterix subpropinquella (assembly GCA_922987775.1). NCBI lineage: Eukaryota > Metazoa > Arthropoda > Insecta > Lepidoptera > Depressariidae > Agonopterix > Agonopterix subpropinquella. Next base: position 42,619,743 of record OV277693.1, on the reverse strand, counting down.
AAGTAGACCAAGCCCTGTACCCGCACTTTCGATGTTCGCTATATCGCCACTGTTTCGGTCCGCGCTTCATTGTAATAGAGTTGAATTTGGAATGAAAATGTTCCCGGAATTGCGAAGTTCGAATGTGCGGCTAGAGGCTCAAGTGACTCCTCATTATCGCATCACCGAAACCGAAATGTCAGTATGTGCGAAATTGGTATGTGTGTGAGTTTTTATGATGTGACATTGACGTATCCGCATTATTGATATCATAATCACACCGACTTCTATAAGGTTTTAATCTGCTGGGTTATAATTTGTCTACATACACTACTTATTATAAAACTGAAATGTGTGTCTGAGCATTGAAAATATTTTGTAATAAAAGCATATGACTATAGTGTTTAGGGGTCCCTGAATCAAAGATTTCTTTATTTTTGATATGGAATCGAATTTATGAAAATAATAAAAACCTGCTGTAGTAGCCAGGACTTAAAAACCTATCCTGTTTTTTCACAGAATGTACAGGTGCAATATAATTTCGAAGAATTTTGCGATACATAATTGAAACTAGCAGCGTTTCAAAGAGAAAAGAACCACGGTTCTCATGATTAAGTATGATAAATTATGCTGATTTTGATTCCATGCATTTATGTATATGTTCCGCCGTAGCACCTAAACTACTGAGCCGATGTTGATGAATGAGGTGGCAATCGATTCGTTATTATTTATGGTCTGGGTGACATAGAGGATACATTTTATACGAACAAAATCAATATGACGGGGATGTTACATCCGATTATGATGAAACTTATTGTGTGAAACCAATGTGTTGTTCAGTTTCAGGCCGCATCTTCTCTACAGCGAAACACTCCCGACGCGGTGGTAGAGTCAAAAACATGACTTCAGAAAGCTATTTGATATTATTTTGAACAAAAATACATTATTTTGAAGAAAAAAAATTGGACTTGAGTGAGTTTAAAATCTAATAATTAGACCTAAAAAACTGGTATGTATTTTATCTCGCAAAACTACTGAACCGATTTTGATGAAACTTTATTTGTTTGATAGCTTATCATCTGACTTAAAATCAATAACCGTACACACATTGAAAAACGAAACTCTCGAGTCTCAAAATCTGGTATATAATTTATGCGGACGAAGTCACGGGTTAAAGCTCGTAATATCTAAATTTTAAAATTGGAACTGTTGCTGTCGTGATATTTTTTTAATTTTGGTACATTTCCAAGCTCAAATTAGCTCTTCAATATTATAGCAAAAAAAAAATTCAATTATCAATTAGTCCCGGCTCCAACCGTAAAATGACTGGGCTATAAATCAGCCTTTCAATACCTACGTTTAAAAACAATACCAGAATCTGACGAGACATGAACGGAGGGAGCTAGGTGGTAGTACAGAAAAACATATTTCAAAAATATCGACATATCGATAGATTTTGTGCAATATCTATGCGAAACGGTTCCTTTTTCACGTACACAATAATTTTTTATCTTACACATAATTATTTAAAATTACACATTATTTAGAAAATAGGATGTTTACTGCATTTAATGAATGTATTACTAAATCATTTTAATAAAAACATATGTGAAAACAAGCCTCATGAAAGTGGTATTGTACTGATCGTATTTACCTGTGAAACGTTTCTTTATTTGGGTTGTTGGTGTAAGTTACACTACATTCCAACACGGAACACGACACCATTATGATTTTTTATATTTCTCTTATGAAACACAAAATGAATTTAAATTAAATCACTAAAATAACGAGAAATAATTTTTTGACAGGGCTCCAAAAGACTCCGATTTGTTTCAAAATGGTTTTACGGCAATTATATTATAATCTCTTTCGCACACGTAGCTTTTTTCATTATGATCGGAATCTCATTCACACACTTACTAGGTCTACTCACGGTAGTAGAATAATAATGTCTATGGTGTAAACTTAAATGAGTTAGAATATCAAACTGAACTACCAGTTCCCGCCACAAATGTATTAAATTACCATGCCCCAAATAGCTATAACATAACACTGTAACATTTGTGTCTTGAGATTGTATTTTTTTTCATTTTCATCTATTTTTTAATATGGGTCAAACATCGAATACGCGAAAAAAATTGGCTGTTTCATAGAAAATGTCAATGAAAATGTCAGACTACTCGACTCAAAAGTATGGAACACACGCTTTTTTTCGTGATTTTGATGTTGATCCCATAGTGAAAGTGAGAAAGTGTTCAGTTTGATTGTACCCTCTAAAGTATGTAGCGCATTTAAGTTGACACCCTGTATATTTTAGCAGCGTTAAACTGCATTATTCTTAATCTTAGACAATTTAATAGGGACTCGCCTTGCGGTAGCATTTCCCCTCTGCCACGGTATTAGATCAATTAATCTTGCGCATTTACACCCAATTCTATACCTTATCACTAAACGATACAGCCTATAATAGCGAAACAATAATTTTGAACTTAGAACGTTTGGGGTTCACACGAGACTACTTTTCATGATTTTTAACATTTAAATTAGAATCTAAAGTTATGGGGAATAAAATCCAATGTTGCGGATTTCATGTTACCTCGCCCCCCGCAAAAAGTGGCAGAAATGTTTCTTAGTAGAATGACACGCGTAACTCGTCCCTATTAAATTTTCTAAATTCTTAATATAACTTGAGCAACATACCTAGGAGATTGAAGCATATAGCATCAGCGAAGGTGACGACCACCGCCTGCCCGACCCAGCTGATGATCATCATGAGGAAGAACACCCAGAACTGTGTCGTGAACTGCGACGTGCTACTTGCGCTATCCGAAGCTCCTTGGAATATCTCATTCACCTGTTACATAAATAAACACTATTTATTTAAAGGTACACTTTAGAACACAACAGCGACAAGTCATTTTATAGAAAACCAAAGTATTTTTAGGGTTCCGTACCTAAAGGGTGAAAACGGGACCCGTCCGTCTGTCTTACCTATTTAGGGCTGTAACTTTTGAACCGAAATAGAAAAGCAAACAAAACTTTTTTGTAAGTTAATAATGTTGTGTTGGTATCTGGTGTGGTACGGAGCCCTCGATGCGCGAGTAGCCCGACTCACACTTGGCCGGTTTTTATTATTTGTTGTTATACTGTAGAGTTTGCTCTATAATCACACCAAGTTACGCTTGCGCTTGCATTGTATTACCGTTTTAACGAAAGAACGAGAATAAAAAACGTAGATACAAACTAGTTTCTTGTACGTACTTGTCCCCTTAATTTTTAACTTTTCGACATTTTTATTATTTGTTATCAAGTTCGCCATAATAACACATTTTCTGTGAAAAGTTCAACTGTCTAGCTATTACGGTTTAAAAGTTACAGACAGCCCTAGATAGGTCAGACGTACGGACGGACGGACGGACGGACGGTCGGACGGTCGGACGGACAGAGCAGGCTTGGCATGAATTGGGTCCCGTTTTCACGCTTCGAGTACGGAACCTCTTAAAATGTATGTGGGTGGGGAGTGTCCGTACTTTATGTAGTACCACGCTCTTTCTTATACTGTGGTTCAAACTTTAAAAACTTTGATGATTCTAAATATTGATGCACGATTGCTTAACTTGATATTAATCTATTTAAAAATACATTATTTCCAGCTCGTGCGTGCTGCATGACATTAGGCACCATAATATGAATGGTAAATTAATAATTACAGTATCTAACTTTCGCATGGCTGCTCATCCATAGTAAATTAAGATATTCATAATCGCAGTAGAAACAGTATAGGCGGCACAAGAAAATCAAGAACTCGCAATTGCTTTCGTTAAAACATGAATTCGCATATAGACTTATATTACAACATTTACAACCGGCTTTTGCCTTTAAGACTTTTCTGCGTGAAATCGACGGATCCCAATCCATTTGCTATCCCAGGAACATAGTTATCTGAATAAAAGTATTGTTTGTGTGATGCTCGAACAAACCAGACGAAAATTTCAAATAATATTTCCAAAACGGCCCGTTATCCTACATAGAGTATTTTTCTGTGAAATCCTCCATGGACAGACATTGGTCTTTTTCTTTTACAGTTTTATAATATTACTAGAGTTTACCCGTGACTTCATCCGTACAAATTATATAGCAACCAGATTTTAAGTCAAATCATAAGCTATCAAACAAAAAAAGTTTCATCAAAATCGGTTTTTGCGTGTTGCTCGAACAAACAAACAGAAAAATTCGAAAAAAAAGGTTGATTTGGACCATACCATACCATTATCATAACATCGTTAGAAAAACCCATTAGTACAAGGCATTTCGGCCGCGGGGCGATTCGAACCTGGACCCAGATAATTGACCAATTGTATTTAGCTTGAATACAATTTTTAATAACAGGAAAAATTTTAAAATTATGAAATGTTGATGAAGTCACTGACTGCATTATTTAGTGCAATTGTTCATACAAAGCGCACGTTTTGACGTCCCATAAAAAGTTTCTGATTTGACAAGACGCGTCGACTAGCAGATTAATCGACTATTAAATAAGGCACTTGGGACATAAGGGACTTGGGGCCCAAGTCCTAACAAAATTACAATCCGAAATATTTTCAATTTCATTTCGGGTCGCCAATCGTGGGATATTCGTAGATAATTATTACTAGAATTTTTACATCTGTTTGTTCATTATCCAAACAAGAAACCTCTTTCATTATCCAATCACTGGTCACGATACTCGCTTGGCTCAATGAATATTAATGTAGTAACTCGATAGTACATACATACCATGGTATTGTCGCATTCTATGGAACATGACGTATGGAAGAGATCTGCCTCCATTTGGTACTGAGCTTTACCTACACAATTCGGATAGTGTGTTGATCCTGTAAACAATGAATAATACAATTACACTTTGAATATTAAGGGTTGACACTTTGACCGACGGCGACGAAGAACAACGGCGGGTCCATACAAAAGCCACATTAATGGCACACTTTCTGCATACTCCGCCGTCGACGCGGCGAACGCTTAGTCCAAGGGCGAACGGCGCCCAATGCGTTCCCATACTAATGGTGGTTTTTTATATTACGTCGGTCAATGTGTCTCAACCCTTAACCGCTAATACGAACAACGCAAACTTACATTTTTATAACGGAGAATAGAACTAGAAATATGCTACTAGGTTAAAGCACGATGGGGCTGGCATAGCCTTGTCCAAAAGCCCAAAAATAATAAAAGAGAATATAAATAATTAAATTAATTAATTATACTACAACTGAACGATTAAGAAGATATATCCGCGAGCACGCTACATATAAACGAAGATTCATTCTATTTTGAATATTAAACAATATACAACAAAAACTTTTGAAGCACGATCTAGAAACTGATATCTTTGTGTGTGGTTTGTCAGATTTTCGATAAAATATAGTTTCGAAATTACTGCAACTGATGATTTCCATATTAATATTACAAATCTTAAATTAATCCTAAAAATGAAGTTATACATTTTAACGAGAATCTGACAAATTACAGACACATAGATGAGTTTGTAGAGGGTTTAAAAAATTCTATTGACTAATTGGTCGACATTGAAAATAGAATGAAACTTTGAGGAATATAATTGTAGATTCGTTTCTGACCGGCCCACTATTTATCAGGGTATTTACTTCATAACTCACCATTAGGCAATGTGATATGATTTAGATGAATATAAACGCATTCATGTTCCGTTATTGTGGTCCCAAGATTGATGGATCCAACGAAAGACAGGTTAGAAGGGAACGGCCCGCCTGTTGTAGTCTTCGGGTGGCAGGTATCGGTTATATCAGCTTCCCAGCCTTCGCATATTTCCATGAGACGCCACGGCGTCCTCTTATCGAGATCACACGATGCCTACGGAAGTTAAATGCAAAAAGATAATAATAACTGCTAACTGAATTAGGGCTATTTGCCGTATAGGCCGTGATCCCGTCCATTTCTCAGCTTTTTTGTCATTGCTACAAAACAAGTCTCAGAAACAAAACCTTTCACAATATTTCCTCGAGGTAGCTGAAAATTGTATAAACGCTCGCACTTGGCCGGTTTTTCAAACTTTACTTAGAACTGTCGTTTAGTATTTACTTTATATAACTTACTTGAGTTTACCCGCGACTTAATCTGCACAAATTATATACCAGATTTTAAGTCAAATCATAAGCTTTCAAACAAAAAGTTTGATTAAAATCGGTTCAGTAGTTTTTGAGTGATGCTCGATCAAACAAACAGACACACAAAAAATCCAAAAATTGGTGATTTGTAGTCAGGGACACATAAACACAATTTTTTCTTGTAAATATATCTTCAATGTACAGAGTACAGACATACTTATTTTACACTTTTATATTAGTTTAGATAAAATAAGCAGACTAACAAAGTAATTTAATCTTAGTCTTTAAAAGTAAAGGTTAAATAGCAGTTCCAGCTAAAGTATAATAAAACCGGTCAAGTGCGAGTCGGGCTACTCGCGCACCGAGGGTTCCGTACCACACCACCACAGAACACAACATTATAAACTTAAAAAAAAAACTTTTTCTGTCCGGGACCTTTAGCGCAAGACCGACTCACACTTGGCCGGTTTTTAGTATTTGTTGTTATTCTGTAGAGTTTGCTCTATAATCACAATAAGTTTGACGCTTGTATGTATTACCGTTTTTACGATAGAGCGTGAAGAAAAAACATTGATAAAAACTAGTTTCTTGTTGAGAACCCCCCTTAATTTTGAAATTTTTGGCATTTTTATTTATATGTTAACAAATCCGCCGTAATAACGCATAATCTGAGAAAATTTCAACTATCTAGCTATTACGGTTCAAAAGTTACAGCCCTAAATAGGTAGGACAGACGGACGGACGGACGGACAGACGGACAGACAGAGTTTATGAGAGTTGTGCGGTTATTATAAGCGGTAAGAGCCCGTTAAAATGTTTAATTCTAGCATAAAGATATAAGGTTAAAAAAATTTCATAACACACCTTACATTCAGCGCCTTCCGATCCCTCGAGTACTTGCTGCAAACGCGCAGTATCGTTAGAACACAGGCGATAGTGTAGATTGTCATGCAAGCATGTCATGTTCGCCGTCTCAGAGGCTGACTTGTTATTACAGTTTAGTGAACAGGGCTGGTTTACGTCGACGTACCCATTGCCAATACGACAGTGAGGTTTATAACTGTAGCCTGCAATATTTACACTTGTTTTATGTGGTTATATTTAAATACACAGTAAGTTTATAATGTTGTGTTACTACACTAGTGTAAACCCATGGTTACTACAGTAGTTTACTACAGTTTTTGTATTGAATTTCGTACAGCGCTCCCAGTTGAGAAGTAATTCTGTCATACAAAATGGCGCCGCAACTACAGTAGTAACGTACAGTGAAAAGTCATGGTAACTACAGTACAGGCCGGTTGATTTAGGCTTATATTTATTTTATAGCTATACAGTATTCAGACGAATGCAATGAGAACTTATTTGTTACTAGCTTTTACCCGCGACTTCGTCTCCTTTAACATTTTACTTTGACAACCCGAATTCCTTTAAAGTACGAGTGAATAGGTATCTTCTGGGTAAGCGCTCGCTACAACTTCGATCTTCGTCCTGAGGATTGGATTGAGGTCAAGAGCAAACCCAAACTTAAAAAAAAAAACCAGCCAAGTACGAGTCGGGACTCGAGCAATTAGTGTTCCGTACTGCCAGCTGTTTAACATGGGTCATTGATGACAACCACGATAAATTGACACTTATTTAGTTTAATTTAGTGGTCACATAGTATCTGAAGATCATTTTACACTGGTGATAGTTTTTTAGGTATAGAAAAAAACTATCCAAGTTAGAGCCACCCTGATAAATTTCCCGCCATCTACACGTTATTTCTAATGTTCATGATTTTTTTCAGATCTTATACGGCTATATTTTTTGAAATAGAGGTGGGGACAGCAATATCTCGGATTTTATTGAAAATGTTGTTAAACAAAGTTATAATAAAAGATTTGAAAAGTGTATTTTTAGACTCGTATTTTCATAAGTTTTCAATTGATAATCATAGGGTAGAAGAAAAAATATTTTTTTTTACCGTTTCTTCCTCCCCAAATTGCCCCCCAATATAAAAATTACGTTTTTTTTTTACTTCATTTATGATATTGAACCAGCAATTGTTATATCTGTACCGAGTTTCAACTTTCTATGTCTTACGGTCTCTGAGAAAAATGCCTATGACAGACGGACGGACAGACACCGAGCTGATTCCATAAGTGTTCCGTTTTGCCAATTTTGGTGCGGAACACTAAAAAAACATTAAAAAGTACAAATACCGTATGTTTTAATGATGATGAAATTAGTTAGTTTTCAGAAAAAGGTTTCGGCATAATTTATTTCGTAACTTCTTTTGTTACATCGATCGTTATTGAACATTTTTAAAGTTTCGTAATTTAACTAGCTTTGGGATTCACCATTGTCTATGGCGCAACGGTGTAAATCGATAAAAAATTTCATCTATTCCTTAACAAAAAAATCTTGCTAATTCTAAAAAAGGCAACAAGTATCATCGATATTATCTTACCGTCTAGAGTCACGTTACTGACAGCAAGGTAAGCGCATTGATCTGTAATGCTCCCGTTACGTAGACTCGAAGTGTACTTAATGTTGTCCGTGTTACTGTAACAATACTGCGGTATGTGCCAATGCTCACATACTGTTTGCCACATCTTCGGCGACGACATATCACAGTTCATCTGTTAAAAGAAATTCATTATTTTTATTCTCTATAACAAATAAGAGACAAGCCACAAGATATGGTGCGTCACCGCAAGACGCAAGGCGACGTCACAGAAGAGATAGACAGTAGAGCAACTTAATAAAATTGGGGAGTTGACCGTATAAAAGACATTTTAGTTTTAAAACGCTAAACTCACATATTCAGTAAGTAATTCTTTAGCTTGAATACTATTTTCAATATAAGGATAAACTATAAAAAGAAATGAAGCGACGACGAAAAACAATGATGTCACCATAGATTTAAAACTATTCGCTTAGATGTCATTATTCGATCAGTTGTTCATGCAAAGTGCGCGTTTTGACGTACGATAAAAAGATGCTGATTTGACTAGTTGTAACCCTGTTGTAACCTCGCGTATTCGGGACGCAGCAGTACTAAAGTACAATCAACCAATTGGAATCATGACCCATTGTAGAACCTTGTCTCGTGTGTTAACGTCATTAAGCTTCTCTCAAATGTGACTGCAAATAGTTTGCTGTGAAAACGTTCTACGGTGGGTAATGATTCAAATTGGTCGATGGTACCTTAGCGGGCCGTGTACTTCGCGCTCGTTTGTGCATCGATTCGGGCGCTTACATGAAGTTGCTTTACTGTATATCTCTTTTCTGTGACTACGCTACAGTATTCTACATAGAAAAAAGCGTGGCGTCGCCGCAACGCATCGTGTGGCTTCGCTCTTATATCTGACATTCACACGGAACAAGGCAAAGGAGAAGTTAGTAAAGACAACATTTGAAGATATCAGTGTAAAAACTTCCTGAGGAAGATTTATAAAATGTACAGTCGGCCGCAATAAGTTGTATACACTTTTGTTCTACGTCGTAGTACTAAAGTATATATAACTTATTGCGGCCGACTGTACGACAAACAATTTGGATAGTTAAAAAAAAATCAAAACTTACTTTGCAAAGAGCAGTATTATTATCTTTGCCAAGCGTTGTCACTTTACACTGGTCTATGTGTTGTGCATCTTGAAAACAACTTCTTAACACAGTTACACCATTTCCACAGTCTAATTCTACATTAACCTTTGTTCTGTTCTCTGGTATTAAATATATTGCAGAAAAACTTAGTATTGTCACTATTTGAAATATTATGAAAATTGACTTTTGTTTTTTGAACCTGAAATTAAGATTTATAATTTAGTTTCTGAATCACACCAGGGGCTGTAGCGTGATGTGTTTATCTCGTTCGTTCGCGCGTAAATAGAAAGAGAGCAAAGGCGAGATATCAAACTTCCATGCCGCGGTCACTGATTTCAGATCTAAAACATAAAACGTATGAAGCTATTTTTGCTTGGACTGCTACACCACTAGTTTTTAATTATTAATACTGCCTCCGTGGTCTAATGGTTAAGAGCATTGGCTCTCGATACGGAGGTCGTGGGTTCGATTCCCACGGGGGACACCTAGTGATATGTCACTTTGTGCGTTTTTCCCCAGTTGGTTAGGACATTGCAGGCTGAATCACCTGATTGTCCGAAAAGAAAAATGATTCCGTGCTTCGGATGGCACGCTAAGCCGTTGGTCCCGGCTACTATCTCTGGTGGTAGTAGTCGTTACATAAAAACCACGTCAGAGGCCGTAAGGCGGTCTGAAAAAACTCTGACACCAGGGCTCTGCCCACACGATAAGAAGAATTATTAATACGGTGTATTCAGTCAGACAATGCAATTAAACAACTTTCCATAAGGAACATGGGTCCCAATTCCCAAGTCCCATGGGAATTTGTTGGACCTCCCATAGAAAGTAGATCGGCTGATCTGGAGTGCGATTTTTCAAAATTACTATGGAGATATGCATCTTTAAAAAATTTGGAAATGGAAAATCGCACTCCTGAAGTATGATTTTTGAAAGTCAAATCAGCAGTAGAAAGATGCATATCTCCACAGTAATTTTGACATTTTCAACTGCTGAACTCAGCGAATGAGATTCAAAAATCGCACTCCTGCACTTTTGTATGGAAGGTCCAAAAAAATTTCTCTTTCGTCTTTTACCTAATTGATATTTGGATAATTTAAAATATTTTCGGGAAAAGACGCGGTAAGATCCCGGTACAATGTTACAGTTTATATTCTAAAATGTTGAGCTTTACATTTCATTCTATTCTGCATAACAGTACACAGACAGAAACACACACATGGGAACTAAACTCTGCATGGATTTAGATAAGGTTAATCGCGATAAGAGGAAGTATAACGGCATCGATCGGCTAGATATTGCGAAACTGTATTAATGTAAAATAAATTAGAGATAAACTTTATCTTCGCAATAAAGTAGAACACTATGCCAGAAACCACAATGTACTCTCTTGTAAAAATATGTCAAAGGTACAACCTGTTGTACTTTAGCGCACATCAACAACCTAGGCGTTTGTCCATGAAAACTTAATTATGTACATAATTGAGGAAACTTTTATTGTCACACACCTTGAAATAAATATCATAAGATTAAGATATTTAATAGAGAACTATGCGGCATTTTTTATGTTTCTGCTATTTTATAGCTGTTACTTACAAACATACAGGGTGTAACAAAACATCCTAGTAATATTTAAAAATGGGGGTGTAGAGTAGACCATCAAATTGAAAAACTTTCACTACAGGGTGTTAGGGTAAACAGTTGCATTACTTGTACTGTAAACTGAACAAGTTTCGCAATGGAGCCAACATAAAAAAAAAATTGCTGTTTCATACAAAGCTGCAGTACCTGCTCGGCTCAAATGTATGGTTCAGCAGTATTTTTTTTACTTTCTGTTTATACAGGGTGTTAAGGCAAAGAAAATATGCACTACGCGAAAAGAAGCGACACTCATGCATGTGTGCTCGTAAAAGCGCTCGTGGCTATGTGTGCGGGTCGGGCGAGCGCAGGGGGGGTGCGCGGGTTGCGAGCGGGTGGGACGTCATGTCATTGACGGTCGAATGACATGGCTGCTCTTGCTCGCATGACGGCACGACTCGGCCGTTGATATAAATATTTTCTTTGACTCGGCGAACAGCGAACGAAGCGTGCGACGCCAAATAATACGAATCATGAAAAGTGCCATTTATTGTTGTGTTTACGGTTGTGGCAACAATCAGAAAGATAACAGTGATAAGAGTTTCTGTTCATTACCTAATGATGATCGAGAAACGTAAGTTACATTATTATTCTAAACGTCAATTCAAAATCTATTAATTTTGATGGAGTATCGATAATGCTCCTTACTAACCATTGACGATATTAAGTGGTAGTGGTAGCTAGGTAGGTACACACGGCGACACATCAAGCTACCCAAAACCAAAATAAGCTGGCCGCGCGACGTTATACCTTACTATGCCTACGCTCGGTTAGCTTATTTTGGTTTTGGGTAGCTTGATGTTTCGCCGTGTGTACCTACGCATCGTAGTAAGATTTGTATGGGTCGTGTATCTTAAATACCTAGGTACATTGATTTTTAAAAATGCACGTGTAGATTACCTATCTACATTTTACTTCAATTACCTACTTACTACCTAATTACTAATAAAAATTTTTTACAAAAAAATAAAACCGTCTTCAAAACTCAAAAAGTATAAAATAATATTGCAGCCGATGAATTTTACGTTAGCTATCAATTTGTTTTATCGAAGTCGCTGTCAAGCCTTTACGATTCGAGACTGAGTTTGCAGTATTTTTTTTGGGGCTAGGCTTGACACCGACTCCAATAAAAAAAATTGATAGCTAACGTAAAATTCATCGGCTGCAATATTATTTTATACTTTTTGAGTTTTGAAGACGGTTTTATTTTTTTGTAAAAAATGTTTTATTTCATAATTTTTTTGTGGTGAAATACATTAGTTGAATTCTGGATATCAGCACACACAAAGGGTACATCGATACAAAGCAAACTTTTCAATCGCCGATGATTTGCTGTCAACTTTTGAGGAGTTCTATTGTGTAGCTCTGAAGTGCGTCATCAGATCTTTACCGAATTGAAATGGGACCACCTTGGGAGTATACGCTTTCCAATAAAAAAAGAATTATCAAAATCGGACTACTCTGTAGAAAGTTATGCGTGTTCATACATAAAACAAAAAAAAACAAAAAATATACGCGTCGAATAGATAACCTCCTCCGTTTTTTGTTTTTTCGTCGGTTAAAAATTATCTATCAAGTATGCCACAATACCCACAATTGCACTAGGATAATTTAAATTGATTTTACGTAAATAAAAATTAAGTATTATTTCCTTGCACCAGTGTAAACTTACACATTATTCGTTTTCCGCAAGTTTCAACCCTATAGCATACACACGCCGCCTCAAGGTCACCGACGCGGGGACTCACACGTACGAGGAGTGTCGGGCCTGTGGTTAAGGTAAACATTACTCTAAGCTAAGGGGTGATTGTACTCATGATACTGAACAACTTTCCGTAAGAAACCCATAAAAATTCATAATTTCTTTTACGACTTTTAATTTAATTTCTTTCATACAAACAATCGTTCAGCTGATTTAGTACGGAAATCTATTTTTTTTTTGAGACTTTAATTTCTTCGTTGGAGAAAGTTGTTCAGTATCATGGGTACAATCACCCCTTAAAGCAGCGTCGGTCTGGCCCCAGGGAACACCGGGACTTTTCCCGGTGGGCCGGTACCCCTGTGGGCCGGTCGGGCCCAGCTCTTCTACCCCCTTCATTTTAATCCTACAGAAAATGACACGGCCTACTCTAGAATCTTTCTGGCCCACCCCTGAATTAAAAGGAGTCACTTTAAAAAAATACGAAAGAAATCTACTATAAAATAATCAACAATAACTATTATAATTTTTTCACTTTCTTAAAAAGTCAAGGAAATTCAGACCAATATGCTTATTGCAAAATTGCGAGCTCGCTTCGTTCGTTCAGTTTTGTTTTTCTTTTGCTCTGGAAAGATTTTTAATCAAATTCAAAACAAGGCCAAAATGTTTTCAGTAAGTAACTGAGTCGGGGGCCCTGCGCAGTCAAAAGACAGTCAAAATATATTGTGAATTTTCGAGCTCGCTTTTCGCTCGCTCAATCTTTTTGTTTCACGAACATGTCTGCACAATTTCGGCATGAGCTGAAAGCTCCTTGTTTTAAATCCTGTTGCGTTGAAGCATTCTAGCTTATCGTCGGGTCCTTTTACATACGCTGACGGTATTTTAAGGAGATGATCAGACCATCAAACTGAGTAACTTTTTCCATGGGACCAATATCGAAATCTGGTGATCAAAATGGTCTGATCATCACAGGATCATCCCCCTAAAAAACCGTCAGCATATTATCATGTACATACAATTACATTACATTACATTAAAATTTATAATGTATCCCGTATACAGGATAATATGCTGACGGTTTTTTAGGGTGATAATATAATGTAATGATACATTATAATGTAGCAAAATCTCGAGCTCGCTTCGCTCGCTCCTTGTCCTTGGTGGTATTGCAGCGAAGGCGACCTAGTCCCAACTCACATTGCAGTAAAATCTCGAGCTTGCTTCGCTCGCTCCTAATTCCCAACCTAGTCGTATTGGCATTGCAGTAAATCTACGAGGTTGCTTCGCTCATTCCTGGATTGTGTGGTCATTGCTTGCTTCAGTTGCTCTTGATTTACGACCTAGCCTTATTGGAGTAAAATCTCAAGCTCACTTTGCTCGCTCCAGGATTTACACAGATCTTATTGCAGATTTGGAATGGCCAAAATATCATAGTAAAATATCGAGCTCGCTTCACTCGCTCCTGGTTTTTAGTCGCTTATGGAGCCATGTTGGTGTCAGTACGTCCGTTCGTCTGTCACATGAATTTTTTATTGTAACGTCCTAGTTGCATTGTAGTAATCTCAAGCACGCTTCGCTAGCTCGGATACTTTAGATCGTGAATAACTCGAGCTTGCTTCGCTCGCTCCGGGTCGCCAAAATCAAGTGTTGAGAAAAAAAATGTTAGTAACTACAGCTTAGTAACGTGATAATATTGCAAGAAAAATCTTGAGCTCGCTTCGCTCGCTCCTAGTTATGATTGTATTGCAATAGCGTGTCCGTATAGTTAGCAGCCTCACCAGCTCATTCGAAGGTTTTGACTAAGCCACGATTTAGTGCCCAATTAGTGCAATTTGGTGCCCAAAGCACAGATTTGGTGCTCATGTAGTTTAAAAGATATTTGGGTACCTTACTGAGGCTGCTAGATAGACGTCAAGCTAGCAGTCGCATTTTGAAATACTGTTTGTATCGATGTGATTTGTATGTCACGATTTAGTGCTCATTTAGTGATCCCTATATCCAAAATTTCATGAATATTGATCCAATACAAGCCGAGATATGATAGTACATTGTTGAGGCTGCTAACTAGACGTTTCTTCCAACGATGATTCCAATGAAACGGATGCACATTTGAAACAGATAAATACATAGCGATTTAGTGCTCGATTTGGTGACTCTTATGATATTTATGAAAAGTAGAACTTTCTTTCCTATTTCCCAAAAAAATTACGTAAACTTCTACATACTAATCGTAATTTAGGTCTGACGAAACCGTTGATCAAATTTAGACTTTATTCAACTGTGATAGGGTTTAAAATTGTTTTTAATTTTATGGTTAGTACTGCCAAGCAAAAAAGTTAAATGACATTAATTTTTTATAACTGTGACAATACTCACTCTCTTATGTATGTATTGAGTGACTCAATTTGAGTCCAGGAGTGCGATTTTTGAATCTCATTCGCGGAGTTTAGCAGTTGAAAATATCAAAATTACTGTGGAGATATGCATCTTTCTACTGCTGATTTGACTTTCAAAAATCATACTTCAGGAGTGCAATTTTTGAAAGTCAAATCAGCAGTAGAAAGATGCTTATTTCCATAGTAATTTTGACATTTTCAACTGCTGAACTCAGCGAATGAGATTCAAAAATCGCACTCCAGGAGTCTATTATTCTTCTCTACTATTTGACCATTACTGTATTAATTGACTAGTCCCAAATCATTTGTGTCAAGCTTGCAAAGCAAGCAAGTCAAAAATCTGTGTGTGATTTATTCTCTTATAATAAATCTGTTCATTATTCTCCTAGTTTCATTTAGTTTTTCTTATAAACATTCAGTTTTTACCCGACTGCGCTAGAAGGAGGGTAATAGTAATCTTAAAGTAAAATAAGGACGTAGTTTGCAAAAAAATTACCTTATCTGTCGGCAAAAATCCTCATTACTATCAAGCAATGAGGATTTTAGGACTTTTCTTATTGAAATGCCCTGCCAATAACTGCCTCTCTGTGGTCTAATGGTTAAGAGCAATGGGCTCTCGACACGGAGGTCGTGGGTTCGATTCCCACGGGGGACACCTGCTGATATGTCACTGTGTGCATTTTTCCCCAGTTGGTAAGAACATTACAGGCTAAATACCAGATTGTCTGAAAAGAAAGATGATCCCTTGCTTCGGATGGCACGTTAAGCCGTTGGTCCCTGCTACTATCTCTTGTGGTAGTAGCCGTTACATAGTTACATAGTTTTATGGTTTTTGCTACCAAAATCTACCAGAAATTACCAAAAACTAGGTACCAGAAGAAACAAAAATTTCCAAAATCTACAAAAAAGAACCAAAAACAACCAAAATCTACAAAAAATCTAGGAAGAACTACCAAAAACGTTCCAAATCTATCATAAAGAACCAAAATGTACTGAAATTTAAAATTTGTATTTTAGTTTGTTACGTGAGCTTAACATTGTACACGTCTGACCACTTGACGCACGCTTCCCGCTCCGCTGACGCTGCCTTCCCGCGTCATGGTCGCGTTGGTTTGGGCGACTTGGCGGTACGCCGTAAGGGCTCTTACAGACCAGCGACAGTTGTCTGCGACAGCTCGCGACAGGGTCGCGCGACAGTTGAAGACCGTGACGTAGTGTTGTATAGTCTGAGAGATAGACCTCCATATCCAAAACAGTTTTTTTGGTAGTTTGTAACATCCTATACAACGTGTTAATGAATTAACGCAAAACTAGAAAGTAGTTTGTTTAGAATCGAGAGCAGAGTCGAATTATCATGGTTTCAACGTAGGTAATTTTTTTCAAAATATTAAATAATTTGTTTGCAAAATTTAAAATTTTCTGAACCCGATGTCAACCCACCGCACATGCACACTCACCCTACATACTACCAAAACAATATCATAAAAATGTATCCATGAGTACGTTAGCGCTTTCTTTCAGTGCCGAAATGATAACAAATCATTTTTGCCTCAAAACTTAAAATGCTAATAACTTTAAATTTTAACTATCAAAGTAATTAAATTATTGTTTCAATCTAATTATTTTGTTATAAATCAGTTGGGGTGTATGAGGTTTTGCGCTAAATCATTAACACGTTGTATACAGGGTCCTTCTTAATATGCTGACACTTTTTTAAGGCGATGACCAGACTATTAAATAAATAAATAAATATCTTGGACATTGTCACACAAATTATCTAGTTAAATTTAAGTACCAGAATCTAGCCTGGACTTGTATTATGATGACTAGACAACGATATAGAATACATATATAGATACAAACATCCATGACTCGGAAAATTATTATTATTAAATTATTATTATATTATTAAACTGAACAACTTTCTCTATGGAATCAACATCGAAATCGTGAAAAAAAAAAACAGTTGTCCCATACGTTTGGCTCCGAGTAGGTTTGTAGTTTTGTATGAAAGAGCTGATTTTTTTTCGCGATTTCGATGTTGGCTCCATAGTGAAAGTTGTTCAGTTTGATGGTCTGAAGCACCCCCTTAAGTATTAATAGGGTGTTTTGTTACACCCTGTATACGTATTTATAAATATTTATGTGTATAATATTATGTGTTATAATTATTAGTGTTGTGTTAAGTATTATATCATAACTAATTAACTATACAGGGTGTAACAAAACACCCTAGTAATACTTAAGGGGGTGCTTCAGACCATCAAACTGAACAACTTTCACTATGGAGCCAACATCGAAATCGCGATAAAAAAATGCACTCTTTCATACAAAACTGCAGTACCGTCTCGACTCAAATGTATGGGACGGCAATATATATATTTTTTTCTCGACGTTGGCTCCATAGTGAAAGTTGTTCAGATTGATGGTCTGAAGCACCCCCTTAAGTATTACTAGGGCGTTTTGTTACACCCTGTATAATGGCCTCGATTCGGACTGTGCCACGACTTAACTAAATTTATTCCTGTCACTTTCTAAAATAAGATTAAGAAAAGAGACAGAAAACCAACAGCTGACTTTAGTGCTGTCAAAGTGACGTTACACGCCCAAAAACGCTTTAAATAAGATGGCGTACATTATGATGGCATCTTATTTTGGGCGTTTAACGTCACTTTGACAGCACTTAAGTCAGCTGTTGGATTTCTGTCTCTTTTATTAATCTTATTTTAGAAAGTGACAGGAATAAATTTAGTTAAGTTAAGTCGTGGCACAGTCCGAATCGGTACCAATGTATATTATAATTGCCCTATTTTTACCAGTCTGTAATATTTTATGTACTTGATTATGAAGATAATCAATTCTGGATTATCTATTATCTAAATAAACCAAAATCTACGAAAAACGTATAAAAACCCGAAATATCAAACATGTTATTTTTTAGCCTCCGTTTTCTTCAAACTGAAATCTCTCAAGAACAAGACTTGTGCTTCAGACTATACCTACGTCACAGTCGCGCGACGGTCGCAGAGGGTCGCGCGACCCTGTCGCGAGCTGTCGCAGACAACTGTCGCTCGTCTGTAAGCGCTCTAAGATTACATGGGCAGCGACCGCCGCGCGGTAGACGCTCCGGCTTCCCAGTCGCTTTGGTCGTGCGGGTCTGAACATTCCATTAGTCTTCTTCTTATCACGTGGGCAGAGCCCTGATGTCAAAGTTTTTTCAGACCGCCTGACGTGTAATGACTACTACCACCAGAGATAGTAGCAGGGACGAACGGCTTAACGCGCCATCCGAAGCACGGAATCATTTTTCTTTTCAGACAATCAGGTGACTCGGCCTGCAATGTCCTAATCAACTGGGGAAAAACGCCCAAAGTGACATATCACTAGGTGTCCCCGTGGGAATCGAACCCACGACCTCCGTGTCGAGAGCCCAATGTTCTTAACCATTAGACCACGGAGGCAGTTAGTTAATTTATAGGATAAATAATATAATGTGGAACTGTAGACGACGATAAGAAGTTATAATGCACTAATTTGTATCAAGCAATTAGTTCTTCATTCTATGTAATAAAAAGACACGTATTCGCATCTCCGTAACTCACGTAAACAATCCGCCAGTCCCGCCATCTCTCGGTATAACTATGAACTACTTGCGCGAGCGCAAGCGCTAGCTCATGGCAGTAGTTCCGAGAAATGATAATTTTTGTGCACGGTTGTACCGAAAATCGTTGTATGTAGAAGTTTACGTAATTTTTTTGGGAAATAGGAAAGAAAATTCTACTTTTCATAAATATCATAAGAGTCACCAAATCGAGCACTAAATCGCTATGTATTTATCTGTTTCAAATTTAGCATCCGTTTCATTGGAATCATCGTTGGAAGAAACGTCTAGTTAGCAGCCTCAACAATGTACTATCATATCTCGGCTTATATTGGATCAATATTCATGAAATTTTGGATATAGAGATCACTAAATGAGCACTAAATCGTGACATATAAATCACATCGATACAAACAGTATTTCAAAATACGACTGCTAGCTTGACGTCTATCTAGCAGCCTCAGTAAGGTACCCAAATATCTTTTAAACTACATGAGCACCAAATCTGTGCTTTGGGCACCAAATTGCACTAATTGGGCACTAAATCGTGGCTTAGTCAAAACCTTCAAATGAGCTGGTGAGGCTGCTAACTATACGGACACGCAATAGCCTAGACAAATTGAATTAAGATGGCATTGCAGGTTTGCAACCTTTGAACTAATAATATTGTAAAAATCTTGAGCTCGCTTTGCTCGCTCCTAGGTTATGATTGTATCGCAATAGCCTAGACGTATTGAATTGCAGGTTTGCAATGACCTTTGACCTAATAATATTGTAAAAATCTTGAGATCGTTTCTCTAGCTCCTAGTTATGATTGTATCGCAATTAGCATAGATGCATTGGATGTAGATCGCATTGCAGGTTCGCATTGTCCTAATAATATTGTAAAAAAACTCAAGCTCGCTTCGCTTGCTCCAGTTTTTAGATCACAAACTACAGGTTTTAGATCACTATTGCGAATTTGCGACGAGTTAATCATATAGCGGTAAAATCTCGAGCTCGCTTCGCTCGCTCCAGTTTTAGATCTTATGAGTCTCGGACTCGCCTCGCTCGCTTCAGGTTTTAGTGATTTATTTATAGATCTAACCTGGATCTGGCCTCTTATGGGGAAAAATTATTGCTACGCACATTGAGCAGGGGCGCCAATTAATGTTAAGTTTTTGCCCCGAGTCGGAAAAATCGTGGATCCGGGGCTGGATCGTTTGCAAACCTGACCGTGACCTAGCCCCCACTACGCCCTAGGAAAAAAATTGCTACGCCCCGTCCATGCCCTTTCTTTTGACCATTGTCGGGGAAAAAGTAAGTGGGCCGGTTTGAAAAATTTTCCCGGTAGTTTTTTGAGTCCCAGACCGACGCTGCCTTAAAGTAATGCAACTGTTTACCTTAACACCCTGTATAGATAGAAAGTAGATAAAAAAATCTGGTGAACCATACATTTGAGCCGAACAGGTACTGCAGCTTCCTATGAAACAGCAATTTTTTTTCTCGATATTGGCTCCGTAGCGAAAGTCATTCAGTTTGATGGTCGTAAGTCTAAACTAAAATTTTGCTAGGGTGTTTTATTACACCTTACGGATAACCTTCCACTAGCACCACCCTGTATTAACTAACCTGTCAGCTATAACGCCAAACAATGGTTTTGCGATAAGTCCAAATATTGGTAGTACTGTGTAAATAAGACCCACGGTCCCAGACGAGAACCCTAGCTGTCGGGCATATGTTGATAAATATGGGACCAAAGGCGCTGTACCTGAAAGGACAATTTTATGATATTGTTAACAGATTATAATTGCGGAGAGCTATGGAAACTCAATCTAGAGGTCCAGGTTCGAATCCGCACGGATGACATGCCATGTACCAATGAGTTTTTCTAACTTAAGTACATAATATCGACTGCTATCAAACGGAGTGATGAAACCTGCATACGCTGAAGAAGAAATTCTGATCTGTATGTGAAATCTACCAATCCGCGTTGGGCACATGTTTAGGCGTGTGCCCTGCAGTGGGACGAACTTGTATATAGGGTGTGATGATGATGATTAACAGATTACATTTAATTATAGATAGGAGTTTAGCAGGAAGTATCATTATACTTCCTGCTAAACGCCTATCTCTACACTAATAATATAGGGTACAATCTCTAGAACTACTGAACTGATTCCTAAAATTATTTCACTAAAAGAAAGCTATGATATCCCTCCCTAGGTAATATAGGTTGTATAAATCACACATCCACACGGACGAAGTTGCGGGCATCAGCTAGTAATGTACATAAGACGAGCTTTTACCAGTGACTTCGTCCGCACACATTATATACTTATACCAGATATTAATTCAAATCATAAGCTTTCAAACAAAAAAGTTTCATCAAAATCGGTTTAGTAGTTTTGGCTTGATGCTCGAACAAACAAAAGAACAGACTGACAAAAAATCCAAAAAATTAGTGATTTGGAAACAGGGACACCTAAAAACCATATCGTAACATTTTCTTAATATCTTCAATGTAGACACACACAGTTTTATAATAGTTAAGATAACAGATCTTATGCCTCATAAACATAATTTATTATTTATGTATTGCTTAGATTAGATTCAATTGAGTTTACTTAATAGCAATATATACATAAAAACATAATGATCTCCTTTATTTTGTACCAGAAAATAACATTCCTGAGAGACTATAATCATCATTCATCATCCATCATCATATCCATCGTTGTATGTAAAGTAAACTGTAGTCTTTGGTTGTATGGTGTCGTTGTCCAGTTCTTGTCTAGGTAATAGGTTTAACACTTTCGCTGCTAAGCTCAAAACAATGACACTCGCGCAGTGCTAACACTGTAGAATGCTATACAATTCTGACTCAAGGTTTGAGTCGTGCGCACTGCTGCCCATATGTCGCTGACCTACCACGTAGGTCGTCAGCAGTTGAAGTGTTAACAAATAAACAGAATTACTTACCAGCATTAAAAAGAAAAAAGTGCCCTTTTATAGGAAGTAATTTCTTGCTAACTTTCATTTTAGAGGGCAGCATTAGGGCAGCCTTTGTAAAATCTGAAACAGGATAATTGTTTATAGGTATTGGAAAACACTTTCACATTATATATTTTAGATGTTACATCAGCTCGCTTAAAGTGGCAGTGCGCAGGACATGTAGCCACAGAACACCCTGGACACTGCCTACAAAAAATAGAAATTGACAAGATGATGTCAGGTGGGGCATAGCCTTAACGGAGTGTTGGCCCAGATTAAGCAGAGAATTGGGTCGTCCAGCCAGCCAGATGGGTTGACAACGTCTGGAAAGGTATCCCTTATACCTGGATGTGGCACGGGACCGAGAAGGTTGCCAAAAAGGGGAGGCTTATGCTCATATTCAGCCCATATCTACCCACTGCAGAGGCAGTGGGTAGATATGGGCTGAATATGATGAGGATAATTTCATTAGGAATTCTATTCTGCTATCAGATAGTTGTACGAAAGAATGCATCCAACCCTTTTTTTGTGATTGTAGTGGTTTCCCAATCCATGAGGATAGCCGGATAGCTAAGTCGGTAGTGAACTGTGCCTGCTGTGCTGTGGGTCATGGGTTCGAATCCCATGTAAATAATTTGTATGGTGAATATTAATATTTGCACCCGAGTCTAGGATTAAAACTGTCAGCATAGCAATTGGTAGTATAGGACATGTATACATATTCTTTATCATTGTCCAGTCATTATAATACAAGTCCAGGAGTGTGATTTTTGAATCTCATTCTCTGAACTCAGCAGTTGAAAATGTATGGAGATCCGCATCTTTCTACTGCTGATTTGACTTTCAAAAATCACACTCCCGGAGTATGGTTTTTTAAAGTCAAATCAGCAGTAGAAAGATGCGGATCTCCATAGTAATATTGAAATTTTCAACTGCTGAGTTCAAAGAATGAGATTCAAAAATCACACTCCAGGTTAGATTCATAGATAAGTGTGACAATGTCAGAGATATTTATTTTTTCATTCTTTAAATCTGATCTATATAGGGTATAGATAGATTGACTCAGCAACAGATGAATTTGACATGCAGAGGTAAACTGCACGTCAGTGAAGCGATGTCTAAAAAAACTAATATGATATTTAACTTTATACTGTGAACTTTGAATCTATAAGTATGTGTATCAAATTTAATACAGATCCATTTAGCCATTTATGCATGATTGAGTCACAAACATCCAAACATCATTACATACTTTAAGTGAGTATGTTCTACATAAAACTTTATCTAGCAATTTGGATGATAGATATTACTTTCCAAGAACCTCAAGATAGTTTGGATTTTTGACTCAATCACACACCAAAGGTTAAACAGATTTGGATAATATGTTCTGGATCAACACATAAGATACTTTTTGAAAGTCAACCCAGACAAAGTTGGTTGGAAAAATGTATAAAAAAGAAATCGAAATCCACTAGCTTAGCACACACTTTATATCCTGCATGCACTCAGTCAAAACCTGCTATGAGCATCAAAAAAGGTAAGTACAAAACCAAAGTTATGCATAAGGAAAATCTAAGTACCTAAAGTCTCCAAAATTACTTGACGAATAAAGAAAATGTTTTATTCTCATACCATTCAAATGATCGAAGATTTGATCGTAACTCTTTGGAATTGGTTTCCGATGAAACTGTCTGATAGGTATTTAATAAACCTAAATCGCATGGCCAATTAAAAACCATAAACTTTAATTTGTAATAAAAGTGTGATACTGGAGACAGAACAAAAAAAGTAGGTTCACAAATGAATAATTGTACTTACAATTTGTTTAGGCGTTATCTCACAAAATAAAGTAGCTAAGAGATATGTTAATAAAATTAATTCTCAGAAAACTTGTTACGAAAACCGGCAAATAGGACAAACACAAGTACAAAGTGGCAGCCAAAGACAGTGTTGCCAATGCAAATTTTTAGGCGGCCGTGTACATTAGGTAAAAAAGCCGTGTTTATATGGAAAAAGACCAACGGTGGGCCGTGTCACTGCTTAAAAAAGGAAACACTTTTTAATATTAGCCGAATGGTGCTGTTTTAAGGTTTTTAACGTTAATTAAACGTTTGCAAATTTTATCTATTTGTGTGGAAAACAATTTCATCTCATCTGTTTTTTGCTCACAGAGCAAGAAAGAGCAACAACACCCAGCCAAGATACCGTAGACAACTTAGTTGCAAAGTTACAGTACCTACACAGTCGAACCATACACTTATTTATAACAGTCTAATACTCTAAAAGTGAATTTTTTATAAATAAATTAGTCATTTACCGTAGAATTTGCGAAAAGCCGTAGAATCTGCTACGGCCACAGGGTTGCAGCCGTAGGCCGTGGATTTTGTTATTTTTTGGCCTGAAAGCCGTAGAACACGGTAATTGCCGTAGCATTGGCAACACTGGCCAAAGAGTACTTAGTGCTGCCAGGGTTGCCAGATGCGATTTTCTTTTTCTCCCCACATTTGAAATAATTTTTCTACAAAACGATACTATTTTCTTTAGTTTTACCCAAAGGCCAGAATGCAGATCAGTACGTACAGAAATATAGCCTAAAAAGAATAAAAACGCTTTCAATAGTATAGACATATTGGTACAGAGAAATAAAACCCCTGCTTTGTTCGGCAAATGAAGGAAAAAACATAAAATTGACCGGAAAACTGTGGTTCAGCTTCTCAAGCTGATCTGTATCTTCTTGTTGACATTAAGACATAATGTCTTCTATGAGGAAGGTACTAAGTACGCAGCGCATTAAATTAAACTAACTCTTTGACTAATTATAAAAATTTTCTTCTCATAGATATTACAGAATGATCACGACAATCGACAAACCAAACAAAACTTTACAAAACAAACAAAAAAAACTTAATGTGGGTGGGTGAGTGGGTGGGGCGAACGAATAATGGGGAACACAAAAGGGTCAAATTATTACTAAAAAATACACTTAAAATCTTAGCGTAGATCATGTACATTACATTAGTTTTTATTTCACTTCAATACATGCAGTATTTCCGAAGTTATGACGACGAGAAGTTTAAGCGCTTTTTAAAATTCCCGAGTTTATGCGCGCTCACGCTTTGACGTCACACCCCAACTCAGCCCGCGACCGCGACACAGCGCGGCGCTCGGTACGGTGCATTTTGTTTCGTTTGTTCGTCAAAAATTCGTTTAATTTCGTTTATACCTAATAGTGTGCTTGTATTTCCAGGAAATAATACTTTTACATTAATTTTATAACCGATTACACTAAAGTAAACCGTGTGGTGTGTAGAATGGATGAAGGTTTTCAAAAAGGTCAGTCGGACAATCTGCCAAGTGTGGATAGTTTGATGGTGGTACAATATTTTATGAAAAATAAGGATTTTACGGCTGCCGAAATAATAATAATTAATAATAATTTCTTGGACAATGTCACACAAATTATCTAGTCACATTTAAAGTACCAGAATCTAGCCTGGACTTGTTTTATGATGACTGGACAACGATATAGAATACATATCTACAGGGTGAAATTGATATAATTAGCATCCTTTTAAACTAAGAGTCTACCCATCAAACTGATCAACTTTCACTATGGGAGCAAACCAATCGGAGCAACTAAAAAATCTGCTGTCCCATACTAAACTGCAATGCCTACTCGACTCAAATGTATGCAACAGCTGATTTTTTTTTTGCTTTGATCGGTTTGCTCCCATAGTAAAAGTTGTTCAGTTTGATGGGTAGACTCTTAGTTTAAAAGGATGCCAATGATATCAATTTCACTCTGTAGATACAAACATCCATGACTCGGGTACAAATATTCATATTCATTATACAAATATTTGTCCCTTACGGGATACGAACCCGCGACCCTCGGCACAGCAGGCAGGTTCACTACCGACTGTGCTACCGGGCTGTCAAATTCGCGGAATAAAGATGAAAAGGTGTGTATGTTTTATGTAAGCATTACCTACTGTCGGGTAGGTATTTGTTCAAGCTTAAACCTTCCTTAAAGTGTGTCTGTGTGTGTTTTATTTAGGACCTACATTATGGACAACGATTTACAAAATCTAGGTAGGTACTCGCAATCGCAATCCACATCTTGCTCGTACGAGGTTGTTGTTGTTGATGATTATTTGTGTTTTATTAGTTTAAAAACATCGAAATGGTCTTCACAGCAGTGCGCTTTAGTTTTAGGCCCTATTGCATCTACTCTTTTTATGGCCGTCATCCACTTCTTTCTCATTTTTGGGTCCTCAGGCACATAAAAAAAGAGTTTATCTGGTGTTTTCACAGTTGAATTGAAACACTGAGGCACAATACAATACTTTTTTTCCATTTTCACTGAAGAGAACTCGATGTTTACTGCACAGCAGCGAGCGTACGAGAGCGCGACTGACGAATGACCGGGGGTGTGACGTCATCGGCTAGTGGGCGCCCGCCCGCGTTTTTAAAAACCTTCGTCCGGAAATACGCAATTTAATCGTTAATATCTCAGCCATTTTTGAAGATATAAAAAAAGTAAAAACACAGTTTTTTTCGTAATTTTTTGAAGATTTATTTGACATGTAAAGTGAAAAACGTTTGTCAGACCCATTGGAATGAAGAAATGAAAGGAAACGAACGAACGTTCGAAAAATTCATGTTCGTTTCATATACGGATACATTCCAAAACAAAAAATTAAATTACCCAAAATTCTCCACAAAATTTTTTTTTCTCCAAACATTTCTCCAAAAGTTCCTTTTCTCCAAAATTTCGCAAGGAGCCACATTTTTACCCAAAATTGCGAAAAAAATACCCAATCTGGCAACCCTGAGTGCTGCCAATGTAAATTTCTTGATTCCCCGCTTTAGTAGGCTCAATTCCCAGAATTTCCCCGATTTCCGATCATGCATTCCCCGAAAATTCCCCGTCACTGTAATATGCAAGAAATAAAGCATTTTTTCATGCAAAACGTAGTTAAATGTTTCAAAAATTAGCGTATCAACTTCTTTGTCTTCTAATTTTTATTAAAAAATGTACTTAAATATTTAGAATACAAGGAGTTTTATTTATTATTTATATTTCTGCCACAGTTTCGGACTAAGGATAGTCCGATTCGGTTCAAATTTTAACAATTCCTCTTCATTAGACATCCTTTGTTCGACATTTATTACAAATAGGCGATTCCCCGATTTGAATCATTCCCCGCGCTCTCCCCGCACGCACCCCTGATTCCCCGAAAATCGGGGAAATACCCCGGAATCGGCAGCCCTGAGTGGCAGTCTAAACTGTAGTCTTTGGTGGCAGTGGCAGTGGCAACTGGCAACCAGGGTTGCCAGACGTTGACAATTTTTCCTCGTACAAAAAGCAAGAAAAATCTAGTACTTTGGCTGTTAAACCTCGTACATTCATCTAAAGTGTGAAAAAACAAAGAATTAGGCATAAAACACAATAAAATTTTGGATTCTTCATATCGTAAAAAAAAATTATAAAAATAAAATTTTTATGTTGTATAAATCGAAAAAAAGAGGATAAGAGCAGCTAATACGAGGAACAAATCGAAGTAATGATCGGTTTCATGTGGATTTCCTGGCAAACTACAAACATCTGACAGGTACTCTTTGATGGTCTAGCTCTAGACTAGACATACATTTATTCTACAAACGTCGCCTGCAATGGAAAATCCTTGGAAAAACCTGTCATAATTTTCCTAAAAGTCAAAACCTCGTACATATTTGTACGAGGCTTACATTATCCTCATACCTCGTACGGGAGACCCCAAATCTCGTGTGGCGAGTATCCGCGCCACTGTATTGTCGATGGTGTTAAAACTCTAGAGGGTTTGTCGCTGGGCTCTTGGCGGAGGACGTCATAACGGACTAGTCGTGAGGCTAGAGTTTTCTAGGGTGATCGAATTGTATTCGTAGCTCGACCGAATAAATAAAGCAGCATATAAAGTACAGCGATCCTATCATTCATCGTCTCTCCTACTTCGGGCGTTCCTGCGTATCCTCCTTAATGGTGACCCAAGACACGACGCGCAGCCCTGACTCCTATCGGCAGTAAAGCACCCGCCGCGCCGCTGCGTCTGAGTTCATCAAGTTCACGAAAACCGGATAGAACAGCGAATAGGTGATATATGGAAAAAGGCGAAAAAAGCTACCATCCATCCACTCGACACATACCTACCATTCCATCAAGTTTAAGAAGCGAAGCGCAT
This sequence comes from Agonopterix subpropinquella, assembly GCA_922987775.1. Classification (NCBI taxonomy): domain Eukaryota; kingdom Metazoa; phylum Arthropoda; class Insecta; order Lepidoptera; family Depressariidae; genus Agonopterix; species Agonopterix subpropinquella. Next base: position 42,591,511 of record OV277693.1, on the reverse strand, counting down.
TGACGGTAGCGCCAGCGCCATTATAGTGGATGTACTACGACAACTTCAACAAAGGAAGCGGAAATAAGTATCGGCAAGGAGCTTATGCTTATCCTTGCAACGTTTCGATCAAAGAGAACCTATCAACTTCAACCATAAACTTTTCAACCTGTTTTCAACTATCATAGTGACAGCTGTCCAGAGACAGTTCATTCTTGATTTATCTTGACTGCAACTTTCATCGTTGTTCACCGTGTTTACTTGTTTGTGTTATGACTATTTACGTTTTTTTTTGGAATCTTTTGTAAAACTTTCTTTAGTTTCTATTTTGTACAATTCGAATGTTCAACTAATTAGTTAGGGGTGCCTGTAGCCACATTAACCCTATACGAAGAAAGATTTGTGTTTAGTAGCTTGACGTTATGGCTCAAAGTAACCCCGATAGGACTGATTCCCCAACCCCATGTCCAGCCCCACCCTCTCCGGGGAAGGATGATGATGCTGAGGCTGAACAGTTTCACACGGCGTCAGAGGTATACGTCAATAAAATTTCCATTCGCACGCCACCTTTCTGCAAAGATAGGCCCGCCTTGTGGTTTGCTAGTTTAGAGGCGCAATTTTTCATCAACAAGATTACTTCTCAAACGACAAAATTTCATTACGCCGTCTCCCTGCTAGACACGAATTGTACTAGGGAGGTGGAAGATATCATCATTAGTCCACCTGTGCATACACCTTATCAGATACTCAAGGATGCAATCATTTCCCGTTTCTCGGAATCCTACGAAGAAAAGATCCGCAGATTACTGGAGAAGGAGCACATGGGGGACAGGAAACCGTCATCTTTCCTGCGGCATCTAAAGTCGCTCGCTGGTCCTAATTTTCCGGACGACCTGTTGAAATCCATATGGTCCAGTAGACTGCCCCGACACCTTCAGATCGTGTTGGCTGCTCAGCGCCTGCAGAAACTGGGCGAGCTTGCAGAACTTGCTGACACGCTAATGGAGATTCAATCGCAGCCACCGGAGGTATGTGCTGCTGGTCCATCACACGCACCATCTTCTGAACAGAGCAGCCTTCTCGCTCTTCAGAAGCAGGTCGCTGAGCTCACACTTACTGTCGCTTCCCTTACCGCTCCCGGGACTCGGTTCCAGGGCCGATTTCGTGACCGTAGTTCAAGCCGCAACCGAAATCGTAGTAATTCGCGCTCACGTAATGACCAACTATGCTGGTATCATGATCGATTCGGTGCGAAAGCAAAGAGGTGTATCAAACCATGTACTTTTACCGAGTCGGGAAACCCGACGAGCGGCCGGTAGTGGCGAATACCGGCTGCCCTACTGCCAGTCGCCGCCTATTCATCACGGACCAGTGCACCAATCAGAAGTATTTGATTGACACTGGTTCTGATATTTGTTGTTTTCCCCGGCGACTAACCAAAGGCCGTTTCGCCAGCAGTGGCTATGACCTTAGCGCAGCAAATGGCACATCCATCAAAACCTATGGCAGCATAACCCTTCACCTTGACCTTGGGTTACGCCGGGACTTCCAATGGAACTTTATTATGGCTGATGTTAGTACTCCAATCATCGGCTCGGATTTTTTAAGTTACTACAATCTTTTACCGGATTGCAGACACAAACGGATCATCGACGGCACTACTAAACTGTCAGTACCAGCGTCTGCGGCCCGAACTTCCCAGGACAGCATTAAGTCCGTGGCCTGTGGCAACTCACCGTTCGAAAAACTGCTCGCTGAGTTCCCGGACATTACGCGCCCTCCTGGAATAGACAGAGTAATCAAACACCTTACGGTTCATTACATTAACACCACTGACGGCCCACCAGTCTCCTGTCGACCTCGTCGTCTAGCACCCGACAAACTCCGCATTGCACAGAAAGAGTTTGACGCGATGGTCCGCTCCGGTACTGCAAGGCCATCCAGCAGCCCGTGGTCGTCGCCCTTACATCTCGTTCCGAAGAAGGACACAACATGGCGACCGTGCGGCGATTACAGAGCCCTCAACGCTCGCACCATTCCAGACAGATATCCGGTTCGTCATATAGGGGATTTCTCACATAACCTGGCAGGATCTGCTATCTTTAGCACAATAGACCTGGTGAAAGCTTACCAGCAGATTCCAGTCAGCAGCAGTGACATCTGCAAAACGGCTATTATTACACCTTTCGGGCTCTTTGAGTTTCCCTATATGGCATTTGGACTCCGTAACGCAGGCCAAACCTTTCAAAGGTTTATAGACGAGGTGGTACGAGGTCTCGAGTTTTGTTTCGCATACGTGGACGATATTCTTGTCCACTCTGTGGACAGCATTCAACATGCTGAGCACCTGAGAATCTTATTCGAGCGTTTGCACCAGTATGGGGTCGTGGTCAATCCAGCTAAATGTGTTTTTGGGGCGGCTGAGGTAACCTTTCTTGGATATCGCATCAACGCACGTGGCACACGCCCACCCGAAGACCGCATCCAAGCGCTGCGAGATTTTCCCCCGCCTAAAACTGTACAAGGCATGCGCCGATTCCTAGGAATGATAAATTTCTACCGCAGATACATTCCCGGTGCGGCCAAGTTCCAGGCGCCGCTCGTGGATGCCGTAACCGCTACGCAGAGTAAAGGTGCAAAACCTTTCCCCTGGACGCCGGAACTGGAGAAGGACTTCGAGGCTTGTAAGACGAGTCTTACGACTGTCACTATGTTGTCTCATCCAGACAGCCACGCTAAACTTGGCCTTTTCACTGACGCGTCAGGTACACACATCGGCTCTTGTCTACAACAACGGCGCAGCGATACGGACAGCTGGCAACCTTTGGCTTATTTCAGCAGGAAGCTGAACCCAAAGCAGATAGAGTGGCCAACATATTATCGGGAGCTACTCGCCGTTTATGAGAGCGTTCAACATTTTAGACATATTTTAGAAGTTCAAAATGTGACGATCTACACAGATCACAAACCCCTCATGTATGCTTTTCAGCAGCGGCGAGACAAGCTCCCACCTACGCAATTAAATCAGCTCAGTTTTATCAGCCAGTTTACCACAGACGTAGTGCACATTAAAGGAACTGACAATGTTGTGGCAGACGCCATGTCACGCGTGGAGGCAATGTCTTTTACAGACGATTATGATGCCCTTGCAAAAGCTCAGGCTGCTGACGAGGAGCTTCAGCAGTTACGCACGCATTCCTCTCTGAAATTAGCATCACTTCCTATACCAGGAACAAACATTAATATTACATGTGATACGTCTACGGGGAGGCCCAGACCTTACCTTCCAGTGTCTTTCCGTCGAGCCGCGTTCGAAAGGTTTCATAACCTCAGTCACCCTAGCGCGCGTGCGAGCGCTCGCCTGGTAGCTGACCGTTACGTTTGGCCCTTCCTCCGCAAAGACTGCAGCAACTGGGCGCGCACGTGCACCGCATGCCAACGCAGCAAGGTATCGCGCCACATTTCCGCACCGCTGGGCAGTTTCTGCAGTACAGCGGAACGATTTCAGCACGTTCACCTGGATATTATCGGCGCACTGCCTTCCTCCAACAATTTTACATACTGTCTTACAGCTGTCGACAGGTTTTCTCGATGGGCGGAAGTTTGGCCGATGTCGAGCATCACTGCAGAGGAGGTGGCCGATACCTTTCTCAATGGCTGGATCTCACGCTTCGGGGTCCCGCTTGTTGTCACAACCGACCAGGGTCGACAGTTCGAATCGGTCCTGTTCTCCCGCTTAATGCAGATTTGCGCGACCAAGAGGATCCGGACGACGAGCTACCATCCTCAAGCCAACGGTATGGTAGAGCGCCTTCATCGGCAGCTTAAGGCAGCCCTCATGTGCCATGCCACCAAGTGGAGCCAAGCCTTACCGCTCGTCTTGCTCGGCATCCGCACTGCACTGAAGGAGGACCTGCAATGCTCTTCCGCGGAAATTTTGTACGGCGAACCCCTCCGGCTTCCCGGAGAGCTCGTCGTACCTGCATCGGAGAAATATGATAGAAGTCCACAGGACTTCGTGACTCAGTTACGCATCAGGATGGCCGGTCTTCGCCCCATTCCAGCGACCCGTCATGCACAGCCTTCGACTTTCGTCCACAGGGACTTGCCGACTACTACTCATGTCTTCTTGCGAGATGATACCGTGAGAAGACCCCTTCAACCACCGTACACCGGTCCCTATAAGATTTTGGCCAGAAGTCCTAAAACACTCACCTTGGATGTCAGAGGCAAGAAGCAAGAGGTCAGCATCGACCGTGTCAAACCAGCGCACTTAGAGGTCGAGCCCGATACAGGCGCTCCTGCATCAGTGCCCCCTATAACACCTCCTGTCTCGCCTGTGTTACCAGAACCAGCAGGACCCACGTCTGATGTTTCACCGTCTGTGATTCCTAGTCAAAAACCTTACTCATCATCAGCATCAACATCCAATCCCCCCTCCCTTTCCCCCGTCATTACACGAGCCGGTCGTAGAGTTCGATTTCGTGATATCTTAAATTTATAAACGTACCTAACCGTGCGATCATATATCAATTGTCTTACAGTATAGAATGTTACAGTATGTTTTATTTTATACTGTTCGTTTCTGCGTAGGGGGGTGATGTGGCGAGTATCCGCGCCACTGTATTGTCGATGGTGTTAAAACTCTAGAGGGTTTGTCGCTGGGCTCTTGGCGGAGGACGTCATAACGGACTAGTCGTGAGGCTAGAGTTTTCTAGGGTGATCGAATTGTATTCGTAGCTCGACCGAATAAATAAAGCAGCATATAAAGTACAGCGATCCTATCATTCATCGTCTCTCCTACTTCGGGCGTTCCTGCGTATCCTCCTTACTCGTATTTGTACGAGGAACCTCGTACGTCTGGAAACCCTGGTAAGCCCTGGTAACTTCCATCCAACCATAGATTAGTTATGTTATTTCCATAGATATAGCGAAAAGTTTTTAATCTAATGGACCGTTTATATGATGACAAATTACTACGGAGATTATGCATCTTTCTACTGCCAATTCGCTCGTATGATTTTCAAAAATCGCACTTCTGTGCTGGTAGCATGTACACCCGCGATAGCCGTGATACGGCTTTATCACGTCTTTATCTCGTTCGTTCGCACGCAAAAGAACGAGATAAAAGACGTGATAAAGCCGTATCACGGCTATCGCGGGTGTGCATGCTACCAGCACTGAAGTGCGATTTTTGAAAATCATACGAGCGAATTGGCAGTAGCATGCACACCCGCGATAGCCGTGATACGGCTTTATCACGTCTTTATCTCGTTCGTTCGCGCGCAAAAGATCGAGATAAGCCGTATCACGGCTATCGCGGGTGTGCATGCTACCAGCACTGAAGTGCGATTTTTGAAAATCATACGAGCGAATTGGCAGTAGCATGCACACCCGCGATAGCCGTGATACGGCTTTATCACGTCTTTATCTCGTTCGTTCGCGCGCAAAAGAACGAGATAAAAGACGTGATAAAGCCGTATCACGGCTATCGCGGGTGTGCATGCTACCAGTGCTGGTGGCAAGGCAACCAACTTCGTAGCAACGTAGCAACCAACCGCAACCACAGATTACTGATATTGTAGCAAGCTACAGCAGATGCGACAGTGACATTTTCACATAGTTCCAACAGGTCCGTTTTGGCGCTGCTGTCGTCAAACTAATTTATACAGAGTGTAAGGAAAAGTATCATTAGCCTTTAAACCTCTACCCCTACCCATCAAACTGAACAACTTTGATTATGGCATATCATAACAAGAAAAATCAGCTGTCCCATACTAAACTGCAATACCTACTCGACTCAAGCGTATGGAACAACAGATTTTTTTTTGTTCTTAACGGTTTGCTCCCATGATAAAAGTTGTTTAGTTTGATGGGTAGAGGTTTAAAGGCTAATAATACTTTTCCTTACACCCTGTATAGAACTTGTAGTTACAGGTATGTGTACAGTGATTCCAGAATGCAAAAATAAGAATATTCGACCAAGGAACAAACTAATCAACGATATTACCTACTATGTACAACGGAGAAGAATTATAGATTTAAAGCTTCTCAAAGATTCCCAACTCAAGCAAAAATACCGGGAAAAACACAAGTTGTAAGCTTCTGAACTGAAGCAACAACACGACATGACATGACGCTGCTCCCAAGCTGCACAACTATATCTAATAAGAGATTATAGGATAACTACTAGAATTTACTACCGTTGTCTACCATAAGAGCAAATCGTCCATGTAGATATCACTAAGAGGTTCTGTAGATACAGTTCGGGAAAAATGGGCAACGTTTATAGTGCGAAACCAGGATAGTCATAAGACAACGAGTTTCAGAAATTCAGAGCCAATTCTTATGAGTAGCCTTTACCGGAATACCTTTAAACAGTTTCTAGAGCACAATTTAGTATTGTAGATAGTCTAATGATAATATTAATATAGTAAAACAGTAATTCTTTAAACCATTTTATAACCGATTACCTAAAAATTTATAATCACAAGAATCATACAAGAATAAACCGTTTAAAATGGTTTTCTTTTCTAATGGCGTTTGTAAATGTACGTTTGACACTTATGTTATGATACAAGTATATTTCAACATGGAGATTACCTACATTTTATTAACATTATCTTCATATTATCGCGTTGGTATTTCGTGTAGATAACACGAATGAGGGTGCGGATTTAATTGCATCGTGGGAAATATGGAGATGATTGTATAAAACTAAAGAGCCCGCTTAAACGTAAAGCATTTAAGCTAAAAGAAATTATTTTTAATATTTTCATAAAACATATGAATTTTAGTTTTTCATTTTATTTCAACAAAAACGATATTTTTATGAAGCTTCCTCATAAAAAGTATTCATTTCAAGTAATTTGTAGTTTTTAGGGGTCAAAACAAGTGTTTAAAGCTACATCAAATATGTATAAATCTTTGTTAGGTTCCATTTCAATTATCAAAATGGCGATGCTTTGCGCCTTGAACCGTGACTAGAGTTGTTATCCTATAGAGAAAGCTATAGAAAAAAATATGAGTTTCACTAGATTAAAATACTAGTCACTGACAAATTACTCCTATAAACATTAAATTACTCTTATCAAGCTTGTATGGTAGTCTATAAAATGCTATAAAATGCAAAGTTTATAGACTGTTATTTTTTGTCATAGTCGTACCAAACCTTTTCACGGCTCAGTCGTGTGATTATAAAAAGTAAGTAATTGTTAAAAGTTGTGTGCGGTTCTGTGGTTGTGTGGTTGTGTGACGTAATAAAGTGATAGTGAACTAAGTATTACCTGGCCTGACCTACTCGACCCAAGTATGTGGACAGCTGATTTTCTAACCGCTTTTAAAAACCGTCAGCATATTAGGCATATTGAAAGTTATACATTATCATCATCATCATATCAGCCGATAGAAGCCCACTGCTGGACACAGGCCTACCCAAGTTATAACTTATTGCAAATAGGTAGGTATGGAATAAACTGTATAACAACACATTTTTTGTGATAAAAAAGCTATCAGTTTAAAAATAATAGGCATCTGCATGACTTTGAAAAGTTGTTGGCTATACTTTGTAGAGTATGATTTGGAAAAAATTGGTTGTCTGTAAAGCTGGGCCGATCGTGCCTCTCTATCGCGTGTTCCGCGCTCTCGCTTGCGCGCTCAAGCTCAGGTGGAACGTAACACTTTTTCGTACGTGCCGCCGGTGTTCATCGAATTATAGACGTTATCACGTCAATAAATACAGAGTAAAAGTTCCCCATTGTTGAATCTCATCCAGCAGTAGAACAAAAACGTTAATTATAGTATCTTTTAAAAACAATACACTAAACACACATTTTAAACGGCTAGTCATAAGATTTTACACTGTACAATGAATATATATTGTATATGTCTAGAACATTCTAATGAACATTATTTTATAGATTAGTATTAAAGCGAATTGAACCGAATTGAATCGAATTGAATTGAAACTAGAATAAATTTACTTGTGATATTCAAATCAACCTACAAAAAGTTATAATATATTCCCCCTTAAGAATAGTCACTCCAAAGAAACATTTTTCTCAGACTACGTGTAGGTAACTACTAGTTAATTTACTTTTAATTTATTCTATTTGTATTAAGGAGGTTTTAAGACGTGGATCTGAGACGATGTACTCTAGTAGAACGTTTGGTGTTAATATAAATCACCTTTAGAACGCTGTTGTCTATATATGAACCACTAATAGGCCATTTATAGATTAAACAGGTTTATAACAACTCGTAGGTGTTACTTGGGCTGCTACTATAAGTTCAATATAGGTATCCTATGATGGTATAAGTATAAGGCATTTTTTAAGGGGAAATGTGACTGCAGCGCCACAACGGACCTATCGGCACTAAAGCTTTCATACGCCTAGTTTTACATTATGCCCCATTCACACGAGGGCAGGGCAGTGAGGGCAGGGCTGTGCGGCAGGGTATTTGGGAATGCAGTTGGCGTTCACACGAGGGCAGCTAGACGGAGCACCACAGTCCACGAGCTAATATAATTTGAGTTCCGTTGATAACATTCGCAGTAATATTCGGTATTCCTATTTAGTTTTCCTTTATATCTGAGAGTCCTAACTACAAGAGTTTATTTTTATATTCAACTATTTCACTTTTTTATAAAATATAATTTTCCTTTTAAACCTTTATCAGTTTTATGTTAAGCTGTAACGCATTCTCAATTCGAAGGGATGCATTTGTAATTAAAAAAACTAAGCAGAATGACCAAAAATGATAAAATATCATGTTGCACTGCCCTGCCCTCGCGTTCACACGGGGGCAGCTACGAGCTACGAGGCAGTAGAGCGAAATAGCGAAATAGGTGGAGGGGGAAGCGAACTGCCATCAAAAAATAGACCGGCCGTCTATTCAGTGTGACCACTTTTAATAGATTTCTACTTTTTTGGTAGATTAAGGGCAAAGAGAACGATAACTTAGTAGTAGGAAATCGTTTAGTAGATTTTGGTAGAAATTCGGTCTTAAAAATATGATCAAAAATGCAAGAATTCAAGCAAAAAAATCAAAGCTGGCAATAAAAATAGCTGAGAAAACGATTGCAGAGGGTTTTCTGGAACTTATAGTAAAGCTTTAGTGGTGTACAGCAAAATTAATCTTATCGCTTAATATTGTTTCTTACAAAAGGGGGCTTTTATTATAAGACACAGAAAAATGTAGTTACCAACTTTATGCCTACATAGGGACGACCAATAATACTTATTTAGATTTATTTGGAAATTGAAGCATCCATGTTTCGAAGTGATGAAAACCGATATTTTTTTACAAAAATGCGATACTAACATCATAAGTAATGATGAGCTGAAGTATGAAAATGATAATATTTTGTTCAAAAACGTGTTTTTTATTGAATTTTGACCATCTGGAACCACATAAATATTAGTTGGTAGATTTTAAGTAGAATTTGAAACAGAACTTGGTAGATTTTAGTAGATTTCAGCAGTCATTTTGGTAGATTCTCTGAAAAAAAAGTGGTCACGCTGCGTCTATTCATTGCCCTGCCTCGGCAGTAGAAAGATAGAAAGATGCATAATCTCCATAGTAATTTTGACATTTTCTACTGCCAAGTCGCTCGTATGATTTTCAAAAATCGCACTTCTGAAATGCGTCTTTGTTAATTTCATAAAGTTACTATACCTGGTTAATTTTGATGGTGGATGATCAAGAAGCTCTCTATTTCAATCTTTTTGTGGATGATAGACTATAGATATAGGTAATCTGTGATCATAATATATATGTCTTTGTCTGTGATGGATGATAAATGACGATGAATCTGTCCTAGATGAAACCATACCGTGGCCGCACATGAAACAGCAATTGTAACGAACATGAATGTGGACTGTAATATGATGAAATGAGAAGAATATGATGATGTTTAGCTGGGTTTATTGAACAATTAAAAGGCAAATTATAACTCGTACACTCGCTCTGACAAAGTCAAGAATTCAGTGAAAAACAAAAGCTTTTAAAAACATTTCAAAAATACAAATAAAAAGAAAAAGTAAAATAAATAATATAAAACCAAAGAGTTTGCAACATCCCGACCCCTTGTGCATGCACAAATTAGCCAAGTCGGTTAGGTTAATATCCAATCTATCCTAAACCTATCATCCCCCCTTAAGTGTCCATGAAAGTACAACATCGCCTTAAGTATCTATGACGATAAATTATTATCAAATAAGGAACAATGAAAATTAGTTAAACGTTCAACTTAACTAGCTTTTTTGAAGGCCGACGAAGCAAACCCCCTGATGTAGCTACGTTCACCACCCTTACCACTCCATCCTTGCCTGGGAAAACTGCGGCAATGCGTCCACGTGGCCAAGTTCCTCTCGGCAAGTTCTCGTCAACCACCAAAACCAAATCCCCAATCTTGAGGTTTCGCTCAGCATGAGTCACCTGACGGGGTTGCATGGTAGGCAGGACTTCTCTCACCCAACGGCTCCAAAAGTGGTCAGCCAATCTCAACGCTTTCTTCCAATCTGCCCTTCTAAGGAGGTCTTGGTCGTCTAAGGTTATCGGCAGGGTCTGATTAGATGAGGCACCGATTAAGAAGTGGTGATAGGGTCTCCTGGTCATCGCTGTCTACCGAGACGTAACTAAGAGGTCGAGAGTTGACGATTGCTTCGGCTTCAAGCAAAAGAGTGACTAATATCTCCTCTTTAGGCGCCTTCTCTTTTAGGGCGGCGTACAATGCGACCTTCACGCTGCGGACTAGTCGCTCCCAACAGCCTCCAAAGAACGGTGCAGCAGCCGGGATGAAACTCCAGCGTATCCCTTTGTTTGCGGCGAAGTCCTGTACGTCACTGTGGTAAAATTCCCTCAATAGTCGATTTGCGCCAACAAAACACGTGCCATTGTCGGAGTACAGCGTTTCCGGTTTCCGAGAAAACAGAATGTGAATTAGACAAGTGGGTACAGGTAACATAACACATTTTATTTAAAACACTGCTGTTAAAGGTACTTCACTAATCTGTTTGCACAATAAAATTATTAAATAGATACTAACTTTTATGGCGAGAAAGTCTTTATCTGGTGCCTCATTCAAGAAAGTCTCCACATTTTGGCCGGAAAACACTTTCGATTTCTTCGATTTGTGTCCTTCAGACAGTCTCTTCAAATATGCGATTAAATTTAAATATTTTTCGATTTTAATGTCATTATTGGTACTGAATGTAGATTTTAGCATTGAGTACGTACTCCAAAGAGTAGAAGGTTGCTTAGATATTCTTGAAAATTAGCCAAAAATACAGTTTCCGAAAAAGTCTTCGCGTTGCATTTTTCCATGCGACGAAATTGTCATAGGTTTTTAGATATATTTCTCTGGATTTTGTCGGTAGCAAATTGAGTGCCACATTTTTTGCGTCATTTCTAACACTTTCCGGTGTTAATGTCGACTCACTACTCGAGGAACTCATTTTTGAAGATTATAATCTTTGAACAGAGAGGACAAGACATTAAGTACGCACAGTACGCACTTTTTTCATTTGTTTTTGTGCTAGTGCCAGTAACTTTTTCATACAATATTTGCGTTCGATCTCTTTGGTCGCGGACCTACACAATACATGTTCCAAATTCATAACTCATTATTGCCCGCTGTGAAAGTCTCTTAACAAAAAGTACAACTTTAGGCGCACTTAAAGAGTATTGTGGGGAACTACTACAGATGGCCAGCACCCACAAGTTATAGCAACGATGCCAACAGATGGCGATACCGTCGCTCACGGAAATATGCTCCATACAAAGACAACGTTCATCCTAAATACGTAACTCGTAACCTACTACACATAAGGTTCACAATCGAATGCGAGACATAAATCGCGCAAGAGAAATAATCACAGAGATTCGATATATATACAAGGTCCAACTAAGAACTGTGGGACCACGGCCGGTCCCCAGGCATCACACCTAGCCTGGCGGAAGTACTTCCCTTTTCAATGGAGGAACATTCCCAAGTAGCACCTCCATAGTACTAAAGTGACACTTTTTGAATAGATGGGATGAAAAAATGTTTTTGGCCCTCCCATGCGGATCAGCTGACCGATTTTCTACCTATAGGGCCAACAAAATTTTCGGTTTCCCATGTCTGTTTATTTACTTTTTCTGACCCCTATAGTACATCCATTTTTGGTTTAGGGGTCAGAGTTTTAAACAAAAAAGTGTATCTGCCGCTTGTACTACATAATTTGTGTAATGTAATGTAAGTAGGCTAAATGAAATGCAAATAAATAAATTATTATTATTATTATTACTTTCATTGTCTGAATACACCCTTATTAAGGTTCCGTAGTCAAACAAGGAACCCTACTTTCGTCCATTCTGTCTATCGGTCCGTCTGTCTGTCTGTAGGCGAGTACCTAATTGAGGTGCGGCACACCTCAATGACTCGCTCATTTTTGTACCTATATTGAATCGAAATTTGCCATGAAGACAGATAACAGTAACCCAAAGGCAGAAAATATGAGGTAGTGAGGTAGTGTAGTCTCTAAGAACATATTTTTTGACGGACAGACGGACAGACGGACAGACGGACGGACGGACGGACGGACGGACAACGTAGGCTTACTAATAGGGTCCCGTTTTCACCCTTTGGGTACGGAAACCTAAAAATGAAGCTGTCGCAATGACATTTTAGTCGCTGTGAGGTGAAAAGTTGTGTGTTTCGCGACGGTTTCGCGATATATCTATACTGACTGACTGAATGACTGACTGACTGACATATCAACGCACCAGCCCCGGATCTACTTTTTTTATGTGATATAACTATAAAAAACTATTTTCGTATTTTTTCCCTTATTTGTGCTTTGAGACCTTGCTTCTTGGTAAATTTCATGATTCTATGTCAACGGGAAGTACCCTATAGGTTTTTGATTGCGAGCTGCTAGTATGAAAATTGGATAACAAATGGCCGTATCTTTTGATTGAGTTGACTTAGAAACTTGAATTTTTTACACCACCACGGAACCGCAGACCTTAGTATTTATTATTAATTTCAACTTGATGCCTTCACCCGTTCCAGAGAAAAAGGGTCTTGACAGACAGACAGACGGACAACAAAGTGATCTTATAAGGGTTCAGTTTTTTCCTGTTGAGGTACGGAACCCTAAAAACAGTGATATTAAAATCCAACGTGGCGGACGTGAAATACCATCATGCCGTGTTAGGGTGCGATGGGGTAGAAATGTCTAAATCATTATGGGTTTCATTTTTATGGTTTTATGGGACGTTAATTGGGGATGAGTAGAGTGTGAGTAGGGGTGCGTAAGTGGTGAGTAGGGGGTGCGTAAGTGGTGAGGAGGTGGTGCGAAAGTGGTACGTAGAGGGGGCGAGTAGGGGGTGCGTAGGGTATGCGTAGGGGGTCCATAGGAGGGGGTGAGTATGGGGTGTGTAAGTGGTGAGTAGGGGGTGAATACGGGTGCGCAGGGGGTGAGTAGGGGTGCATAGGGGTGTGTAAGGGGAACGTGGGGGGTGCTTAGGGCTGAGTAGGGGGTGAGTTGGGGATGCGTAGGAGATGAGTAGTAGATGCGTAGGGGATGAGTATGGGAGCGTAAGAGTGTGCAGGGGGGTACGTTGGGGTGCGTAGGGGGAGCGTAGGGGTGCGTAAGGAGGTGCGCGGAGGTGCGTAAGTGGTGAGTAGGGGGTGCATAGAGGGGGTAAGGGTGCGTAGGGGTGAGTTGGGGATGAGTACGGGGTGCATAGGGGTCAGTACTGAGCAGGGAGGTGATACTTAAGGGTGAATAAGAGGTGCATAGAGGAATGAGTAGGGGTGTTCTTTCAGAAGTCACAAAAACAAGTCAGTGCCACAAAAAGAAACCATAAACAAGTCCTAAGTCCACGCGTACGAAGTCGCGGGCAACAGCTAGTATCCAATAATAATATGTACAACTAGAACTAGAATTAACTTGGCACCTGGCTCGCACGTGGCTCGGAACAAAAAACTCAGAAAGAATAACTCGAAAATGCTAAAGCGCAGGGACACGTGCAACGGTAACTGAAATGCTATGGCACTACGGCCTCGCACGGCGACGGCGGGGTCCCGCGGGGGGTTGCAGGAGGGGTGTCAAATTCCGAACCACGTACATCAAACACCCTACGTTTTTCAGAAAATTCAAAAGTAAATTAAAAATAGATATATCGGTCAAAAATTAAATCGGAAAAATACGTATCTCCTATTTTTTTACCTATTTTTATATTTTTAATTAAAAACAAGTGGAAAATCAATGATATTATACAGAGTGGCCGGTCAATTGACGTCACAAATTAAAATTTAGGTCCGGTATGCATGTCGTGGGGTATCCGAATCACCCCTATGTATGTTCCGGGGTTTTTTATAGTTTTTGAGTTATGATGATTTTTCCGATTTTTTGAGGAAACTCGACATAACCGACATAACAAAAAAAGTTGTGGAAAATGAAATGTAATCAATTTAGTATGGTTTGTGTTCGTATGTAAACTTCAATTATCGTAGAAACCTGCACCAAAAAGAACTTATTCGAAAATCGAACGAAAAAAAGGCGCGAATATGTTTCTATTTACTGTCGCCAGTCAAAAGTAGAGTAGGTATGTTGCTCGCGGATTACGTGTTTTCGTCTTTGGCGAGCATGACTCACGATTCTAGTCTTATCGCTCCTCTTCGACTTCGAACCCTTCGGTAACGAAGGATTCGAAGACCCGAGCGTAAGCGAGGGACTCAATGAAACCCCCGACAAAACGATAAAAATCGAGATGTGCCTATAAGTTACTTTACACCATAAACTTATCTTTACGCACAGGTAAGTACCAAAAGAAAAGCACAAGACGGTTTTGTCGCTTAGTCGAGCGTGGTGTGCGTGGGTTGCATGCTAGCCCTACTTCTTCGACTAGGAAAAAAAAGGAATATGGAGGAGTAAGGACGAAAGTATCTACGTTCATACAAATTTATAGGTAAGTAACCTACAAGTTATCGCAAAAGCTGAAGAACATTTTTCCAAATTAATACAAAGAAATCTTGCATAGGTATTTATTTTATATTTAGTCGAAACCATAAAGGTATTATACTACGTAAGAGAGACAGTGACAGCTGAGAGAGCGAGATGTACATAGCGGCATCACTGTATAATAGAAAGAGATACGTGACGCGAGGCAATAGAACCGTTTTTGGGGATTTGAGTCCTGGTAAAAATTCGGTTTCTGTGAATAATCGTGAACCTAAAGTGAAATCGTAGATAATTTTGTGAAATACACCACTAGTTTTTAATTACTAACGTAACTTTAAGGGTGTATTCAGACCATGAATCTAAACAACTTTCCCAAAGAAACATGGGTCGAAAAACGAGAATTTTTTTTGGACCTCCCATAGAAAATCGATCGGCCGATCCGCACTTTTGTATGGAAGGTCCAAAAAAATTTCTCGTTTTTCGACCCATGTTTCTTTGGGAAAGTTGTTTAGATTCATGGTCTGAATACACCCTTAAAGTTACGTTAGTAATTAAAAACTAGTGGTGTATACTAACACTGTTTCATTAAATTATTCACGATTTCACGTTAGATTGAGAATTGTACACAGAAATCGAATTTTTACCCTGCCGAGGACTCCAAAAAATGTCCAAAAACGGTTACATTTGACAACTCATGTCACTTACTCTATTCCGTAAGGTATAATATCCAAAACGGCTGCGTCGTCATTTTTAGAGTTTAAAAGTTTATAATACTTACTTACTTAAAAGAAATACACTGCACTCCAAAAACGAATAGCCGATGTTGGAGAAAAATTCACCAGATTAAAGGTGAACATCAAGATAGCGGGATCAAATCTCCGATTCAAAATTTAGGATTGGGCCGACCATGTCTGTCGAATGCAACGGGAAAGGTGGCCAAGAAGTCCCAGAAAACGGCGTATAGGACGACCTAGGAAGAGGTGGCGGGATGCATTCGATGCCGCGTTGCCAGAGCATACCCAGGACATATGCTCTGGCAACGCGGCATCAAGGCCTCGCGGCATTAAGGGGAGGCCTTTGCTGCTGGAGTGAGATGAAATGGGTTAGAAAAAAACCGCCTTCAAAAAAACTAAAAAGTAAAAAAATAATATTGCAGCCGATGACATATTCGTTCGCATCATAAGAACATTAATTTGTTTTATTGAAGTCGCTGTCAAGCCGGTACGATTCGCGACAGGGCTTGTATTTTTTGGCTTGGCTTGACACCGACTTCTATAAAGATATATAGATTATAGATATAGATTGTATAGATTGATTGATTGATTGTATTGTTGTGTTGTTGTATTGTTGTTGATTATACAACGTGTTAATGAATTAACGCAAAACTAGAAAGTAGTTTGTTTAGAATCGAGAGCAGAATCGAATTACCATGGTTTCAACATAGGTAATTTTTTTCAAAATATTTTTTTTTTTTTTTTCAAAATTTTAAATTTTCTGAACCGGATGTCAACCCACCGCACGGGCACTCTCACCCTACTTACTACCAAAACAAGATTATAAAAATGTATCCATGAGTACGTTAGCGCTTTCTTTTCGTGCTGAAATGATAACAAATCATTTTTGCGTCAAAACTTAAAATGCGAATAACTTTAAATTTTAACTATCAAAATAATGAAATTATTATATCAATCTAATTATTTTGTTATAAATCAGTTGGGGTGTATGAGGTTTTGCGCTAATTCATTAACACGTTGTATAGATTGTTTGGAATTTTTTTTTGTAATTTGATTATTGTAATTTGTGACATTGTTACGTAATAAATATTTTGTCACTTCTATAAAACAAATTAATGTTCTTATGATGTGAACGAATATGTCATCGGCTGCGATATTATTATTTTACTTTTTAGTTTTTTTGAAGGCGGTTTGAATTTTTTGTTAAAATTTAGTTTATTTCACAATTTTCAGTGGTGAATTCATTAGTTCGATTTAATAGTAGTGCTTTAAATTAACAAACGCACTAGTCGGCACTACAATTTTCGAAGGTTCCCCTCGATTCCTCTGGGATCCATCATCAGATCCTGGTTTCCTTATCATGGTACCAAGTGTGGACTTGGGATATCTCCTTTCCAACAAAAAAAGAATCATCAAAATCGGTTCATAAACGACGAAGTTATCCGCGAACAAACATTAAAAAAAAAAAATATATATATACGGTCGAATTGAGAAATCTCCTCCTTTTTTTGAAGTCGGTTAAAAAATAAGTAAAAATGGCGCGAAATTAAAAAAGTTTTATCATAGGTACTTATCTGTTACTATCTAAAGTTGTTCTGGGCCCTAGACAAAGTAACGACAGTAGAAAACTTAAAAAATGTATGGACTTGACGTATGGTGACGAAAGCAAACGTCAAAATGTTTCGATCGCCAATGTCAAATCCATACATTCTGTCATTTCTACTAGCGTCTACGCCAATAAAAATGTTACTTTCTCTATAGGCCCTGTTATTTAGTCATTCTTAGTAGATTTCATATTACATTTATAGTGTCCTTCTTAAGGATCGCTCAGACCCGCACGAGCACGACCAAAGCGACTGCGAAGCGGGAGTCTACTCTACCGCGACGTCTACCGCGCGGCGGTCGCTGTGCGTCAAGTGGTCAGACGTGTACAATGTTACGCTCTCGTACAAAATAAAATACAAATTTCAGTACATTTTGGTTCTTAGCATAAGCATATGCTCACGACTATATTCCCCGAGGGGGTAGTCAGAGATATTTTGAAACCGCAGAACATCCACGTTTCACTAGTACCGAAACTTTGTCCATTTTGGTTCTTGTTGGTAGATTTTGGTTCTTTTTGAGAGATTTGGATTGTTTTTGCTAGTTTTTCCTAGATTTTGGTTGTTTTCGGTTCTTTTTAGTAGATTTTGAAAATTTTTGGTTCTTTTGGTAATTTCTGGTAGATTTTGGTAGGTATATAGCAAAAATAACAAAAACTTAAAAACTACCAAAAACTAACTAAAACAAAAGAACTAGGTAGGTTCTAGAAACGTCCAAAAAGTAATAAAAACTACCAAAGAATACCAAAGTACTCTAAATGTTCAATTTAGTTAGACTCTGACGTTAAAACGAAAATGACACTACCACAACAATAGTTAAAGAAGTGTTACTTCAATGACTATTCATCAACAAATGAGGTTCGCGGACTGAGCTGAGCATTAATATGCTGACAGTTTTTTAAGACGATGATCAGACCAGACCAGTTTAACCGAACATTTTTCTCTATGGAATCAATGTCGAAAAAAAATCAGCTGTTCCATGCTAAACTGCAATCCTACTCGTCGCAAATATATGGGACACCTGATTTTTTTTCACGATTACGAATTTTATCCCATAGAGTAAGTTGTTCAGTTTGATGGTCTGATCATCCTCTTAAAACACTTTCACCATATTAAGCTTCTTTAATTTATGAGTTAGTATTATTACACACATGCACAACCGAAAATAAACAATTTTTTCCTGTAAGTAGGCACCTATTAATATAAATAAATAATAAATAAATAAATAACGCTCACAGGCACATACATTGTAATGATCCCAAGAAAGCACTATTTATAGGCTGTTTATTATGGAAACCATACAACAACGGCACAAACATATAAACATCCATGACCGAACCGGGATTCGAACCCAGGACCCTGGTTTGGCAGTCCGGCGTGGTAACCATTACACCAACCGGGTCGTCATATAGCTGGTTACTCGATAAGTTAGCCTTCAATTTGTTAGTACCTATACAATTTATTGCCGAACTAACAAATGGGTTTATTCCACTTTGACCACCTGGGTGATATCACCAGGTTATCATAGGCGACTCATCTGTGGACTACCTGACGAAATGATCACCCAGGTGATTAAAGTCCACTCAACCTTCAGTTCAGTTTTTGGTATCCCCTCATCACCTGTCAATTTGAGGTGATTAGATTAGAGGCGCTCGATTTTACAAATTTGGTGTCCTCATACCACCTAGGCCCTGTACGGCCCGGTAGCTCAGTCGGTAGCGAACCTGCCTGCTGTGCCGAGGGTCGCGGGTTCGAATCCCGTAAGGGACAAATATTTGTATGATGAATATGAATATTTGTACCCCAAAGAGATTTAATATAATATAGCTAGTATAATATTGAAAGTCTTTGTTGTACCCGAGCCATGGATGTTT
The DNA here is from genome assembly GCA_922987775.1 of Agonopterix subpropinquella. Lineage (NCBI taxonomy): Eukaryota > Metazoa > Arthropoda > Insecta > Lepidoptera > Depressariidae > Agonopterix > Agonopterix subpropinquella. Next base: position 42,572,366 of record OV277693.1, on the reverse strand, counting down.
GTATCTATATACGAGCTTTTACCCGCGACTTCGTCCGCATAAATTATATACCAGATTTTAAGTCAGATGTTACGCTACCAAACAAAAAAAGTTTCATCAAAATCGGTTCAGTAGTTTTTGCGTGATACTCAAACAAACAAACACCCAAACAAACAAACAAACAAACTCTTCTCTTTATTCTTTTTTCAAATTTACAGTTTTATAATAGTCAAGATGTATTCTATATCGTTGTCTAGTCATCATAATACAAGTCCAGGCTATTCTGGTACTTTAAATGTGACTAGATTATTTGTGTGACAATGTTTTTTTCTATATATATGACAATGTCCAAGAGGACATTGTCATATATATAGAAAAAAAAAACAACAAATTCCAGGTGATTCGAGGCGACTCAACTTCACAATAGTGTCCCCATATCACCTTTATGTTTTACAGGTTTTACATTATAATCATCTTTTTTACGGTCTCCGTGTCCAGTTCTTCGTTTCCTGTAATTTCAACCCTCTCGTCACCTGAAAATAAAAACATTGAATAAGAATTATAAAAACGTCAAAAACATCTATAATAATATCTCAAATTTTTCACTAATCAAATAGGATTCTTCAGCATTTTTTCGGCCTTGAACCACATGTTTCACACTTTCTGTCCTTGTATCCCTTGTTAGGGTTCCGGAGTCAAAAATTAACCCTTATAGTTTCGCCATGTCCGTCCGTCTGTCCGTCCGTCTGTCTGTCCGTCTGTCCGCGGCTTAGCTCAGAGACGCTTAATACTAGAAAGCTGTAATTTGGCATTATGTATGCATATTCATTACGCCGACAAAGTGGTAAAATAAAATCTTGAAAAATATATTTTTTAGGGTACCTACCTCAACTGAAGTGACACTACACGTGAAGTGGTGATGAATTTTATTTTTCTTTTCTCTCCCATGTTGTGGGGTATCGTTGGATAGGTCTTTTAAAAATATTGTGGGTTTGGGAAAACCATTTTTCGATCTAGGGATTCGTTAGCGAAATATTAAGCTTTAAAGAGAAAATTTTAGTTAGAGTCAAGTGTCTACCTCTCCCAGCTAAACGGTTGTAGATGGAGATGTGAAAAAAATCGATAATAGCATATATATAACGAATTTAAAAGGAAAACTGTCACCGCTAAGAGGCTTTACAAGTTTACGAGTAATAGTCGACCAAATTATAAAATGTATTTTTTAGACTTTATATTAGCCGTTAAACCGTAGTATAAAACAAAAAGCCTCCTTTTAAGTCCATTATCATATTGTAGCGGGCAACTACGGAACCCTACCCTGCGCGTGGTCCGACACGCACTTGGCCAATTATATTATTATAAATTCACATCTTTGACGCCCAAAACGAGCAGGTATTGTTCCTTGCTACTGCCTTACGGCCACTGCATCGTGACACCACGTCTGATCGTATCGGTCTCCCGTTCCATCTGATTCCGGACGGTAAGGACGAGAGAGTGCATCGGTGTTTACCGCCAAGTCTGTGTTAAAGTGGAATAAATCAACAAATGAAGGGTACGTACAAGGTAGGTATTGTACCTTGTAGATAATCAAGAGGAACAGATTTTTTTGTATCCGGCTGCCAGGGATTTGCGACGGGCGGCGGGTGGCTTTTGTTTTTGTTGAAAACTTTTCGACAAGATCTTTCTACTGGAATATGTATCATTGCCTATAATAGTCAAATGTATATCTGAATCATCATCAAGGGAGATTCAAATGTTAACTGGTTAGGTGTCCTTGAATCCAAAGAGTCAGGACACCATGGGTTGGGTCTTTTGCGCGACGCGACGTGACGTAGACTCAGCGACTGATCAAGAGTTCTGACCGCCGCCCTAGGCTAATTATGAGGTGTGTTACGGTCGGCCTAAAAAGTACTACTAGTTTTGACTTTGTTTCCTATACTGTGAAAATGTTAACATGGTTCATACAGATTAAAGACCACGTCAAAAAAATTTGACGCCAGGGCCACAGTATAAGAAAGAGTATCTATTACTCCAGGGCTCTGCCCACACGATAAGAAGAAGACTACCTATAAAAGTTATATACAGGGTGACATTGATATCATTAGCATCCTTTTAAACTAAGAGTCTACCCATCAAACTGAACAACTTTTACTATGGGAGCAAACCGATCGGAGCAAAAAAAAATCTGCTGTTCCATACTAAACAGCAACGCCTACTCGACTCAAATGTATGCAACAGCAGATTTTATTTTTGCTCTGTTCGGTTTGGTCCCATAGTAATAGTTGTTCAGTTTGATGGGTAGATTCTTAGTTTTAAAGGATGCTAATGATATCAATTTCACCCTGTAGTATAGTAGTAGTAGTGTGAGTCTAGTATTTCTTCATAATATTATATTTTTGTGTACAATAAAGAATCTATGAATCTATCTATGAAAAGTTTTTATATCGATCTGCAAGCGAAAAACTAACGTCCTTTAATCTGCACGACACATTCAACCAGGGTGGCAAACCATTTTTTAAGCTGACCGTACATAAAGGCAAAGCACCTCACGCATTATACGACCAAAATCATGACAAGAGACTGCAGGCTACCAAGTAGACTACCAAATTCATTTGTGTTTGGCCGCATAAGTTGTATAATTCGCTTAGTTTCTGTAAACAAATTATTCTTGCGGCCATTGACCATGAGCGTGGTCATCTAGTCTATCTAGTATGTTTTGTCTCGGTCTAGTTGAAATACCTATGTAGAGGGGGTAGATGCAATGTCGCTAGATTAGTGCATGCGAAGACACGATTTCAGCGCGCCCCCCCGATCCTTGCGCCCTAGGCTGCAGGCTTATTATTATTAGCCTAAGGGTTAATCAGGCCCTGCGTAGACTGCGTGGATTTTCGAAAACTTCTACACCCCGTTGCACTTTAATGGTTAATTTTCGAAAAATCTTACAGCGTCTACAATCTACATCCTCTATAGATTCTAAATTACATGCCTCTATCTTCAGCCATTTAGGCTGTACGTTGTCAGTCAGTCAGTCACGAAACTGTTCTATAAGTAGGTAGGTATAGAAGAAGATGTGCATACGGCGACACATCAAGCTACGCAAAACCAAAATAAGCTGGCCGCGCGAAGGTTGGGAGGTATTACGTCGCGCGGCCAGCTTATGTTTGTTTTGGGTAGTGATGTCGCCGTGTAATACAGAGCTAACGTTAATTTTGTAATGAATGACTGTTTTATAATAGTGTAGATTTTTTTGACATTTAGAACCTAGATTGTATGAGTAATAGTTCAAAGTCACATACAGATACTTACATCTAGGTTTTAGATAAATATTTTTTTTTATCAGGAAAACATAGCTAGGCATATTAAGTCATTCTAATTGAAGACTTCAAATACAGGGTATAAAAAGTGATAGAATCACTGACCTATATAGATAGAAAAAAACAAAGAGAGAAAACTTACGCTATAAATAGTCTTTCTTTACTCGAAAGCGTTAAATGCGAAATAATAAAGAAAATCCTAAAGAATAGAGTTGAAAACGAAAGGGTTGTTTCCAAGAAAAAAGAAATTTTTTTTATTCCGTGGGACTAACTTTGTGAAATAAGAGGAAAATTAGGGAGGCGAGCAACGTGTCTCGCCAATTTTCGAAGCGGCTCCTCCTTCCCGCGCCATTGGCGATGGGCGTCCGAGCTCAGCCAATAGGGCCACGTCTTTCCCCACTTACTCTATGTTACCAAGATTACGTTTTCCTTCGATGAGGAAAACTTAAACATTTTCTGCTATTTGCACTGTGCATGTTATGTTAGAGGGCTGCTTTACATTTTCATAACTTCTGCGTTTATTTGCCAGTTAATGAGGATAAGATTAAGCGGCTGATTTTTTTTTTAATACAGAAATTAATTTTTATATTAAATTGAGTGCTTAAATTAAAGCAAAGTGTAGTAAACAGTATTCCGCCCACGCGGTTGCGATTGAGTCTCTGTTGCAGAAGTGTTCACAGCGATATTAAAGTCACGTCGACTCGTCAGTCGTCACGTCAGTCCGCAGCCCGGCACCGGCAGACCGGCACCGACCCGCGTCACTCGCCTCGCGGGCCGCTTCATGCGTCAACCGCGCGACGCGGAGCTACTGTCGCCCGCCCGCCCAGATCGCGCCGCACGCGCATTTAAAAATATAATTCAAAAACAAAACATTTAACCGCGTTGTTTAATTTAAAAGGACCAAAGTGAACAAACTATAAGTTTAATAAAACTTGAAATCATTCTTGAAGTAAAAGTGACAATATACTTTTTTGTGTGCTACCTACTTAGTATTCAGGATGAAATGACCTGGTAGCCGTGTTCAGGACAAACAACGAGGGAAGAGGAGTTAAGACTTCGAACTGATTAAAAAGTGGGTAAGTATAGGAATATTAGTGAGAAAAGTAGGTAATAGGTAGGTACTAAAATGACGAATACTTGTAAAAGAGCCTATTAAATATTTAATGAGCCAGTTAAGCAATATTATTGCCCAATAAAAGTCAACTTCGAGAAAACAAACATTTTGTAATCTTAACTGCATGGCAGAATTAGCTTAGTTTTTTTAGTTAACTACTGAAATTTTATTAGGTTGTTACATTAGGTCAGGGTCTTTCTTATTTTGAACTTTATTCCTTTCAGGCGCAATTTCCATTGGAGCAGTGTTTGTTGCGTCGGTTAATTTATATAAATGTGACAGTGGCGTAAACGTGGGTTTCTGCCGCACGGGGCACAGACCGATTTTGCCATCCCCAATTATGAGACCTACACAAAAAATAACGAAGCGAGCGTAGCGAGCTCGAAATTTTTTAGCACAACTGCTCGGTTGTGGTCAGACACCTTTTGGTTTATCCATGCAAAAATAGAAACTTAGAGCGAGCGAAACGAGCTCGACTTTTTTCCTCTACGAATCGGTTGGACCTAGAACTTTTTACGTACAAAACATGTGAAAAGTAAACGCTATGGATCGAGCGAAGCAAACTCGAAATTTTTAACACCATGTCTTAGCTGTGGTCAGAACTCTTTAAGATTATGTGTAGATACAGTAATAATTAGAACAGAAACATGGAGCAAGCGAAGTGAGCTCGGTTTTTCTCTGCTCTACGAATTGGTTATCTACAGACAACTCAATCAATCTATATTTTTTCCCCAATTTGCCGTCTCTAGTTAAGTGCCGCCGGGGCATTTGCCCCCCTGCCCTTTCCTCGCTACGCTACTGAAATTTAATTAAAAATATAAAGGCAAAGTAAGTTATTGTGCTACGAATTTTTAATTTCAACTTCTTACTAAAATATGCACATATAGAAAGGAATTATAGTTATAGTAGGTATGTACTTACTCTGTGGTAGGAATTAGGCCTTAATCTTGGACAATTGTAAAAAGTTTAGTTTCGTAGTTAGCTTCCGGAAAAATCCTCGGTACCTAGATGCAACTTTTAGATTCAAAATACTGTTTATACTTTGAGGGTGCCTGTCTACTGGAGATGTGCGAGGCAGCTAAGCCATAAGCGAGGAAAAATTCAACCAATAAGATCTCCCCGAGCTGCGAAGCGAAGAATGGTTGGAGAAGCGAATCCATTGGTTAATTTTTTCAAATACTTATCGCCTTGCTACTCCTCGCAGCTGTTCCGGTACGGTGGGTAAGCAGGCTTTACTTATGCCTTTCGTCGCATAAGTATTTCCCATTTTTCTTTAGTGAACTGAAATAAGGCAACATTTTATTCAATAGAGAAGTAAATCTATTAATTTAATGTATACTTCAAATGCTTCGTAGTTTAATGCTTTGCATGATGTGATGATACAATTAGTTTTTACCATCTCAATAATTAATACAGCATAAAATTTTCAGACCTAGAAAACAAAATGGAGCGAAAGGTTTCGTTTTCGTTCTGTAAAACAGATTAAATATTAGGTACTTAATAGTATTTTTTATGTTAATACAATTTACTCAAAATATAAGGTAGAATAGGGTACTCTACAGTTACTTTATTACCTACCTTGTTTTTGTATCTCTATTTAATTTAGGAAAAAATGTTGGCGGTCGGTTATCTTTTGCCAACTGCACTGTCTCGTATTTTCTTTTTTTATGTATGTCCCGCCACCAAAATTTCATCTCACCGTAGTGCTCATCTCAATCATAATAATATAAAACTATAAATTATTTACGCGTAAAAAGTACATAATGTAGATGAATAGAGAACTGAACAAGTTCCATTGTCATCGCTTTATTCTACGGAACTCTATTGTTGAAAACCGTGTATCTGCCATATATCATCTATCTACACTTGAATCTTGGAAATATAACGTATTTATTTTCGGACAGTTTCTTGGTGTCACCATGGCAGTTGGGCAACCCCACCAATCGGGAAATTCATGCGGCAAAGGTGCAGAGGAAATTGTGAGAAGAAAAAATTTCTACGGGAACTTCAGAAGCAACGGTAAATTGACATCAAGGAACTGGCCGTAAAATCTTGAACATTTTTAATTTTTCGGCTTCTGTAATTTTCCTACTCATCATTATGATGGATTTCCCAGAACCGATTCCTTGCCCTATAGATACTGCCCTAGTCTAAAAGACCTCTGTATAATAGCAGTAAGGTTTTATTTAGATAGCATGATTTATTTTAGCAAGATCGATAGCTTGTGCGTTAAAATAAATTTTCGTTGTCCACAGTGGCTCTAAGCGTAGATGGGGCGAGCCTCGAGGAGGGCTGCGATGAGGGCGTCACGAGGTTGACTCCAGGCCTTCACCCCGCATTCGACATGAATGATCTGCCCTCAAACGCTTACACAGTAGATGCACGCAGAATGCAACTTTATTCGCACCAACACCTTCACCCCACGGTGAGTCAGATGCCTTTGTTCTAACGGCTGTAGGTACTAATACCTGACGTAAATGGTATATGTTTCGGGGTTAAAGGATCACTGTTCAGGTTATAACTAAATAATGAGAAGCTTGTTAGATCACTTGATTAATATTGTTTTTAATTTATGTGATATTTTGGATTAATCATTAGGTATACACACACAGCGCCCGCGACTCACGCAGACCACTGACTTTAAATACTCATAACTTTTGATTGAACGATCTGATTGCGATTAAATAAAGTCTAAATGTTAATATTCGAAGTTTCGAACTAAGCCCTATGCTTCCTTGAAAATTCCATTCACATTGGTTCAGTAGTTTGTGCACGACAAACAAACAAACAGACTACAATTATAAAAACGGTGTCAATGCATTCCATCACGTATCCTAAACACCCCCAATTAATATTTTAACAAATATCTTCAATTTACATCCACGCCATTTTATAATATTATAAATAAAGAAATAGCTTCTTGTGAAGCTTTGCCTATTTAAATACGAACTTATTAAAACAAGCTAACAAAATAAACATGAAACAATAATACTAAAGTACTTCTAAGGAGAAAAAATAAGATGGTGGAGCATTGGGTTTCTTTCTATATACGAGTACTACGGGGCATTCGATTCGCTAAGCAAAAGTTCACATGCGAGTTAATTCTTTCCAACTTTAGTGACTTACGCCTGTTATAGCAAAACTTGTTCAACGTTAATTTTCATTTTTAAATGGGATGTAAAGTGCAATTTGAGAAACATCACTTAGGTACCTAAATGAATTGAATATACGTGCGTTCAAGTCCAAAGCTGTATTTTATTCAATCTTTAATTAATTTGAAAGGAATTTCTTCCAGATAATCACAGGATGATAATTTATAATTTCTACGTATGGTGTGAATTGCAATTTAGTTCGCTTGAAAAAACCATTGCGGCGTAGTTTATTTGTAAATAAGTAGGTAGAGGTACATCATGTTTTCTCGGCTAATTGATTTATTACTTTCATAATAATATTAATGTTAATCATGACGTTAATACAGTTCTCAGGCTCGTATCACAACGTTGAACTCTTGTTATCAAATCTTCGTCACTATTCGTTACATCACCGACCTTGTTTATTTGACTTATTTTTGCAATAATATCGTTTATTTAACTTAAACTTGACAAATAAAATGAAATTAGGATACATTGGTACCGCGATAGCATAGTTCAGCAAGTTTTTGAAGCCAGCCAAGCCAAAAAGTAAGTTACCTACTTCACGTCGTGCTCTACATACCTACGTCACTTGCAGCCTTGATTACCTAAGGTTTTCATGATTGGAATACACTTTTTAATAATGCTTAGTCATATATTTTTTTTAAATTTCAGTATAATTGATACACAAGAAAAGTGTTGGAAAAAAATCTATTTTACAGAAGTAAACGGCATATATACTGGCATAATTAATGAAAATCGAAGTTATTAATCTCTGAATCGTAAATTTTATCTAGCGGCCCTGACACGGGTTCATCACGAACCGAACAACAGATTGTGAATGAGATTAGGTTGTATAATGCGATGAAATCTTTACAAAATGTAATAAAATGTTTCAACAGGAATTATAATTTTGCCAAACTTCAAAAGGAAGTCGGCGTCGAGGCAGACCTAGAAAAAGGTGGCGTGACGAAATCTATACCTATAGAACTGAGAGAACGGAGGGAAGCCTTTGCCCAACAATGGGACAGCGACGGCTGATGTAATTCTTAATACATATTTCGAGGTGACTTATAATATAATAGGAATACTAGCTTTCCTGTACCTTCAAGCATTCTGGGAGTTGCCCTAGCGCCAGCACTCCACAACGAAATATCCTCATATTAATGTCATCTTGCGGTAGTGAACCCATAACTTATTCGTCTTTAGTAGGTGCCAAGCATACATTGAGCTCACACAAAAAACGAGCATCAAAACGCAATGAACAAAACCTTTTGTTCAGAATGCATCAATCATCGACCTTTAAGTGGGTTTGATAAAATATTGCCCGTAGGTATTGAAAAAGAGCTGGAATACTTTCCATAACTCGCGCAGCAGTTGCATAATGGGTGCACCGATGACGTCGGCTCAGCTGCCTCGGCAGTCGGCACGCGGCGACTCGAATAACTCAGTTGTAATTCGAAACGCCCTGTGACAAACGTGAAAAGTATTGGGTTTTTAACTGCGCGCGCGCCGGCTACCGGTCATACTCACCTCTACGCTATCGCTCTCCCATTTCATGAAAGAACTGCACAATAATTTTATGAATTACGAGCTTTTACCCGCGACTTCGTCCGCATAAATTATATACCAGATTTTAAGTCAGATCATAAGCTATCAAACAAAAAAAGTTTCATCAAAATCGGTTCAGTAGTTTTTGCGTGATGCTCGAACAAACAAACACACAAACAAACAAACAGACAGCCAAAAAGTCAAAAAATTTGTGATTTCGAATCAGGGAAGCCTAAAAACCATATCGTAATTTTTTTTTTGTAAATATCTTCAATGTACAGACACACTTCTGTTACAGTTTTATAATAGTTTAGATTGAAGGCTACACAGCTGGTGTATTTAAACGTTATGTAGAGGGATTCTTGAACACCTATTCAAATGATTTTTGGCCAAAGATAGTAAAGTACATAGCTACTTGCATTTGCGAACGATAATCGGAAGTCTCTAGAACAATAAAGGGGCATGATATTAGGTATAGTAGCTACAAGAATGTGAGGCTCGTCCATAAGTCGGTCGTACGATATAGGTTGTCATGTGTCTATGTTAGGCGTATCTTCGATCATTTACTCATCATGAGCACAAATGAGTCAGAAAATAATCGTTACCTATGCGTTATAATTAAAAGGGGGTCAAGCCTCAACTGCTGCCCTCAATCGTCTTTTTTGATTACTAAAAAATTTGAATTACTTCATTTCTAGAAACCAATAATGTCACATTGTACTCATTGTGGTTTTATTTTAAACGAGCTTTTACCCGCGACTTCGTCCGCATAAATTATATACCAGATTTTAAGTCAGATGATAAGCTATCAAACAAAAAAGTTTCATCAAAATCGGTTCAGTAGTTTTTGCGTGATACTCGAACAAACAAACACCCAAACAAACAAACAAACATACAAACAAACAAACAGACAGACAAAAAATCTAAAAATTGGTGATTTGGAATTAGGGACAGGTAAAAACCATGTCGTAATTTTTTTTTGTAAATATCTTCAATGTACTTACAGCCATATTTCTGTTACAGTTTTATAATAGTTTAGATTTATCAAGATACGAGCTTTTACCTGCGACTTCGTCCGCATAAATTATATACCAGATTTTAAGTCAGATGAAAAGCTATCAAACAAAAAAAGTTTCATCAAAATCGGTTCAGTAGTTTTTGCGTGATACTCGAACAAACAAACACCCAAACAAACAAACATACAAACAAACAAACAAACAGACAGACAAAAAATCCAAAAATTGGTGATTTGGAATCAGGGACAGGTAAAAACCATGTCGTAATTTTTTTTTGTAAATATCTTCAATGTACAGACACATTTCTGTTACAGTTTTATAATAGTTAAGATTAAGATTACGTATAATTTTTTTGTTTGTAGCGTTAGGCGGTTGTAAACATAGTCACAAACTTAAAAAATTTATATACAGGGCACTTCTTAATACCTAATTATGCTGCCAGTTTTTTAAGGGGACCAGATCATCAAACTGAACAACTTTCTCTGTGGGACCAAATACGAAATCGCGAAAAAAATCTCTCGATCTTGGCTCGAGTAGGTTTGCAGTTTTGTATCCGGAACAGCAGATTTTTTTTCGCAATTTCGATGTATACCTCGATTTTTTTAACCATTTTTCTTGTTTTTTAGCAATGTAACGATTAATGAATAAACCTCTAGATGTAATTTTGTATGAAATATTATTCAAAGATGCGTCTGATTTAACTGCAAAACATACTTCAAATTGGTGTCGCAACTCTTGACCTCAATTTTAATAAAGCGTAATAGTAAAAAATAAGAAATAGTGCCAATGTTAAAATCATGACGAAATTGAACATTAGAACTAATATTTAAAACGCCCTAAACTGTTCTGCTATTCTATGTTAACAATATCTACCGTACCTAGGTGTTTATGGCCAATTTATGGCTTCTATGTTGAGCATATTTTACACGGCATGCAGAATTTAAGGCATAGCATACAAAAATTATAGGCACCAGGAGAGAAAGCACATAAGTGTGATTCTTCTCGTCACACTGATCAAATTTTATGGAAAAACAATAAAAATAAAACAATTAAAAAAGAAAAGCTTAGTTTTACATAAAAAACCGATCAGCTGATACCTACACCCAACGTCATTACTCTCAAATTTTATTTAATTAAAACATTATTATAAATAAACTACAGTCAAAGTCTTGCTCAAACATTCGGTTGTAAGTACAGGGTGAGGATCAGTTAACAGGGTTTTTTTAGCAATTTATAAGGAATGTTGGGCATAATAGCACAACACAGAAAAGTTAATAGTACTTAAACGTTAATAAAAAACTTTAATCTTCTTCTTATCGTGTGGGCAGAGCCCTGGTGTCAGAGTTTTTTCAGACCGCCTTTCGGCCTCTGACGTGGTTTTTATGTAACGACTACTACCACTAGAAATAGTAGCCGGGACCAACTGCTTAACGTGCCATCCGAAGCACGGAATCACTTTTCTTTTCAGACAATCAGGTGATTCAACCTGCAATGTCCTAACCAACTGGGGAAAAATGCAGAAAGTGACATATCACTAGGTGTCCCCCGTGGGAATCGAACCCACGACCTCCGTATCGAGAGCCAATGCTCTTAACCATTAGACCACGGAGGAAGTGAAAAAACTTTAATAATACTTAACGTTAGTACTATACAGGGTGTAAGTGACAGCCTAGCAAATACTGAAACGGTGAACTCAGACCATCAAACTGAACAACTTTCACTATGGAGCCCACCGCAGGAAAGTTGTTCAGTTTGATGGTCTGAGTTCACCGTTTCAGTATTTGCTAGGCTGTCACTTACACCCTGTATATTTCCCATAAATTCCAAAATTACCCCTTCCGTTTAGGATCCAAATAAAGTTTGTGGAAAAAACTCCGATCCTCACAGAGTACAACCGAATATTTGAACAAGACTTTATGCTATAGTTTAGAGCGGTAGCTAGTTGGGCCATTTAAAATTCTGACCTTTATTTTATAGCTTACCAATCATTATTGGATATGCTAACAAGACGGAACAACAGTTCCTCGCAATTTGTATAAAACGATTAGCAACTTGTTAGCAACACCTAAATACTTTTGACGACTGCTGACTGAATCAAAAAGGTTCCTACGTATGCGTAATAATATGTAGAGCAACTCAAAATCTATATTGTGCATGGTATAATGTATAAGGTGCAACCTAGGGTGCAACAAAACAAAACACAGTTATATTTCAGAGGCCGCCGGCGCCGGTTTAGTGGAGACCATCAAACTGAACAAAAAAAACAGCGGATGTTTTTTTTCTCGATATTGGCTCCATGGTGAAAGTTGTTCGGTTTGATGATTTAAACCACGCCTTTAAATACATTGTTACATCCTGTAGAAGAATATTGCATGAAGAATAACCATTATGTTAGCCCAGTCCAATTGATAAGACTAAGCTTTTTGTTAGTTAATAATTCGTGTAGGTATCCATCCCACCCCCGCCACCCAACTTTTAGTAGTTATATTTATCGGGAACATTTTTTAAAACTCACTAAAAGTCTAATTTGCCTGGACTAAGATTTTATTTCGTAATAGCACGGATCCATCAGGTGCGATAGGCGTTGTATGAGAGATTTTTCTTCTTTCCTTTCTTCACAAACAAACCAATACAAAATTATAATAACATTCCTATCGCTGTAAATTAAAAATATGTGTATAAACACAAATTTTTAAGTTACAATCATGTCCACTGATTTATCTGAGGACTTACTTTTCTCTCCATTCTGTTTTATGCAGTAGGCGATTTCCCATTATTTATCCCTACTGGAAGGAGATTCGATCCTTTTATACATATTACTAGCTATCAATACCTATTCCAGATTCCAGCTTTGTGTCGGCAATATATTAATGTTGCCAATAATAATTATACTGAAGGTAAAAAGGGCTTTTTGTCTCTGGTTTGTATCATCATCATCCATTCATCATCATCTGCTCTGCGTTGCCAATGAATAAACTTTTCACTGCCATTATTATACGCAATTACACCGAAAATGTGAGCTGTTGCAGACGTGATCTCTTTTTTAATTTTAGTATATTTCTAGGCTCAAATTGGCTATGAAATAAAATACTGAAAAAAAAATCGTAATCCTGGGTCAAACAGTAAAATGACTGGGCTATTTTGTGCTGTTAAATAAATTTTTTCGTAGCAACTTGCATTAAAACTCGTTTTCTCACTGTTTTTAAAAGTTTATATGTAGTTAGTTTAAACCATAGACATTATTATTAACTGCGTCAGAATGGAAAAAAACCAGCCAAGTGCGAATCGGGTCTCTGGAAATTAGTGTTCCGCACTACCATTTCCAATAATTATTTTTACATGTATAGTAGGTATAGGTTTTTCGCCTGACCATCACTAGGCTCATTTTTGCTTGCATAATAAAAAATAAAAGCGATGTCTTACCCCTCCCTATTGATGAATAGACCAATTAATAATAGTTTCCAAACAATAAATTTTGGGCGAAATTATGCGATTTTTTTCTTAAGTGGTCAGGCGGAAAAGTCCCCGATAGTACATAACATTATTAGGTCATGACATTTGGTGCTAACTTAGTATTTGGTTCCCTGATAGTAACTGAGGATCAGTTTACACTGTTAGTACTTGTTTTTGATATGTACAAATAAAACTATCCAAAGGTACACGGTTAGTGCTGATTATTTCCCTTCTATCTACATCTCATTTCCAGTGATCATCGTTTTACCTGCTTGGTTATTGTTTTTTAAATACCGGTGCACGACAGTTTGAAGGACTGCAGTTTTATTTAGTTTATTCAAAATGTATTCATGAAAAAATTAAAAACTATATAGTTTTAGAAGCTTTCAATTGATACTTAACTCCACACGATGTTATAGAAAGAACAATAATGTTTGTTAAATATAATGACTTTTGCCCCCCAATGCGACACTTTAATTTCTATTGGGCTGGTGATTTGATTATTAATTGCTATAACTGCTAAATTTTAGTTTCTTATTTCTACCGGTCTACGTATTGTCTATCGGTTTCTGAAAAAAATGCGTGTGAGACGCTACGACGCTACGTACGAACTCTATAATGTGATTCCATAAGTTCCGTTTTGCCAATTTTGGTACGGAACACTAAAAGGCACTGGACATAACATAATAATAGAACTAAAAACTGTATTATTTTCCTGCAATATATGAACACGTGCAGTGCCAGTACAATAGGTATGGCGTTCGGCGTTTGTGCTACGTTCGTAATACAGTGCTCGTGGCTGGGCAGTCGTGGGTGGCCATCTAGTACTTTTTACATGTGTACATTTTACTCGAGCGTCAACTTCCATTTGTAACTTAGAACAAAGAAATTTGAATCTTAAAATAAGTATGGACAAGGCCCAAACGCGCTAACTGGACTGAAAAGTAGCTTATCGGAAATATTGCTAAGTTATACAGCTAATTCGGTCGTGTACAAAGCACAATGGGCTTATTTCACGAGCCGATGGACTTTGTAGCATTTTTCATTATTTGATTTCATTTTCGCATCAAGTGTCCATATTATAGATAAGTACCTAGAAGCTACCAATATATCTTAACAAATAACAATACAGGGTGTAAAATTAAATGCGTTACTTACTTTAGGTGCTTCAGCAGACTATCAAACAGAACATCTTTTACTATGGTATGGAATATGGAGCCAACTTTGAAATCATGGAAAAAATTGTGGTTGTTCCATAGAAAATTACAATGGTCACTTGACTCAAATGCATGAAGCAGCAGATTTTTTTTCTCGATTAAAATGTTGGTCCCATCGTAAAAGTTGTTCAGTTTGATAGTCTGAAGCACACTCTAAAGAATGTAACGCATTTAATTTTACACCCTGTATACAGCCGCAATTTTAAGTTCGATAAATAGGTAATTAATAACAAAAATAAAAGCTCTACAAAATTAATGACTGATCCAGAAGTGTTTGCATTGCGAGAACATAGGTTTTGTCGAGAGGGCGCTTGGGCTTTGGCACAGAGGATTATAAGAGGGGTTAGAAATGCAAAGTGCGATGTTACCCCAGAGTTGCGACACTACCGATGAGCGAATCACGGAAGTGCGACATCATCAAAGAGAAAATCACGGATTGTCTTCTCACTCACGCTGCTACAACTTATGCCGTCTCACTCGCACCACGCCGCGCGCCTTACGGTGTTATGCAATTCATTGCATAACCGTGTGGCACGCGTTCCACACACGCCTACTTTGCACTTCTAACCCTTCTTATAATGTTCTGTGGGCTTTGGTATTTCGAAATACGAATTTATTTTCGAACGAACTTTCATCGAGAATATTAATTTCATAGGGTACCTTCAATTTTAAATTATACAGTTCTGTGTGACCTGCATTGGGTCAATACTTTCATTTTTATCTTCTACTTGAAATTACTTCGGAGATAAATGCATGTGAAAAACGACCGGAGATAGAAATGATTCCTTAAGTGTTTCGTTTTTCAATTTGGTTATGGAACCACTTCTTCTTATCGTGTGGGCAGAGCTCTGGTGTCAGAGTTTTTTCAACGGCCTCTGACGTGTCATCAGTAAAGCCACTAAAAACAATCTTTTTCTGTACTTAAGTCCTCAATTTTGAAGATATTAGCTAGTTGTAAGCTAAAAAAATCGTATTATGCATGAAAAATCTGCTGTTCCATAAAAATCTGCAACCCTACTCGACCCGAGTGAATATGACATCTGATTTTTTTTTCCGATACCGATTATGGTCCCACACAGAAAGTTGTTCAGATTGATGGTCTGATCGTCCCATCATACAGAGTGTAACAAAACACCCTAATTATACTTAAGAGGGTGCTTCAGACCGTCAATCTGAACAACTTTCACTATGGAGCCAACGTCGAGAAAAAATAAAAAAAAATTGCCGTCCCATACCTACATTCGAGTCGAGACGGTACTGCAGTTTTGTATGAAAGAGCGGATTTTTTTTTGCGATTTCGGTGTTGGCTCCGTCGTGAAAGATGTTCAGTTTGATGGTCTGAAGCACACCCTTAAGTATTACTAGGGTGTTTTGTTACACCCTGTATAGGTTTTGATAACTTCACGACCATAATCCCTGGCTACAACTACTCGTACCACTATATTTTGAAGCATACAGTTGTAGCTATGCTCAATTTATGTAGCAAGTTTCGGAATGAAATGACGTCTTGTGTCGTGCTGACCTTTCACCCACAGAAATACTGCATAAGAAATCATATCCCTTATTCGACTCACCTACACACACCTACACACCCACTGAAAGGAAGATTCTAACCAGCTTAGAATGGACCACCCCATTTCTTCCACACCACACGGTCCGATAAATATCATTTAAAAAAATAGGTACTCGATATCGATTAGACACTTATAAAATAACGAGCTTTTACCCGCGACTTCGTCCGCATAAATTATATACCAGATTTTAAGTCAGATGATAAGCTATCAAACAAAAAATGTTTCATTAAAATCGGTTCAGTAGTTTTTGCGTGATACTCGAACAAACAAACACCCAAACAAACAAACGAACAAACAATCAAACAAACAAACAGACAGACAAAAAATCAAAAAATTGGTGATTTGGAATCAGGGACATCTAAAAATCATATCGTAATCTTTTTTTTGTAAATTTTGTATCTTCAATGTACAGACACACTTCTGTTACAGTTTTATAATAGTTTAGATATTTGAATAATAACTCATTGGAATAATAGGTTGTTAAACTACTTCTTAATAGTTTATATGGAAAATACAGGGAAAATATCACAACGTTAACAACTTTATGGAAAACATAATAAAATAAGCGTAAAATTCTTCGTCTATGAAAATAAGTGAAATATTAATTTACAATATGAATAAACTCGATTAAAAATCGATTTAAAAAATATTGATTAAAAAAAAACTCTAAAGCTGGCCGGAAAAATAACACCAAGGTATTAAAAAAAATTATGACATACAACCATTATTATTGATTATTTTGTTCAGTGAAAAGTACTCTTTGGTCACCTTTGGTAAAACGTAGTGGTTATATTCTCTTTGTTTGGTTCAGTGATTAATGAGAGTGTCGGCTCTTCGATGTCGCGCAAGGAATATAACTAGATGTCGCGCGATGGTGATCCCAAAAGGCAAGATTTTTAAACTCATACTTGACTCATACGATGTCAAAGTGTCCGATAAGAGTTGAGCCATAAGGTTTGCATAAGGTCTCAATGAAAAATAAACTACTTAGGTATGTAAACAAATTGCAATGGTAATTTGTACAAAGAAATACACACGATTTTCAACGGGATAATTAGGATTTACTGTTGGAATTTCACGGGACGTTGAAGCTATTGGTGCTTCTATGCTCGATAATGAGAGTGTCGGCTCTTCGATGTCGCGCGATGGTGATCCTAAAAGGCAAGATTTTTGTTAGCTTAAAACTCATACGATGGCAAGGTGTCCGATAAGAGTTGAGCCATAAGGTCTCAATGAAAAATAAACTACTTAAATACGCTACGCTTGACGCTACGTTTACGATTTTTTCTTGTGAAAAACATGTGAAAAAGCGGTAAAAACAATGATATTATTATTATACCAAAAAAGAAATCAAATCATTGGGTAATAATAATTGCTAGTTTGTCTTCCAGACCCGTCTTATGAATGTGTTATTTTATTACTATAATTTCATTACCTCTCGAAAGCTGTTTATTCTTCAAGGCACCCCGAAAATGACCCACTGACCGGGACAGGTTCAAATCCAGTACGTGATCCAGTATTATTCTTTTACTCTTTTACAAACAATATCGGTTTCTTGTTGTTGCTCCTGACATTGCTCATTGAAGGCTCATTGCTCTCTTCTTTTTCGATGGCATGCCATTTTATTTTACATAATTATGTTCGGTTCGAGTCCAGTATTTTGTCACAAGGACGGCAATAACAGTTCTATTTCGTTGTTATAAAATAATGCAACTCTCTCAAAGTACCTACCTACAACAGTTCTGTATAAATTCGGAAGTGTTAAAACTTTAATCACAGCTTTAGGGTGCGTTTCCACTGAAGCGGAGCGAAGCGGGAGATGTATTTTAACATCAACCAATAGAATAGCTTGATTCCGTCAAGCGGAGTCAAGCGAGGAAAATTGAGCAATTCCATTGGTTGATTTTACACATCTTCGCTCCCCTTCAGTGGAAGTGCTATTTAAATAGAAGTGACGTGGCGCGGACGTGACGCGGGCGGGGTGCGGCAATATAAACCTTATAGTACGCAGCATAGCGTCGTTTGGAGAATTACGCCCGTCGTCGTCGCGACGACGTCGCCTGGTGGCGCGGGCGCGATTTTCCTTTAAGACAAAAACGACGCTATGCTGCGCCCTATAAGGTTGAATATTATATTACTTTGACTATCCGCCACCGCCACGCGTCTCTTCTGTTTAAACAGCACCTTAGGGTTGAGACACATTGACTGACGGCGAACAATGGCGATTTTCTATGTCAGAGAGTTTATCATGAAAGGATTACAGATATTTTTAATAAAATAACGTCGTTTTTCGGTCCGATGAGGACCAGTGACGTCACACGGTCACTCGTCGGACCGAAAAACTCCTTAGTAAACTTAAAATCGCCATATGGACCCATAATACTGGTAATACATCTCAGCAACTGTGCACAAAATGTTGGTATGTACAAATCATTATTGTGCACAGTTGCTGACATGTATTACCAATTGAAAACTGCAAAAATATACCTTTCAAGGTCAATACAGGTTATTATGCTTGGAATTTATCAACATCGATATTCGTGCCTAATGTTATGGTTAATCTGTGCACAAGTTCCCGATCTAGAACTGATATAGCTCCTGTCTTCTCGGAGTTTTCTTGCAGTGTTCCCATCATATGTGGTACCTGATCCTTGTTTCACAATAAATGAGTATAAGCAATCCTAAATCTTTTTTGGCTAGTTTTTTCTCTGAACCGTTACAGATTTATTTCATTCTCCATTTACAGCCAAGTCTTCAAATCATGTCGGTCCGCTATGTGTAAGAGGCACTTCATACCATTTATTTGAACGTTTAAAGATGATAATATAACTGTTTTGATTCCTGTAAGAATCAAGAAAAATCAAGATTCACAAAGTCGTAGTCTAAGTATTTAAAGACAGATTTTCAGCCCACTGCGCGATGTCGAAGTTCTATTCTGTCGATATTTAGTCCTCCGAAGGTTTTTGGTCTGTTGGTTCCATTGCTTGGTAATGGATCTAGTAGGATTTTTAAGAACTCATGTTCCCATCTTTTTGTGTCAATGGTTATTCAGTGGTATTTTTATATTTTACTGGTGCTGGTCGATATATTCCGTTCGTACACTTTTTCTAGACTCTTGCAAAGTTTCTATTAGACTAGCTAAAAGCGCAGTAAATGGAACTGTCATCTGTTACGCAATGAAACTGTGGTTCATTTTGTGCAGCCTAGTTCTAACTTCATAGCACCTAAAGAAGAAGTTTCTCTTTACCAAATCATTTTTATCAAGGTCATCACCTAATCAGAAGCGTTATAAATCCAAACTAACTTCTTATGCTTGCAGTTTCGAAACGCGAATCATTGAAAGAAATGTCACTGAAGTGCTGCCAGGCTTGGCAATTTATCTCCATTTAGGCTTTATCAGGGGGTCTACTGGTAAGCGTCATACTGTCATAAGGGCACAGCCCGGACACTGCATACAAAAATTTGAAATTGACAAGATGACGTCAGCACATGCGGAACTAAAGAAATTGAACCTTAAGTCTTCTTCGTAGGTAACGAGTAACCAGTGCGAGGTAACCAGAGGGCGATAGAGGGGGTGAGGTAAAAAGCTGGTGGGAAGAAGGGAGTGTCCGTACTGTATCTAGTAATAGACTAATAGATACTCTTTCTTATACTGTGGTAAGGGGCCAGTCCGTCATAGCCAGACTCTTTGGTCTGCAACACCCGTCCAGGCCGACTCGTACTTGTACGCACGGCGACACATCAAGGTATAAAAACCAACATAAGCTGGCCGCGCGACGATATACGTTACTCGACTTACGCGCGGCCAGCTTATGTTGGTTTTTTATAGCTTGATGTGTCGCCGTGTGTAAGATTTGTTTTGTCATCCATCACACCGCTGGCTTTTCAGTGAAGGCTCATTTTCGAGGCATGTATTGATTGTCCCACTGTCCATTGCAAGTGGCGACAGGATCACTCCCCGTCACATACTGGACAAAGTTTCGGTACTACTAGTGAAATTCTGAGGTTTCAGAATATCTCCGACTACCCGGTCGGGGAATATACTCGTGACTCGTGAGCATAATTATACATAGGTATAATTATGCTCACGACTAACTGTAATGTAAAAGTGATAACCGAACTATTTCGGTTATCACTTTTACATTACTGTAGCATTTATTTTATTGATTTCTTTTTTTAATGTTGTGTGAAAGGACTCCACAATATCGTTGATGGGATGCCTTGTTTACCTTCTTTATTTTCCAAGATTTCAGAATATCTCTGACTACCCCCTCGGCTCGGGGAATATAGTCGTAAGCATATACCTACCTATTTCAGTTACCACTTTTAGTAGTCTCATTACTGTTGCATTTCTTTTATTGACTTATTTTGTTTATTTTGAGTTAAAGGACTCCACAATATTGTTTGTGCGATGCCTTGTGTTATATCTGGGTATTTATATAGCCTCCAAAGAGTATTGTACGTCTATGACACCTTGTTCACCTTCTTTGTTTTCCTAGGTTTGAGAATATCTCTGACTACCCGCTCGGGGAATATAGTCGTGAGCATATACCTATTTCAGTTACCACTTGCAGTAGTCTCATTCTGTTGCATTTCTTTTATTGCTTTCTTGTTTTAAAGTGAAAGGACTCCACAATATTGTGCGATGCCTTGTTTACCTTCTGACATGACGGTGTGCCATGGCCCCGGCCCACCGTCAGGAGGTAAATCAAGGGTAGATAACACTTCCTATAGTTTACCTTGGTCCACCTGGGTGGAGAACGGGTAAAAATGTCTGCCGATGGTTCACCAGGAGGACTAAATTGGTGGACCACGGGAAAGCCCCGCTCATTTTGATTTCAGGAATAGGTAGTTCTCCTACAAAAAAAAACTTTAAAAATGTTTTATATCCCTTAATTAGGTTTTTATAATAAAAAAATATCCTTACGAGTAGGTACAGAACACAATTCAAACGATTTTTAAATACTATATAGTACAGTCAGCCTCAAAAAGATGTATACAGTTTTGTTCTATGTCGTAGTACTAAAGTGTATGATATCTTTTCGAGGCTGACTGTACAATATACTTGTTGAATAAAAATTTTCATAATAATTATAATTATTCCAACCTTCTAAATTGTTTTAGTATTTTGCAAAGAGCAGCTTAAGACATTGAATCACTGATGCTCGAAATACTGCTGAAACGCAGCCTTTTTTCCGTTTTTTGCTTTGTTGGGAAGTTGAGCAGAGATGACTGGAGATCAGCGGAATCAGCATGTAAGGTAAACAGCTGTGCAAAGGGTTTCTTAATTCTTTTGAAAGTGCGGTCACCCAAATATTTAGTGACTTCATTTCTCCAATCTTATAAAATTCTCCGCTTCTCCGATATTTTCCGAGATAATGATTTCTTGCTATAATAAAATTATTATTCTATCTTTTTCTTCTCCGCTATCATATAGCAAGAAATCTTTAGCCAATTCTTAAAGCACCAGCTGATTGTACCTATTCGTTTTCTTAAAACCTTAGTTTTTTGAGTGTTTTCAATAATATTGTCGTTTCTTTTCATTCCTGTACACCGTGGAATCGGGGTAGTTTTGAAGTCTGAACAGGGTGCTTCAGACCATCAAACTGAACAACTTTCACAATGGAGCCAACATTTAAAAAAAATCTGCTGTTCCATACAAAATGTCAATAGCTTCTCGACAAAAATGTATGAAACAGCAGATTTTTGTTACGTGATTTCGAGGTTGGTCCCGTAGTAAAAGTTGTTCAGTTTTGTGGTCTGAAACATTCTGTTCCGGCTTCAAAATGATCCATATTCCACGCGGTGTATAGACTGTAAACTTAAATTACATACATGTTTAAGGTAATGATTTATTCCATTAAACTGAACAACTTTCACTATGGAACCAACAAACATTGAAATAGCTAAAAAAACAGCTGTCCCATTTTGGGTCGAGTAGCCAGAGGGACAATTTATATGGAACAACCAATTGCGTTCAACGAATCTTTCGCGTTTTCAATATCATTGGTCCCATAGTTAAAGTTGTTCAGTTTGATGGTCTGAAGCACTCCCTTAGATATGTGATGCATTTAAGTTTACACCCAGTATAACGGAATTGTCAATGAAAACAACAAAGGTTCAGCAACAAGAATTCGGAATTCTTAAAACTTATGGTAGTTAGAAAAAAAGTTCTGACACCGACAATTCCATGTGCCTAAAGTTCTTCATCTTTAAAAGTCTGGTTTTTCTACACAAAAGGTTACCTATAGGTAACCATTTGTGTAGAAAAGTCTCTCTACTAGATAGAAAAGCATTAACATAGGAGGTACCTGAATTCATCTCTTTTCTGCGTCAGTTAGTTGGATACTCCAGTTTCTCGAGATCCTCTGGGTCCTCGGTTTGGATCAGGGGGTTTGGGTCCCCCAAGTAGGTTCTCTTCACCGCACAATCTTCTGCTTTCTGGGTTTATTTTTCTTACGACGTTATAAGTTCTAATTTAGGGCCAGTTTCTCCACTTTAATAAGTTCTTGTTAACTTATCTGACAGCTCATTTAAAATAATTTTCTATAAAAAATATGTCAAATGATCTATCAAATAAGCTATCAAGAAATGGTGCAACAGGCTCTTTTTCTCTTAAATAATTTTTCTTGTGTATCGTTGTCTCTGTAGCCCATAATTGAGAAGAGCAAGAGTAAATATATTCTTTTACATCATGTAACACTTTCGAGTACCTTATCAAAAGTTTATACAGTCTGTATATTGTTATAAAGCCGCGTGCGCAGTCAGTATGATATAATAATTTATGCATTCCGATTCCATACTGCCTCAAAATGCTAACTAAGTGAGTGCAATATTTAGCTTACCTTGCAGTCTGGGCCGGTTGTGGTATGTCACTAGTCACTACATACTAACTAGTAAGCAGCTTATTTCGTACTACCACACCTGCCTACTATTTACAATCTATATATATAAAAGAAAGTCGGGTTTGTTCGAACACTTATAACTCGAGAACGGCTGGACCGATTTTCATGATTTATGGTTTGTTGTATTTGTCTCCGTCCCGATTAGCAGAATAACTATTAAAAACATTGGAAAAATGGGGAAAAAAATAGTGTCTACGCGTACGAAGTCGCGGGCAACAGCTAGTTAATTATAAAGGGATAGACGTAGGAATTAACATAATAGGATCCTTCTTAATATGCCGGCGGTTTTTTCAGGGGATGATCAGACCATCAAACTGAACAATTTTCTCTATGGGACCAACATAGAATACGCGAAAAAGGAATCTGCTGTTCCATATAAAACTGCAAATCTACTCGATCAAATGTATGCGACAGCAGATTTTTTCGTGTTTTGATGGAGAAAGTAGACAGCTTGATGATCTGATCATCCTCTTAAAAAACCGTCAGGATATTAAGAAGGGGTCTGTATAAAGCAATCAGCAGTAAGTATATTGGTTTGTAAACCTAGCCACGACATTCGTCAAATTCTTATTTCGCCAAATATTACATTCGGCAAGATTTCAGATTATTAAAATAAGACTGAGACCTGTCAAAAAAGAAAGGCTTGATTGTAAAAGCAATCAATATGAATGAATAATCAATACTGAATTATTAATACGTACCTACGTATTAATAATTCAGTATTGGTAATTATTCTATTCTGTTTTACACCCATCCAAATTTTTTCAAACATATTTTAATTGATAATTTACACATCAGTAAATCATTGATAATTTTTTCAATTTTTATCTAAAAAAAAATTTAATCTATTTTTTTAATGTGGTAAGTAGGTACTAATTGTTTCCTTTCGTATTTTGTTTTGGTACAAAATCGATTCTCGTTCTAATATTTTCACAAAGAAAAACAAAATTATCCTTAAGGGCAATTAATTTTTATTTTAATTTACGGTGCCATATCGCTTCAAGGCGGTGGTCGTTCTGTGACGCTCATGTGCACAGCACCACATGTCGGCATTTTTTTTTTACAAAATTAATGGTTTACAAAATATTTCTTGAATTTCTCAGTTTCCTCGCACTCTGGGGTTTTCTCAACAATACTTAGCAATGCTTTCAGTGTGTCGACGAGACAAGAGAACCAAATTTATTGTGCTCCATACAACTTAAGCGACGAGAAAAAATGCATGCATGCATTGAAATATTAGTTTGCTTGTTTTGCCCCACAAAAGGGCACATCCGACTGACACTTCTGAATGTTATTATATTCATTCTCAGATCAAAGTAAAATAAATGTATAGGCCTTACGCGAACATTTGAAACCAGAAAAATGAGGAAAAACAATTGACAGTTTTACTTCGAATATGTACCGAGATGACAGACCAAGTGCCCTAGTTTGTATTGAAGAGCGCTTTGGGCCTATCCATTAATTTTACTTTGATCTAAGATATTAATCAACTTATTTATTAAACAATATAAATAAACTTTATTAACTAAATTCATAAGAAAGAACAAACTTCAGATTTGCGACACGCTTCGTCAAAAAGGCAAAATTTCATGTGTGTGTGTTGTGTGGCATTTTTTATTATACTTAATTATACTTAAGTATGACGAAAGACACTTCTGAATCTTTCGTGTCTTTCTTTCTGTGTCTTTCGTCATACTTAATCAAACAGATTATTCCTAATCAAACAGATTTGACGAAAAGCGAATTTGACGAAAAGCGAATTTGACAAAATAAGAAATTGACGAACAGAACAGATCGTACCAAAAGCTTAGCATACAAAAATAATAGTCTAGATTCTAGACTATTATTTTTGTATGCTAAGCGCTGCGCGTCGCTCTTTTGTGTAGGTACCATAAAGTTATTATACCTGTCGGAATAGAGTAACTAACATGAGTTGTCAAATGAAACCGTTTTTTGTGCATTTGTCGGCACTTATCGGCACCCTAAAACTTCGAGTTCTGTGTATAATTGTGAATCTAACGTGAAATCGTAGGTAATTTAATGAAATAGTGTTAGTATATTTCACATAATAATCTACGACTTCACTTTAGAGTCACTAATTATTCACAGAGCACGAATATTTACCCAGTCGATTGTGCTGACGAGTTCCCAAAAACGGTTCTATTGCCTCGCGTCACGTATCTTTTTCTATTATACAGTGGCGCCGCTAGGTACATCTCGCTCTCTCAGCTGTCAGTTCCTCTATATGATACCTTTATGGTAGGTACCGTGTGTAAGGTAGGTAGACCTTACCTACCTAACCAAGCAAATGAGCTCATTGTGTTGAAGTTAACATTGGAATGAACTTGGTCATTTAATATGGGGCAAACAATGATATTGGGGCAATGCACTGATTAAGCGTCAGGTAACGTTTCCTAAAACATAAATTTTTCAAAGTTTTTTAGTCATTTATATACTTATATACTTAGTACAGTATTCTATACTTGTGCCCTGTAATGGGGCATGACGGCCCGGTAGCACAGTCGGTAGTGAACCTGACTGCTGTGCCGAGGGTCGCGGGTTCGAATCCCGTAAGGGACAAATATTTGTATGATGAATATGAATATTTGTACCCGAGTCATGGATGTTTGTATGTATTCTATATCGTTGTCTAGTCATCATAATACAAGTCCAGGCTAGATTCTGGTACCTACTTAAAATGTGACTAGATGATTTATGTGACATTGTCCAAGATATATTTATTTATTTATATACAGGGTGGACCAAATGGAGACACCCACATTTTTTTTAGTTTCCTCACCCCTAGGTGTATCCAAAAATACGCCATGTACCTACATGGCGTATTTTTGGATACACCTACCTAGGTGTTCCGCGATTTTTTTAGTTTAGAAGTTATGATTTTTTAAAGGTGTATTTAAGAATTTTCTACCGGAGCAGCGGCTTAAAATCGTCATAACTTTTTTCATAGTAAAAATTTACCAAATTTTGTTTTTGCAACATAATCGTCTGGAAATACTCTTCCACACGTAAAATAATCAGCATCACAATTAACAACATCGATACAATTTACCGAAAAAAGGGTAGAAAGTTAAAATTTTAATTTGAGTTTGAAGGAGCAAAATTTTCAAAATTCTCTTAAAAATATTAAATGGATGTTTCATAGGTTGAAAGTAATTTTGAAAATTTCAATAATAATTCATCTTACCTAATAAGAAACAAAAAGTGGTTCTTAATAGGCCATTTTATGCTGGAATCTGCTTCCAAATAGGGATTGCAATTGCTGGATCCAGCATCCAGCAATCCAGCTGGATCCAGCGCTTTTTTTCGGCCTGCTGGATCCAGCACTTGGCGCTGGATCCAGCGTTGCGGATCCGCAATTTATTAACTTTACAAATAATGGCACAATACCATTTGTTTCTAGAGATCCAACTTCTAGAAACATTTAAAAAATTAAATGTTACATTATTTAATCCTTTAACTCATGAAAAGATATTTTATTATAACTTCTACTCTACTCTACTTCGGGGTTATAACTTTAATTTTATAAGTGGTTAATGGGCAAGGCTAGACAATGAGTGGGAACTCGAAGCAGCCTTCACCAGGTCATCAGTCCACCATGTGGGGCCTACTATTTACGCTGCGCCTTCCAGTACGCGGTCTCCACTCTTCGCTTCATCAGCATTCTGTTCTGTGAGAAATTTGCCAGCCCATTGCCGCTTTAGTTTATAGCAATTCTTTGAGCTATGTCAGTCAGGTACTCAGGTTATTCTGTGAATCTCTTCATTTCTGATTCGATCTCGCAGGGAAACTCCGATGATAGCCCTCTCCATTGCCGTTTGGGTGACTTTCTGTTTTTTTATGAGGCCTTGAGTGAGTGGCCACGTCCCAGTTCCGTATTATGTCATCACTGGCACTACACACTAGTCAGACTTTCGTTTTGAGATACTACGTAGCATCCCGAACGCTGCCCAGCGGAGTTGGATTCGACGGTTGACCTCTTTCTTGAAGTTGGATCTACTTAATTGGATAATTTGTCCCAGGTACACATAACCGTCAACAACTTCAAGCGCAAAGTCTCCGAATCTTCACAGGAGTGTGTAGATCATGAAAATTATATTCGTCTTGACCATGTTTATTGTCAAACTAACTCGTTCGGATCGGAGGTTCTGCTAAAGTCATTGAGCATTCTACTGAGTTCCTCCATGGTCTCCGCCATGATGACTATATCATTGGCAAATCGAAGGTGACTGATGTACTCACCGTTTATGTTGATGACTAGCTCTTACCAGTACAGAACTTTAAATATCTTCCAGAGCAGCGGTGATCAGTCTTGGAGAAATTACGTCTCTCTGGACTCGCACCCCACTGTAGTAGGATAGGTTTTGTGCTCGGTCCTGAAGTCGGGCTGACATAGTGGCGTTTTCGTACATGCTTTTCAGCACTTCCGGTACCGGTAGACAACATGGCATCGCTGGAGACCTTAATAGATTACATTATCTTCTTCTTTCTCGTGTAAAGGTGATCACACTTTGTCTTTCCAATACTTTGCCACCTCTACTCCTCGAGGTGAATCCTCTAGTAGGTCCAGGACACAGACACAGGCAGGACCCATTCTACATTGCAATAGATGTCGAGTGGTTTGCACCTGTCCACACCCACACTCCATAGACCCATCAGCCGAAAATAAGTCCCATCTTTACAGATTATTCTTGTATGGCCATTATCTTTAGTGTTAAACCGAACGCTAAATAAATGTGTAAGAAGTTTAAAAAAATTGTAGTGACCAGTAGAAACAGTAAAAGATTCTTTAGTAAGTATTTAAAAGAAAAAAAACATTAATTTCTATAAAAAATCTATAAAGTGCTGGATCCGCGCTGGATCCAGCTGGATTTATGTTGATCCAGCAAAAATCCAGCTGGATTGAAAATGCTGCTGGATTGCAATCCCTACTTCCAAAGTTAGTTAGGTAAAAATTTTGTTGGAAAAAAATTTATCATCAATTTCTTTTATTCGTATGGCTAACATTTAGTAAAATATTATCAAAAACATTTAAATAAACTGAAATTTAACTCGTATGTTTTCAAATGCAGACTTTAAATTAATTTGTGGTGTATAAAAATAACGTACACACATCATCATCATCATCATCGTCGTAAATTAGAAAACTGGCGAGACATATAAAATTCCCAATTTGATAAACTGTGGAAATTGCTCTATTGACGATTTACGGAAACTGTCCAGGTTACGAAACTAAAACTGAAGAGATGATAAACTGCCCAGGTAATGAAACTAAAACTGACGAGATGGTAAACTGTCCAGGTAATGAAACTGGAAAATTAGCGACACTGACCCGCCACTATAAAATATTGTTAATAGGTAAATGGACTCCGTAATATATTGACTTTTTTAAGGAGAATGTAAATAATAAGGTGTTTTGTGGGCAATAAAAATCGCCAAGCGCTAATTTATTACAAGAAAGAATGAAATGTCAACAAAGGAATCACTTGTAGGTATATATTATGTTGTTTATAATATAAGAAAACGAACGCGTTGCGCTTGCGCTGCTTGTGCCTATCAGATGGATTGAGTAGTATCATCGTCTGTCAAAACATCGTTAATGTCTTGATACAGAGTAGGTAATTAGAATTCAAATGAAAACCCATTTTCTTGCGGTTGAAATAAAATTGTGATGAGTTGTTTAAAATTGGAGCTTAGGCCAAAAAAATGTGTAACTTTTAATGAGCTACCCGTAGAGATATTTCACTGGCATTACCATAAATCTTGCCAAAAAGATTAACATTTTTATATACGAAATTAACTATTACATATCTAAATTATAAATTCCATGACTTTATTATTGTGAATTTGTTGGAAGACTTCGAACTACGTCGCGTTTTGAGATTGTGGGCTTGGAAACGCCCATTAATTACCATGCTATTTTCGTTTAATCCCACCCTGCGATCCGCTGTCGCTTCATCACCATGTCGAAGTTAGCAGACTTTTTACTAAGTTTTCAGAATATTTGTTTTAATCCAAATACTTCTTATTTTACTTTATTGACAAATTAATTTAGTAAAACATTCTTGATCGTATTGTTTTTGTAAACGTTTCAGATGTTTGACATTTGTTGTGTTTCTAATATTTATGACTGCCAACTAACGCGTGTTCCGTGGTAATGAAATTGTTTATATGTTTATGGGTTTCAGATTTTATTATTAAGAGAACTCGGTCTTTTTTTAAATTTAAATATGTATGTATAGGTATAGCTATAAATACACATGATATCAGGTAATATAATTTTTCTACATCCGATTCTACCCGTCTAAACAAATTCTCAAAACTCACTTCCGTGGTTAGGGCATTATTTGCGTTCAATATCAACGTCCTTACTTAATAGCCATGTTTCGGAAAACCCTCAGTTATCCGTTATACTTTCTGCACCGAACATTTTGTGAGCAGCGAGGTGCACATACATAAATTCACGTCACGACCCTAGGATAATACTTATTCGAGTGGTCAGTAATTTTTATAACTACCGTCTAAAGTTGGAGCCAGCAAGGTTTAAGCCTTAAGCTTAGTTAAAGGCTTCAAGATGTAATGAAGTAGGTATGATACCCAGTTGCTATTAACAGTGATCGGAATAGGTAGATAGTTTGATAGGTAGGTAGATTCGATTAGGGTATAGTTATGAATATTTATGTAATGAATATATTAATATTTGTATTCGATTCATCGGTGTTTGTATATATACAGGGCGTAAAATTGTATGCATTGTATATTAAACGGGGTGCACGCCCTTTATACGTATAAGTAGATGCAAACACCCATGAATCGAATACAAATATTAATATTCATCACACAAATATTCGCAACTTTACCCTAATCGAATCTACCTATTCCGATCACTGGCTATTAGTGTTTCATCCACAATATACAGGGTGTAAGGCTGTAAGGAAAAGTATCATTAACCTTTAAACCATCCACTCTACCCATCAAACTGAACAACGTTTACTACGGGAGCAAACCTGTCAGAACAAAAAAAAATCTGCTGTCCCATACGTTTGAATCGAGTAGGTAAAGCAGTTTAGTATGGGAGAGATAATGTTTTTTAGGTTTGCTCCCATAGTAAACGTTGTTCAGTTTGACGGGTAGATTATTGTGGTTTAAAGGTTAATGATACTTTACCTTACACTTCTGTATACGGAACTGAGTTCCTTTTGTTGCCTCGTATGACACCCACGTTAAGAAATGAGGTTGTAAATTTAAGCCGTAAGAACCAAACTAATTTAGGTTTGTTCGATGGCATAAAGTTAGTTTATTTGTATACCAGTTTTTCTATAACATTTTTTCCATGAAACTTTCGTGATGTACCTTCTATCTAAATACAGTTGCAATAGCCAGAAACTTTAAACAAACTCTCTATACTTTTTTGTTTCTTTTTATATCCGGTGCGAAGGCGGATGGACCAAGCTACAATAAATCATGCTACCCGTTGATAAATTCGTTATCTAGCACTCATTCCTCCCAAACTGCATTTTTTGTTCGACCGTAACTAGATCAATAGACCACCGGTATAAGTGAGCGGGACATAGGTACAACCCGTACAACCAACAAGGTTAACACAGCACACGTGACCGAAATAATTACCAAACATACCTAATTAGTAGTGATCGGTAACTATTGTGCAACTCGCGGCAAACTCTAGGTGTGCCAATTGTAACACATATCTTTGGTTAAGAATTACAATTTTATCATATCGTTTTCTTTTAGTTTTTTCTAATACGGCCTAAATAGAGTTATTTTCACGTTTCTAATTGTTTAGTTTTTTCCTGTTTGTAAAAGGCAAAGGGAACTGACCCATACAGCCATGTGCAATCAAAACCACCTCAAGCTTGAGATTTGAAGTGCGATATTATTTTTTATACGTACGGCATAAGAACAGTACGAAGATCAAGGTGTCGAACTTGACGTGTTCTTGACTGTACCTTTGTATCATATTGGTAATTTTACAATATAATTGAAATGGCACACCGGTTAGAACACATTTAGAACATGACTTGTAAGAATAATAATAAAAACTCACAGCCACAAAAAACTCTCTTATTACCAACCCTGAAAATGCCGCGAAACGCACAATAGTTACCGATCTATACTAATTAGTAAACATTAACTTAATCATAACATTGCCACGTATCACCGTCAGGTTTATCGGGCTTATTCTGATCTTCTTAGATCCAATTAGTTACAGTTTAAGACAATCGAGGAAACACCTAAAACTTTCCCAATCTGCAAAATTCCTTGACCAACATTTCTCGAATAAATGATCTGTCAGTGGACTTGTATTTATTTTCCAATTTCAATTTTTTGGTCCAAGATTTTTTTTCCAAGTGTCACGATGCAACAAATAAATATTGGTCTTGAATCACAGAAATGAATCGATCTCGCTCTTATTTAGATGATTCCGAAATTTTATCTCTTTCACCCTAATAGCCGGCTGACAAACATGTATCAGCGGTTAATAGGTGCGCTCACGCAGCTGCTGCGAACAAATCAGCTCGGATATAGCTGACACTGTCAAAAAGCTAACACTTCGGCACATGAAGTGAGCGTCGAGCGGCAGCGGTGAAGCCAATGCCGCGTCCCCTTTGAATAATACTACTATTAAATGTTTTATCTATATTCCTGTATACTGTACTGTGTTAGCACTATAGCATGTTTACCTATTAATAAATTAAAGATTGAAAAAAACGTATTCTTTGGTACGACTGCTATTTTATCTGTAAAAAGTTCAAACTGTGCCATTCGTATGAATTAGGTATGGATGGTATTGAGCAATAACCAATGAATCGGTTCATTGTTTCCAGTCGACTAAAAAATCACTAACTCATACCTAGTAATACTTTTGGCAAGGAAGTAGGTATCATTAACTTATGGACTGCCGCAATTCCAGACACATTAAAAAAAATCTCTTGCTGTTACTGCTGTCCGTACTCCGTACTTGACTGAATCACACACTAAAGATTTGATAAAAGTTCGTATTCAACACTTTAACTCGGTAGTGGCATAGACTACTATGGTAATGACTGGTTTTGAAGTACGCGTCCTGACTCCCGCTTCCGGCTAAGATGCACCAATTGGCGAACTATAAATGACAATAAATGAACTGGACTCAAAGTAACTGGAAATGGTTCAAAAGTTACTTGCAAGATTTGAACCAAACAGCAACTAACAAGGCAAGTTAAATCATAGGTAAATGAAGACGAGATAAAAAATACATATTGCATAAAGGCAGGTAATTTAATAGTTAGTGTGAAAACCAGAAAAGGGACTCTTGTATCTTGGACCGGCTCGCAACACCCAAACACATTACGAAGAGGGTCGCTTGCCGTTCATTCAAGATCGGAGAAAGCATCCAACGTATTTAAAAATAGATATTGTACGATATTTATTGGTCATCCTCCAACGATTCGATTTAATATTAAAATGAGAAAAATATAGTAAGCACGTGTTGTCACGATGGTTACTTATTTCAATCCAGAAAATAAAAAAATTTATTGCTTTCAAATTGGTGAAGTATATCTACTGTGTGTGCAATTTAGCAACGCCTAGAAGTAGAGAACCCTAGTAAAAATTTGTTTTATTTACTATAACGAGGTGTTTTAGTGTTTAGCAATTTATTTTGAAAACAAACTACCGACATCTAATAAAACAACAATACAGGGTGTTGACTTAAAAACTTCAGACCGTCAAATCAAAATGAACATAATCAAAATGAAAATCCATTTTTTTCTTTATTATGATTTCCGTAGTGAAAGTTGTTCAGAAGTGCGATTTTTGAAAATCATACGAGCGACTTGGCAGTAGAAAGATGCATAATCTCCATAGTAATTTTGACATTTTCTACTGCCAAGTCGCTCGTATGCTTTTCAAAAATCGCACTTCAGAGCGTATTTAATGTTACTCTCTGCATAAGAATTTCATTAGCCATCCAGAAAGGTAATGCGGCTAGCATTTTGGGGACTTTTGTTTGCAAATTTTTTCATGTGTTATTGTATTGTACAAAAATTTTGTATAGTAACTAGATTGTACACTACGGTGCTGGCACCGGGGCAAGTGAGATTACCTAAATCCTCGTGTGTCCCTTTCTAACTAGGGAGTCCATTCATTCTCAAATTTGACGGGATACCTAATATGCATTTATTCAAGCCTGTTTCTTACCATCTCGTTGAGGATTCAATATTATCTTTTTATTCTGAAAATGTTTTTAGGGGTAAACTCAGACTAAAAAAAAATATATATAAAATTAATTTTGAGTTTACCCGCGACTGTTCTCGTTCATCCGCAAAAATAATACAACGTGTTAATGAATTATCGCAAAACTAGAAAGTATTTTGTTTAGAATCGAGAATTGAATTATCTTGGTTTCGACATATGATTCTTTCTTCAAAATAAAATTTACTGAACCCGATGTCAACCCACCGCACGGACACACATACCCTACTTACTAAAATGTATCCATGAGTAGGTTAGCGCTTTCATTCATTGCTGAAATGATAACATTTTTGCCCCACTGGTGGGTCCACGAGGGAGACTTATTTCTCGTAGACCCACTGACTCAAAGTTACTCAAAACCGGGTGGACACCCCTTAAACATGGAAAATCGGTGTCCATGTAATTTGTATGCAGACAGGATTAAATTACCACAATCGAATACTAATAGCATAAGCATATGCTCACGACTATATTCCCCGAGGGGGTAGTCAGAGATATTCTGAAACCTCAGAACATCCACGTTTCACTAGTACCGTTACTCTGTCCAGTGTAACAGTGTAGTGTCCGTCCAAGAAATGAACCGCGATCTTGACAGGATA
The DNA here is from genome assembly GCA_922987775.1 of Agonopterix subpropinquella. Taxonomy (NCBI): domain Eukaryota; kingdom Metazoa; phylum Arthropoda; class Insecta; order Lepidoptera; family Depressariidae; genus Agonopterix; species Agonopterix subpropinquella. Next base: position 42,538,241 of record OV277693.1, on the reverse strand, counting down.
GCCTTGTGGTCAAGTCGGAATGCATTAGTTTTGAATCCATCAAAGTCAAAATTCATGGTATTAGGTTCTAAAAAGCAAATAGAGAATAGTTTGTCTGGACCTTTAAACGTCTCTGTTTTGAATTCAAATGTAGAACAGGTCAATCAGGCCAGAAACTTGGGTATTCTTATGGACAGCAAACTCCGTTTCGAGGACCATGTCTTGAATGTTGCCAAAAGTTGTTTTTTTCGTTTGAAAGTTATGTACAAAATTCGTCATCTTCTTAGTAGAGATATTAGATTAAAGTTATGCGAGTCATTGGTCCTTTCAAAGTTGAATTACGGAGATGTGGTTATTGGTCCATGTTTACTAGCCGTGACTAAACGTTTGATACAACGAGTTCAGAATGCGTGCGTTCGGTTTTGTTATACGGTTCCTCGCCGTAGTCATATTACACCGTTTCTCGTTAAGGCTGGACTCTTAAATATGGATTTCCGACGACAATTGCATTTTGCCGGCTTGTTACATTCAGTTATACGGTACAAGCGACCAAAATACTTGCATGAAAAACTGGAATGGTCAAACTTTCATCGGAGATATAACTCTAGAAGAGCCAATTGCTTTATTATGCTAACTCCATTTCATAAGACAAGGGCGTTTGAGGGAAGTTTTCGATACCAAGCGACAAAATGTTGGAATAACCTCCCTCCACCACTGAGAGTACCTCTTTCCAAATCAGTTGTCAAGTATCACTACAAGATTCATCTTTTGGCGGAGCAAGCCAAGCTCGTGTAGCTGTTTTTGTCGTGTAGCTGTTTTTGTCGTAAAATCAGTTGTAGGGTCATTTCATTTTCCTTTATTCGAAGCATCAAACACATAAACATACACATAAAGTAGTTAAAGACAATATTTATACTTATCCACAACAGTTCCTAGTTTTTATTCGTACACCTATTACAAAAATTTATATGTAACATTTATTAAATTATCTATATATTTAAAGTTTGCGGTACGTTTTTTCGCCGGGAGTGGTATTTTTGAGAGTCACACGTTCAAATCAGTAGTGAAAATGTCATGATCACGATTTTGGGGGTGTGAGTTTCGGAAGTGGCACTTCTGGCATTTGGGTGCGACAGAAAATCAGCGCTGAGCTCGTTGAGCCCAGCATAATGCTGAGTCGTAACCCTGTTTGCTGCTGCGGCACACACTGCTCGTAATTATGTAATTTTTAAATTATGTTTTTTAGTTTAGTTTTTATAAGTAATAATTTTGTCAGTGTGTTTTGTTGTTTGCAAATAAAAATATTTTCTTTCTTTCTTTCTTTCTTGTAATACTAATAAAACGATAAAATATGTCCTCTATTCTTGCTCAATCAATAAAAATATAGTGCGAAAAGTTTGCAATATTATGTGAAATGTTAATTCAAACACCCCAAAACACAGTTGTGTCGCGTCCCATTCCCAGAATAACAAGCTCTAGAAAGGTTTCCCCATAGGTAAACGCTGGGCCGGGCCATATTTTGCTGGTTTTTAGAAGCTTTCGGTCGTTTTCGAGTCTTCACTTTGCGCGCGCTAGTAACATATATCTACTTCTTTTTGGTATAATATTATTGCCTACATATCTAGTTGTAAGAAATGATAAAATACCTTTGGAAATATGGACGGTATTGCGTTCGATTTCAAGAATTTCCGTGAAGTTGTAACATAATCTTCCACTTTGAAATGTTTCGAGCACACGAGTGATGTCTTGCCGGTTTTCCCAGGGACTACTGTCAACCATTTTTCTCTCAGAGTTTCATCCCTGGGAAATCTACAAGCAACACACATTTTGTGTTTAATACATAGGTCGCCAAAATGGTCAATGGTCACCCTAGTTAAGAAAAGTTTAGCGAAACAATAAAATATCTAACCTGTGGAAAGAAAACCCACAGCCAGGGTAAATTTCATTTTTGCATCCAGTAACACAACAAAAATTGACCATTTCGAAGGTTTACAATGTTATTATCAGTTATCACAACAATTTAATTTGTTATTTTAGGACTTTTCAAATTTCAAATATGTCCGCCACAATAATATGTTTTCATAACACCAAAGAGTTGCCATTAAAAAGTTTTGAAATAATACACTAAAGTATTGTACTTACCATATTTGTTTTGTCATAAATTGAACAAAATTAGTGTAAAACAAATAAAAATTATCAATACCTAATATACTTTAAATTATGAATTTTCAAAACAAAAATATTTTTTTAATTTACATACATCTTTTGTTACAGTAAATTCTAAAGTTGTAGCTTAATAAGTTGGCAACATGTTAGAAAGGGACACACGAGTATTCTGGTTATCTCACATTTGCTTGGTTGTCAGCCTACAACAACATTGAAGGAAATTAATACTTATTACGTAAAATTAGAGTTTATTTTGCATTCTCCACGAAATTCGAGAGTTTGGTCCACCTATAGGATACTATATACAATGTTCTTGGTATTGTACCTTCTATTATACAGGGTGTAACAAAACACCCTAGTAATATTTAAGGGGGTGCTTCAGACCATCAATCTGTGGCAGCTTTCACTATGGAACGAGGGGACGAGACGCAGACTGGGTTTCCACCCTTATGTCGTTGACCTACCAGCAATTCGCACGAAGAAGTTTGCTTCTTCTTTTATAATGCGCACGGCTAAGGAGTGGAATGCCCTGCCTGCGGACCTGTTCCCTGAGCAATACAACCTGGGCCTCTTCAAGGCGAGAGTGAATAGGCATCTTTCTAGGTAAGCATGCTACATCTTCGGCCTCATCATCACTCAACATCAGGTGAGATTGGGGTCAAATGCTTATCTATCACACATAAAAAAAAAAAAAAAAAACTATGGAGCCAACGTCGATAAAAAAAAATCTGCCGTCCCATACATTTGAGATGAGACGGTACTGCAGTTTTGTATGAAAGAGCCGATTTTTTTTTCGCTATTTCGATCTGGCTCCATAGTGAACGTTGTTCAGTTTGTTGGTCTAAAGCACCCCTTTAAGTATTACTAGGGTGTTTTGTTACATCCTGTATTACTAGTGCGTGTAAATAAAAAAAAATTATCTTTCTATTACTATTACATGGATTGGGCACAACTATTCATGTCAGCAGCAATAAGTTGTATACACTTTTGTTCTACGTCGTAGTACTAAAGTGTTTACAACTTATTGCTGCTGACTGTTCATCGTACAAAAAAATGCCCGTTGCGGGATTCGAACCCGCGAGTCTCGGACCAGCAGGCAGGTTTACTATCATCTGAGCAACCGGTTCATCAAAAATAACTTGAAGTAGAAAATAGTATACAGGGTGGAAAGTTAAGATGGAACACAAAGGGCAGCTACTAGAAGCATTATAACTACAAGAAAACGTTCTTAGGAGACTAACCCTAACTTTCGAAGCATTTTACTTTTGCATTTACATTTTGGGAAAAATGTAGTAATCGCGAAAAACTGCAATTTTCACAAAACTTTTTTTTCATCCCTTTCGAGTCTCTTAGGAACATAAGTCACTATGGGGTCAACCGAGGTCGAGGTATTAGAACTCTCAGAAAACGCAAAATTAAATTCCCATATACATTTTAGTGGGGCAATAACCAAATCACCTAAGTGATGATTTCATTAAGGGCATTTCACATTTATATCAAAACTGTTGCCCGCGACTTTGTCTGCCTGTCTTTAAAAAACAAAGTGCCAAAACAAAGTGCCAAGTGCAAGTCGGTCTCGCGCACGAAGGGTTCCGTACGATTATAGAGCAAAAAAGACGATTTTAAACAAAAACATTTTTGGACTACTCCTTTTAGACCATCCTGTATTTTGTAATATATGGGTAATTGGGGACACTTACCTTCCTCCATGCGGAGGGCGACCGTTTGCGTCCTTCTCGATCTAACGCATTGATTAACTTAGGAGTAAAATACTTGAAAAAGTAACTTTTAAGAATGCGCATTGAATGTACATTGGGTCTCTGGAACAAAAAGAAGTTTAGCATAGCGTGTAACTACAGGACGCCGGCGCCAGCCGCTGCAGTGGGCATACCACCAGACCACCATCTGACGGAAATCTCCGGCCTCAACGTGCCCTACGTTGAGGCCGGAGATTTCCGTCAGATGGTGGTGTAACTATTTGTTAAGCCAGGTGCAGGCGCAGGCGGTTCTACAGTAATTGTCCAACAGCAAGCACCAGCGAGCGCTGTGCCGATGCCGCGTGGTACCTACAGTATGCCCGCTGCAGCGTGGTACCTACAGCATGCCTGCTGCAGCGTGGTACCTACAGTATGCCCGCTGCAGCGTGGTACCTACAGTATGCCCACTGCAGCGTGGTACCTACAGTATGCCCGCTGCAGCGTGGTACCTACAGTATGCCCACTGCAGCGTGGTACCTACAGTATGCCCGCTGCAGCGTGGTACCTACAGTATGCCCACTGCAGCGGCTGGCGCCGGCGTCCTGTAGTTACACGCTATGCTAAACTTCTTTTTGTTCCAGAGACCCAATGTACATTCAATGCGCATTCTTAAAAGTTACTTTTTCAAGTATTTTACTCCTAAGTTAATCAATGCGTTAGTAGGTACCACGCTGCAGCAGGCATGCTGTAGGTACCACGCTGCAGCGGGCATACTGTAGGTACCACGCGGCATCGGCACAGCGCTCGCTGGTGCTTGCTGTTGGACAATTACTGTAGAACCGCCTGCGCCTGCACCTGGCTTAACAAATAGTTACACCACCATCTGACGGAAATCTCCGGCCTCAACGTGCCCTGCCTTCCGAACCACCGAAACCCCAGAAGATACCTAAATAAAATACCACTCTACGGTCGTAGGTACCAGGGTAGCGCAGGGTAGGGATCTTTGTTTAGATAGTTGTGTTTTGACGAAGTTTGCATGCGGATTATATTTTGTACATTGCCTTTAACCGCTGCCTTTAACGAAGTTTGCAATGAATATAAAACATAATGGTGATTCTGGTGTAACGAAGCCTACGTTGTGGATTCAAATTATTTGTGTAGATTTTGGTGTATAGAAAAATTTTCGTCAATAAGGGAATTTTGTTATAACAATCTACAAAAAATAAAACAACAATTAAATAAAAAGTATGGAAGGTTACCTTGCGAGTTTTCGACTTTTATCCTAATATTATAGTCCCGTAGCCAGACAATCTAGTATTGCAGCCCATGAGTCTTACGTTCACATCTATAAGAACATTAATTTGTTTTATTGGAGTCGGTGTCGAGCCAAGCCAAAAAATACTGTAAGCCCAGTTGCAAATCGTACCGGCTTGACAGCGACTTCGATAAAACAAATTAATGTTTTTAAAAATGTGAACGTAAAAAGGCTGCAATAATAATTTTTTGTAAAATGTTTCTTATATTATAATTATTTATGTTTATCCAGGAGCTGTCAATACATGCAGTGTCTACACACGAACTCCTGAAACCAAAAGACGAGCCTTTGTACTCTTTGGCACCATCGTCGAACCTTTGCTCAGTCAGCTTGCCCCACCCAGGTTAGTGGATATTCTTTCGTTATGGGATTTCGAGCCTTAAAGGCCTGCCTGCACTCTTCTTATCGTGTGGGCAGAGCCCGTGTCAGAGTTTTTTCAGACCGCCTTACGGCCTCTGACGTGGTTTTTATGTAACGACTACTACCACCAGAGATAGTAGCCGGGACCAACGGCTTAGCGTGCCATCCGAAGCACGGAATCATCTTTCTTTTCAGACAGTCAGGTGATTCAGCCTGGAATGTCCTAACCAACAAGGGAAAAACGCGCAAAGTAACATATCACTAGGTGTCCCCGTCGTTACATAAAAGTGTATAAACCGTGGGAATCGAACCCACAACCTCCTTGTCGAGAGCGAATGCTCTTAACCATTAGACCACGGAGGCAGTTACACCCAACTGATTTATAATTATAACAGAATAATTAGATTGAAACAATAATTTCACTATTTTGATAGTTAGCATTTAAAGTTATTAGCATTTTAAATTATGAGGCAAAAATGATTTGTTATCATTTTAGCAATGAATGAAAGCGCTAACGTGCTCATGAATACATTTAAAGAATCTTGTTTTGGTAACTAAGGTGCGTGTGTACGGTGGGTGGCGATCGAATTCAGTAAATTTTAATTTTTTTTACGAACAAATTACTTATTTAACATTGTGAAAAAAAAAACTATGTTGAAACCATGATAATTCGATTCTGCTCTCGATTCTAAACAAACTACTTTCTAGTTTTGCGTTTATTCATTAAAAAGTTGTATAGCATTTCCAAAAACCAACAATGTGTTTTATATTTGTAGTAACTACAAATAATCGTAAAGGTTTTTGTAAATGTTGTATGATAGTTAAGAAATAAAAAAGACTATCACCAGACGACACCAATCCGCATTGGGCACGCGTGGTGGGCTAACGCCCATACACCCTTCCTGAGGGTAGGCCTGTGCCCTGCATTGGGACGTTTATAATGTTGATGATATCTATTGAGGGCAGCACTGGAGTCTACCACGACTGGTCCATACCTTTTAACGATCTGTGTTTTCGCCATACGGTTCTTTCTCGCAAAAAGCACCCTGTTTAATATGTAACAAAATTAATTTTACACCCTGAATATAAACAGAGTAGGTAGGTAGACCAGGTACCTTTATGGAAAATAGCAAATGTTACTTAAAAAAACTGATTCTCAATATTTATAGAATTTAAAAAAAAAACCTTTCGTGCGATGTTTTTCACACCCTGTTTCTCTTGTCTATGAGAGGATATCTCTATGTAGCCGAGTGCGCATGCGATCATCCGTCTACCTAGAGATGTAAACTCATATCCGTTCCTGTTCATCGTTACCTTTATAGCTTCTACATTTTCAATTAGTAGCCATACAGTTTCGGCTCAGACTAAACTATCCATTTTAATGTTTCTAAGGGCAGCCCCGGATCTAAAATTTTACCGATAAACTTGACTTTGGCGCCCGTGCAAGCGCGTAGCAATAACTTTTTACCAGATGGAGGTCCAGATTAGGTCGTTGCAATAAAATCTAGAAACTGCAGCGAGCGAAGAGAGCTCGAGATAATAATGAGAGCACTCTGCAAATACGATCTACAACCGAAGTAGCAAGCGAAGTGAGTTTGAGACTTTCCTGCAATATTTTCAAGAAGTTGTAATAATGTTTTCCAAACACATGATTTAGGCGCTCGAGCGCTTAAGAACGGCCGCACATTATCAGAAATTTCTAACAGAAAAATTCTGACGCTCGCCGGAAGCACCCCGCATACTATCAGAAATTTTGATCCGGCAACTTTTGAGCCCAGTCGTGTTTCATATTTCAATCAACGCACATCGACCCAGTGTTGCCACCTTAGCCCTTTTGGGGCTATAATTCAGTCAAATTGTGTTTTTACTAGGAAAGTTTTGGGGTAGTTCTGATTTCTTCCATTCCATATGTATTTTGGGGTGCTGAATCCAAATCTGAGGTTTGCTAACAAAATTTAATTGACAAAATCGCAAAAAGTTCTGTTTGTTTTTTTCCGGAATTTTGCTTAAAACTCTGAAACTATTAACGTTGAGTAAATGACCTGTTTACAGAAAATAAATATACCTGACTTTTATTTCTATCACATGAACATGACACTCAAAAATATCGTAGATCTAAGATAATTATCGCACGTCTGGCAATACCTGATCCGAATTTCTGATAGTGTGCGGGGCCTAATACAAAATGTATGGCTAACACGCCTTCCGTCAGAAAAATTCTGACGTCCGGCTGAGGTGCCGTCCGGCGTGCATCAGAAGCGGACGACCGGTCAGAATTTTTCTGACAGTGTGCGGGGTCTAATACAAAATGTATGCACCGAGTGCCTTCCGGCGAGCGTCAGAATTTTTCTGTCAGAAATTTCTGATAATGTGCGGCCGTCCTTAATCGTTAACCTGACGCTCGGGGGCCTGGGCCCCTAGATCCGGGGCTGTCTATAACGGTGAACCTAACTATAACTGAAAGCTTAAAAATATTCTTGATAGGTAGTTTTTGAAAAGTTTGAAATGGCGGAATTGAATGGTTTGAATGAGTTTATGTACTTATATTTTAGTTATTTTAGAGACACAAACTGATAAAATTTAACATGTAAAGAAATATATTTTTAAATAAAATTAACCGTACAAAGCTATATTGTATAATTGAATAATTATTAATTATACTAGTACTTACGGTAGTAACTATTAAATAATCTGTGCTAGTACTAACATAGTTTCCAGAGTCTAGAAACAAGGCTAAATTCTAGTTGTTATCTAGAATCAAAATTAATTGCTGAGAAAGTAATTGATGATTAGTAGTCATCAATCATCATATTCATCATGCACTGATAGTTTTATTAAATAAGGAAACCGTACAAAAACGTACCTTTTTTAAATTGTAATAATAATCCGGCGTGCTTATTGTTGTTAAAATGATACTCGTAAACGAAGAGGTAATTGTGGGGGAGGCGCGTAAGTTAACGACTTTTTGCCTTCGGCTACATTAGGTCGCTCTCTAATTCTATTCAGAGGGATGAGGAAATATCAGATTACCTTCTATTTATTGGGGTTGCTTGCTAAGAATTGTACAATTAGTAATATTTCGCAAAGAAATCTCAGGCTTCAAATTTCACTTCGTTAGCTCTCATTGATTGTTTCAATAATATATAATCTACAGCTAGAAGAATTTACTATTGTTGTAACCACTTGAAACGCCGGTTGCTAAGCGTTGCCGCTGGCACAAACTTAGAAGTAGTTAATTTACGAGTAAACTAGTATTGTTCATTCAGAACGGTCTCGGGTTGATTGTCGATATTAAAAGTGTCAAGCTGTACTGCCGGAAATTCATTGATAGATTTAATCGCCTGCACTGAAATAACGTACGACGCTGTGGATTTGATTCGAAGAGTAAATTGCTAAGTCATTAATGCCGTCCGGTCGCACGCACTAAAAACCAGAGCTATTTTCAGGGCTCCCACTATGATCCTTGAATTTCGAAATAAAAGCTGAATTACGTCAATCGATGCTAGATTGATTTATCAGCCATCTTTCTCTAAAGGGTCTCCATTATTTTAGGGCGATTCCGTTATAGATGACTGTCGTCATCAATTTTCAAATCACTGTATCTATTTGTTACTTTTGTTGATGCCACTATAAAGAAAAATATCTAATCTGAATACTTAATAAAACTACTGTTTTCGACATAAGTCCAAAACATTAGTTTTATTGTTAAGATTAGATATTTTTCTTAGATCATAAGAAAATTTATAGCGCTCTTGGAAACATGGTTTTGTGAGAGAAAAAATCGATTGGTGTTGGACCTGCAATTGCTTGAAAAGTTAATAATTCATTGTTTATTTACGATTTCTTTAATGTTTCATTACTTAAAGGTTGATTGATTTGTCCTCTTTCCAAATATGAAGGATTAATATTATAAATGTTTCACAATTAACAGACCTTTTGTGTTTTTGTGCTATGATTTGGAGAGGAGGGCCGATTTCGTTGCACACATACAGTTACATACATGGAGTTCCATAAACTCAAGCGTTTTTCTGCTCTTCTGATCTTTTAAATAATCAAAAGAAAACAAGTTAAAATGTAGCCTTTCAAAGTGTCATTGCATAAACAATGATTTTGATTAATTTGGTATGAAACTATATCTAAACTATTATAAAACTGTAACAGAAGTGTGTCTGTACATTGAAGATATTTACAAAAAAAAAATACGATATGGTTTTTAGATGTCCCTGATTCCAAATCACATGTTTTTGGATTTTTTGTCTGTCTGTTTGTTTGTTTGTTTGTCTGTTTGTTTGTTTGTTTATTTGTTTGTTTGATTGTCTGGGTGTTTGTTTGTTCGAGTATCACGCAAAAACTACTGAACCGATTTTGATGCAACTTTTTTTGTTTGATAGCTTATCATCTGACTTAAAATCTGGTATATAATTTATGCGGACGAAGTCGCGGGTAAAAGCTCGTAAATATATAATACTAATAAATACGTCTTAAACCCTTTACCTATCTTTGAATTGGCCTAAAATATGATCTCAGATTAAGTTTAAATCGTTTGGGTTCCTCTATTTAAGATAAGTCAATAATTTTAGTATTTATGCAAGTCTGTAAATATTTTGAGCAAACTAATCATGGTTTGTACCCATTACTTCTGAACTACGTCGTGGTATTTTGTCTCCTTTATTTAGCTTCATTGATAGTGACGTTCCTGATTCGCTGAATTGTTAAATTTGTTAAGTTCTTATACAGAAGTCAATATTTTATTATTCAATACTCGTATATGGCGGAAATGTCTGTTATTTCGGACAGTCTTGGAAGTATCGTTCATATATTATGATAATAAAACCGGTCAAGTGCGAGTCGGGCTACTCGCGCACCGAGGGTTCCGTACCGCACCACCACAGAACACAACATTATTAACTTAGAAAAAATACTTTTTTTGTCAGGGACCTTTAGCGCGAGACCGACTCACACTTGGTCGGTTTTTAGTATTTGTTGTTATTCTGTAGAGTTTGCTCTATAATCATACTTTGATAGTTTGACGCTTGTATGTATTAACGTTTTTACGATAGTGCTTGAAGAAAAAACGTTGATAAAAATTAGTTTCTTGTTGAGAACCCCTTAATTTTTAACTTTTTGTAATTTTTATTATACGGATTTGTTAAATCCGCCGTAATAACAATAACGCATAATCTGAGAAAATTTCAACTATCTAGCTATTACGGTTCAAAAGTTACATTACAGTCTGTTACGTTCGGACGTAGGGGGTGAATCGGCGCGGCGGGAGGAACGACCATCAAACAAGCTGGCTAATTGCACACTGATTTATTCGCAGGATCTATCGGAGGTCGCAGCCACCGAGCTTAACCTACTACATAGTTTTACAGCTACCTACATACACAACACAGTCCTAAATAGGTAGGACAGACGGACGGACGGACAGACGGACAGACGGACAGACGGACGGACGGACAGACGGACGGACGGACAGACGGACAGACGGACGGACGGACGGACGGACGGACGGAAAACGTAGGCTTAGTAATAGGGTCCCGTTTTCACCGTTTTAGTACGGAACCCTAAAAAAGTAAATTGGTAGTGATCTGCAGAAGTTTCGAACAGAATGAGTTGTCTTTCTTAATGATATAATTTTGAAGTTTTCAGGCGTTCGATGTCCATTTCCTAAAATGCCTTCTTCTAGATATGACCAGTTCTGGATTCCATTTTTAGGAAAGTTATGTTAGAAATGACGTTAAACCTATTATTTTCAACAATTTCTCAAGACCTTTATCAAAAAATGTCCCGCATTCTCCTGTATTTTTTTGTAGGACGAATAAACTCTTTTTTACTAAACAGCTTGTTAGGGTAAACAGTTGTATTACTTTAAGGGGTGATTTTACCCATGATACTGAACAACGTTCCCTAAGAAATCTATAGGAAAGCAAAACAATTTTTGTACTTTCTGTACTAAATGAAATCAGCTGATCGAACATTTTGTATGAAGAGTCGAATTTTTTAAGGAAATTTGTTCATTGTTCAGTATTATGGGTATAATCAATAATCACCCCATAAAGTAATGCAACTGTTTATCCTAACAACCTGTACAGGAATTGATATCATTAGCTTCCTTTTAACCTTAGTTACGAGTCTCCCCATCAAACTGAACAACTTTCACTATGGGAGCAAACCGATCAGAGCAAAAAAAAAATCAGCTGTTCCATACTAAACTCAACTGTATGCAACAGCTGATAATTTTATTGCTCCGATCTGTTTGTTCCCATAGTGAAAGTTGTTCAGTTTGATGGATAGACTCTTAATTTAAAAGAATGCTAATGATATCAATTTCACCCTGTATAATCGTAATGTGTGGCTTCCTTCTTTAACCTGAATACAAATGCGAACAACGTAGGTTTTTTTGTAATCCTGGCATTTAATCTCTGGTGCCGATGGTAAGCACAACTCTACATTTTTGGGTCTAATTTACAGATCCAGCTAAGTTGCGTTTTGATGCTGCTTTTTGACTGATTATCATCCAATTTACTAGTAATTGCTACTTTTGGGTCCCCACTTTCAGAGATGTGGATTTTATTTAAAGAAAATTCCTTAAATTTTCTTGTTTTAAATAATTATGAACACCACTGGACCCGTAATGATGCCCGCTCTCGCCTGTACCCCGCTGTCGCGAACCAAACTTTTTAGCTCAGTCGGCGTTTTTTCCGTATCAGTTTGACTTACAAGCTCGGTGAGAAAACATCAAGGAAAAATGACTAAATGCACCATTATTCTATGTAAAAGCTATAGTGAGCAAACAAGTAATGTTTCTTTTCACGAATAAGTACAATTTTACACCATTTTAGTAACAATTTTTCACGAAAATCATTATTGTTGAAAATTATAAACAGTGCAATCCGACCAATTTGAGTACGTAATGTTGTTGATACAAGGAAACTAAAAAGATTACAACATTAATCAGGCCGAATTATCGTTCATTCATAACGTCATTATTTTTTTAAACTTGACATTGAAGTCTATGGATGGGATAAACATAGTCGAACATAGTCGATAATATAGTATCGATATAATCAAATAAGGGAATGAATCATTAACTCTCATTCTGAATGACTTCCCCCCTCAACCCGCGAATTTCGGTTGAATGTCATGTCATACATTATCAATACCATCTCGCGTCCAGTTATGAACCTGTTAGTTTATATCCAAAAAGACCGGGGTCCAAACTAGCAATTATCTTTTCATTTATACTAAAATAAGTAGGCAGGTATCTTAAATGATAAAAGCTGAACACAACTTACATAAACATTTAGAATTACTTGTTATACATATAATAAAACCGGTCAAGTGCGAGTCGGGCTACTCGCGCACCGAGGGTTCCGTAGCACACCACCACAGAACAACATTATTAAATTAGAAAAAAACCTTTTTTTGTCCGGGACCTTTAGCGCGAGACCGACTCACACTTGGCCGGTTTTTAGTATTTGTTGTTATTCTGTAGAGTTTGCTCTATAATCACATTAATCACACTAAGTTTGACGCTTGTATGTATTACCGTTTTTACTATAGAGCGTGAAGAAAAAACGTTGATAAAAACTAGTTCCTTGTTGAAAACCCCCCTTAATTTTTAACTTTCTGCCATTTTTATTAATATCTAGCTATTACGGTTCAAAAGTTACAGCCCTAAATAGGTAGGACAGACGGACGGACGGACGGACAGACGCACGGACGGACGGACAACGTAGGCTTAGTAGTAATAGGGTCCCGTTTTCACCCTTTGGGTACGGAACCCTACAAAGTATTCTCCCTAACATCTACAGGTATTAAGGCTTTGTAATTAGTTAAATTAAAGGTCAAGCTAAAAAAAATGGGTACTTAGAAAAATGTTGTGATAACTACTTTTATTAAATCTTTATTGCTAAGTTTTAGAAATTTTTTATATCTGTGCCGACTTAATTTTTTCTTCATACATGTTACATACATTCTTTCGTATCTTATGCTTATCTTCTTTATTTAAACTTAAATAATTGGACAATAGCCATTTAAATAAGTATAAATGTACCATAATCTACATCTATTAAGATAATTGATAATTCCCTAAATTGTTGCTCAGGATTTCCTACAGAATTTTTTATGACTAGCAGTTTTCATATTAACTATAGGTCTACACGATGATAAAGTTATTATACTTGTTACAAATCATAATAATACAGTTTAGGAGAAAAAAAATACGCCGCGACGACGATCGACGCGCCGTCGCGTCGGACTTTGAACTAAAACAAAATTTCCTACATTCATTTCTTGCGTAGGTACTCCCGTCGCGTTACCTAACAGGATGACACGTCATCCCTTGTTAGTAAAAATGTATAACATAAACATACCATAAAGTACGTAGTCTAGGTACATTACATAATGTTTACATTAGAATCACACCATTCTGTACTACACTATGACATCATTGTGTTAGAACTCTAATAAGCTCATGTTGTTGTATGTAGATAGATGTTAGTTGAATACTATAATCTTAAGCTACGATAGCGATCGTAAAGTCGCCCATATCGAATCCAGTACAAATAGGAACGAGTACTTTCTCGGTTTTATTGTGTGGAATACCACGTAGAGGCGATTTTAACACAGTTTACAGCTAAATCGATTAGACATCGAAAGAAATCGATTTGACTTGTACGCAGCGATAATTCATTTACGATAGTTTTATTATTCGTTGATATTGCGTTTCAACACCACAAAATAATTATAAGTGCGACATATTTTATAATGTATGGTTTACTTCTGCCCTATCTCGCAATCTTGTTCCTTTGTTATCTTTCATAATAGGGGACGAATTTGCATATTAGGTCTTATTAAATGTCTATATTCTTCGGAACTTGGTTTTATAGGAATTGTACCAACGGTACGCCCCGTCCGTCTGTCTGCCTTTCCGTAACAGGATGCTGCTGGTTGAAATTTTTATAGCTTTCTAAAGCTTTTCAATTTAAATTAACCTCGGCTTATAAACAGGGTGTAAACATAAAATATTCTCTGCTAATGCCTTAATACAATTAACCTTCTTTTTATTAATTAGGAGTTCTTGCCTTGACATATATTTGCTACTGACACCGACTGATTACAATTTGACGCAATTTAAAAGAAAATAAGGGTGCATTATATTAACTAAGCCTTGATACAATTTGATTCATGTAGAAAATAATGTAGTTTATTTTAATAAGTAAGTAATTGTTCGAATGTTTGCAAATAAAATTCCATCCTTTGAACTTTATTAAACGATGGAATTGAAAACAATAACGGCATGTACAGAAATGGATAAATAAATAAATAAATACCTAATTTAGGGCAACTTTACTAAAACAAAATAAACATTGACATTAATTTTGAAGGCCCGGTAGCAAAGAAAATATACACGCGAAGCACAGTGCGAAGCTCGTTAGTGAATCTGTCTGCCGTGCTGAGGGTCGCGGGTTCGAATCCCGTAAGGGGAAAATATTTGTATGATGAATATGAATATTTTTACCCGAGTCATGGATGTTTGTATCTATATATGTATTCTATATCGTTGTCTAGTCATCATAATACAAGTCCAGGCTAGATTCGGGTACTTACTTTAAATGTGACTAGACAATTTGTGTGACATTGTCCAAGATAAAAAAAAGGACTTAGGTATCTTAATTAAGGCTTTTGATCAAAACATTAGATTTTCATTTTATCATTTATATCCAGCTTTTGATCATTCGCCGTTTATTTATTTATTCGTATGGCGAATTTCGTTTGTAGGCATAAAGTTCTTAAGTCCATATCCAGCGTCTGAAGCCATCGGAGGGCCTCAGGTGTCAGGTGCGTTAGGTTCATTCGCCATAATAATGTTATTTGGTTTTAATGAAAATCTTGGCTTAGTAAGCCTGCAACAGAGACACAACACACTGGACAGGACAAGACAGGATAGGACAGGACAGGACTGCCGATGGCAAACGAATAAGAAATCATCGTGTACCTACTTATGACATTGGTAAATTCCTTTATTCTACTAAACGAGAAAAATATTTATCTATTCTAAGTAATTATAAAGTAGGTAAAGTAGAGATTTATAAAGCTTATCTAAGTGAACGACATCGGCGGTATCTAGCGGGCGCGGCGCGGGCGCACCGCTCGGTCTCGAGCCCCTGACGTCAGTTAGCGGTCGTGTCCTCTTAACCTCTGGTGTTCTTGTTGCGAATAGGGCTACTACACGGCAGAATTCCACCGGACTTATACTATGGTGAGTTTACTGGCTACCATAGTCTAAAAAAACAAGGTCTTTTATTCCCAGAGTGACACAAGCCTACGTCACAAAAAAATGGCCGCTAAACATTGTAAAAGGGTATGATGACGTAGGCTTGTGTCAGTCACGTGGTCAGTCACGCGATCGGAAGAGAATACCAGGCGCAGTATATTATTGTACCATGCTGGCTACATAGTGTTGAATAAAGTATTTTTCTCAAACATGCTTGGAAATGTGACATCCTTCTTCGAGATAAATCGAAATTGCAGTACTGGCAAAATACATGCGCGCAGCGGCCGGCAATGTTGTATGAAAATCCATATCTGTCGTGTTTAGCGACCAAATAAATTACATACTAAAGTCATATCTGTCGTGTAATTTAAAAATGGAACGATCTTTTTCTCCGAAACATGGCGACCAAAGAGGTAACTTATCAAAGGTTTTATTTAAATTTCGAACTGCCTTGCAAATAGAAAGCTGTTTATTGAAAAAAAAAACTAATTGTTGTTCGATGTTTGTCATTGATTTTGAAAAGAGTTTTAATTTCCGCGAATTATTTGAGAAAATTTACTGTTTTAATTTCCGCGCATTATTTGAGAAAAGTACTATACAAGCCTTGGCCACAACTAGGCATTGATGGACTTACGTATGTGTGCCTCGTCTTCGCCTCGGCCCACATTTACACGTTCGTCCATCAATGCCTCTGTTGCTGGCCGCTGCAGTAATGTACTACATATTACTAATTTTATTGGAATCAAACAACGTCCGTAGGTTATGACAGAATGACAGAACTAAATTAAATTAAAATTAAATTAAAAGTATTAACTCCAACTTTATTATTTTTATATGGCTATCATCAATACAACATCTTCCTTCTTAAAACAAAAATTAAAATTTAAGACTACAAAGCCTTGTGCGTTATCATCTTGTATGGTCCTTAATTCATTTTCTCCTTTATCTCCCCTTCTCTCCAATTATTACCAATTTTAAACAGTATTTTCTCAATGACTAACAGCCTCAATCTTATTTCTATTTTATTGTATGAATTTCACGTATCATTATGCATTAGGCTAGCATGCCTTTCGCATCATAATGCATTTAACTTAGCTTGTATACATTTAGCATTTTATCATTTCATTATGCATTTAGCTTATTTTTTTAATTTGCATTTATCATTAGATATGCATTTAGCTTGCCTGCATTTATTAGGCATTACGCATCATTACGTATTTAACTTAACTTGTATGCATTTAGCATTTATCATTTCATTATGCATTTAGCATTCATAATTATTCATTTAGCTTATTTATTTAATTTGCATTTAGCATTATAAATTTCACAAATTTTATATACAATTCGTACGTGGTGCATTATTGGTGCATTTCTGGTGTATTCCTGTTGCATTTCTAGTGCATTTCTGTTGCATTTCAGGTGCATTTCTGGTGCAGTCTTTCTTGTCAGCTTCATTCTCGAAATTAAAACTATTTTACAGCCGTAACGCTCGAACACCAATCGCTAATAATAATAAAACAATTTTAATTTTACTGCTTCTAGTATCACTTCCCGTTCAAATTTCTGACGGACTAATTTGTCGGCCATACCTATTGTCCGAACCTATTGTACGTATTTCTGTAGGCAAATTTAAATTAGCACAACCTCCATTACTTTTGGTAGGTATTTGAATTTTTCGTGTTTTATTCAAATTTTCTCTTTGCACTTGTTATAATAATATATTACTTAGGTCACAATACCGACTGCGCCATGTTGATTAAAGTATTTTACTAATTTTATTGGAATCAAACAACGTCCGTAGTTATGACAGAATGACAGAACTCCAACTTTATTATTTTTATATGGCTATCAATACAACACATAGTGTCCTTCTTAATATGCTGACACTTTTTTAATGGGATGATCAGACCGTCAAACTGAACATCTTTATAGCACCAACATCGAAAACGCGAAAAAAAACTGCTCGTACATACAAAACTGCAAACCTACTGGAGCCATATGTATGGGACAGCCGATTTTTTTTCGCGATTTCGATGTTGGTCCTATATAGAAAGTTGTTGGATCAAATTTTGCTCCAAAAATATATAAAGACGAGCTTTTACCCGCGACTTCGTCCGCATAAATTATATACCAGATTTTAAGTCAGATGATAAGCTATCAAACAGAAAAAGTTTTATCAAAATCGGTTCAGCAGTTTTTGCGTGATACTCGAACAAACAAACACCCAAACAAACAAACAAAAAAACAAACAAACAGACAGACAAAAAATCCAAAAATTGGTGTTTTGGAATCAGGGACAGGTAAAAACCATGTAGTAATTTTTTTTTGTAAATATCTGCAATGTACAGACACACTTCTGTTACAGTTTTATAATAGTTTAGATTGCTATTTTGAATATTGTGAGTTGAATATCGGAGCCCAGATATACAGGGTAGTTTTTTTTGGACGGGGCTAAGACTATCATTAACTTTATGAGACATTAACGATCTGTTGCAGAAACGCTCATTAAAGTTAATCCTCCATTAAATCTCTTGCTGTCACTTTTTGTCATGTTGACGTAGTTAAAGCTAGCAAGAGATTGAATGGAGGATTAACTCTAATGAGCGTTTCTGCAACTGAGTGTAAGATCTGTATTCAAAGATTTTGAAAAAAAAATTGTGTCAGCAAGAACATTTGCAATTTACACAAAAACTTTTTTCGATGCCCATCGATACTGTAAGGATCAAAAAATTATATCAGACTAACTAAGGTTACAGTACAAAAAATTTCAGATTCCCCACGTTCTTCATATAATTTTCGAATGTTTTTTTATACCTATGTACATCATTTTATTGCTCCGTAATGTTGATTTACAAGAGTAGGTAGGTATTATTGGTCAGAAACCTTAGATTCTGAATTTCATTCTCATTTTTTTTCCTTTCACAGAAATATTTTTCATTCGATTTTTTAAAATTTGTAACTACTGTGTTCTCCTAATCAACATCCTGTCGGATTATCGTATCTAAGAATTGTGCTGGAGGAGAAAGGTCTTCTTGATACCTGTCCCATCCTATTAACCATATTATGGACACGATGTGGTAACGGCAACCTATCTATAAAAACATAATAAGTTCTTCTTGAAGAACGCCTGGATTGTATTCGGCCTCTTAAAAGCCATGGTTCTGTGCAGTTTAGGACACTCATTTCAATTAGATACTGTATACCCGATGATTTTTTTTACCGTTCCGTAACTTGACGGTGGTTCAGACCATTAAACTGAACAACTTTTACAATGGAAGCAACCCTGAATTTAAAAAAAACCGCTGTCTTTTTTTGTGATTTCATATACGTGCTCCCACAGTAAAAGTTGTTCAGTTTGATGGTCTGAACCACCCCTGAAAGATTCGAAACGGTAAAAAAAAATGTCTGTTATATTTCGATCACAAACGATTCCGTCTTTACCGTTGTCGCCTTAGAGCAGTAGCTATGGGCCTGCTCAATCTGGTTCCAAGTGCGTAAATGATTAGATCAATCAATAAGGCCCTTTCACTCAGGTTGCAGAAACGCTTAAAGTTAATCCTGCATTAAATCTCTTGCTGTCACTTTTTGTCTTGTTGACAAGTTAATCTATGAACGATTAAAGAAGCTCCAAAGGTGTTCAATAGTGCTCCAGCAAATCTAATTTCATCACACTGTTGGTATCGCTTTGGTATTTAAACTTGGAGTGGAAAAGTTTGAAGAATTGATTTCAGCCATGTCTAATGACGGGACTTGGCTGTATGTTTCTTATAAATTCAGCGTTAGATTCTCTAGCAGCCTTTGTCTGACCTTGCTGGATTTAATACCTGAGATAAAGGCGTCTCGTATTAGCATCCGCAACTTTTCCGGCACATAGACAGTCAATGACAGTTCTAATTTCGATTTTAGGTTTCAAGCTAGTGGGAATTTTGTACAAGATTAATAAACTTAATAGAAAACTATAAATCAGACCAAATATAGATATAATTATACGTACTGGGTTCGAAAACATTACGCACAATATTAACTTTCAACGACAAACTGTCACTAAAAGAAAAAACCTGGTCGTAGCACAACATGTAAGAAATGTTGAAGAGTGGAGAAAAGATGGAAAAAGTTACGTGATACGCGCCAAGTTAGATACCAGGCAAACCTCAGTTACTTAGCTTTTCCTTTTTATGGCAACAATACATTTTTTCCATTGTTCTAACTCCAGGGTACAGTTGGAAAATAGTAGAATTTACAGGTAGGAATAGTACAATTTACTGGTGTAGTAAAATGTATTGTTACCATAAAAAGGAAAAACTAAGTAACCTAACCTATGTGACGATTCTACCTACTGAATCTAATTTTCGGATTAGTTTGTTTTATATGGTGCTTGCGTAACTGAGGTAGTAGTAGTAGGATAGTAGAATTTACAGGTAGGAATAGTACCTGTAAATTCTACTATTTTCCTACTGTAACCGGGAGGTTAGACACAGCAGGTGCACATTGTGCCTAGGGCTTGCAAATATTCGATAATTTTTAATATTCGAATTATTCGATTTTTTTTAGGTACTATTCGAATTATTCGAATAATATTCGAATATTGATTAAGTTTTAACCGGTTTAAGTAATAATGTTGTTAATTGCCAATATCTGACTTACATAGTCTAATTTCTCCAAATGAAAACGAAATCTTATGACTTGACGAAGCAGCCCTATTGAAGAAGGCACACTGCGTTCGGCACTCAGCGCTAAATACTCACATATCACACTAATTTGGAAGTGGTAACTACGACCCTTTTCTACAGCATCTTCACTCGTGGTCGAAAGCAAACATCAACGGCAACAAGAAAAAAATCACATACCAAATTACCAATTCGGAAGATGATGACGTTTGGCGCATGAAACGTGCGCACCCTCCTTGTCCCCAAAGGCAACATCTGCCCGGAACCAAAGACTGCCATAGTAGCTTTGGTGTCGACATCGTTGCTCTCAGTGAGACACACCAGGCTGACGAGGAGGAGCTAGTGGAGCAAGGGGGCGGATATTCAATCTTCTGAAAGGGAACCCCTGCCTCTGATCTCAGGCGGTTTGGTGTTGTTTTCGCAGTTAAAAACTGAATTGCTAGAAAACTGGAGGAGTATCTCCTCACCGGTCTCAAAGAGTGAAACCTTTACGTCTTAATGTGGGAAAACTCCTAGATCCAATTATCAACGAGACTTTTATTCGGGTAGTTGGAACATTGTTCTGACGCTGGAAATTGAGGGTGGTGGCGAAAGTGGCGATGTCTTAAAAATACTTGGCAGGCACTCTCGTCGAATTTGGTCAACGAAGTATTGCAAACATTGGGCGTAAAACGTATTAAGCAGGAGGACTTGTTCGACTATAACAACGAGGAACTGACCGAGGCTCTCCGGAAACACAGAGCGCTCTTGCAGATGTCAGCGGAATTGAGTGAGGCATAACATCTGATGAGGTAGCAATTGCAGTGGTGTGGGAATTTTTCCCGTATTTCCGTGTGAATGACAGAGTTGCGAAGTACTCGGAACTGCAGGAGGGCAAATGGAAACTAGGCGGCCAAATCTTGCGGTGTGCTGACTGCTGAAGCATCACACGAAGAGTTATGATGTTGATTGACGGATCAAGCTGGGAGACACTGGCTAAAGACCGGCCACTTTGGAGGCACACCGTGAACACTTAATTGTATGGGTTCGAACAAGCGCGACGTTTGGACTGAACCCGACGAGCTGAAGGCGGAGGGGTGCTGACGTGCAGAATCCGGGAGCACATTTACTGCAAAAAATCCCTATTTTTCAGCCACCTGAGAGCGCACAAACTATCAGCTATCAGTAAAAAGTCGCTGTGGCCGATAACGGACATGGTGATGATGGTGATGACACTATTATAAAACTATATAATAGTTTTATAACAAAACAAATGATTTAAGGCTATGTCATCCTCCTCATGATCATTAGAGTCCTGTTTTTTACAAAAGTGAACCTAACAACGCAACCTAGAATTAATGTCGCGCGCAAAATTTGAAAATTATGGTTGCACACAATATTCGAATACCTTATTATACTTTTCGAATATTCGAACAGAGTTTTTATTCGAATAATTCGAATATTCGAATATTCGAATGCAAGCCCTAATTGTGCCGCATTTTGAAAATTTTATAAACAAGCAAGGTCGTGAACTCGTGACAGCTCAGCCGGGTTTAGTTCAAATTTCTGCCACATCGGGCGCTGCGATCGATTTGAATGTTCCCGCCCCCCACTTCGCACAAAGCAAATATTGTCATTTAGCCTTCTAACCTTCAGAGCGCAGATGCAGAACTATATTTGCTTCGCACAAAGCAAATATAGTTCTGCGTCTACCCTTTCAAAATTGCAATCCTTGGCTAATTTTTTCATTGCATGATATCGGTAGGTCTATAGTTTCGCCGTGAAGTTTTTTTCTCGACTCGGTTCTCTCGTAACATTTTTAGGCTCCATAGTGAAAATTGTTCAGTTTGATGGTCTGAACCAACCCTTTAAGTATTACTATGGTGTTGTTACACCCTGTATAAGCATATCATCTTCTTTAAAAAACCAGTTGAATGGGTCATTGTAGCTTTGACCATATCCACCAGAATGGTTGCATCAAGTTTCGTGGCTGGATACAATCCGTGTATATCCAGAATATGTCCATCAGGGCAAGATATTAAAAAAGGTTTCTGCTGCAAATGCCGAATGTTATGCAAGCTGTATGATTTTCTTTGAAATTAACTGTGACAACTTCTCTGTAAGTTATTGCTTTAGTTAAAATATCAAATCTTGAAGTCCAGGAAGTATAGACAAATCAGTTTTTCACAATAACAAACTCGATTATCCCGGAGAGCAAATGGGTGGTTATCAACGCACACAAACAACACAAAGGTCAAATTTTTTTTTAATTATTATATACGTAAACATTCTGTCCTCCAGCCATGCTTCGCATGTCGTATTTTAGCCTTGGTCCTACTGCTACTCATGGGACCGTAGACCCTCAGAGCGGATAGGCCCTAATTGCGTAAGACCGCCAGCACTGTGCTGCGTTTGTGTTGATTTTCTGAGGAATACCCCGGATCACGACACGGAGAACTCTGCTTTCCTCGAGGGTGAATGAATGGTAGGTCCCAGAGGATTCGTAGACTTCGCATACACATCGGAATTTCTTCTTCAGCGTAATAGCACAGTATAAGAAAGAGTATCTATTACTAGATACAGTACGGACACTCCCTTCCTCCCACCAACATTTTACCTCACCCCCTCTATCCCCCTCTGGTTACCTCGCACTGGTTCCTCGTTACCTAAGAAGAAGACATAAGGTTCAATTTCTTTGGTTTCGTATGTGCTGACGTCATCTTGTCAAATTCATTTTTTTTGTATACAGTTTCCGGGCTGTGGTAATAGTATGCAGGTTTCCTCACGGTGTTTCCTTCATCGTTTGAGAACAATCGGTATTACGTACTTACATAAATTTGAAAAACTCATTGGGAAGGTAAATGGCATGCAGTCCGTCCGGATTCGAACCTGGACCTCAAGATTCCATAGCTCTCCGCAACGCACCACCGACACTCTAAATCCTACTATATAGTAATATAAATAATATCCCACTGCAGGGCACAGGCCTACCCTCAAGGAATGTATGGGCGTTGAAATAAATATGAATAAAATGTGTAGGTAGGTACATCAACTGAATGGCACTAACATTTCAGTAGAATCAGGCACCTGTTTTCCGCTATTACGTATCGGTTACACGAGTAATGAATGTTTGAAAAAGAAAGTGCAAAATCCTTAATGCAATCTAAGTTAAAAGGCGTAAGATGGTGTTATCTAACTAACAACAACGGTCGCGTGGGGTGACTTACATCGGTCCACAATGCGTGCGCCTTGCCTTACCTAGAACCTTACGTTATTAACTTTATTGTTTGAGAGAACAATTACCTTTTGTACGAGTGGTATCGGCTATTATCAGTAGACTCGTTAAGTAACGTCCTAGTCTCGAGTTCGACTGTTTGCCAACCTTAAGCCTTATTACTTCTTAATTATGTCTTTGTTCGTTCAAACGGTGAAATGTCTATATTGCAGGAATTTTGTAAAAAAGTTATTTCGTACATAATGTTAGACTTGTAACTTTTTTATAAAGATGTTTTCTTTGCGGATACTAAATTCATGCATTATTAGAAAACTATTCCTTTCAAATCTTCTTTACATTATATATTATCTCAACTATAAAAGAGTTCCGTGACTGACTCACTGACAGATAACGCATAGCCTAAAGCAGAAGATAGCATGTTTGCTACCAATTTATAAAATAAAATATACAATTATTAGGCTTATTCCATATTGATTATCTTATATTTATTTCATACTAGCTTTTGCCCGCGACTTGTCCGCGTGGAGTTTGGATTGGACAACCCCAAGTATCCTATGTTACTTCTAATACCTCCAAGAATATGTGTCATGATAATCGGTTAAGTAGTTTTCGCGTGAAAGCCTAACAAACAAACTTACATTCACATTTATAATATTAGGTATAATATTAGGGATCCTCTGAAGTGCGATTTTTGAAAATCATACTAGCGAATTGGCAGTAGAAAGATGCATAATCTCCATAGTAATTTCGACATTTTCTAGTGCAAAGTCGCTCGTATGATTTTCAAAAATCGCACTTTTAAACATGATTTTGACAACCCGTAATATGACCGCCATCTTGCCAAATCGTCGGGGCTTCGCGCGGGTTCTTAGAAGCTGTTCTACTACACTGAAAAAAATTATTACAACCAAACTAGTGTTAATTATAACCCAAATGTTTTGTAGTATATAAACAAACTTTCGGCTATAAATAGCAAAACGTGTTGCTAGTTTGATTGATCATTTTTTTCAGTGTATTTATTATCTTACATTTATACTTTGCCGGGACCAAGTCATTTTAACAAACTCATATTTGCAAAAAAAAATTTGATTGTTTCTTTTTCTATCTCGAGATGTTTAGGCTCAAAATTAAAAATAGGGTGTAACTTAAGTTTCAAAATATTGCAGTAAAAAATCTGAAAATATACAACAAGAATGTAGCTCTACAATGACATTTTTACGGATGCTGACGATGCTGTAGCGCTACTATAATCAGATAAAAAAGAAACTTTTCTGACCAAAGTGTGTTAGTATAGTTTACTTTTATGTGGATTGACAAAGACAGTGCTAAAATAGTTAAACAATCTTTGTACAGTGACTACGGAACCCTATCATGGGCCCGTTCGATTCGCTCTTAAGTTGGGTTTTTATCACAAAGATATTTATTTTCCTATTTTCGTTTTGAGCACTAAAATTGTCGGTTCGTTCATTTAGAAATACTTACGTAAAATATAGCAAATGGCGAAGCGACGGATGCATGATTATGACATCACACTTTATAGGGTGTCCCAAAACTCAACGTCAAGCCGAATACAGGAGATAGCCAAGTCTATATATGACTGTTCAGGGAAAAACAAAAAAAAATAGAAGTTTGACAGTTTTCGAAAACCTGTTATTTTTTTAAATTGTGAAATTCGCCAACCTGTATATGTAGTAACTACAAATTTGTGTGTTTTTTTTTCATTTAAATTTATGTCGATTTCCTTGAAGAAATAATTATATTCATGTAAATATATCAATAATTCTGACAACAATTTCAAACAACAATCTGTGTGTACAATAAAGTGTTATAATATAATAATTATTTTGCTGTATCAATTTTAATCCTGAATCAGTGCAGTGAATCATACGCATTGTCAAACATATTTAAAAGATACAGAAATATTTCCTATCTAAACCCAGATAACAGTAGGTCTATGCTAGGTAGTAGGTAGTTAGTTATTTCCTAGAACTAACATCCGTTTGTCTTTATGAAGAAATTAATTACTGCCCACACTGTTAATATTCCTCTTTTAATTGGCTGATATTAATGATAAGGTTTTAATAAAATCGAGTAGGCTGTATCATGGATGCAACCACAGCAGAGTTGGTGAAACGTCTTGTACCAAGTAATAGCTTCTATCATCTGTCATCTAAATAATGTCGGTAGGTGCTATACTTTCAAAGTAATAAGTGATCTTGTCATGACATTATTTCGTTACAAATGGTTTGCATCCCTACATAAATGAAAGACGTTTTACGTCAAAACACCAGCATGAAAAATACTGTTGTATGGATCTACTAATGCCGCGCTTACAACAAACACAATTTGACATGTTTTAGCGCTATTTATGTTACTATAATTTTATTTTGTTCGAAAAGTTATTTTAATAATTGACAATAATAAAATATAAAAACCACAAGCCTCAACGCTATGGTCAAACTAGGTACCTATATTAAACTTGATAATTCGAATACAGCTCGAACGCATAATGTGTACCTTACTTATTATATCTGTTCCTACGAAAGCCACATTGTTTCAAAATATTGTATTTACAAAATTAAATTAGATACATAGAGCGTAACATTCATAAATTCACAACTGTAATCGCTATCGGGGTAGTATTAATCATTTAAATGCTATCAAAAGTTTGTTTTCCTACCTATATATACAATATGACAGTGAGTTTATTTGTTCACTTTTACCACTCAACCGTTCGACCAAGGTCCATGGAATTTGATTTGCTTGCCTATGGGGTGTAGGTTGGTGGGACAGCTCTCTTTTTTTAGGGTTCCGTACCCAAAGGTTAAAAACGGGACCCTATTACTTAGCCTACGTTGTCCGTCCGTCCGTCCGTCCGTCTGTCCGTCCGTCTGTCCGTCTGTCCGTCTGTCCGTCTGTCCGTCTGTCCGTTTGTCCGTCTGTCCGTTCGTCTGTCCTACCTATAGTTGAAAAATTCAGATCACACGTTATTACGGCGGATTTGTTAACAAATAATAAAAATGTAAAAAAGTTAAAAACTAAGGGGGGTTCTCAACAAGAAACTAGTTTTTATCAACGTTTTTTCTTCACGCTGTGTCGTAAAAACGGTAAGACATACAAACGTCAAACTTAGTGTGGTTATAGAGCAAACTCTACAGAATAACAATAAATACTAAAAACCGGCCAAGTTGAGTCGGTCTCGCGCTAGAAGTCCCGGACAAAAAAATATTGTTTTCTAAGTTAATAATGTTGTGTTCAGTGCTGGTGTGGTACGGAACCCTCGTTGCGCGAGTAGCCCGACTCGCACTTGACCGGTTTTATTATTATGAACACGAAACGAAATCAACCGCTACAACTAAATCAAAATATTTTCCGACCTCGTCGCATAAAACGCTTTGTGCCATATAAGAAACATACAAACGGATAAACAGACGATGATGTATCGGTACTATACAATTACTATTGGCTACAATTGGGGACACTGAAAATCAATTTCCCGAATCATTCCCGAGAAATCTCCCGAATCAAAGAAACAAGCGCTTTTATAATAAATAGTATACATTTTCTCTGTTTACTCAGTTTACTCAGTTTACCTTTCTTGTAACCAGATGTTTGATACCAATGCCTTCAAGGTGTTTTCCGCCATGGATACCGGCATTAGCTAATTGAGCAGAAAGATTATGTTTCTATCTATGGGGGATTCGGAAGAAATATTAGTAAAAAATGTTATTTTGGGTTTCTAATGACGGTCTTCAGTTTTTTCCTTTGTTATAAAGATATATTGTGATTAACACTCTTAATACATTATTGATGAAGCTTTTCCAGTATAGCGTTTCTGTTTCTTCTTTCCATGTCAATAGTTCTTCAGTGGTGTTTTATAATTTTCGGGCCAGGTGTTCGGCTAGCCTGATGGCGTCTGGTGTAGCTGTATTTAAATCCTCTCTCGTACATATGAGTTCTCCATCCTGAAATTTGAAATATTCTTAAAGTAATACTTGCTACAACTGCTTAAAAAGATAGTTGTAGCCATGTTTCTGTGATAATTAAACTAGTAGGTGTAATATATACAGGGTCCTTATTAATATGCTGACACTATTTTAAGGGTCAGACCATCAAACTGAACAACTCTCTCTATGGGACCAACATCGAAATCGCGTAAAAAATATCAGCTGTCCCATACTTTTGTCTCAAGCAGATATGCAGTTTTGTATAGAACAGCAGATTTTTTTTTCGTTAGTTGGACGTTGGTCCCATAAAGAAAGCTATTCAGTTTGATGGTCTGAAAATCCCCTTAAAAAAGTGTCAGCATATTAATAAGGATCCTGTATAAATTGTTTTCTGTGTTTTCGTGTTTAAGGGCTGTGGCCACACTACAGAGAAAAGCGTTACCGTCTTATCATCGATCGTTCACGATCGAAAAGACACCCGACATGAAAAAGGACTTCTTTGGCTACTTATATAGGGAATAGTTACGCGTGTAATTCTACTACCAAACGAGTGCGTTACCTGACTTCTAAAAGTGCAACACCGAATACCACCTCCCCGTAAGCTCACTAACACGAATCACTCAACAACGAATGCACGCTACCACGAAAAACTTATCGCCGAAGCCACGCGACCTCAAATAACCAAACCTCTAATTCACCAACACGAATCACTTAATATCGAAAGCACGCTGACACGAAAAACTTATCGCCGAAGCCACGCGACCTCGAATAACCAAACCTCTAACAAGAAAATTAAAAATTACTAATGGGGTACCTAAAAAAATATTATAGTTTAAAACATTAAAAACACGCTTATTAATGCACTAAAAAGTACAAAATAATCTGATTTACTTAAAATATAATAAGTTACGATAATTATGCATCCTACCATTGTACACTTGTAAACGCAAACTTCTCACTTTTTAATGTTCAATGACCAAGTAAAAAGCGTGGGGCGCATTGGGTGAGCGTTGGTGGTAATGTAGGTAACGTTTCTTAGAGAAATTTAGTGAGTCCTTTCCCAAAAGAAAGTGTACCCTCCACCGTGCTCCACGACCTCCCCTTCATCGGCTAGATGTGTTTCGCTGAGTGCAGCCACATCCACGTTATACCGGTGAAGCTCCCGAGCTACAATGGCAGTTTTCCGTTTAGGGCAAGCGTTGTCGACCCGATCCAGAAGCGTTCGAACGTCCCACGCGCCAAACGTCATGTCAGGTATTAATTTTTTTTAATTCTTGTGACTTCGACCACGAAATGAAAGATGCGGCAGCCGTGGTTACTACCGTCTTTAGGGTTTGGGGTGAGCATTTTTAGGCACCTTTTCTAGCCCCCTCCCCGGCTGAGCGAGGAAAGCCATGCCTCCCTAAACGGCTGCTTTGTCACTCTAGGTGCTGCCGAATCCACTCCGTCCCCCTATGCAGAGTGAAAGCGCCCACGGAGTAATACAACACCCCCAGAGCCGCCCATGTGCAGGCTTCAGACAAAGCCTGGCTTGCATCAAACCAGACCTCTCTATCTCAGCCTATCGATCGCCACATGACTTTCGTCGCTCGGAATCCATTGTCAGAAGCAGTCAAGTGCGCAGGAGATATTTGGGTGCACAAACGTACGCGCAAACGCAAGTGCACACACCCGTCTTCCCCCTACTGAGCCCAGTGGAACGGAGAACCGCTACGACCAGAGAAGGGGTCAGATGAGGCAGTAAGTAAGACATCGACACGACTGGTTGCCAGCCTATCGCCCGAAGAACACAAGTTTACGGTCCCTTTCCATTAGTCGCCTTCTACGACATCCATACGGAGTAGATTGAATGGAGTGGTACTATTCTGCTCTGCCAGACACCACACGGCAAAGCATTGTATAATGTATGGGACTCGTCCAAACAATCCAAATGAGCCCAAACTCGAGTGGTTTACTAGTAGCCATTGAATAGTTCCACTATCCTCCTTCTGGCTCCATCATGAGTTCCAAGACACCATGTATAATGTATGGGACTCGTCAAAACCAACTACACGAGCCCAAACTCGAGTGGTTTACTAGTAGCCGTTAAAGAATTCCACTATCCATCTCATGACTCCATCATCAGATCAGCTCGATAGTACCAAATTATTATTATAATATTGTTGATTGGCAAATGAATAAAGACTGTTTGTTAATAAAATTGGTTTCTTTTTTAGGTACCCCCTTAGTAATTTTTTATTTTCTTGTTAGATGTTTGGTTATTCGAGGTCGCGTGGCTTCGGCGATAAGTGTTTCGTGTAAGCGTGCTTTCGTTATTAAGTGATTCGTGTTGGTGAATTAGAGGTTTGGTTATTTGATGTCGCGTGGCTTCGGCGATACGTTTTTCGTGGTAGCGTGCATTCGTTGTTGAGTGATTCGTTTTAGTAAGCTTACGGGGAGGTGGTATTCGGTGTTGCACTTTTAGAAGTCAGGTAACGCACTCCTACCAAACGTTTCTGCCACTTTTTGGGTAGGGCGAGGTAACATGTAATCCGCAACTTTGGATTTTATTCCCGATATCCTCATTGCCGATAACTTTAGATTCTAATTTTGAATGATAAAATCATGAAAAGTAGTCTCGTGTGAACCCCAAACGTCATAAGTTCGTAGTTATTGTTTCACAACTATAACTTTACTTGTTTCGTTTAGTGATAAGGTATAAATTTTAATGCACATGATCAATTGTTCCTATACCGTGGCAGAGGGGAAATGCTACCGCAAGGCTAGTCCTTATAATAAATAGTCAAAGGTTAGCATGAGCTATATCGCATGATAATTACTCATACTGTAGTGTAAAGATTAGCCGTAAGTCGTATCGGGGCTGACTGCCCAGGGTGCGCAAGACAACCTCATCCTGCGTAACATGACAGAGGTGAGAGCGACACATGTCACTTCTAAACGTCAAATTTGAGTGAGATACAATGGAGATAACCTCCAATTTGACGTTTAGAAGTGACCTGCGTCGCTCTCACCTCTATCTTGTTACGCAGGCAGGTTTCGTAACTTGGCTAGGGTCCTCCTTCCTTATTTTTTACCGTTCATATTCATATTAATATTCATTTATTTCGTAAAATAATTTACATGTCAAATGCACTCCTTAACTACTTATAATTATATTATTTATATTACAGTCCGGTTACATTCCAATAACATTAGGTACAAAGTTATAAAATTCATGAATGTCATAAAAAGCACAATTTACAAGCAATGTTTTTAATTTACGTTCAAAGATACAATTTTCTTTACACTGTTTTATATCGTTGGGGAGTTTGTTGTAGATTTTAGGACCTATTATACAGGGTGTCCCGTAAACCGACGCCAACCCGGCGCATGCAGGTTAGTTCATGCCTAACCAGAATAAACTAAAATAATCCCCTTTTACTGAAGCCAAATTTTGATATTCCGCTTAGTCATGACCTAACCTATCAGCATGCGCCGGGTTGACGTCGGTTTACGGGACACCCTGTATATGGATTTAGTCGATTTTTCTAATCTACAATTTGTTACAATTAAGTCAGATTTATTTCTAAGTGAATACTTGTTAAGCCCAGTTTTATTTGGGAATTTGTCTATTCGAATTAGATGTGTAGGTACAAACTGAAAGTTTTACAAATTGTTGAAATTAAATTGATGCGTTTATTATCTTGTGTTACGTTATCCAAAGGTAATTGTAACACTTCAAGTTGGTAATACAAATTCTCTCACTACTCTACATTCATTGCTCAGCTATTCAACGGCATGGGTAATTCGCACTGGCTCCCGAAGTAACGTTTCACAATTGTTATTTGTTATTAATTTCACGAACGATACGCCGGCTTTTAATGTTTTATAAATACGACGCATTGTTCTATAAGCGACACAATACCTTGCGGTGTTCGCAGCTCCGCTTGAATCTGATATATAGCTACTAACTACATCGCATCGACTACCGATACTGGCGTGGCGTCTGTCAGACGCATTCTTCAGCTTACTTCAATGTAGAAAATCTATAGAACAGATCATGCATATTTTCAAATTTCAATACATTAGGTTTAATTAAATTAAATTTTATCGTTTTTTAAACACACATTTTAATTTGTTATTATTCGTGTTGAGATAAATAAAGCTTTCCGTTCAGCAATGTACTTATTCGTATCGTACTACATTAATATAGTGTGTAAATACAAAAGTAATGTTGCTCGTTTAGCTATGTACAACGCTAAACGACGAATTCCAAGAAACCCGTATCGGGAGGCACGTACGCGTAAGATTGGCAAAATCTTGAGCGTTAAATGTAGCAACATAATAACAACGATATCTAGGTACCCACTCAAGTGCCTACCCACTAACATGCAGTAGGTAAACGACATGGTGAAAAAAAATTATCGTTCAAATTATCGACTTTTGAAACAATCATCATCATCATCATTTCAGCCTTTTTTTATACGTCCACTGCCATAATTTTTTGGTTTTTAGTATTTGCCATAATTGGCAAATATTTATTATTTATAGGGTATTTGCCATCACGCTGCAGGGCACATGCCTACCTTCAGGGCTATCCGCATTGGTGGACTATACGGACAGAGTATGCAGGTTTCCTCACGATGTTTTCCTTCACCGTTTGAGAGCAGTCGGTATTACGTACATAGTAAGAAAAACTCATTGGAACATGGCATGTCGAATTGTCGATGTCGTCTGTGCGGATTTGAACCTACTAATGGTGATGGGTACACCTTATGTACCACCATGGAGGGTTTGCAGTTGCCTGATGTTGACTGGTCGTTGCTTCCGGAGGCCTGTTGGGTTCCTCCGGCGCCGCCGATGCCTGATGGGCCGGTATATTCGGGGAAGGCATTCTTCTCTGTTTCTTTCTTCTCATTATCTCTTCGATTATATTATTTTCTTCCTCCGACGAAGAAAGTTCGTGTTCCCTTTTTCTATTATTGTATCGCGATATGAAGTACAGCTTGCGTTTAGCATTACCATCATTCGATTTTTCATCATCCATGCTTATATGGGCAAATATAAATATTCAAATACCGCAAATCGGTGAAACCGATTTCCTTCTTTGAGAGTGGCAAATATAAATATCTAACCACCACGTAAGAGGGCGTAGCCCGGGGGATCATACAAACTCAAACTGATAAAAATTGACCAGCTAGACTGACTCAACCAAAAGAAAGAGCAGGGCAATTCCAGACAATCCAAATTCGACTATGAAATATCGAATCAAAACCGGCCAATGTGCTTTTGGTTCTTTATAGGTACAACCTCATACAGAACCCACTTACTTATCAAGTCGTACCAAGTATCTGAAATATTTGAAAGTTTGAATGCTGTTTTCGTGCATATAAAAGAATAGTTATTGGTTATTGCATAAAATTATTTTCGTTCTATGAGCTCGTCTTTCTCAACGTAATTTTGGTTTTTTGAACGGATGTTGCAACGTAAATTAACAAAAATAATTTACTGCTAGTAAAAACAGCCTTTTACATCCATGCAAAAATATTTCTAGCTGCATGAATCGATTATGTCAGTCTTGAAATTCGATCACGATTCGACACATGTAGCGATGCAAGATGATCTAAAGCAAGAATCCATTTGTGGATACTTTGAATAATGCTTTTGTCCATGGAATATGTAATTATTGGTGACTATCTTTCGTACCTAAGTAAACAAATAACATTCAAGTGATGAATAAATTGATAATGCTCAACACCTTTTGCTTTTACCTAAGACTGTAGAAAAGGATACAAAGATAGATAATGGTACCGATTCGGACTGTGCCACGACTTAACTAAATTTATTCCTGTCACTTTCTAAAATAAGATTAAGAAATCGAGGCCATTCTAAAAGAAATTTAGATCTAACCTAAATTAAAATTATTTGTTTTCTTAGGCTCGTCGTCTTACGACAACCGGATATGTATGCAAGAAAGCAGTGCTGATACGTCAAACTCTCAAAGCATCAAAGGTGACGAAGAATTGTCTCGGGTCTACCAAAATCTCACAATGCCGGTTTTATCCAGGGATGACAACACAAGTTCCAACAGGTGCGTCTCTTAGAAGTAAAGTTAGTCCATTACAAAATGGTTTCAAAAAATGTTATTTATTTAAAGTTCAGTGCAATTTAATGTTATGCATTTCATATACTTTACAGTAATGAAACGAAAAGTAAATCAAAGGCTGCGACTCCGTGTAGTCCTGCTAATTCATCTGAAATGAAGCCCCAGTCCACCACACCATCGTCGCAAGCCCTGACCAAACCACCGTATTCTTACGTCGCCCTCATAACGATGGCCATTCAAAATAGTCAAACTAAGAGGGCCACTCTCAGTGAAATATACGCTTACATCACCAAGGAATTTCCGTTCTTCGAGAAGAATAAGAAAGGCTGGCAGAATTCTATAAGGCATAATCTTAGTTTGAATGAGTGTTTTATTAAAGTACCTAGAGAAGGTGGAGGCGAAAGAAAAGGAAATTATTGGACTCTTGGTGAGTTACTTGCTTAAGTTGAGTTACGCTGCTGAATTGTTTTACCGCATTGCGAAGAAAATACCTTGTTGCGCACATCTCATGTTTTAAGCGAATTGCTTGCGTGTATTTTTCTTGTGTTATTCCGTAAGAATCTCTCTTCGAATTTTGGACGAGTGCAGTATTTTTGTAGATCCACAATGCGGGGAAATGTTCGAGAATGGAAACTTCAGGCGACGGCGTCGGATGAAGAGACCGTTTCGCGCTACTCCATACTCCAAGACCCTGTTTGGAGACGGGTACCACGTGACGCATGTGGGACAACACGTCCCGTCCCATATGCAGCCTCTACCTCTTGGAGCTAGAAATTACTTCGGATCCAGTTCACCGTACCACCCGCCTTCATATCCCAGATATGATACGTAAGTTTTATCATTTATGTTGCTTTACGTACCTACTTTATGAATAAACGTGCGTATTATGATACTAAAAGCAAGCAGGCAAAATTGCGATGGTCAATGACTATTACAATTTTATGGTTCCTAGCCAGCCCATGGAGATCGTCGTGTTCCGTTAATTTTTCTGGTAGAAATATTGTCCATTCGCTTTTTGATACATCCTCCATATTGTCTTAACATTATAGGAAAGGCACGCACACGAGAAAAACATCCGTTTTTATAAATGGGGAAATTAAATGGAGTATTAACTTTAGTGCCACATTATTATTACGAAATGAAACAAATTACAATAAATATTTACGTATAACACTCATATGTTTACAAAACAAACGTTAACGATTATGATGTGATAAATTTGAATCAGTTTTATACCAAGTTTCCGTAGTGGTTGGTTCATTGCTAGTATATTCCTAATCTAACTTCTGTATTTGAATGTAATGTAATAACTTCAAAACAAACTTGAGGGTCAATAATAAAATGATAACGAACTATTAGAATTTTTAAGCTTAAAAAATCCTTTTGTCTCTTCATTTTACCTGCTTAACCATTAAATAGGTAATTTGTCAAAATCTTTCAATAAAATAAAAAAAAGGTTTATTGACTTTGGAAAAACTCTACCTATTTAAAAAAATGTTTTCCATTCATTTCAATGATAAATTTTTATGTGGGGCAGTTATAATTATAATATTTACTTAGGTTTAGGTTGGATAGGTACTAATGTCTTTTTCCTGATATTTTCGCTGGTAAAAATTTGTTCTTTAACGTTAATATCCCATAAAATAACTTATTATTAGTGAAGGCGGTTTCATTTTATTGTGTGATTTTATTCATAAATTATCTTCAGGATGACAGAGTCGACCTCTATGTTCTATTATTATTATTATGGTGTAGTGATACCATTGGTTGAATGCAAATGGGATGGGCGGAGTCTGTTACGTGTCTCTGCCTATAGAACCAAACTATGAAGGTTTCTTAAGATTTTCAATACAGACCGGTTTTGGCTTTTAGTGCCTTTTACATTGTGTCGATGAATTAAGATAGTGTTTGCGATCTTTGAATAATAGAAAGGAAGGAAGAAGGTAGGGCTACATTACGGCAAGCAATGGTTTTTTTAGAACTTCGTCGAGAAATATTTAGGAGCATATTTTATTAAGTGACAAAATAAAAATAAAACCAGCCAAGTGCGAGTCGGGTCTCGGGCAATTAGAGTTGTCCCGTACTACCAGTTGTTTTTACATGGGTCTAAGTCGTAGGTACCTTAATCGGTCGTAGGGAGATAACCACTATAAACAGACACAAACTAAGTATTTCATTTAGTCTCATAGTACCTGAAGAACACTTGTATATCAATCAGTACTATCAGTTCTTTTTTGGATATACCTCGAAATAAAAATATTCGAGGCAACATTCATTGGCATTAGCCAATCCTATAATTTTCCCTTAATATATACCTCATTTCCAATGTCCATTAGTATGTCTGCCTCCCGAAACTGCCCCCAAAATAGAAATAGCTTTCGCAAAACGTTAACCTATTATTTGGTATCTCAGTCAGACCTTGGTCCGGAGAAACAGTTAAAGAAAAGCTAGGTACCTAATCGAAAAACTTGCTAATAGCTTTAGAAATATGAGATTGTATCTTAGTAATCCTAAATCAGAATAAATAAAAATAAAATTACCTAGAGCTAGAGTATGCAAAATCAAAAATACTAGACGATGTGTCAGGTAAGGGTGAGAACAACTATAAACAATGAACCATTTCATACAAATGTTCGATGATGTGCTGATTGCGTTCAATATGACAAGTCCAGTCCAAGACAGTTTATTTGCTTCATAAAGGTCGCTTAGGGAATTTTGTTCAGTATCAGCAAATCAATTCTCTGACATCAAACATCGTCACAACCTTGAATTAATTGTTGAAACATCGGCGAGCTGTCAATTCGGTATTCGTTCAGGTTATGTCCATAAAGATATCATAGTTATGTCATAATGTGAAACTTAGGTATATAAAGACTTTGACGATATGAAAGATCGAAGAAGGAGAATAATTTTTGTGAGCTCATCTATGTGTTTGACAGTGATGTGACGCTTAGAGAATAGTACACCTGGTGTACAATTATCCCATTAGTAACGCAACACACTACTGATACCCTCTAAAATAAGTAGGATACTTTCTTTAAGCAAACTAAAAGCTACTATTATACTGATTCCAGCACATGGCTGACCCAATCAACGACTGGTCTGGGTTACGCCAGCTCTTGTGGCGGCATGGGCAGGAGTCCACCTGGGTGCTCTCCGCACAGCGCTCTGCCACATCAGTCTTCCCCAGTGCCAGTGAACCCCTTCGCCACCCATCAACTACAAGGGCAGGTGGGACGAAACACATTTTGTTATTTTTTGTTTTATTTTAAAAGAAGAACAAGTCTGTTTTGTTCGGAGAAGTATATACTAATAATTTTAATTGAAGTGGGCGTATAAAAAGGCACTGATGATCTCGACACAAGTTATCTCCACCCATATGTTTAGAGTAGAAATGCCACAGTATAAACATCCTAATATAATGTGGTATAAACAACATCGTTGATCTAACCTAGCCTAAGCTCTATTTTTTAATTGTTCTCTGGAATAAGCACATCGGTGCAGAAACCTTTTCGCCGGATCTTAGGCTTAGGCTATTAATTAGTATTTTTACAACAACACTAATATGTATAAGTTTTAAAAGTACCTACGTATTTTCTCGTTTCTTTTACAAAGTTTCTGTAAATAAGTTGACAATTTAGCTGTTAAAATGAGCTAGATTTATTTGCAACAAGACAGTGAGATCTCTTTAATTTGCATGCTGATATGATAAATCAAGGGCGGATCCAGGATTTCATAGTGGGGGGGGCCCTCGGCCGACTCAGGCCACGTATTAAGATATAAAAAAATTAAGTTAGAGACACAGACCCAAAACGTCTTGTATACATACATAGAAAACTAAAACAATCAGCCCCGGATCTACGATTTTTCCGAGGCAGGGCAAAAAACAATGAGATTGAGGCGCCGGGCCCGGGCCTCCTCTACAAGAGTGTAGCAATAATTTTTTCTTAGGGAGGCCAGGTCCAGGTTGAGTGGTTGCGATAAAACGTTTAACATAGAGCGAGCGAAGCGAGCTCGAGATTTTACTGCAATATGATTAGGTTGAGTCAGAAATTCGCAATATGATCAATATTTCACTGAAATATAATGAGATGACTGCAATAAGATCTTAAAGCAAGAGCGAGCGAAGCGAGCTCGAGATTTCACTGCAGTATAATGAGACGACTGCAATACGATCTTAAACCGAGAGCGAGCGAAGCAAGCTCATATTTCTTCACAGCAATATAATGAGATGACTGCAATGAGATCTAAAACCAAGAGCGAGCGAAGCGAGCTCGAGATTTTACTGCAATATGATTAGGTCGAGTCAGAAATTCGCAATATGATCGAATTCTGCGATAGGTAATTTCAATACAACAAAAAAACCAAGAGCGAGCGAAGCGAGCTCGATATTTCACTGAAATATAATGAGATGACTGCAATAAGATCTACAAACAAGAGCGAGCGAAGCGAGCTCGAGATTTCACTGCAATATAATGAAATGACTGCAATACAATCTTAAACCGAGAGCGAGCGAAGCAAGCTCAGATTTCGTTACTGCAATATAATGAGATGCAACCGATGGAGAGCTATCATCCGAGCCCTATATCCCACGTAGGGGTAACAGGAAGAGAAGAAGAAGAATATAATGAGATGACTGCAATGAGATCTAAAACCAAGAGGGAGCGAAGCGAGCTCGAGATTTTACTGCAATATGATTAGGTCGAGTCAGAAATTCGCAATATGATCGAATTCTGCGATAGGTTATTTCAATACAACAAAAAAACCAAGAGCGAGCGAAGCGAGCTCGATATTTCACTGAAATATAATGAGATGACTGCAATAAGATCTAAAACCAAGAGCGAGCGAAGCGAGCTCGAGATTTCGCTGCAATATAATGGGATGACTGTAATACGATCTTAAACCAAGAGCGAGCGAAACAAGCTGGAGATTTCGTCACTGCAATATATGAAATCAGGAGCGAGCGAAGCGAGCACGAGATTTTTTTGCAAAATTCTCAAGTCGATGCAATATTTTAAACCTGCCGCCCGGGGCCGTGTTCCCCGGTTTGCTGTTAAATCTTTAGGATTATATTATGTGTATAATCCTAAAGATTTCTGACCACAGCCTTGTTTTAATTATTTTACCTACACAGGTACAATAATTAAAACAGAAACATAGAGCGAGCGAAGCGAGCTCTTGTTTTCTCCGCTCTACGAATAGGTAATGGACAGAGCTCAATCAATCTATGCCCTAGTAAAGTGCCGTCATTACTCAGCCTCGAAATTAAATGCAATCCGCAGAGGTCCGTGGGGGGGGCCATGGCCCCCTGGGCCCCCCCCCTGGATCCGCCCTTGTGATAAATATGCGTTCGTCATTTACTGTAATATTTCGTCAGTTGCTATAATATTTCAACAACTGGCAACAGTAGGTATTTGAAAACTAAAACATGATTTTAAGACTTATAATAATGTTATACCTAAACTTATAGCTGTATAAGGTCTCCCTTTTTTTAAAGGCATCTCATTTAAGAACATTCCGTTATTGCTCGTTATAAAATCATACGGCGTGTTTAAAGCCTGAGTTACATTTACATTTCAGTAATTAAATTCAGATTAAATTTTTAGTAGCGTATCACAATGCAGTAAAACTTTGCTTGCTAATTGGTCGTTTGAATTTTCTATATCCACCACCTGTTTGGAAATTACTAGAATATCAGTTTTAAAACAAATCTTCTAAGTATTTACCTAGCTAGTAGTATTAAAATGTTATGCCATAATAAGTTATGTATAATTAATTATCATAATTCCGGGAAATTGTTATCTAGTGAAATTATTGATGTCTTCTTATAAAATGAAATCTAGAATAAACTGATAATCCAATAATTATTACAGCAACTTTCACTATATGACCAATATCGAAATCGCGAAAAGAAAATCTGCTGTCTCATACATTTAGCTCGAGTCGATTTGTAGTTTAGTTTATGATGGAACACCAGTTTTTTATTCGCCATTTCGATTTTGGTCCCTAAGCGCTCTCACAGACGAGCGACACTTTGCGGTCGCCGGGTTTCGCGGAGGGTCGCGCGACCGTAAAATGCATGAGCGCGACGCTCGGCGACCCACCGCGACAGCAAAGTGTCGCTCGTCTATAAGAGCCCTTAGTGAATGTTGTTCAGTTAGATTTGTCTAAACAAAACCAACGAACCCCTTTAAATGTTTATTTGTATTTTTGTAACACCTTGTATATTTATTTAAGAAAACTGTTGGTATTGTGTGTACTGTAGCTTTTGATAAATTAATACTTCGCGTACCTATTGCTGGCGAGCTTTACATTTTTATCTATTTTCTATGGTTTTTTTAATGTTTCACGTGGTCCATGGATAACTCAATGTATAGCAATTTATTCTACAGGAAGTTAAAAACGGATTGTAACACTTAATGGAGTGGTTTTGACCACTAAACTCTCACTATACGGAGTCAACATCGAAATCAATCAAATTTAATAAACAAAATCTGCAGTTCCATAACTTCCATACATTGGAGTCAAATTGGAGTGGATTGCTGTTTTTTTTTTTGTATGAAACACCTGATTTATTTTACCGTCTGTTCAATTTGAGAATCTGAACCACCCCTTTAAAATATTACTACCTTCGTTTGTTACACCCTTTATATCATCAGTTTTACATGCATTGCACAAATAGATCATTTTATGTTTTTTTACTCAATGTTATATTTGAACAAATGTGTGTGTGTGTTATGTTTCTGTAACACGGATCGGATGCATAGCAATCGCTGTCACATACCTACACAGCTGCTACAGCAGTCGACTGCCATATAGCAATCGGTCTCATTCTACCGTGCATTGATGTAAAATTACAGGGGCTGCTATACACCGTGTTCCTGAGGATATATTATATGCCTATATTATTATATTAACCTTTGCCTGTTATTTAGACCATTAAACTGGTAATTTTTAAATATGGGACCAACATTTAAATCGCGAAAAAAAAAGTGTTTTTTTGGGTTTTTAATTAGGTACTAACATAACTTTAATTTAAAGGTATATTCAGACAATGTAACTAAACAACTTTCCCTGAGGAACATATAAGTCGAAAAACGTTTTTTTTTTCGCTATTTGTATGTTGGTGTCATCTATAGTACATTACTGCAGCGGCCAGTAACAGAGGCATTGATGGACGAACGTGTAAATGTGGGCCGAGGCGAAGCCGAGGCACACATACGTAAGTCCATCAATGCCTAGTTGTGGCCAAGGCTT
Organism: Agonopterix subpropinquella; assembly: GCA_922987775.1. NCBI lineage: Eukaryota > Metazoa > Arthropoda > Insecta > Lepidoptera > Depressariidae > Agonopterix > Agonopterix subpropinquella. The sequence goes on along the minus strand of OV277693.1, from coordinate 42,497,272 downwards.
GTATAGTACTTTTCTCAAACAATGCGCGGAAATTAAAACAGTAAATTTTCTCATATAATTCGCGGAAATTAAAACTCTTTTCAAAATCAATGACGAACAACGAACAACAATTTTTTTTTTCTTTAAACAGCTTTCTATTTGCAAGCCAGTTCGAAATTTAAATAAAACCTTTGATGAGTTACCTCCTTGGTCGCCATGTTTCGGAGAAAAAGATCGTTCCATTTTTAAATTACACGACAGATATGAGTTTACTACGTAATTTACTTGGCCGCTAAATACGACAGATATGGATTTTCATACAACATTGCCGGCCGCTGCGCGCATGTATTTGGCCAGTACTGCAATTTCGATTTATCTCGAAGAAGGTTGTCAAAATAATGCTCACATTTCCAAGCATGTTTGAGAAATAGTGGATTAATGGTCTGAATAACAGGCCAATCACAGGCCAAAGTTAATGCATATCCTCAGGAACACGGTGTATAGTATAAGAGATAGATGTACTTTTTGTTATCATTAGCTGTAGGTTGATTCAATATTCATAGGGTGTAGAGCATCTCTGTGATGTAGATGGACCAGGTCTGCCTGCATAACTCCAGTCGGTTCAGAAGTTACAGCCGTTTATAGGTCTGGAATGGTTCCAGAATTCCAAATGAATATGCATGAATACACAGGTAATATTGTAATATATACTGTAGCTATGCGAACAGTACTAAAACTGACATGATCTGTCAGTCGGTTTAGGAGATGCATCAGCCGTTCAAAGGGACCTTTGGTCCATCCCCATCACAGAGATGAGGATACTCTTCACCCTATGAATACTGAATCAGCCTTGCAGCTGATGATAAAAAAAAGTACGTCTATCTCTTGAAACAATAGTAGCTCCAAATTGTATACAAAACATTAGTGTCCATCTGTCCAACATACCGTGACTTAGCGTCCGCAAACATGCCGCGAACGTTACGTATTAAGTTATGAAATCCTCGGATGTATCTAAATCTAAACTATTATAAAACTGTAACAGAAGTGTGTCTGTACATTGAAGATATTAACAAAAAAAAATTACTATATGGTTTTTAGGCTTCCCTGTTTCCAAATCACAAATTTTTGGACTTTTTGTCTGTCTGTTTGTTTGTTTGTTTATTTGTTTGTTTGTGTGTTTGTTTGTTTGTTCGATCATCACGCAAAAACTACTGAGCCGAATTTGATGAAACCTTTTTGTTTGATTGATTTCTCTACACGCGCGCGACGCGCCTTTGCTGCATACAAAATAACCTGTTCCCGCGCTTTTCGGAGAGCGAAAGCCGCGCTCGCCGCGCCTTGTAGTATGGCAAAAACCCGAGTCGCGCCCAAGTAGAGAAATCATGCTAGATGGTCTGGTATATAATTTATGCGGACGAAGTCGCGGGTAAAAGCTCGTACTATACTATTATAAAACTGTAAATTTTAAAAAATAATTTTGTTTATTTGTTTGTTTGTTCGAGTATCACGCAAAAACTACTGAACCGATTTTGATGAAACTTTTTTGTTTGATAGCTTATGAGCTGACTTAAAATCTGGTATATTATTTGTGCGGTTCAATTCAACATTGTTGTTTAATTTGACTTTGGCAGAGTCTTTACAACACATGACAACTCATAACAGTTTGTTTTCCAGCTCCAGGGACCATTGCAGCCGATGCAATCCATGTCTATGAATAATTACAACCACCTTGGAGTAACTGCTTTGGGTGCGTTATTTTTAAATTACAACTGGGTACTTAATTATACAGTGTCCAACTTACTGACGGTTTTTTAAGAGGATGATCAAACTGAACAACTTTCCGTAATGGACCAACATCAAAAGCTGAAGCCTTAGTCCCTTTGTCATGGTATTTATAAATGTGTAATGTTAATGTTATATTTCATTTAATATGTTTAGATGAAATGATGTATAATTTTTTTTGCTGTGACAATAAATCTGTTTCAATTTCAATTTCAATTTCAAAATGGCAAAAAAAAAATCTTGTCTTATACATTTGGTCAAGTAGGATTGGCAGTCTCGTATGGAACAGCTGGTTTCGATCCCTCGATTCTGATCCCATAAAGTTGTTCTTATCATCCTGTTAGAAAACCTTTAGCATAAATTAATGCCTGTATGTCTTTAAGGTGCATAATAGACTGTCAAATTGCAGAAAATATCTCGGATCCAACTCACCATTGTGAATCGAGTGGAGCTTGAATAACGGTATTTTTAGGGCATGGCATATTTTAGTATCAGTTTTATCTTCATTGGTTTTTTAAAGAATAATGTATGCTTTTACACCAAATAGATTTAAAAACTTTCAAAATAATGAAATAATTTCAAGTAGGTACTATGTAGATTATATACTAGATAGTAAATAGTTCCTAGTCATTGATTACTTAGTTGATTTCAACCTAATAATTTTTAGTAAAGAACCCGGCAAACAACTTAAAAAATGAGAGGGTGGGGGATGTATGCGCAGAAGCGCTTTCGCCTACAAATTTTATTCTGCGCAGTCAAAATATTGTTCAAGCTGTTTGCCGGCCATTATAACTTTAGTGGTGGGATATTACCGCTGTTGGGGCGCTCCATACAAACGGAAGTTTGGTTATATTTTTAATACTAACCAATTAAAGATAATGAAATTCAGAAACAATCTAAAAACGAATCTCTATGCTTTTATTCATATTTTCGTTAAAATGTATAATTTTAAAGTTAAAGTGTCTCAAAGGTTTCCATACAAATCTTGAATTAATCCTAGCATTGAATTTGTATATTTCAACAAAAATCTGACTCGACTCAATACAAGCATAGTCATTAGTTTCTAGATTGTTTCTCGAAAATTTCATTAACTTTAATTGGTTAGTATTGAAAATATGACCAAACTTCATTTGTATGGAGCGCGCCAACGGTAATATCACAGTATAAGACAGTAATCTATCTTCATACAATGGTAACAAACGCGGCTTGTATGTGTGCTCGCCAGTACGTACGCCTCGTAGCACAAACTGAAAATGTCAGACTGACAAGAATGCGCCAGACGGGGCTACGCGGAGTTAGGCTGCCTGTCCATTGAAGCTGTGCGATCTGTGCGAGTTGTGTAGCTGTGTTTTTTTAACCAATCAGGAGCTCGGGCGAGGCGCGGCCGATCTCACCCGAGCTCCTGATTGGTTAAAAAAACACAGCTACACAACTCGCACAGATCGCACAGCTTCAATGGACAGGCACCCTTATTGTCCATTGGCCGCGTTTGGCACCATTGTATGAAGACAGATTACTGTCTTATACTGTGGTAATATCCCCTTAAGTTATCATGATACAACCATACCTATAAAAAGATAATAATATTTCAGATGGGTCGCCGAGCCCGGGTCCAGGGTATGCCCCTTCCGGTGGTTTCTCACCGAGTCGGCACCACGACATCGTGACGTCATCCGACACTGCTGTCACGAGGTTCCCCTTCTGGCCTGAAGGTAACGTCAATGACGTAGATTACTTGAGTGAGCATTACAAACAAGCGTCGTGCGCCACATGAGGGCCGGGGAGGGGGGCGCGGGAATACCCAGTTGATTAAAACAACCTAAGTATAATATTTTATTGCTGACGGTGACAATCACTTTATTATAACAAAAACGGTCTTTCTGTAAAAATTTAAGATAATAATTATTAATCTTTTTCGTTTATTGGACTAAATCATTAGGCACTTTTTGTCGTAATTGTTCGTAGAACTCCACTTTACCACCAGTTTACCACCTGCTTCTCATTCTTCGACTTCTAAAACTATTCTAAAATATCTAAAATAATTCTAAAACTTCTTATGCAAAAACGGCATTTAGGTATTAGGTAGTACAGAGACGCAAAAAACACCGTGCTTAACTTTTATTTGTCATCCATGCACTCCAGCAATGCAATTAGCTAAGAAGCGCAAGCGCAAATTCGTCGTTTAAACATCAGAGAGCTTTCAATTTCATGTGTCAGTTATATAGGGATTTTTAATAGGTCTGTATGGCTTAAAGGGGAAAGAGTACAGCCCATTAGAAGTCTAAAACTGTATGGAACCCCTGGTCGAAAATCACTGGTTTCGGAAATAATGGACACTTTAACTTTTTTTCGAAAATTACCAAAATTTAAGGTAAACACATAAAAATAAAAATAAATACTTATTGCATGCATTTTTTTTTTACGTTTTCTGTTTACTGGATAAATTATTCATAAACTAAAAACAAAAAATCTCATAAGTTACTTCAAATTTTAATGTTATGAGAGCTAAAAGTCGTAACATTACAAAAAAAAAATACTTTATTGAAATTTCAATTAACTTTTGAGGAAAATATCTTCAAATGACTTGTCGTACAAACGATGTCAATAAATTCCATGTTTCCTTAGCTTTCTAAAAAGGTATAATAAGTGCACAAAATTCTCAAAAACCGCACAAAAAACTCAGTTATTGTCGAGTAGGTAAACCGTAAGCTACACGTTTTTATTACTTAAAGCTCCTGTAACAACGTTATTGACAAAAAACTCCTTTACCATATCGCCTTTCTAACTCTGATAAAGGATCTTATGGATGTACAGTGGCGGTCTGTTCAAGCTTTACCTTTTGACAGCTGTCATGTTCTTAAGTCAAAGCAGTAAAGATTATTTTCCCTATTATGAACACAAATGCCATACGACGTAATAAACAGTAGGGTAAAAACACTTTTAAACTTTTAAAACACTTGATTTTTATTTAAAAAACACTTTGTTTATTTCAAATCTTGTTCAAATTGTCTGCCTTGATTTCTTATACACGCACGGAGTCGTTTTCTCAAGTTGGAACGAGTTACAACCCCGGTAAGTTCTCGCTGTATTTGATCAGCAGCTGCTAATATTCGGTTTCTTAACTCTTCAACATCATTTACTGGTGTAGTGTAGACTAAGTCTTTCATGTAACCCCATAAGAAATAGTCGCAGGGTGTTAAATCCGGGCACCTTGCCGGCCATGGCGTCGGTCCACCCCTACCAATCCAGCGGAGTGGAAAATCTCTCCAGTATTACCGTCACAGAATCCATACACAAACACTATGTCTGCGTACTCTTCGTTACTGAAGTTCGCCATGGAGATAATGACTACACGCCTGTTCACGCCATAGAGGAGGGAGACCCTGCAAGACGTGTGGATTTCTGTCGGTATATGCAACATATGGACTCTGAAGACAACACATTTCTGAGCAGGATCTTGTGGACTGATGAGTCCAAGTTTGATCGTGACGGTATTACCAATTACCACAATATTCACTACTGGGCTTCACGGGGTGAAAATCCTCACGTAGCCAAAGAAGGAGCTCATCAAATAAGATTTTCATTAAACGTGTGGATGGGTATTATCGACAAATACATAGTTGGGCCATACTTTTTACCCAATAACTTGAATGGTGAAGCTTACGAAGACTTTCTTCGTAACCAATTGGACGAACTTCTCGAAGATGTTCCGTTAGCCAACCTGCAACAAATGATATTTCAGCACGATGGCTGCCCAGCGCACTACCGCACTAGTGTCAGAGAATGGCTGGACGAAAATTTTCCACTCCGCTGGATTGGTAGGGGTGGACCGACGCCATGGCCGGCAAGGTGCCCGGATTTAACACCCTGCGACTATTTCTTATGGGGTTACATGAAAGACTTAGTCTACACTACACCAGTAAATGATGTTGAAGAGTTAAGAAACCGAATATTAGCAGCTGCTGATCAAATACAGCGAGAACTTACCGGGGTTGTAACTCGTTCCAACTTGAGAAAACGACTCCGTGCGTGTATAAGAAATCAAGGCAGACAATTTGAACAAGATTTGAAATAAACAAAGTGTTTTTTAAATAAAAATCAAGTGTTTTAAAAGTTTAAAAGTGTTTTTACCCTACTGTTTATTACGTCGTATGGCATTTGTGTTCATAATAGGGAAAATAATCTTTACTGCTTTGACTTAAGAACATGACAGCTGTCAAAAGGTAAAGCTTGAACAGACCGCCACTGTACATCCATAAGATCCTTTATCAGAGTTAGAAAGGCGATATGGTAAAGGAGTTTTTTGTCAATAACGTTGTTACAGGAGCTTTAAGTAATAAAAACGTGTAGCTTACGGTTTACCTACTCGACAATAACTGAGTTTTTTGTGCGGTTTTTGAGAATTTTGTGCACTTATTATACCTTTTTAGAAAGCTAAGGAAACATGGAATTTATTGACATCGTTTGTACGACAAGTCATTTGAAGATATTTTCCTCAAAAGTTAATTGAAATTTCAATAAAGTATTTTTTTTTTGTAATGTTACGACTTTTAGCTCTCATAACTTTAAAATTTGAAGTAACTTATGAGATTTTTTGTTTTTAGTTTATGAATAATTTATCCAGTAAACAGAAAACGTAAAAAAAAATGCATGCAATAAGTATTTATTTTTATTTTTATGCGTTTACCTGAAATTTTGGTAATTTTCGAAAAAAAGTTAAAGTGTCCATTATTTCCGAAACCAGTGATTTTCGACCAGGGGTTCCATACAGTTTTAGACTTCTAATGGGCTGTACTCTTTCCCCTTTAAACCATACAGACCTATTAAAAATCACCCTGTATAAAACATCCGACGATTGTGAAGGATGCGAGCTCGTCGATGTTTTTGATAGCGATTTGACACTTAGTGAATTGCATTCCAGCTCCTTTCATATACAGTGTGTAACAAAACACCCTAGTAATACTTAAGGGGGTGCTACAGACCATCAATCTGAACAACTTTCACTATGAAGCCAACGTCGAGAAAAAATAAAAAAAATCTGCCGTCCCATACATTTGAGTCGAGACGGTACTGCAGTTTTGTATGAAAGAGCAGATTTTTTTTCGCGATTTCGATGTTGGCTCCGTAGTGAACCTTAAGTATTACTAGGGTCTTTTGTTACACCTGTATAATGTATAATAATATATAAATGGCATTGAACGACATCTAGCGGGAGTTTTGAGTTGTTTGTGAAATTACTTAAGCAGAACCGTATACGAAGAAACAAACCATTCCTGTGGGCTCCTTTTATGTTTTATAATTCAAAAAGTTCTACAGAGGGCAGCACTGTACTTTGTTGTATTCCTGCCGATTGTTTTCTAGCGTATCAATTGGGTTTAGATTAGAAGTACGGAGCGGTAATACGTAACCATTTATGGTCGTATCGTAACTAGTCGTAACCATGTTTTTCAATAATGGTTTAAATATTATAGGATACGATAATGTCAGACGATCCCTGTCCAGGTTGGATTTATTGTATAGACAAATTAGTCAAATATAATACATTAAAATTAGTTTAAAAATACAATGTTTGCAATTGAACATATTTTTCACTTTTTTATGCAAACAAAAAACAGCCGACAATAGACGGGCTACACGAATTTGCCGTAAAAAGAATCTGCCATATCCCGAATCTGTCCTTTACCGAACGAGGGGTCTATCCGTTACTTAACCTAACCGTTCATATTTCTGACTTTGCAGGTGGCGGGTCAAGTCCGAACCCGGGATATGTGCCATCCAGCAGTTTCTCCCCTCCTCGACGACACGAGGTCGTGACGTCATCCGACACGGCCGGCACGCGGTTCTCATTTTGGCCTGATGGTAGGTTAATAATAACCATAACATTCGTTCATACTGGTCTTCTTCGTTACATGAATCCACAAAATCAACAGAATATGGAAATGCTTACCTGCTTCGAATTAACTTACCAAAACAAGAGTCGTGTTACCGGGCCTCCAGCTGTTGCTGCCCTGAAAGGTATTATTAAAATTATACTTAATAGTTTATAAATTCTTTACAATTATAGAACTTTAAAAAAACAAGAATTTCATATTGTATACAAGTACAACTATAGTCATTGCTGATTTTCAATAGGTACCTACATCAGGACGGGACGGTCGGACGGTTTTTTTACGAATTGAATATTTTTGAAAGTGGCCACTTTTTGAGCGGCCACACAATCGTTCGTAATGTTTTGTTAAATTAGAAATCAGCAATGACTAGGTAGGTTAGGTACAATGTAGAATTGTTATTTTTTGGAAATGTTTGATAACAGGTAGTAAAGAAATTACTAAAATACGATTGAGAGCAGCATTGGAGGTTCGGTGCCCTCTTAAAGTGAGTTGCTTAGATAAGAGGAGTTTCGGAGTTAGAAAGGGGTCGCCCTAGGCGCTCGTACGCTGATCAAATCGGATGCGTACTGAAGAAAGGCCAAATAAAATGTACCCGGAATCAACGAACTTGTATGAAGAAACTTATGCATGTTGAGGAGGCGAAAGTTGTCAGAATCTTAGCATGTGGCGATCTGTTGTCTCTGCCTACCCCAGTAGTGGGACATAGGCGTGAGCATATGTATGTATGTAAGAGGAGTTTCCCTGACGATGGAAAATTATCGTTTCCGTTTAATTTTCTGTAGTCTCTCGACATACGACACGCATTGTTATTTAAACGTCTGTTTTTGTCTTCCACAGTTGGTGTTAAAGAAGAATCAGCTCCGAGTCCCATATCTAACGGGGTTTATCCAAAATGCTTTATGTAGACTTATAAATAGCTGGAGGGAAACAAGACTATGACCATTATATCGTACACATTGTGTGAAATATAACATTGGAGATGTTATTGTAAAATGACTCTAATATAAAGTTGATGAAGTGGTGTAGTTATGTGTATTGTGTACATTTTATTATTGTAAATGTCTGACCTCAGACATACAAAACAGTCAGGAGGATATGGTAAATTATAAAATATAATTGTAAACATTGTGCTGGTAGTTACTCTTTTGGAAGAAGACTCAGTATCCTACCTGTAGGAATGTTGCGAGCGAGCGAGGCAAGGCATCCATCTGTCTTCATTAAGCTGACTTACGTTGTCCACTAGGTACCTTTTATGATCAATCATTCATCCATAAACATTTTATTACTGACTTGTGTGTGTCCTATTTTACAAAATTTATATTTTACTGGGCTGACAACATTTCATTTTTTAAACCACCCGTTTTTAATAAAAAATATAAAAATAGGTTAAAAAATAAGAGATACGTATTTACATTTATGGCTATAATACCTTGGCCGCAATAAAATTAAAAATAAAAACCTTCAAATACAATAGAAAAGCCAAGCAGGCCAAGGAAAAAATGTCATTCAACCTCTATTTAATTTTTCAGTATTTTTCAAATAACTCGTGAAATAATGGATAGAAAAATCTGATAATTTTGATATAAGCTTCGAATCATATTATCTCCAAATGGTTTTCTAATTTTGGTACCTTTCTTAAAATGAAATGTTGTCAATTTCCATATAAATTGCAATAGATTATTAACGCACTATGCTTTATAGCAAAACGTGGACTGGCCCTGTACCCGCACTTTCGATGCTCGCTATATCGCTACTGTTTCGGTCCGCACTTCATTGGAATAGTTGAAATTGGAACAAAAATGTTCACGTAATTGCGAAGTTCGAATGTGCGGGTAGACCCTCTGGATCCTCTAAATGTAGGTACTTCTCGATTTTCTCAAAATTGTTTATCTATTGTATTTTAATTGTTAAGTTTAAATACTTCATTAATGGTTTACTTATGTTGTAAAATGTATGATTTTGTAAATAAAATCTTGAAAGTAGGTAAATATCGCAATGATACCAAGGCGATTTCTGCCCGAACGATAAATATTTCAGTCAATAGTTTGATTCAAAGAAACGGCCAGCATTTTAAAACGTAATATGTTGATAAATAAATGTAACATACGTAGTGGATCCAAATTTCAGTATCGTTAAGAGACAGTATGAATTCCAAAAACCAGCAATTTCAAATTTCATGCAATAAACAGGCTTCTGAATATATCTATACAGGGTGGAAAGTTAAGATGGGGCGCAAAGGGCAGTTACCAGAAACATTATAGCTACAACAAAACGTATTAAGGAATCGCAAAAAAAAATCTGCTGTTCTATAGTAAATTGCAAGAACTATAGGTACTAGACTCTTTTTTTTTTGCTATTTCATATTCGCTCCCATAGTAAAAGTTGTTCAGTTTGATAGTCTGAACCACCCTTGAAAATTTGAAGGGTTTACAAAATCATCACTAGGTGATTTGGTTATTTCCCAGCACTAAAATGTATGGGAATATAATTTTGCGTTTTCTGAGAGTACACCTCGACCTCTGTTGACCCCATAGAGACTTATGTTCCTTATCAGTAAGAGAATCGATTGGGGTGAAAAAAATATTTTCTGAAAATTTCAGTTTTTCTCGATGACTGTAAATTTTTTTCTAAATCGGTGAATGCAGAAGTAAAATACTCCAAAAGTTAGTGTTAGTACTAAGAACGTTTTCTTGTAGCTATAATGCTTCTGGTAGCTGCCCTTTGTGCCCTATATTAACTTTCCATTTCCACCCTGTACAGGGTGTAACAAACACCCTAGTAATACTTAAGGGGGTGCTTCCGACCATCAAACTGAACAACTTTCACTATGGAGCCAACTTCGAAATCGCGAAAAAAATATCAGCTCTTTCATACAAAACTGCAGTACCGTCTCGACTCAAATGTATGGGACGGCAGATTTTTTTTTTCTCGACGTTGGCTTCATAGTGAAAGTTGTTCAGATTGATGGTCTGAAGCACCCCCTTGAGTATTACTAGGGTGTTTTGTTACACCCTGTATATACCTACTAGAAACCTAGAAACAGTATTTTATGAACAGTATTTAGGTACATACTGTTTAAAGTTTGTTTTGAAAATTGGCTTCATGGTTTCCCATAATAATTTACACCAAGCTCATAGCATCTCAATTTTTAAGTGGGATTTTTAAAGGTGTTTTGCAACATTTTGTCAAAAGGTGAGTAGAAAAGTTATCTCTATGTTCAGTTATTATGTACGTATATACTGAAGTATGGCCGAGTCCTGAATGAATACTGAGGTACCTGACATTTGTGTCCTAAAACGTTATTTTAAATTTGTGCCTAGTCTTTGCAGACAAACGTAAATATATTATAACAACCAGAATAGGACATGACATTACCGTTAAAATTAGAAATATCCTAATAAACAACATGACATTTTTGATGAATTGGAAAACTAAATCATCAACAATTTATGACTGATTATTAACAATAACATTTTACTGTATAATATCATTGGTGATTAAGAAATAGCGTTGGACTAGTTCATTTAAAGTTCAAACTATTCTTTGAAATGTCATAATTACTCAGTACCTACCTAGTGCCATCGAGATTAATTTTTTAGCAACCTTAAAAAAGGAAATAGTGTTCATTTGTCTGGAAAGCTTTCAATAATAATGTTTATTGTTTGAATTAAATGTGAAATATACAAGGTGGATTTAATTTAATTTAAGTGTAGGCCTCATCTGTCATACTTAAAAATACAAAATAATTTTTATTAGGGCCTTTTAATAATCGCAGCGCAAAAGGTACATACGCAACATAGTTACGCAAAAAATTAAATGCTACGAAAATTATGACACGTGTCAATTCTGGTCTTATACACTTGAATACCAGGCTGGTTTTCCTAGTGTACAATATTCATGGTGACTTTATATGTTGTGTAAAAGATAGGTAAAAGATATGAAACTTACACTTAGTTGCAGAAACACTAATTACAGTTAATCCTCCATTAAATCTCTTGCTGTCACTATTTGTCTTGTTGACGTAGTTAAAGCTAGCAAGAGATTTAATGGAGGATTAACTCTAATTAATGAGCGTTTCTGCAACTGATGATAAACTGCTTTTTTCAAAAACCACCCGACAGAATTACTTAAGTCGAAACGGTAGAATTTTTTTTATACAGGGTGAAATTGATATCATTACATTAGCATCCTTTTAAACTAAGAGTCTACCCATCAAACTGAACAACATTTACTACGGGAGCAAACCGATCGGAGCAACTAAAAAATCAGCTGTCCCATACTAAACTGCAATGCGTAATTGCGTACTCGACTCAAATGTATGCAAAAGAAGATTTTTTTTTGCTCCGATCGGTTTGTTCCCATAGTAAAAGTTGTTCAGTTTGATGGGTAGACTCATAGTTTTAAATGATATCAATTTCACCCTGTATGTCGTCATTCCATACTAATAGTGCTTTTTGTATGGACAGACCGTCGATCGCCGTCGACCAATGTGTCGTAACCCTTATATTTTCCTTTTATGATCAGTGTTCCATTTTTGTCTCCTTTTTACAATGTTGTGTTGTCTTGAGCTCTTTTTTTCCATACACTTAACCTCAAGGTATCTTTGTTTGGTCGTAATCGTTGCATACTATAGCTTTCATTTGCACTTTCTTTAATCACAAGAACATTCCGTGTATCACATGATACGATAGAATGAATCTTATATCGGTTAACATTTGGTCAAAAGAACGGGTTGATTTTTCTATCACAGTCTCGTAGATCGACAGTTTTAATATCGATGAACGTTTGGTCGAAAGAAGGATACATTGTTCTATCACAGATCGCATCAATCTTACATAAACTGGCTACCACAATCCCGTCAGGGGTGGTCAGACGCCTTGCTACAACCTCCAACCATCTTTCCAAGCATGCAGTTGTAGTAGTATGTTCCAGGGTGCAATATCTACGTGTCAAGTGTTGCTAGGATGTTTAAGACTAATTTTTTTGCAACGTCTCAATGGAAATCACAACAGACAGTATCACAACGGAAATTGATGTAGCACACCGGAACCACAAAGATGTGTGCACACTTTCATGTTACGTATTATGAATAAGCGCAATACCTCATATGTCCCAACTGATTTATAACGAAATAATAGCATTGAAACAGTAATTTTATTAATTAAATGAAATGAAAAAAATAAAATAAATAAATTCCATGCAAAAATGATTTGGTATTATTTCAGCAAAGAATGAAAGCGTTAGCGTGCTTATGGATACATTTTAAGAATGTTGTTTTGGTAGTAAATAGGGTGAGTTTTATGTAATGAAATAACAAAACAATAATCGTTATTATCGAATTACGATTTTTTATACAAATTACGAGCCAATCCACAAAGAAACGATTTTAAATGCTTAAATAATGTCTTGTTTCTGATTCTTCGTATCGTGTGGGCAGCATGTCCAGGTAAACCGCCTTACGGCATGTGACGTGACGTAGCGTTTCTGATTCAAATGGTTGTATGGACTTTTATTATTCTATGGCCGAGCGATTATCGGTTTGAAATTAATTATATCAGTGATGAAATCAATTGTTCTTCCGATCAAACTTTTATCGATATAAATGTTCAATCTATGATAGAAATGTTGAATTCTTTCGAACAAACGCAGTTTCAGCTGGACAATATTTTGATAGGTATAGGCACCTTTTAATTTGTTCTAAACGCAACTTCTAATTTTATGACAAAAACCAAAATAAACTGACCATCTATCGATTTATGAGATCTAGTATGGTGTGTGTCGAGGATTTTTTCAGAAACAATCTAGAAACTAATATCTATGCTTGTAATGAGTCAGATTTTCAAAATGTACCTATATACAGGGTGAAATTGTATAGTTTTAAAGTTACAGTGCCTGAAAGATTTCCATACAAATCTTAAAATAATTCTAGGATTGAAACTGTATATTTTGAAGAAAATCGGACTATAATGAGTAGGTATAATAGACATAGAAATATTAATTTACTACGTAAAATAGATTGTTTCTGAAAAAAATATATTGAATTTAAATGGTTAATACTCCGGAAATTATTTCTTCTGATTTATCTAATTTTACTGGGTTACTAATTACTGGAGAATATTTTTGCACACAAAAATATCACCACAATTCTAACTTCGTGGGTGTTAGCAGTAGTTGTTGTTGGTTCATTAGAAGAAATGCAGTGACTCCTTTATGTCCAGCTAAAAATGTGTTTTGAATAGTGAACGTTGCCGTTATAAAAGGTTGGTGGTTTTTTCGACCGTATTATAATGCGCGTGATACTAAGCGTGATAAGGCTAATATCACCCCTGTTGTTTCGTTCTTTCGCGAAATAAACAGCGTGATATAGCCTTATCACGGTACAGCCGCATGATAAGGTCAAGACTTTATGTACCCGTGTATGTAATATTTTGTGTATTAAAAAATTTATGCGTTGCGGTCATTAATATTATTGTCATTTGAGTTTATGCACATCGATGCATCAATAATAAAAAAACATGTATGTACAAACAGAATATACAGGATGAAATTGATATCATTGGCATCCTTTTAAACTAAGAGTCTACACATGAAATGAGCAACTTTCACTATGGGAGCAAACCGATCGGAGCAACAAAAGATTCTCCGATCGGTTTTCTCCCATAGTAAAAGTTGTTCAGTTTGATGGGTAGACTCTTAGTTTAAAAGGATGCTATTGATATCAATTTCACCCTGTAGATGGGATTAACATTAAACTATTATTATGTTTTCCAACATTTATTTAAAGATCTTCAATGTAAACACCATTTAAATTTTATTAAAAAGTTACAAAATAACCAGAACATAAATTGATTATACAATTGGATCATTTTCACATACTAAGAAAAATACATTTTTAAATTATACGTTAATTACATTTATTTTGTGCATATTTGTAACCGTAGGTACATTTTTTCTTTCTTATTATTTGTTCGTTTACATGGTCTACAATCTACATGTATCAAAACTATTGGCGTCCCCTCGTCTTTGTTGATGTTCCAAAACTAAATACCTAATCGGAAGATCAGAAACAATTTTTTTTTACCTATTTCGTCCCATTGTTGGGCAAAATTCTCTCCCAAAAACCATTATGTCGAATAAAACATAATTCGGTATGTCAAGTTGTTTTCGGAGTGCTGAATCGAAAACCATTTCGAGATAATTGTTTCAGTAACATTATTTTCTTCTATTCGTAAAAAAATATCAAATAAAGACCAAAAGAAAACTTGACATAGGTACCGAATTTGGTTCATCAACTGTAGCAACCCAATGCTGAACATCTTATATAAAGTCTTTTGTTAGAACTATGTACCAAAAGACACATACAGGGTCCTTCTTAATATGCTGACGATTTTTTAAGGGGATGATCAGAACATCATATTGAACAACTTTCTCTATGGAACCAAGGTCGAAATTGCGAAAAAAACTGCTGTTCCTTTTTCCATATAAAACTGTTATCCTTCGCGACCAAAATATTTGCGACAGCAGATATCTTTTCGCGATTTCGATGTTGGTCAGTTTGATGGTCTAATCATCCTCTTAAAAAAACATCAGCATGTTAAGTTGGATCTTGTATATAAATGAGTATGAGTAATATAATAAGGTTGTATGGAGAAATAATGTGTATTTTTTGTTGAGCGGCCAGTAATAAAATTAACACAGGTTTCTAGTGGACCTTTCAAAATACTTATAAAAACATCACATTCATTGCTAATAGGCTGCATCGGAGCTAAGGTATTAATAACTTCTAAAGTTGCAGGAAGAAATCGCTTTTTAGCACTAATGCCGCCTTGTTTTGTTTATTCTGTATTTCTTTACATACCATACTAGATCCAGAGCCACCAACGGTCTAGGGCCTAAACGTATAGGAAAGCTGGATTCAGTCTAGCTCGAAAATAGACGCCAAAGTACATCATTAAGCCTCCGTCTTATGACTCAAAGCGGTCACTGAACTTTTTTACAGCGGTCAGACAATCGCGAAAAAATGGGGTCTGGGCCTAAACATATAGGAAACGAAATGGATGCATTTTAAGAAAGAGCCCTCTTAGGAGTATACCACAGCATATTTAGTTTTTCTCAAATCGGTCACTGTTCAAAATCAGACCGGGGTTGAAAATCGAAAAAAATGGGTCTTGGGCCTAAACATATAGGAAATGCGAAACCTACTTGGATCGAGAGAACACACTTTACCCATCACGAAAAACCCGGTGTTACATGGCGGATCGGTCACCTTTCCAGAATCAGACCACTTTTATAAGATACCAAAAATGACAGATACCTCGACAATGGTAAGTGATAGAAAAAAATTGTAACGAAAAAAATTGTTGAAAATTTAATGTTCTTAAGTTTGTAATAGCTGTGTTTACAATTCTATGCATAGGAGACGAGATATTTCTAAAAACTGAATAATTAAAATAGTAATAGACAGATATCTCGACAACGGTTGATGATAGGAAAAGTTTGTTGAAGACACAATTGTAGATAATATTATGTTCTACACGTTTTGTTATAACTTTGTTCACGATTTGATGCATACGAAACTAGATATTTGCAAAAACGAATTAATTAAAATAGTAATAGACAGATATCTCGAAAATTGTTGATGATAGGAAACGTTTGCGTAGCATACAATTGTAGATAATGTTATTTTCTACAACTTTTGTAATAACTTTGTTCACAATTTGAAGCATACGAAACGAGATATTTGCAAAAAATTATTAATTAAAATAGTAATAGACAGATATCTCGACAACGGTTGATGATAGAAAAGGTTTATCCAGGATACAATTGTAGACAATGTTATGTTCTACAAGTTTTATAACTTTGTTCACGATTTGATGCAAAGGAAACGAGACATTTGTAAAACTAAATAAATAAAATAGTAATAGACAGATATCTCGACAACGGTTGATGACAGAAAAAGTTTGTCTTATAAAATTGTAGATAATGCTCTTTTACAAATTTTGTTATAACTTTGTTTACATTTCTATTTGTAGATAACGAGATCTGACAAACAGATATCCCGACAGCGGTATAAAAAAATTGGTCAGAATAAAATTGTAAATAATTGTTTGTTCTACAAGTTTTGTATTAACTTTTTAAATTGTATGCATAAGAAACGAGATATTTATAAAAAACTAACTAATATACGACCTTTAGGACACAAAATAGTTTTTTTTTTTTTCAACAAAATTATCCATTTTATGAAAAAATATTCGTTGACTCATTTGTCTAATACATTTGCTTGTTGTGTAGTACCTATTAAGAGTTTCTGTTTTTACCGGTACCAATGCAAATAAATAATTTTAGTCCTTTCCTATGTAAAAAATCGTGAACAAATTTATTACAAAACTTGTAGAACATACAGTTTCCTATTATTTATTTAGTACAAATTTCTTATAACCATTAACCGTTGTCGAGATATATTTTTTAATATTTTAATTAATTCGTTTTTGGAAACATCTCGTTTTGTATGCATTAAATTATAAACAAAGTTATGACAAAACTTGTAGAACATACAATTATCTAAAAAATTTCTTGACAAATTTTTTTCTATCATCAACCGTTGTCGGGATATCTGTTTGTTATTATTTTAAATAATTAGTTTTTGCGCAGATCTCGTTATCTACAAATAGAAATGTAAACAAAGTTATAACAAAATTTGTAAAAGAGCATTATCTACAATTTTATTAGACAAACTTTTTCTTTCATCAACCGTTGTAGAGATATCTGTCTATTACTATTTTATTTATTTAGTTTTACAAATATCTCGTTTCCTCACGTTTGTTCACGATTTGATGCAAAATCAAATCGTGAACAAAGTTATTATAAAACTTGTAGAACATAACATTGTCTACAATTGTATTCTGGATAAACCTTTTCTATTATCAACCGTTGTCGAGATATCTGTCTATTACTATTTCAATTAATTATTTTTTGCAAATATCTCGTTTCGTATGCTTCAAATTGTGAACAAAGTTATTACAAAAGTTGTAGAAAATAACATTATCTACAATTGTATGCTACGCAAACTATTCCTATCATCAACAATTTTCGAGATATCTGTCTATTACTATTTTAATTAATTCGTTTTTGCAAATATCTAGTTTCGTATGCATCAAATCGTGAACAAAGTTATAACAAAACTTGTAGAACATAATATTATCTACAATTGTGTCTTCAACAAACTTTTCCTATCATCAACCGTTGTCGAGATATCTGTCTATTACTATTTTAATTATTCAGTTTTTAGAAATATCTCGTCTCCTATGTAGTCTGTATCTAGACGAACGACTGAATCTAGGTATTAAATGAAACCACGTAAATGCGAGACTGATTTATATTTAATAATGGCGGTTGATCACAAAAACATAATCTAGTATTACCCTCAATATACACCATTCTCCCCACACTAATTACAAACATATAAATATTTTACATAGAATTGTAAACACAGCTATTACAAACTTGAAGAACATTAAATTTTCAACAATTTTGTTCGTTACAATTTTTTTCTATCACTTACCATTGTCGAGATATCTGTCATTTTTGGTATCTTATAAAAGTGGTCTGATTCTGGAAAGGTGACCGATCCGCCATGTAAGACCGGGTTTTTCGTGATGGGTAAAGTGTGTTCTCTCGATCCAAGTAGGTTTCGCATTTCCTATATGTTTAGGCCCAAGACCCATTTTTTTCGATTTTCAACCCCGGTCTGATTTTGAACAGTGACCGATTTGAGAAAAACTAAATATGCTGTGGTATACTCCTAAGAGGGCTCTTTCTTAAAATGCATCCATTTCGTTTCCTATATGTTTAGGCCCAGACCCCATTTTTTCGCGACCGCTGTAAAAAATTTCAGTGACCGCTTTGAGTCATAAGACCGAGGCTAAATGATGTACTTTGGCGTCTATTTTCGAGCTAGACTGAATCCAGCTTTCCTATACGTTTAGGCCCTAGACCGTTGGGGGCTCTGGATCTATACTTTGCTCAGTAAGTAATTATGTTTCGATTGATTGATTGAAAATGAGTTGATTCTTAGAGGTTCATATCAGGAAACTTTACAGACAAATAATTATCTCAGCTCCGATGCGAGCTAGGCCATAAGTGCTCATTACAAAATATATTTGTTTTTTATGGTACCTACTATACTTATACAATACTTTCTTTGGTGACCGCGACTGTAATAAAAATGACAATACCTTTCCTCATACCCATTTAACATTCTATCACAAAAATACTCTTTGATTTCACTCAAAACAAAAACATCAAAAAATTTGTAATTACTTAATAAACATACTTATCCTTTGACAATAATTCTTTGTCATTGGTATACCACATAGTAGGTATAATATGTAAATAGCGTACCTAGACAACCTAGTCTTTTTCACAATTTCCTACCTAATGTCTTCACTTTGATACAATTTGGGTCCTTACGAGATAATTAGAGAATGATCTGTATCAATAAACAGAAACATTACAGTACGTTTTTATTACATAACGAGCTTTTACCCGCGACTTCGTCCGCATAAATTATATACCAGATTTTAAGTCAGATGATAAGCTATCAAACAAAAAAAGTTTCATCAAAATCGGTTCAGTAGTTTTTGCGTGATACTCGAACAAACAAACCCACAAACAAACAAACAAACAAACAAACAAACAAACAAACAGACAAACAAACAAACGAACAAACAAACAAACAGACAGACAAAAAATCAAAAAATTTGTGATTTGGAATCAGGGAGATCTAAAAACCATACCGTAATTTTTTTTTTGTAAATATCTTCAATGTACAGACACACTTCTGTTACAGTTTTATAATAGTTTAGATATAAACAGAATAAATTCGAAATTCTATATCATGATAATCATTAAAATTAAAAAAAATACGTTGGATACAGAAAATAAAGCTTAGGGAAATGTAATGTGTAATGTGTAAAAACTGTATTTTTAAAAGGTACACACAGTCTAAAAATAGTTATTACAGAATTTATAAATGAATCATGTAGTTATATACATTACGTCAGGTAATTTTACAGGACGATTTGGCTTCGTAAGGAAGTTTCAAGTACTGTTTCAAATACCTATTATTGATTTTAAACATGTTACAGCCATGTTGTGCTATTTCGAATCAAATTTCAATTCATTTCAATTTCAATTTTTTTTTTCAATTACTTGTCCAATAAGAATGTAACGATTTCCAGGTCTTGCATTTGTCATAATTTCTTAAAACCGATAGACAGTATTCATAGAAAAACAATGGAAAAGTAATCGATACGTGCCTGCTCCTTATGTTTTATGTTCCTTGAACATCACAATAATTCCACAATTTCCAATTTAACGCTAACGAATAAAAACATTTTCAGTTTGTTAATGGGTTGATGTTGGTTACCACTAAACTAATTAACAATTAATTGTACACACCCTCGCAAAAGTAGGGCAATTAAATACATGTTGAGATCATAACTAAATCGATATATCGAAAGATACTGATCTATTAACCACAACAAACTTAATTTGAGATTATGTTAACTTATTACCACGGACCTGAAAAAAAGACGGACGTAATGTCACATTAAAAAGAGGTGAAGCATGCAAGGTGCTACAATTTCGTTTGTTCTACAAAGCACCTACACTCACACAGACGCACCAGTTCTAGGCGCAGGTAGTCCTAGTCGTTATGGAGATATTTTAAGGAAAAGCTGCACTTTTAGATGGAAGCAAGCCGCTTTGCACAGTGATAGTAGGGACCAAAATAAGCGATTTGACCCGCAGCAGCGCAACTTTCATCCCCTAGGATAATAGATGGCGCCACTTCATTAAAAAAAACTTTAAAAAATTCTACAAGCCGAACGGCTTCACCGATTTCTATTATTAATGTGTCAATCGAAAGAACATTTATTAATTTAAGATAAAAAAAATAAAAAATAAATATATCTGCAATGGCTGCAAAGAGCCATGCATTTTTGTAAAAAAATTTATGTTATTTTTCAGTTTTTTCTGAATAACATTAAAAAAATGTATGAATTGGGTATATTTTTAATTATTCACATTGTTAATAAATCAATAACAAGTTTAATAAAAAAACTACATGTCAATATCTTTAATAGTTAGGAAAATATTTAAGATTACATAAGCAGGTAAGGCGCGCCCCAGTCTTAGTAATTATGCAAAAATTACTCAATTTGGTGATGGAAGCAAGCCGCTTTGCACAGTGAAGGAACTAAAATAAGCAATTTTACCAGCAGCAGCGAAACATTTATCGTTTAGGATAACAGATGGCGCCACATATTTTAACAAACTTCGAAAAATTATAGGAACTAAACGGCTACACCGATTTTAATTATTTAGGTGTCAAACGGTTCGAATTTTTATGTTTCAACTTTAAAAAAATTAAATAATCAATTATTTGTAGAAATCGAAAGTGCAAAAAAAATTAAATGTATAAAAAAATAAAAAAATATCATGTTTTCACTAAACTACGTTGAACAATGTATGAAGTGTGTATTTTTATTTTAGACAGATCTATTTCGAATCTAAATGTGAAAACTGCATCGAAATCGGTTTAGTAGTTATGTAGATATTTCTAATTTCTGCCGATAAACGTCCACTGCTAGACGTAGGCCCCCCCCTCAAGGATCGCCAAAACAACTGGTTCTGCACTACTCTCATCCAAAAGGTACCCACTATCACCGGATCGTCGGTTCACCTAGTGGAGGCCTACCCACGGTACGTTTTCCGGTACGCGAACTCGCGGTCGCCGGTCGAGAATTTTTCTGCCCCATCAGCATCTGCCAGCTGTTCTGCGAGCAATATGCCCAGCCCATTGCCACTTTAGTTAGCAATTCTTCGGGTTGTGTCGACTTCATTTCTGATTTGATTTCGGAGGGAAACTCCGAGCTTAGCCCTCTAGCCCATTGCACTTTGGTTGACTTGCAGCCTTCAAACTATGCCTTCATTTAGTATTATTATAATAATATTAGTATAGCCAAGTATTGTAGTTGGTGATTGGTATTGTAGTTGTGGTGTATGAGTTTAGATTCCGGTACTTTAAATGTGACTAGATAATTTGTGTGACAATGTCCAAGATATTTATTTATAGCATTTCATACTTTACTTACGTTTGATTCCCACAGACGCTTTTGCAGAATATTTTACACTGCAGGGTGCAAGGTTGGTCGACGTATCGACAACTACAGCGTATTGTGTCCGTCGCAGCCTCATTTATAAGTACATTGGTCGGAGAATGTTTTCAATTTAATAGTTCCCATCTCATGCTTATCTTTTTATGATGATGTAACAAGACCTCCTAAGGTAGGATGAACTCCACAATGGTCAAAAGTTGCAATTTGTCAGAATTATCCTTCTTCGACTAATACGCTTGTAAATCAGGCTGCGCACAATGCACTGACCATTGTATATTTTAACTACTGTGAAGTCCATTCACCTTAGGAGCTCTTGTTACATCCCTAAAAAGATGGACATGGGATGGGAACTATTAAACAGAAAATATTCTTCAACCAATTCGCTTATAAATCTGGCTGTGACGAACGCAATGCGCTGTGGTTGCCGACGCGGCGACCTAGCTTACACCTCGTCCTCTGTAGTGTAATAAAAATTCTGCAAGGGCGGCTGTGGAAATCATACGTAAGTAAATAGATATGATTTGAAATGATATACAAATATAATATAATAAATTATGCTACAACATTTTTACTTGGCTTTAATTTAGTGAGCGACTCACTAAATTAAAGCCAAGTAAAAATGTTGTAAGTCACCCAAAGGCAATGGAGATGGCTATATAGATTGTCCCTGCGAGATCGATTAAGAAATGAAGAGGTCCGTCCGCAAGACAACCAGGGTAGCCGACAGCCCGACACAACCCGGAGAATTTCTAACTAAAGTAGGAATGGGCTTAGCTCATTGCTCGACGTACGGATGGGCGATGGGGCTGAAGAGTTCTCGAGTGGCGACCGCGCAGTCGCGTACCGGAAAGCGTATCGTGGGTAGTCCAAAAGGTGGACCAACGATCCGGTGAAGGTAGCGGGCACTCGTTGGATGAAGATAGTACAGGGCCGGTCCTGTTGTGGCGATCCTTGATTTGTGGACTTTTATCGGCAGAAATTAGAAATATTTACAAAACTACTAAACCGATTTCGATGCAGTTTTCATCTTTAGATTCGAAATAGATCTATCTAAAATAAAAATACACACTTCATACATTGTTCAACGTAGTTTAGTGAAAACATGTCATTTTTTATTTTTTGTATATATTTTATTATTTTTGCACTTTCAATTTCTACAAATAATTGACTATTTAATTTTTTTTAATTGAAACATAAAAAGACGAACTGTTTGACACCTAAATAATTAAAATCGGTGTAGCCGTTTAGTTTCAATAATTTTTTGAAGTTTGTTAAAATATGTTGCGCCATCTGTGATCCTAAACGATTAATGTTTCACTGCCACGGGTAAAATTGCTTATTTTAGTCCCTTCTATCACTGTGCAAAGCGGCTTGCTTCCAGTATCAAATTGAGTAATTTTTGCATAATTACTAAGACTGGGGCGCCCCTTACCTGCTTATGTAATCTTAAATATTTTCCAAACTATTAAACATATTGACATGCAGTTTTTTTATTAAACTTGTTATCGATTTATTAACAATGTGAATAATTAAAAATATACCCAATTCATACATTTTTTTAATGTTATTAAGAAAAAACGGAAAAATAACTTTAAAAAATTTACAAAAATGCATGGCTTTTGGCAGCCATTATAGATATTTTTATTTTTTATTTATAAATAAATAAATAAAACGAATATAGATAAACGAATAAATATTCTTTCAATTGACACATTAATAATAGAAATCGGTGAAGCCGTTCGGCTTGTAGAATTTTTTAAAGTTTTTTTTAATGAAGTGGCGCCATCTATTATCCTAAGGGATGAAAGTTGCGCTGCTGCGGGTCAAATCGCTTATTTTAGTCCCTACTATCACTGTGCAAAGCGGCTTGCTTCCATCTAAAAGTGCAGCTTTGATTTCATAATTAGTATGACTAAGGTGCGACAACCCGCCGCCATTTTGTCCCGCGCAACAGGGCGACAGCACGCACACTCATATGGGTGCTTCACTTTTGATTAGACGAGATTCCGTCCGTCTTTTTTCAGGTCCGTGCTTATTACTTTATTTTATGGACGTCTGATATTCAAATAGTAGGTAGGTAGTGGTCTTGTGAAATAGGAAAATCTAGAAGTTATTCAGAATTTATAGGAAAGTTAAAACACTTAGGTATATTAACAGCTTTGAAAATCTTAATTTTTTCCAGAGGATTGTAAAATACAAACATCAATCATAATCTAATCACTGACCATTGGTAAATATTTTTAATAAAATAAATCTTAAGATAAATCAACCCGGCACTTTCAATAGATGACTTAATCAAGAGTCAAGACAATAATTCTGAAATAATACCAACGCACAGAATTGGATTGTCTAAAAGCCTAGCTAGATATTTTGAACTAATCTCTTTCTTTATATAAAAAAAATATATATATTACTAACACTCAGTTGCAGAAACGCTCATCAAAATTAATCCGCCATTAAATCT
Organism: Agonopterix subpropinquella; assembly: GCA_922987775.1. Taxonomy (NCBI): domain Eukaryota; kingdom Metazoa; phylum Arthropoda; class Insecta; order Lepidoptera; family Depressariidae; genus Agonopterix; species Agonopterix subpropinquella. The sequence goes on along the minus strand of OV277693.1, from coordinate 42,472,976 downwards.
GTTGCTGTTTTTGTCTTGTTGACGTAGTAAAAGCTAGCAAGAGATTTAATGGAGGATTAACTGTAATGAGCGTTTCTGCAACTGCCCGTTAGATACTTAATTTGAAAAAAATGAAGATAGTTGGTTTGAAAACCGACGTCAAAAATAGTATACAGATAACCGTAGAAACAGAAATAATTAGTAGTAAATACTTTTCACCATGAAATCAAAATGCATTTTTCGGAAGCTTGGGACAGATAATGAACGATTTAATTGATAATGCTGAAGTGCAACGTGTTTAATTTAATTATTTGGCTTGATAACAAGTTTTTAATTGGATTTTTATACAATTGTATTGATTTTAAACTACAAACGCTGCTGATCAACGATATTTGATTTAGACAGTGACTTTGTACCTATTGCAAGAGAGAGAGAGAAGTAAATGTTGCTGATGGTAAATTTATGAAGTTGGAAAAGGAATGTAATAAGTTCATTGATAAATGACATGTAAATGAGATGACGTTCAAACTCAAAGATTTTATGTAAAAACCTTTTTAGTATCAAAAATAAATAACTTTATATAAAATTTTGAAAATGTTCTCAAAACAGAAACACTGAGATAGATCCTATAGAGAGAACATTGCGCTTCATGACGTTGTCCCATTCTTTTGCGGCGATATAGTACTATTGCATTTAGTCACTTTCTCACTGCGGTCACATGTAGCATTTAATTTGAAAAAAATTAAATCTACATAAAAAATGCCGTGTTGTGTACTGAGATAGTGTACAAAAAATTCAAGAAATGGAAGTAAATGTAAAAGAATAACCTTTCATAGGTAAGCAAGATGAATTAATTATTAAAAAGCATTTTAAAGCAAATGCAAATAAGGACAAACCTATACGAGAAAAAGAGAAGACAAGAGATATTGTCACTCAAATTAATTATAGTGAAGGACAAACCTATACGCGAAAAAGAGAAGACACGAAATACATATGCACGAAACGTAATTTTTTTGTCTCCCCCCCCCCCCCCTTCCCTCCGTTGCCCTCACCGGCTGCCGCACATAGAGCATGACTTTTGTTTGTCCTGATATCTCTATAGGATCTATCTCAGTGAACAGAAACGATTCCTCTGTATCAGTATAAGATTACTCTCATAATTTTTTTTTTTAAATGATTTTGCTTTATTGTCGTAACTACTGAGTTCATTTAGAACTATCTTTGTAAGTCTTCTTCAAACGGAGCGACTTGCTGCGAGGTTCTGGAATAACTTGTAGTAGTTCTGGTGTCCTTTCCACGCTGAGGGAGTGACCTCGCTCGCGGACGGGCATTGGGTTGCTGAGAATAAATAGTGCGGAATCGTTAATTTGATTTGGGCTCATTGCCGTTTCACTGTAACCAGAAGCGTCGTAACCTCTTGCGACGTCACTTCTGAGTTCAGAAGCTTGCATTGAAGTCATGTCATCAGAATCCGAGTCTTCGTCATCTGTTTCCAGCACCCTGGAAATCAAGAAGGATAATCTATAATTATAAAAGAGAATTCCGTGACTGAATGACTGACAGACAACGTAAAGTCTAAACCGCTGAAGATAGAAACATGTTTGGAATATAAGTACATACACATATTATTATAAAAGCTTGCATAAAGAATATATTTCGTGTGTTGCCATTAACAATGTTTGCAACGGATATAAAAGATGATGTGATTCTATTTTGAAGAAGCCTACATCGTCACAGTTTTGAATTTTCTGTAAATTTACTTTTGAATTAAATATCTGTATTAAAACCATCATTTAAAAAGTAAAACTAACACAATGGACTAAAAATTCATTGCAGAAATTTCGCTCTGCAGTGCTCAGCAAATTACAAGACCAATAATGAATTTTGTGTAGGTAAAGTACTTGATGTCGCTATTTGCAATGTGGCGCTTTCTATCGAGCTACTAACCTAATTTCTACTTTGTTAATCCTTTGTTTCATTTTGGCTTGTTCTTCACCGACGTCTGTTAGCAGTCCTTGCAAACGGTTGTCCAGAATATCAACGGTCATTTCTAGTTTACGCACCGTTTCTTCTAGGCTCAGTTGTGTGCTTTGAGCATTTTTGAATACGTTTTCGTCCAACAATCCGTCCTAAAAAATTATTAGTCAATATTAATTATTTACACATTTTCAATGACTTAATCGAGAAACCAAAAATCAAGTAGCTAAGTAGGTATCACTTACTTTTCTCAATAATTGACACCCACGTTCTGTAAGCGTTGCTCTAGCATCTGGATAATCTCCCAGAGCTTCCCATAAGTCTCTTTTAGCTAAACAAAATAAGTCTGAATATCCTAATGCACGTACATTTGCTGTCCTTCGGTTACCAGTACGATTACCAGCGATTTCTAGAACACTCACTTCACCAAACACTTGGCCTGCACTAAGTGTTGCTAGAACAGTCTTTCCATCATCTGCAACTACTTGGAGACGCCCTCTTTTGACAATATACATTTCTTTTCCTACGTCGCCTTTCCTACAAATGTAGTCGCCTGGGCTAAAAACTTGTAACCTGAGTTTTAGTACCAATGCTTCTAATAGTCCCGGTTCACAATCTTGAAATATTCTTACTTGTCTTAAAGTATCGAGGTGCACTCTTATAGCAATTTCAGCTTTCAGTTTGTCAGGTAATGACGACAAAACATTTTCTTCATCTAGTGCTCCACTTTGTGCCCATGTGTAAGCAAACCATCTAATTACTCTCGCCTCTAGTTCGCCGCTCACTTTGCGGAATGCCATGTACTGTTTAACTCCATCCATTTTATTTTGAAACTCCACTCGAGCAACGTTCATGTTTGAAATCATAGATCCAATATTTCCCACGATTGTTGCAAAAATCAAAACACCTGCCAAAAAATCTGCTACAACAAAAAGGTACTCTGCATCTATTTCTGGTTGTGGGGTTTCACCGATTGTCGTGAGTGTTAAAGTGGACCAATAAAAGCTGTAGATATATTGGTGGGCGAGAGTTTCGTTTCGGGCGCCAGTCATATTGTAAACCCAATTATCGGTGCCGAAACCTATAGCGTAGCTTATAGCGAAATATAGACAGGCGTTCCAGTGGATCAATACCAATATAGCCATAACAACCTGGAAAAAAGAGATCAGAATAAGTTATATATTAAAGTTAGTTGCACTATTTGCTAAGGCATGATAATTGTTCTAACCTTGCATATCCTGAAGGCATTAGGATAGCTAGTTGCTGTCTCAGTACGATCGAACCACTCCCACATTCGAGGCAGGCGAAAAAGTCGATTGAGTCTCACAATAACAGGGCACGGCAATCGTTTCTAGAATGGAATCAATATTGACAATAGTTTTTTACTATTGATTAAGTAAACATATTTATAATTCAATGTACTTAGCCGTCTGGAATACTTTTCTTTCTTAGATGTTTTGTGAATAATTATTAAAACATAATACTAACATAGTCACAAGATCCTGGCCTCCACCAATAATAAGCTATATCGGTTGGTAGTAAAGATATTAAATCATATCTCCACGAATCTGATTTGAGATAATGGTGTCGGAGCATTTTTGAATCCTTTACCATAAGTCCTTGGTCAAGATAACCTGTGAAAAATCAAGTGGTAATTTATTTTTCGGGCTTTGATACTTTGAGTGTTTCCAAGATTATTTCTAAAATTTTGAGTTCTTAAATCTACGGTTAAATTCAATAACTTATGGATATTTCCATTAAGGTACGGATAAACAAAATGATTGATCGACCGTAAGTCACAGGGAATCGTTTCCCATGAGAGCCGCAATGCATATTTGTTCTGAAAAAGCAACTAGGCAGGGTCGAATGTTTGTCCACACGTTAGCTAAATTTGATGACGCAGGGCGCGGTCTGGCGTGTGGGTGTCAAAATGTTGATTTGCGAGCTCACTTCGAAACCAATACCCGTAACTTACTTTGTTACTAGTGATATCGATTGCAGGGACAAGGACTCTTGTAGAACGAAGCATTAATGTCAAGCAGTCGCTCGTAAACAGTTTAAGGGGCAAGGCCGATCCTGACCATTAATATAGGTACCTACCGACACAACAACACTAACTCCTAACAATCAAGAAAAACGATTTGACTGTATTTTCAGGTGGAACACTGTTCAGGAAATAAGAAATAAATACTGAATCAAAAAAGTGTAAAAATGTTGTAGTGATAGTGAGTTGTAGGTAGTAGGTTGTTTTGCTAATCATTCATAAGAAAATTGATTTTGCTAAGATTTTCGTCAGTTCTAGGAATAATTCGCTTATGATACGTAAAAGCTCTGCCAATTCATCATTTTAGACAAAATATGTCACAGAAAGACGTGTTGTAAAAACGTAAAATATTCGCTTGGCAAAATCGCTAGGCATATAAGTCTTTGTAGGCGGGTTGCATGACATAGATCTAATCAATCAACGCCATGTATTTATATTCTCATTATAATATTATGTTCTCATCATATTATTATGTAGATAATAATGTGCCAAATAGAACACGGACATAATTATAACGACAAGTAGGTAAGTAATAACAGCTGAAATAGCAACAAATAGAAAAATTTAAAAACAGTAAAAAATTTTTGTATACAGGGTCCTTCTTAATACGCTGACACTTTTTAAGGGAATGATACGACCATCAAACTAAACAACTTTCTCTGTGGGACCAACATCGAAATCGCGAAAAAAATCAGCTGTCCCATACATTTGGCTCGAGTAAGTTTGCAGTTTTATACCTATGGAAGAGCTGATTTTTTTTTTCGCGATTTGGATGGTGGTGCCATAGACAAAGTTGTTCAGTTTAATGGTCTGATCATCCCCTTAAAAAAGGGGTCAGCATATTAAGAAATACCCTATAGACACAATGTTCTTTCTTTTTGTATCGCTCTCACCTAGGGTTCTCACCTCAATTTTTTTAGACCATATACAGCCGGTGTTAGGGTAGACAGTTGCATTACTTTAATGGGCGAGCGTACCTACTCATTATACTAAACAACTTTCCAGGGAAATTCGTAAAAGAAATTTCTATTTATCATACTAACGAATAATCAGCTGATTGCGTTTAGTATTTTTTGCTAATTTCCTGTAGGTTTCTTAGGGAAAGTTGTTCAATATCATAGGTACAATCACCCTTTAAAGTAATGCTACTGTTTATCATAACAACCTGTATAGTATTTTCGAGGCCAATGCCCACAAAGTAGATCAAAGAAAATATAATAGTATTTTTAGATTTTTAAAAGAATATGTTTTGCTGCTTTTCGGTTTGAATACCAAGTTTTCTTTAGAAGCTTATAAAAATCAAATCGCTTCACGATTTTGATATAACTTCTAACTAGGGTGCTAGTGTACCGTGTGAACGAGACCAAATTCTAATTCTAATAAAGAAGAAGAAATACGGTATATTTGAAAACAATGACAGTAATTATCAATCTACCTTTTACTACAATTTCATGCTAGCGACTCAACCAACAGCATGGCTTACTTAAAGTCAACTCTATAACCTAGCTTTCCATATAAATACTAGAAAAACTCACCTTCGTGGACATGGATGACTGTATCGATCAAATATATGGCGTCACACAAGTAGTCCAGGACGAACCAGATAACGGTTAGATTGTCCAAATCCCAGAAGACTGCCCGGCCGATCACGAATATGACGTTGTAGAGGATGGCCAGAGACACCACTGCCAGCCACTGTGTAGTTAAATATAAGAAACTATATTAAGAGAATTCTACTCGGAGCGCGCTCCATACAAACGTAGTATGGTGATATTTTCAATACTATCCAATTAAAGTCAATGAAATTTTTCAAAAACAATCAAGTAACTAATCTCTATGTCGGTATGAAGTCAGATTTTCATTAAAATATACAGTTTCAATGCTAGGATTAATTTAAGATTTGTATGGAAATATTTGTGGCACTGTAACTTTAAAACTATAAATTTTATCGAAAATCTGACTTCATACCGACATAGAAATTAGTTACTAGATTGTTTTTGAAAAATTTCATTGACTTTAATTGGATAGTATTGAAAATATCACCATACTACGTTTGTATGGAGCGCGCCAACGGTAGAATAGCCTTAACACCCTGTAGAGGTGTAACAAGATACCCTAGCAATATTAAAAGGAGTGGTATAGAGTTTAGATCTTGAAAAACTTTGTACGCCACACAGTTACACGTTGTAGGTATAAGGGGAATTACTTATTACTTAACAAAAAACCTTTTTATGGACCATATTTTCAAAAAGATTATCAAACATACTAACATGATAGTGAGCTGGAAGCGTAGGGTCAAACGCTAGCTTTAGTCCACATAGCAGCTTCGATCTTCTAGCCTGGTACAATGGTTCTTCCGGATCCGTGAAGGTTTGTGCTGCAAACTTGTCCAGAAACCAATCTGGTGGCTTAGTACGACCCTCGCCACTGATGCGGTAACGAAGACTTCGTGCTATACGGGAAAACTGCCTCTGTATCCAGTTGGTGCCAGTATCTACATCGCTCACTGCCTGTTGAATGGTATAAAAAAGAGAATCAATAAAATATGACTAAAAATTAAAACCGCCTTCAAAAAAACTAAAAAGTTAAAAAATAATATTGCAGCCGATGACTTTTTCGTTCGCATCATAAGAACATTAATTTGTTTTATAGAAGTCGCTGTCAAGCCGATTCGCGACAGGGCTTGCATTAGTTTTTTGGCTTGGCTTGACACCGACTTCTATAAAACAAATTAATGTTCTTATGATGCGAACGAAAAAGTCATCGGCTGCAATATTATTTTTTAACTTTTTAGTTTTTTCGAAGGCGGTTTTAATTTTTTGTTAAAATTTTGTTTATTTCACAATTTTCAGTGGTGAATTCATTAGTTAGATTTAACAGTAGTACTTCAAATTAACAAACGCACTAGTTGGCACTACGATTTTCGAAGGTTCCCCTCGATTTCTCTGGGATCCATCATCAGATCCTGGTTTCCTTATCATGGGACCACCCTTGGGATATCTCCTTTCCAACAAAAAAAGAATCATCAAAATCGGTTCTTAAACGACGAAGTTATCCGCGAACACACATTAAAAAAAAAAAATATACGGTCGAACTGAGAACCTACTCCTTTTTTTGAAGTCGGTTAAAAATATGACTAACTAAGTTCATCATCACAACCTATACAGAGTGTTACAAAACACCCTAGTGATACTTATGGGGGTGCTTCAGACCATCAAACTGAACAAGTTTAAGTATGAAGCATACTTCGAAATCGCGAAATAAAAAAATCTGCTGTTTCATACAAAACTGCAGTACCTACCGGCTCTACTCAAATGTATGGGACAGCCGATTTTTTTATTTTTTCCTACATCCTGTACCCTACGGATGCCTCAACCACCCCAACATATAGCTTGCATCTGCTTTTCCTCAGATAGGCTGATGTTGAGGATGCTCTCTGCAGCATTCTTCAACGCTGAATTCAGAAGGGCTACTTCGATTGGGAAGAGCTCTTGGGAGCCGTTCTAACAATATAAGTCATCCTAGGAGTCTCGAAGCACTGACGTAGGAGGGTTAAGGCAACATGTGCTGACAGTTGCTTAAGATACTCGGAAATGTTGTTCAGCGCATTTTTTTTTAATTTAAGGGTGGTAGGAATTGCGTTTGACCCATGAAGCATAAAGGTTACCCTATCAAGCAGCATTAAACCAAGAATCAGCGTTTCAAAGCGTGTGAAACAGGAGGTAGCCTCCTGGCTACAAGGGAACAATTCACACTTGCTGGTGTTCACCTCCAGGCCAACCTCCTTAAATCGCTCAATAAGTTCCTGTAGGTCGTGTGCTACTATATCCGGACTGCGCGCAATCGTGCCATCGTCTAAGTACCAGATGTTCAGTGTTAATTTTAGGTCAGCGATAATTTTATGGATGGCCAGATTAAAAATCTGGGGGTCGAGGGGATCGCCTTGTGGTGCTCCTATTCAGGAACTAATTGAGTTTTCATTGAAGAATATGTTGGTTGTGGCGGAGGAGAACTGAAAAAAAAAAGGATAAATGGTTGGAATTTGGTATTTTACTTCTGTCAGGATAGTGTCTCTTTCAACGCTATTAAAGGCATTTTTTATGTCTTGTTTCAGAACCACACAGCATTCATTTTCGCGTATGAACGCGTGGCGTGGATGGCAGCTTCACAGCATCACAAATGATTGTGATGTCACAGAAAATGAATGCTGTGTGGTTCTGAAACAAGACATAAAAAATGCCTTTAATAGAAAAGAATAAGAAATAGGTTTAATGGAAAGAGACACTATCCTGACAGAATTAAAATACCAAAGCTGTGCTGTGCCAAAACCCAGCTGGTGAGGCTGAATGGTAATCGGCCATTTCTGCTCTCACTGATTGGCAGCATGTTGTAGGGACCAGGCGGCGGTACGTGATGCCTATAGCGATCGGCCTAATCCCCCCGTCCTTTTTTGTCGAAGCACATAACGATGCCCCATACAAGTATGGACTCACCTCTGGGTTTAGCATACCACTGAGCAAGAAGGTACTTAATTTAGACAGACACTCTAACAGTATTAGGGCCATTGTCACAGGCAGAAGCTGAAGTGAGTTCTTTGTGATGATTATTTGATCTTATACCATCTAGTCCTGAAGCAGAGCCGTTGTCGAAGGAGCTTAGTGCTTGGGCAGCGTATTTACAGTGGAGACGATAGGGACTCGGACGGCTAGGTTCGGGTGGGAGAGAAAGTGGTCGAGAAGGTGCGGATGCTTCTCCTTTAGGGCGGTCAGTGTGTCAGTGTTTGATTGGGCAAGTGAACAGTCGTATACTAGACTAGGAGGCGCACAGCACCCCTTAAATCTCCCTCATGCACTTTCATCTCTATACTCTTATAGATGGTTATGATCTTGTTGGCCTATTTTGCTCCGGGAAATATGCCACAGAACTTTCGATATTTTCCTTCACCTTACCTGTGAAGGAGCGACGTATTCTATATAGTAATTAAATAAGAATTATCAAAATCGGCCCACGCGTTTGGTCTCTACTGTGCCACAAAGTAACAAAATTACATGCATACATAAAACACATACATAGGCCGATAAACCTTTAAACATTACCCTTCTTTTGCGCCGCGCAGTCGGGTAAAAATAGTGTTGTAAACCTTTTTTGTACATTTGTGCTTTAATAATAAAATTTGGTAGGGGGATCTTTTTGTCGCTATTTTTTTTTCAAGAAGTTTCGTAATAATCTTTTTGTAAATATAACACGTTTGACCCTTGCGTTGTGTCTTTAGGGCGTATTCCCCACTAAACGACCATGAACCTTTCAGAGCTGCCTCACCTCTACTAAATTAAGTCATTTTAGTAGGTATACCTGTTTTTGACTGGCTTATCCTTAATTACGTCACTGTGGTGCCTTCTAATCCAAGGAAATCATTCGCACCGAATTTTAAAATTATCTAATTAACTCATTAAAACATTTTTAAGTCATAATATCGTCTACACAATGGTGTGTGCATAGATATCCAATAGAGGATTGCGCTGTGCCAAATTATCTTTCTCTCGGTTTAATCAAAAATAATCCATAGCCCAAACACATAAAAACTATTTGGCACGCATAAAGTTGACCATGCTAGAAGATGAAGGCATGAGTTGTACCCGGTGTCCCATTCTACAGTGTACTGGTGTTGCCATATGTATATGTAATGATTTCAGCCGAATTGGTAAGATCAAATGAAGCAAAAATGTATCAAATCTTTTTAAATTATTTATGTGTTGCAAAGCCGTGGTAGTAAAAAAGAAAAAAATTGGCAACCCAATCTGCCATATTATTTGCATAGAAATATTAATTTACTACGTAAAACCTGGAATGCGGTCTTCTCGGAATATTGTGAAGAGCGGGATAAAGCAGCCTGGACGCGGTGTCCCTATCCTTAGTAGGGTGACAATGCGATTATGCTATTAGGACTTTTATTATATTTTCACTATTTGTGTAGTCGTTTTGCTTTGCTACAGAAAATGTGTACCTATACCTAACCTATTTACGCTACTTTGACATCAAACTAGCGTACTATGGTAAAAAAATAAATATTTCGTAAACTTCATTTCGTTGAAGGCACTATTTTTATCTGACCTAGGCACTAATTACTAGGCACTATTAAGGAACTATTTATTGACATTAAAATAATCCTGAAACCGGAGCATGTTGCGCGTGTAAATAGATATAAGAGAGCAAAGACTCGATGGTACTAGGTGCTAGGCTGCCATACCTTTTGGATCACCTGTATGTGACTAAAAAGGTTCACAATACCAGAATTTTCTATGGACTAGCTACCTTAAAGTCCGCCACACACATACGGAATTGCAATCCGGAATCTTGAATCATGATTACGATTTCGTATGGATTTCCCCCCCACAATTGCATTCGGAATTGCGCAGCTGTCAAATCCTGTACAAAATCGCGGCGCAAAAGAAGGGTAATGTTTAAAGGTTTATCGGCCTATGTATGTGTTTTATGTATGCATGTAATTTTGTTACTTTGTGGCACAGTAGAGACCAAACGCGTGGGCCGATTTTGATAATTCTTATTTAATTACTATATAGAATACGTCGCTCCTTCACAGGTAAGGTGAAGGAAAATATCGAAAGTTCTGTGGCATATTTCCCGGAGCAAAATAGGCCAACAAGATCATAACCATCTATAAGAGTACAGAGATGAAAGTGTATGAGGGAGATTTAAGGGGTGCTGTGCGCCTCCTAGTCTAGTATACGACTGTTCACTTGCCCAATCAAACACTGACACACTGACCGCCCTAAAGGAGAAGCATCCGCACCTTCTCGACCACTTTCTCTCCCACCCGAACCTAGCCGTCCGAGTCCCTATCGTCTCCACTGTAAATACGCTGCCCAAGCACTAAGCTCCTTCGATAACGGCTCTGCTTCAGGACTAGATGGTATAAGACCAAATAATCATCACAAAGAACTCACTTCAGCTTCTGCTTGTGACAATGGCCCTAATACTGTTAGAGTGTCTGTCTAAATTAAGTACCTTCTTGCTCAGTGGTATGCTAAACCCAGAGGTGAGTCCATACTTGTATGGGGCATCGTTATGTGCTTCGACAAAAAAGGACGGGGGGATTAGGCCGATCGCTATAGGCATCACGTACCGCTGCCTGGTCCCTACAACATGCTGCCAATCAGTGAGAGCAGAAATGGCCGATTACCATTCAGCCTCACCAGCTGGGTTTTGGCACAGCACAGCTTTGGTATTTTACTTCTGTCAGGATAGTGTCTCTTTCAACGCTATTAAAGGCATTTTTTATGTCTTGTTTCAGAACCACACAGCATTCATTTTCTGTGACATCACAATCATTTGTGATGCTGTGAAGCTGCCATCCACGCCACGCGTTCATACGCGAAAATGAATGCTGTGTGGTTCTGAAACAAGACATAAAAAATGCCTTTAATAGCGTTGAAAGAGACACTATCCTGACAGAAGTAAAATACCAAATTCCAACCATTTATCCATTCTTTTTTCAGTTCTACTCCGCCACAACCAACATATTCTTCAATGAAAACTCAATTAGTTCCTGAATAGGAGCACCACAAGGCGATCCCCTCGACCTCCAGATTTTTAATCTGGCCAGCCATAAAATTATCGCTGACCTAAAATTAACACTGAACATCTGGTACTTAGACGATGGCACGATTGCGCGCAGTCCGGATATAGTAGCACACGACCTACAGGAACTTATTGAGCGATTTAAGGAGGTTGGCCTGGTTCAGTATTTCATTTGGAGTTATTAGATTTTCTCTGAGCTATGTATTCATATATGTATCTCTCTCTTTCATATTTATTTTCAAATAAAATTTGATTTCTACGGCGTGGTTCCCGTTTGGACAGTGCTCGTTTGATTCGGAAATCTTGCCATTTGGCGATAAAAGCAAGAAAGGTTGGCTTGGGTTCGCGCGTTGAAGCTACGATTCCATCCTCCGCGCCAGACAGCTTTATTCAGAAAATATATAACCCAGTAAAATTAAGCTGAAATATACCAATCAGGAGAAGTAATTTCCGGAGTTCTGAAACTATTTTTAAACGTTCCTTTGGTACGTAATATTGAAGAAAAAAAAAAGTCCTGGTGACGGGGGGGTGAGCTCGAGGAAGGGGGGGGGCTTTAAAGGTGACTTTTTTCAGTTTTTCGCTTAATTCTCGAAATCTGAAAGTCGTATCGAAATGTTTTGTATGGAAAAATTAAACCTGACAAAATTTCCTACAAAACAAGTGGTATGCATTTTTGCCATAGGACTTAACCTTTGAGGGCTACGGGGCTGAGAAAGTAACAGCATTTCAAAAATTATGAAATTTGTATGGCGACCCTCATGAAAGTTGAGAATAAAAACAAAATGATTTCATATTATTAATCAACCACCCCGAAAATCCCCAGATACAAATTTTCTGTCGGTTCGGAGAACCCTTAAAAGCTGCATTGGCGTTTGAAATTTCCATGGCAGCCATCTTGGATATCGCAATTTTGGATTTTTTTCACCGCCAACCAAATCTGACCAGGGTTCTCTATGACATTTGTTCGAGGTCCATAACCTTATCTGTCATAGTTTCCGCGGGCCGTTGACCTCATCCGTCAGGAGTCGACCTTCTGATGAAGTCGAAATATTCTTTTTATCACCAGGGCATCCTTATGATGATCCCTAAAATCATTTTACTATACGTTGGATGGGGGAAACCCGGTGAACAATTATACGGGTATTTATCTAATATCTATGTGGGGTGGGGGGAGAGGGGTGGGTCGACCAGATACCTTCAATTGATCTCCGGGTTCCCCTTACGGTACAAAGATGACATTTGGGGATCATCATAAGGATGCCTTGGTGATACAGGGAAAACTTTGAATTCCTCGGAAGGTCGACTCCTGATGGATGAGGTCAACGGCCCGCGGAAACTATGACAGATAGGGTTATGGACCTCGAACAAATGTCACAGAGGACCCTGGTCAGATTTGGTTGGCGGTGAAAAAAATCCAAAATTGCGATATCCAAGACGGCTACCATGGAAATTTCAAACGCCAATGCAGCTTTTAAGGGTTCCCCGAACCGACTGAAAATTTGTATCTGGGGGTTTTCGGGGCAGCTGATTAAGAATATGAAATCATTTTGTTTTTATCTTCAACTTTCATAAGGGACGCCATACAAATTTCGTAATTTTTGAAATGCCGTTACTTTCTCGGCCCCGTAGCCCTCAAAGGTTAAGTCCTATGACAAAAATGAATACTACTTGTTTTATAGAAAATTTTGTTATGTTTAATTTGTCCATACAAAGTATTTCGATACGTCTTTCAGATTTCGAGAAATAAGCGAAAAACTGAAAAAGTCACCTTTAGAGCCCCTCCCCCCCTTCCTCGAGCTCACCCCCCCCCTCACCAGGACTTTTTTTTTTCTTCAATATTACGTACCAAAGGAACGTTTAAAAAAAGTTCCAAAACTCCGGAAATTATTTCTTCTGATTTATCTAATTTTACTGGGTTAATATGTGAATTTGGGAAAACCGTTTGAATGCATAGAGTACGAAGAGGATGGCATATCGGCTTGTTTCTATAGAAAATGTTGTCGCCAACAAAGGGGGTGAAAAACGGGTGAGGGGAGGGTTAACATTTAAATATACGCTACTTCCCGCTAGATGTGTATGATATGACGTCAGGCCCAGTTGAGTATCTGTGTACAGTTCGATACAACATCTCTACCCCAGGGCCCAAGGGAGCGCGTTATTTTCTCTATGTTTGAATGTCATTCATTTGTGCTATTTCAAAGTCACATTTATAGTTTTTAATTTCAATTGTGAAATGCTAGGTGAAATGTAGTTTTTAACCGACGAAAAAACAAAAGACGGAGGAGGTTCTCAAGTCGACGCGTATATTTGTTTTTTTTGTACAGAGTAGTCCGATTTTGATAATTTTTTTTTTGTTTAGTAGGTCATACTTCAGAGGTGGTCCCATTTTAATTTGGTGAAGATCTGGTAAAGGGCTTCGGAGATAGACAATAAAACTCCGCAAAAAATCTATGGCATATCATCGACGATTGAAATAAATGATCCGATAACTTCTTACAGAGTAGTCCGATATTGATAATTTTTTTTTTGTTTGGTAGGTCGTACTTCAGAGGTGGTCCCATTTCAATTTGGTAAAGATCTGGTGAAGGGATTCGGAGATAGACAATAGAACTCCCCTAAGATCTATAGCATATCATCGACTATGGAAATAAATGATTCGTGTTCATGTTCCCTTTTAGGTCATACTTCAGAGCTGGTCCAATTTTAATTTGGTGAAGATCTGGTAAAGGGCTTCGGAGATAGACAATAGAACTCCTCAAAGATCTAGAGCATATCATCGACTATTGAAAGAAATGATTCGTGTTCATGTTCCCTTTTAGGTCATACTTCAGAGGTGGTCCCATTTTAATTTGGTGAAGATCTGGTAAAGGGCTTCGGAGATAGACAATAGAACTCCTCAAAGATCTAGAGCATATCATCGACTATTGAAAGAAATGATTCGTGTTCATGTTCCATTTTAGGTCATACTTCAGAGGTGGTCCCATTCTAATTTGGTGAAGATCTGGTAAAGGGAGATATACAATAGAACTCCTCAAAAATCTATAGCATATCATCGGCGATTGAAATAAATGATTCGTGTTCATGCTCCCTTTACATTTACAATGAATATGTTAACCCAATATAACACCAACACTGAAAATTTTGAAATAAAAAATTTACTTCAAAACTAAAAAGTACCTACTAAATAATAATATAACCAGCGTATTTTAAATTCGCATCTATCAGAACATTAATTTGTTTTTTGGATTCTAAAACAATAAATTACTGTAATTTTTAAAGAAAAAACATATTTTTTACGAAATTTTATTGTTTTATTTGGTAGGTTTGGTAGGCTACCAAATTTTACACGTAAATTACAGAATTTTTATAATTTGCTAATAAAGTTACATTAATACATTTTGTTCTTACAAGTTAACAAAACAACTTCCTTATATAGTTACATAATTTGCCATAAGGCCAGAGGGTACGCAGAGATTTGTTGCATATGAGTGCACAGTGCACGCTAAAGCGCGCTCGTGTGTTGGTGTGTTTGTTTATAATTTGCTAATAAAGTTACATTAATACATTTTGTTCTTACAAGTTAACAAAACAATTTTTGGTTTTGTATTTTAATTTTACTCAATCTTACTCAGCTGCTGATGCTTAAAAAGTAAAACTGTGATTAAAGCATCAGCTTCCTTATATAGTTACATACTTTGCCATAAGGCCAGAGGGTACGCAGAGATCTGCTGCATATGAGTGCACAGTGCACGCTAAAGCGCGCTCATGTGTTGGTGTGTTTGGATGTGTTTGTGTTTGTGTGTGTGGGGGTGTGTGTGAGTGTGTGTGTGTGTTTGTGGGTGTGTGTAGGCAGGGGTTGGATGAATACGTGTGACAAAATAATTATAATAAAATGTTTATGTGCACCCACTTATCCAGCCCTACGACTTACGTCTTGGGATCACTTTATAAGCACATGGATAAGTGGATCACAAGTGGAGGATAGGAGGAAAAAATATTCAACTAAACTTCTTACTCGCATGCGTGAACCGTCCCTCAATCGTATATATCTTATTCTTATAGGCTCATCATCAGGTTCTCTCAGTTCGATATCACCATCTTCCTCACTCCACATACTATTTGGAATCGTTTCGTATCGCACAGCAAATTCTGCCAGACTTATATTTTCTAGCTCATCAGGCCTCAACACAGGGTGTAACAAAACTCGCCGGCGGGGGACAGGACGTAAAGGCTCTGCTGGTCTCCCAGTCCCCTGCCATCCGGGCGAAGATGGAGTGCCGCTGGGTTATTTTAGTGGGTATACCGGTGACACGCACCGGGGAGTCCCACATACCCCTCCCATCCCCCAACGGGAGGGGATACATAATGCATTTTTTCCCAGCGTCAAAAAAAAAAAGGTTGTAACAAAACACAGGTAATTGCCGAGGTAACCAGAGGCGGTGAGGTAAAAAGTTGGTGGGAGGCAGGGAGGCTATGGACAATACTGTATGTAGTAATATATACTCTTTCTTATACTGTGGTTAAAAGGTAGGTAGCTATTTTAAAAGTAATCGAAAATTATGCATGTAGTAATTAGAAGATTATAGCCACAAAAAATTATAAAATAAAAGCTTTTTAACAAAAAAATTCAACCGCCGAAAAAACTGAAAAGCAAAAAATAATAATTAATTTTACCTTAATAACTAAATTCTTAAACTAATGTAAGTAAGTATATCAAAGTATATAATATTATTTTGCAATTATTTTGAGTTTTTAATTAACCTTAATAACTAAGTTCTTAAACGAATGCAAGTATACCTAAGTAATTTTGAGTCGGCGCCAAACAATCCATGAACAAAGATCACTAAATAACCTTAAATTTAAAGAAATAACCAAAATGAAATTAACAATGCAAGCTCTCCGCACGACCACTAGCAACGAGACGGGACGTATGCACCTGGGCCTCTACTCGGACATTCGAACTTCACGATTACGTGAACGTTTTCGTTCCAATGTCAACTCTATTACAATGAAGTCCGGACCGAAACAGTCGCGATATATCGAAAATCGAAAGTCCGGGTACAGGGCCTGTGTGGATAGTGATGTTAAATATAACATCACTATCCACACAGGCCCTGTACCCGGACTACGGGTTGGTTACGTTGCGTGGTGTGTGCCCGTTCGGGTTGCTGGCGCGCATCACGCAATTAATTAATTTTCTTGTTTGGCGCCGACTCAAAATTACTTAGGTATACTTGCATTCGTTTAAGAACTTAGTTATTAAGGTTAATTAAAAACTCAAAATAATTGCAAAATAATATTATATACTTTGATATACTTACTTACATTAGTTTAAGAATTTAGTTATTAAGGTAAAATTAATTATTATTTTTTGCTTTTCAGTTTTTTCGGCGGTTGAATTTTTTTGTTAAAAAGCTTTTTATTAGATTGAAAAGTCTAGCTGTCATAGCTGTCCTTCGTTTTATCAGGAAGCATCGGCACAATATTTGTGGTTTCATCGCAGCTGTCGATATCTGCGTGAATTGAGTACAACTGATAGTGTTGAATACAACAAACTATAGGCGATGTATTCGATTCACTTTATATAATTTTAATTGCGGCAACACTGTCCGCTCTCTCTCGCCGTTTGACCTCTAAAACGTGTAGTGCGCTTTGTCGCTGAATAAATCGATTTACCTAAATTAAAGCAGTTTTGAATCTCGAGACCATTCCCATTTTATTCATATGGTCCTTCGAGAAGTGTAAAAGTAAAATCAGTGCCTAAAACTTGTAAAATCTTGGATAAAAGTGCGTGTGACGTAGTTGGTACCCCGCGTGGAAAGACTGATTTCTTCGTTCGTTGTGCCCGGGATTACGCCTATTCAAGCAAGTTTATGGATTGTAGTGCATTTGTGGGATTGTGTTTCTCGAAAACAGTCAATTTTGTGCTATAATAGAAAATTTGCACCATCATTGTGTCGGTTGTTCGATTTTCGGGTAGTCGGATATATTTTTGGCGGCAGCGTCGTCGGAGCGAAAAATTATTCGTCTATGGTCATCGGTCATTACTTATCAAACTTGCCGTGACTGTATCCGAACACATTACTTTGTGATTGGCGGAGAGCATATTTGTAAACGTCAAGTTGACGCGCTGTCAAGCTGTCATACGAACTCGATTCCTTGTTTTGAAATCATTCTTCAAATCCAAACATTG
Organism: Agonopterix subpropinquella; assembly: GCA_922987775.1. Taxonomy (NCBI): domain Eukaryota; kingdom Metazoa; phylum Arthropoda; class Insecta; order Lepidoptera; family Depressariidae; genus Agonopterix; species Agonopterix subpropinquella. The sequence goes on along the minus strand of OV277693.1, from coordinate 42,455,184 downwards.
TTTTTGGAGGCATTTATATCAGTTTTGTTTGTCTATTCGCCATGTCTACTGACAAAGAAATAAAGCAATTTGCTTTAAAGCAATTGAAAGCTTCGGCAGGCCAGTGCAAGGCGACATTCACGAGATATGAGAATTATTTTGATCTAAACAAGGACGACAATTCACCGATCGGCATTGCAACTTTAAAGGCCAGGTTTTTAGCCCTTGAAAAAACTCTCGACGAGTACCGGCGAATTCAACTGAAATTGAATATCCTACAGGAAAAAGATGCCGAAGAGGATTTTCTTGCCAACGATCTCGAAGATAGATACTATAACCTATATGCAAAGGTAAACACTCTGGTCGCAGTAGCCGAGCAGTCTGCGAGAACGGATGTAGTGCAGGTGCATAACAGCAAATTGCCGTATTTGGATATTCCCATATTTACCGGAGAAGATGTCACCAAGTATAAGCCATTTATTGAGCTTTTCCATGCTGTGATCGGAAATGAAAAATCATTAAAGCCAGTTCAAAAGTTGTGCCACTTACGGAACCACCTCAAGAAGGAGGCAGAAGCTCTGATTGATGGGTTGCCGCTGGTTGATGAGTCATGTGAGGAGGCGTTGTCATTATTGAAGCAACGTTATGATAACATGTGCGTATTAATCTCCAGCCATGTTAATACTATCCTCGACTATCCAAACATTGTTAAGGGTACCGCGGCAAATCTTCGTGGTCTGGTGTCACACGTGCGTCAACATTAGGCGCATTGAAGAACATGGATCAGCCAATTGAACGTTGGGATATGATACTACTTCCAATACTCCTCAGAAAATTGGATCCATATAGTGCCCGTTCGTTCTCCATGGAAAGAGTTAAATCGACTCTGCCTAAGGTAACAGATCTTTTAGTTTTTCTTGAGTCTAGGGCTTCTAGTTATGAAGAAAGTCAAAAGCAGGCAGCACCCTTTGTGCCTAAGCCTAATCTAAAACCAAAAGAACCTAAAGTTTTTCTTAACAATTGTGTCAACAATAATAACAATATGCCAAGTACATAAGGATTGTTTGCTTTGTAAAAAAGGTTCGCATAAATTGTATAATTGCCCAGGATTTAAACTGGGTTCGGTTGATGACCGTATCAAATTTGTTAATGACAATGATTTTTGTTCAATTTGTTTAAATAAGCATAAAAATGCAAAATGCAAATATACATTGAAGTGTGCATCATGCAACTCCAATGAGCATAATAGTCTTCTGCATCATGTGGAAGAGGATATCCATTCTGGGAATCCTGATCCCGTTAATTTACATAATGCTATGGGCAACAGTCGTGATACAGGTACGGTCCTGTTGCCTACTGTAAAATTACAGATTGCTTGTAAGGATGGAACTTATTTGACCGTCCGTGGGATCTTGGACAGTGGTAGTCAAACTTCTTTTGTCACCACTGACCTAGTAAATAAATTAAAATTAAAGTCCTTTAAAAAGGACATTAATATTACAACTTTAGGGCAACGGGAGCGGCCTGTATCACAAGCCGTTGTTATCAATATCAACAGTCTTGATAGAACCTACTCTCAGGATGTTATTTGCTCTATTGTAGATAAGATAACCTCTCCGTTGCCTCAGCTAAAAGTTGATCTGTCGAATGTATCGATACCTAAGGGGATCAAACTGGCAGATGCTAGTTTTAACACACCTGAACCTATTTCAGTGTTATTGGCAGCTGATCTATTCTTTAATGTCATACTAACAGAAAAAATTGAAGTGCCCAACGGTCTTACTTTTCTAGAAACTAAATTTGGTTTTATTGTCGCAGGAGGAATGAGGTGTGTAACTAACCAGACTTCATTAACAAGCTGTGTTCTGCATGCCATTACCGAACAAGAAAATTTGTCCAAATTAATGGAACGTTTTTGGGAGGTTGAGTCTAAACCACTAACAAATAATAGCATGGATCAAGGTTGCAAGGAGCAGTCACCTGATGAATTATCACAGGACTTGCCCTGTCCGGAGGACGTTTGCGAAGCTGTCTTCAAAGAAACAACCGTCTTGAAAGAAGGTAGGTTTCATGTTAATTTACCTCTTATTCAGTCTCAAGATTCATTGCAGTTAGGGGACTCATTTTCAATTGCCTTTCAGCGACTAAACCATTTATTAAAAAGATTTCAGGCCCGTACCACTAAGTTCTTCGGAAATTATGTACGGTTGTATTTATCATTTACTAGCTCGGCGGTGAAGGAAAACATCGTGAGGAAACCTGCATTCCCGAGAATGAAAAGAAAATACCGTAAGTTCGGAGGTATGCGTAAAATATGGGTGAGCTTGGGGCGAACACAAAAGATCAGCGATGGTCGCAGTGTTACACAACGACCCTTGCTTGCAATAGCCCAACCACCAATAATAATAAGATTTCAAAAGGATGAGGATTTAAAAATTCTGTACACTAATTTCATTGATGAATATGTACAATCAGGGCATGCCAAGTTGTATGATGTTAAAAACAGCAATTTGCCATTCGAGTGTCATTATTTTTTGCCACATTACCCCGTACCGCTTCCCGATAAGAAAACGACAAAAATAAGAGTTGTTTTCGATGGGAGCGCTCATTCAAATACAAATGTTTCTTTGAATGATCTTCTTCTTAATGGAAGATTAACACAAAGAGATCTGTTTGACATTTTAGTTCATTTCAGATCCTTTGTATATATTTTTATATCAGACGTAAAAGCCATTTTCCGGCAAATAGTCTTAAATGAGCCGCACAAATGCCTACAGAATATTCTGTGGAAGACAAATATTAATGACGATGTTAAATGCTTTCAGCTCCAGACCGTTACGTATGGCATGAAAAGTTCCAGTTATCTGGCGACCAGATGTCTTAAGGAGTTGGCTGACCAGTTTGACGCAGAGTTCCCGCTTGCAGCTGATGTATTAGCAAATAACACGTACATAGATGATATTTTGGCTGGTGCTATGAGCGTCGCTGATGCAATTCAGGTACGAGATCAGATTATTCATTTACTAACAAAAGGTGGTTTTGAATTGCATAAATGGGCAGCGAATCATCCGGACATTTTAACTGGAATCCCTGTAGAAAAACAGCGGAGGAGAAGGAAATGTCAAGTGAGCATGCGTTTCTCAAGGCCTTAGGAATCTATTATGATGTTAAAAAGGATAATTTTAAGGTTTGCTGTGTAAAGCCTTTTGGTAACGTTTTATGGACTAAAAGATCCGTACTCTCATTTATCGGCAGCCTGTTTGATCCTCTAGGTATTATAGGGCCTATTATTGTCAAAGCAAAGCTTTTTATGCAAATTCTGTGGCAGTGTGAGCTTCAATGGGATGATAAATTACCCAACCATATTTTAAAAGATTGGTCTAAATTCTACACCAATGTCTGTGACCTACAACCTATTCAAGTTGTTAGAAATTTAAAAATCCATAAAGCTGATTTTGTACAATTAATTGGATTCTGTGATGCATCTCAGCATGCCTTTGGTGGGTGTGTCTATGTTCGGGCACATCACGGCAACGATATTATTGTTAATCTAGGGTGCGCCAAGTCCAGAGTAGCGCCCTTGAAACAGAGACGCACTATACCAAAGTTAGAGCTGAGTAGTGCAGTATTGCTTAGTCAGTTAGTCTTAAAAGTAAGTGAGATCCTAAAAATTTCTGATGTTATTTTATACACAGATTCCATGGTAACTCTTGCATGGATTCAATCCAAACATGGAAAGTTAGAAACCTTTGTAAAAAACAGGGTTAATATCATAAAAAGTCTTACAAATAGCAATTCGTGGCATCATGTGTCAGGTGTAGATAACCCAGCTGACTGCTTGTCTCGCGGTGTCGATCCGAAAGCTCTGCACAGCAATACTATGTGGTGGCATGGGCCATTGTTTTTGAAAGGTTCTGACTATAAGGTAGAGCCTGTTGTTATACCTACTGACTTAGCTCCACCCTGTGAATCAAAGCTGTAGAAACAAAGTAATACCAAATAATGTACGTTTGACAGTACCTGAGCTTCATGTTGCGCTTGAAAAAATTATAATTTATGTACAAAATAACAATTTTCAAAAAGAATTGCATTGTTTAAAAAATAGTAATAATATTCAAGGATCATTAGCTTCTTTTTCCCCATTTGTTGACGGAAAAGGTGTTCTACGACTGGGTGGAAGAATTGATAATGCGAATGTTCCATATAGCCAACGGCACCCAATTTTATTGCCGAAGAATTGTCAAATCACTAGCTCCATTGTAATTCGGGAGCATCTCGACTTGTTACATGCTGGCCCTAAATTAACCTTTTCTAATCTTTCATTAAGATTCTGGATTATGGGCGGTATTAGAGAGGTGAAAAAAGTTTTACATAAGTGTGTAAGATGTTTTAAATTAAAAAGTGTAGCGTCAGAGCAGTTGATGGGCTCATTGTCTCGCGATAGAGTCAGTCCTATAGCGCCTTATCATGTCTGTGGGATCGATTATTGTGGCCCGTTTGAAATCAAACAGGCACGCATAAGAAAACCTGTAATATCTAAAGGCTATGTTGCTCTATTTGTTTGCTTTATAACCAAAGCAATACATATGGAGTTAGTCTCAGACATGACAAGTGAAACCTTTTTAGCGGCTCTAAAGAGATTTATTTCCCGCAGAGGATTACCATCTAAAATTTACTGTGATAACGCTACTACTTTCAAAGGTTGTAACAGTAATTTAAATAGCCTATATAAGTTACATCATGATGCTAAAAATAGAGACAATTTTATTAATTTCGCAAATCAGAAGGGAATTGAATTTCATTATATGCCTGCTTATTCGCTAACTTTCGGAGGCTTGTGGGAAGCCGGGGTTAAGAGCGCGAAATATCACTTTCGTAGAGTAGTTGGAAAAACCATACTTACTTACGAAGAGTTCCAGACAGTAATTGTTCAAGTCGAAGGCATTCTGAATTCGCGCCCTCTCGGACCCATGACTAGAGATGGACAGGATTTTAGTTGTTTGACTCCAGCCCATTTTCTCGTAGGCAGGCCTATTACAGCTCTACCCGAACCTGATTATACTCATTCCTACATCCAGATTAAGGTTTTGGCATCAATGTACACAGATAAAACAAAGTTTTTGGAAAGTCTGGAAGGCTTCATACTTAAATCAACTTCAGAGTCGACCGAAGTGGCGCTCTACTGTACCCAATATTCAAAAGGGTCAGTTAGTTTTGTTCAGGGCAGAATCATCCCCTTTGGATTGGCCTTTAGCCATTGTAGTAGATGTGTTTCCTGGTAAGGACGATGGAGTCCGTGTGGTCAAAATTAAATTTCCTAACAAGAGTGAGAAAACAGTAGCCGTTAACAAGGTTTCGCTTCTCCCTATTTATGACTAAATTAAGTCACAATTAAATGTATATCGCCGTAGGACTTCCGCAAGGATGTGTTATTTTAAATTATGCCAAGACATATACATTTAGTTGCCCTTTAAAAAAGTTTAACTACTACTTACTAAGGTAAAGTGTAGATTAATCTAACTATAGATTTAAATCAGGGTTTCCCAACCTTTTTTGCGTCACGCCTCCCCTGGTTATAATAAGTAATATTTACACGCCCCCCACTATTGAAATAACGACAAGCGCAGCTGGAAAGGTGCCATCTGAGACCTGCTGAGTCTGAACATGCCAGTAACTACAAACGAATGGTAAAATTGGTAACTGAATGAATGAGTTAATTAATAAAATGAATTAATAACTGGATTTTTCTTTTCAAAATGTAAACGCATTGTGCCCCCCCTACGATATCACTACGCCCCCCTAGGGGGGCGCGCCCCACTGGTTGGGAAGTCCTGATTTAAATGATAAGTTAAAATTTAAAACTTAAAATTAATTTTATTTAATAAGTTTGCATTTAATTTAAAAATGTTATTTTTTCATAGTATAAGAGCAGTGTGTTTATGTTATACATTATTGTATACATTATATTGTTTCCCCTCGGGATTATGTTGAATACAACAAACTATAGGCGATGTATTCGATTCACTTTATATAATTTTAATTGCGGCAACACTGTCCGCTCTCTCTCGCCGTTCGACCTCTAAACCTTATAGTGTGCGTTTCTGCCGAATAAATCGATTTACCTAAATTAAAGCAGTTTTGAATCTCGAGACCATTCCCATTTTATTCATATAGAAAGGAAAAGTGCGGTCGTTACCCGTGGACCCAGTGGGTTGACCCATTACCGGGTCCACGGTTAATTTTAATTACCCGTGGTCCCATGGCATTAGGGATTGTTCTCTGGACTTCTGACGATACCGATAGAAAATTAATTACAACCTCATGAACCTACTTAATTTCGTGACGGACCCACCATAAATTCTAAGCTAAGGCTAAGGCTTCTTTAAATAATCGGTGCGCCTCTGGCCCCCACGGACCCAATGTCTCAACTCAACCCCAAATATGATGCAACGTATTGTCTTGTGCGTTAAAAATTTCGTACAATATGGCGTCTGATTTCTGACCTTTCTTTTGCGGCGCACACTGGTCCGCTTTGGCAAAACGATGGACTTAGGAAACGATGTAAGTCAATGTTTATATTTTGATTTGAATTTTTTTTTACGTATTCCTCTTTTGATTACAAACAACCTTTTTTAGTCACATTTTTCAAAAAAACCTACTATTTCCGGGAAAAAAAATGTTGAGTGTTTTTTTTGTATGGGAGGATAAGGAAAGCGTGCGTGAGTCAAAATGAAACTTAGTAGGTATTCAAGAACATGTCATTCCCAAAGAGAAATTACAAAGAAATGTTATTGTATCCCTGCCGGTTTTGGAGGTACGGGCGCTCAAAGATTTGAAAAAAATAAAATATTATGTTTCGACTAAAAGAGCAATGAAAGCTGAAAATAACATTTAAGATAAATTAATTTTAAACATCGCAGCCCCCAACATCATCAAAACCTGTGTATCATATTTTAACAGGTGTATTATACCTAAAAAAATCTTGAACATGAGCCTACATGTGACTTTGTGAATAATACTAATAAATAATCGATTCTTTTCCTAAAAATAAACTGTGACTCAGTGCGATAAAACATGACGTCATTATCATGGAATGTGCGGCTTGCAACTACAATAGGGTAGTCATTAGTAAAGTGATTTCGGATTGGTTCTTATGTTTGGTGCGCCGAATGCCGGTATCGACTACCGCAGCGCAGCAAGTTTTAACCAGTCTCAGACAGAGTGTGCAGGAGCACACTAGGAGTCACAGAATGGAAAGCACGTCAACACAGGAGTGTTGACGTGCTTTCCATTCTGTGACTACGTTTGCTTCAAAATATTTAGTTTTTGTTGCTTGTTTCGTTATTAATATTGTTACGCTTTCGTTGTTATTATTGTTTTGTTCACGTTTTCGTGTTGTTTGTTTTGTTATGTTATGAATTTGCATTCTGTTGAATTTTTGTTTTTCTTGTTGCTGACAAAAAAGTCAGAAACTCTCGTGGTATTATCGACTACCGACCTTTTTGTTCGTTTAACTTGTTGTTTGGTTTGTTGAGGTATTGATTTTAAAAAGTTTCGATTGGTTTGTTTTGGAAATGGCCCAGTATGTTACCAATTTAGATTTTTTCATTGAATTGCAAAAATGTACAAATGATAATGCGAAATATGAGTACCTATTTAATTTGCTCTCAACTCGTTTACCTTTGGAAATTTCTGAAGGAGACGTAAAAATCATAAAAAACTTTATTAAAAATTTTATCACCAACTTTAAAAAAAGATGGTTAAAGGCACACAGAGATGCCAAAACATTTCGAAATCAAAATTTGTCTTGGTTAGAGTCTCATATACGTTGGCCTTCTTGTGCATCAGTTGATTTGCTGTCTATATTTAGTCGAGAAACTATGGACACACAAGAAGAGTTGAGTTCGTCAACTCATTCAATGGAAGCTGGACCATCTTATGGTGATGTCAGTATATCGATGGAACATCTTCCATCAATGACCATCGATATACGGACATCTGATGAGATGGACCATCGTCCATCTAGTTTTGATAAAAGTACAAATACTCTAGTTACACGAAAGGCTTTTGTTGATTTGACGAACAAACAAAAAAAAAGACGTTCGGTGTCGTTGCTTGATCATGATGAGGAAGAAATTACATTTGCATTGATTTCTAAATTAAAAGAGAAAGGAAATACACAACTTGCAGAAATCATCCGTTGCCTATCTACGGATACGGATAAAACTCAGAAAACCCATGATTTTTTGTTTAAACACCAACCAGACGAATCCCTTCCGGTAGATGAAATCTTGGCACTTTGTAGTGCGATAAATATATCAAAATGGCAGTACCAGACAATGAGAACCTACCTTAATGAGAAAGGTATATCAAAATTACCATCATACTACCAAATTTTAAATGCCAAAAAATCGTGCTATCCACAAAATCCTGAGGATATAAATGTTACAGAAACTGGTGCAAAGATAAAACTGCAAGCGATTTTAGACTTGACTGTTGAGAAAATTCTTAAAGTCATTGGAGTCGATTTTAACTTTCCAACCTTAAAACTTATATGCAAGTGGGGCTGCGATGGATCTTCTTCACACAGCAATTACAAACAAAAACATAATGCTGGAGAAACGTTTTCTGATTCATCTGTTTTTATGGCAAGTTTTGTCCCATTACGCTTGATGTGTGGCGATATAAAAGTGTGGAAAAATCCACGTCCATCGTCGACTTCATATTGTAGACCTTTTTTGTTTGAGTTCATGAAAGAGACAGAAGAGGTCATTAATTCACAAATAAATTCAATCGATGCAGAAATATCAAACTTGATACCGACAAAAATAGGCGATCTGGTTATATTTCATGAACTTCATATGACGATGATAGACGGAAAAGTGGCAACTGTTCGGTCAGAAACACGTTCATTTGCCAATTGCAACATTTGCCATGCAACTCCAAAAGAGATGAATGTTTGGGAAGTGATATCTAATAAACCACCAGCTGAAGAGATGTACAAGTACGGCTTGTCGTCTCTGCACATGTGGATAAGGTGCTTCGAATGTATTCTGCATATTTCATATAATTTAGATTTTAAACAGTGGGCTGCTAGAGGAGAGCATAAATTATTAAAAGAACAAAAAAAAATGACTCAAACAGAAATGTTTCAGCGAACGGGTCTGTTGGTGGATATTGTTAAGCAAGGGTTCGGCACAACCAATGATGGTAACACTGCTAGAAGGTTTTTCCGGTGCTACGAAAAGTCAGCAGAGATAACGAAGGTAGATGAAAAACTGATAAAAAGATTTGCTGTAATATTGCAAGCTATTTCTTCTGGTAAGAATATTAACATTGAAAACTTTAGAGACTACTGTAAAGAAACAGCTCAACTTTACATTTCTTTGTATCCCTGGTATTATATGCCATCTAGCGTGCACAAATTGCTATTACACGGTGCTGACATATGTCAACATTTTTCCTTCATTCCTGTGGGAATGTTATCAGAAGAGGCGTCCGAAGCCCGAAATAAAGATTTTAGAAACATAAGAGAAAAGCATTCTCGAAAAATATCTCGCAAGAAGACAAATGAAGATATAATTCATAATTTTTTAGTAAGTTCCGATCCGTATATCTCCAACCTCAAGCCAAAATTTAAAAAAACACACATGCTTTTCTTTCCTGAGGTCGACCATCTCTTGGAAGAAGAGGTAAATAGCGAAGAACAAGAAGTCTTTATAGATTTGGAAATGAATTTTACTGACGATCCCTTGACCTTGTAAACAAAATAAAAATAATCGATTACTTATTTATTAGTATTATTCACAAAGTCACATGTAGGCTCATGTTCAAGATTTTGTTAGGTATAATACACCTGTTAAAATATAATACACATGTTTTAATGATGTTGGGGGCTGCGATATTTAAAATTAATTTATCTTAAATGTTATTTTCAGCTTTCATTGCTCTTTTAGTCGAAACAAAATATTTTATTTTTTTCAAATCTTTGAGCGCCCGTACCTCCAAAACCGGCAGGGATACAATAACATTTCTTTGTAATTTCTCTTTGGGAATGACATGTTCTTGAATACCTACTAAGTTTCATTTTGACTCACGCACGCTTTCCATATCCTCCCATACAAAAAACACACTCATAATTTTTTTTTCTCGGAAATAGTAGGTTTTTTTGAAAAATGTGACTAAAAAAGGTTGTTTGTAATCAAAAGAGGAATACGTAAAAAAAAAATTCAAATCAAAATATAAACATTGACTTACATCGTTTCCTAAGTCCATCGTTTTGCCAAAGCGGACCAGTGTGCGGCGTATCTGTCATTAATTTACTTCTTAACATTTCTTAGTTTTCATTTGTTGTACTTAATTAAAATATGTACATAAATAAAAATGAATCCGGGTAAATTGCTCTCGAGTGTATCTAAACTCAAATGCTTAACCGTAACATTTACAACAAATAGATAAATATATAAACATTTATTTATTTATTTGGAATTTTATCTCAAAATAATATCCTTCCCTATTCATCGATTGTCTTCGGCTCATAATGTCTATAAGCCATAATTACTTAGTTATTTAGTAGATTGGCGAATGGACAAAAAGTCGCTTAAATAAGGTTTTGGCACAAGTCATCTCTTTTATAGTGTTATCTGGTATGAACGGGTTCAGTATGACATACATGCAGGAAGCGAGCACCGAGCATGGTTTTTGGTATCCAAATCAAAAACCAGCAAGTCCGTAACTACCTTACCTTGTTTTTCGTTTATTTACCAGTGTCAGTCTAGTCCGACCGACTCTTTTTTTTTAAACAAATTGTATAAGTATACGTTTTTCATGAAAATATAATACCCAATGAAAACATGACACGACGATATCAATTACATCAATTGTTATTTTCTCGCAAAAAATGTGTTCCCTACTGCATTAAATCTGTTTTATCATTGGTACTGAAAGGTCTGAACGGCCGTAAACTTACGATGTAAGTTGTTATTATGGCACGGGTAGGTAAGTGTCAGGTAGCGGATGAGCAATGAATTTTAAACAGTCTCCCTCAATAGGCTCACTCATGTCATTGAGACAATTTCGAAATTATTTTGGTTTGCATTACCTCTTTAGAACCAAGGCTACACGTGGAATTTTTTGTACTCATTAGGTAGGTATTGGTGGTGTAATAGGGAAAATTTTACATTCTCCTCGCACAGTCTCTAAGAAGATTATTCATAGCGAGCTTTCGCCCGCGACTTCGTCCGCACCGGCTCCCGTCACCGTAGCGAAAAAAAGAATTACAAGTTTCCAAGTCCAATCATAGAAGCTTTAAACATTTTACATACAAACAGGTTTAACAAATTCAGTCCAGTAATAATCCAATAACTGGAAGAGTTTAATCTTTATTGGGATGGAGGGACTAGATGATCTTTATACTTCTGACCGCAAGGAAGTGAGACATGTTCTTCGCTTCATACGGCGCGTCACGTGCGCGATATACTTAAGTACCTGTCAGTAAGTGTTATTGCATTGTCATGGTTTTATTATTATAGCTTTGAATTTAACGTTCATCATCTGAGCAGATGAACATCCACTGCTGGACAGGCCTTTCCCGAGGATCGGTCCTGAACTACCTTCAACAAACGGGTTCCCGCCGTTTTTACCAGGTCGTCGGTCCACCTTGTGGGGGCATATTCACCACCAGGTCGTCGGTCCACCTTGTGGAGTCCAACATATTCACGATGCGCGTTCCGGTACGCGGTCGCCACTTGAGAACTCATAAGGGTGCTTTAGACGGGCAACTGACCGCTGCTTTCTGTCAAGGCCAAATAGCATTTTTTTTTGAGTGTAGCAGCGCGCGCTCCCTATTGGCTGAGATCGGATTGGTGATCGTGCGATCGGCCTTTAGACGGGGAATTTTGCTGCCAGGCGATTTGGCCTTGGCAGGAAGTATACAATTGATCGCCCGTCTAAAAGGCACTTAAAGTGTGCTTTAGGCCCCATCGGCCATCGGTTCTGCGAGCAATGTGCCCTATGCCATTTTAGTTTAATTCTTTAGGCTATGTCAGCTGCTCTCTGCGGATCTCTTCATTTCTGATTCGATCTCTTCGAGCAACCCTTCCCTTATAATTTAACATTAACAAGATAAATCGTTAGGTAAAGCGCAAGTAAAGTTTATAATGTCAAACAAGTGCCCTAGCTCAAATAATTACAAACTCTGCGACCAGCGCGCTTTTACATTGCTTCTCAAATATTCCAGTCGATTGGTTGACATGTTTCAATCTCAAAATATTAAAATGTATTCAATACAGATTCAATATTGGTTAGGTAGGGATTATTTTGTATAAAAGGGGTGGTTTGGCGTAGTAGCTAGTGTTATACTTTTTGAATACCTACCTACCATAACGTGACTATTTTTCGATTTGGTCTCTGGTTCTAAAATTACATTTAGCAAAAACTGTTTGCTAGGTATATTCTCTGAATACCTGTAGCCTGATTTCGTTCATTTTTAACTTTAGTCTAAATACAGATTATAGAGAAAAATCCTTAATTTAAAAAAACTAGACTTATTGACAAGGATGCTACAATCGAGATTAAATGAAGCATGCAACATTTCATAGAAACAGTTAAAGTATTATTGTAAATTTTTGCAAACAAACAATAATTATATTTAATGGCAAGCACTCACAATTATGACATCAGAAGCCAAGTGCTATGGACGTTTCTATTAGTTATAACAATGTACTTAGCCATTGAAACTACGTTATATGTTTCGAAAGTGGCTCATTAACAGTGAGCGATGTGTTTGTCACCAACGAATGGCCGTGCACGGGTCATCGCGGCACCTAATTAACATTTCGTTCATAATCATTGCGTCCATTTTCCTTTCGGAAAATATATTTGAATTATTGTTATTATTTTGTTGCGGTCTCTTTGTATAGCATTATCTACGATTCTGAATGAGAAATTGTATAATATTGGATTACAAGGGTGTTTATGTTTTTTTTAGAATTAAAAGATTATTTAAAGAAATCTGTACTTATCTAAGAAGTATAGGAGGAAACTGTTTTCAAATATTATTGATTTTTGAACATGTTACAGCCATGTTGTGCTATTTCAACACGACGCAACAGATTGAAAAATTCGTTCTCTGGCTAGTGGGCTCGGTAGCGAAATTGGATAACGCTCTTCCCGGTTTGGAAGGGTGCGGGTTCAAGTCCCGCCCGAGACTGAATTTTTCAATCTTTAATTTGATTGGAAACTGTTTTATCTCTAGATAAAAAAGTTTCGATATTGACCGGTAGAGAACGCACATCCTGACCCGCTGAAGATAGAAACATGAAATTTGGGATAACTACATCATATTCCACAGAGAATACATATTCTACAGAGAATAATTATATTTCGAAATTTTAGCTCTAAGAGGGGGAAATTGTGTTTGTGTGTATATGTTTGTATGGAAAATCATTCATCAATCATCACACTATTCAATACGACTTGTATTGAATAGTGTTTGTAAAAATATTGTTATTTCGTCTTTTGATGCTTTAATAAGTACTTTATTGTCCTAGACTCTCGTGTAGGCTAAGTGAATAGTAAACACAGTTTTACTAATGCCAAACACGAACATTTCATTTACAAAAGCTATTAAAATGTCTGAATAATTAGTCGCTGCTCGTTTCTTCCTTGCCCGAGCTTAAAATCGATTCCAGGGATGGCACTAATAGCTTTATACAGGGTGGCCGGGGAGTTGACGTTCAAACGTAAAATTTAGGTCCGGTATGTCGTGGGGTATCCGAATCACCCCCATGTATGTTCCGCGATTTTTTATAGTTTTCGAGTTATGATGATTTTTCAGATTTTTTGAGGAAACTCGACATGACCGGCTGTTTATCTTCTAAAAAAAAAGTGTAAGACTTTTTAGAGATTCTTTTTTTGCAACTAAATCTTCATGAATTGTGCCTTTATTCATAACATCATCAGCATCGTAACTTTGATAAAAGTTATGAAAATATTGGTCTAAAGTTAAAAATTTGCGATCCGTGAATTATGACTTAATTTTCAACTTTAAATTAAAACTCTAAACAGGTGACCTTATGATTTTTTAGCCAATCCCAAAAATGCGCCCAACTTTCAGCTTTCATAATCATAAATAAAAAGTAGTACTTAAGAGGGCTAATTTGGCTAGAATTGATCTTCAAAGACAACAAGGCGAAAAATTCTTAAATTAAAAAAAAAAATTTTGCCATAACTACCACGCCTAAGGCTAAATAATGATTAAAGAATGCTGGAAACCTATCGTGTTGGTGGAATAAGGAATGTTTTAAGTAAAAAGTAGATAACCTAACCTAACAAACTATAAAAAATCGCTGAACATACATGGGGGTGATTCGGATACCCCACGACATACCGGACCTAAATTTTACGTTTGAACGTCAACTCCCCGGCCACCCTGTATATGTTTCTTTCGGTTTGAACGGTTCAAGTTTGAATTTAACTGCCTCTAAACTACTCAAGAATGTTTAGTTAGTGTGATAATGTAAAATAAATTATTTTAATACTCACAGGTCCCATGCTGTTTCTCAGACGAATTTTATGTATTGTGTAAACAGGACTCATTTTTAGTAGAAACTTCAGCCACTTTACACGATGTTTATTCCATCGTATCTTCTATCCATTCACAACACCCAAACTCTTCGAAATAATGAATAGAGTCATTAAGACTCGTCGACAAATAGAGATCAGTATCGAACTAATTGTTAGAAGGGAGGGTCACGATACCGAGAACCACGAACTTTAATTAAAAGAATTTAGTTAACACCGACCAACACGACCGATAGTTACGAACGATCCGTCTTCTATTAATGAAAAGATCGATGTTAGTTACGATCAATCTAGAGGGATGAGTTTATGTGCAACTTGTAATGTCTACTACCATTGGAATGATTTTTGAAACTAGTACCAGCGTCCGTTGCTTCCACAGTCGAAATGGGAATGAGCGACTAGTCCAAAATTAATACATAGTCTGTGCGTGCTCAAGGCGGCTCCATCGAAACAATAGGCCATGAGCTGAGGTCTGCGCGCACTCTACTTCCCGGTATCACGTTTATGACGCCTTCACCGTAGCTTCTGCTGTAAATACTGATTGCCCGACCACCTCGACTGAACGTAATATGCTTAATTGCCCCTTTAAATGATAATGCATTAACTTGATCAGGTTCTGATACCTCATAACTAGAACGTATGTGTTTGCAATCCAAACGTTTTAACTAAATTAGGTGTGCCTGACACCCAGTGGCGGACTAAAGGGAGGGGCGGAGAGGGTGGTCCGCCGCAGGCCCCCCCAAATCTCGAGAAAAGAAGTCCTTTAAAAACAAATAAAAAATATTTAAATGATGTTCAGTAGTTTGAAGTTGGAGGACCCGTACAAAAGAAAGAAAGAAATAGTCAGTAATATTGGGAATTTTAAAGCTCGCTTCGCTCGCTTAGTTCTACGCTCTGACACTAAGCTCGCTAGCTCCATCTTTTGTTTTACACACAAATCAACTCGATTTCAGCATGCAATAAAAAATTAAGCCCTTTAATTTATGATATATCATTTGTAGTTGTGTACCTATAATCTATATGTATTAAGGGGCTATGTAAAAAAAATAGGATTCTTCAAAGCTCCATATATCATGAAGTACTAACAGTAGGAGTATGATTTGCGGATATGTGTAAATTGAACATATAATTGAAGTTTTGATTAGAGCCAAAACACGATTAAGACAAATTTTCTCGATAGAAAAACAAGCCAAAGTAGCCTCCGTTTTTGTCTATAAACGCTTGTAACTGCTAAACGGTGAATAATAGAAACATCAGACTTGATTTAAAAAAAGATATTGCTATTATCTAAGTTTTGATTAGAGCAGAATTGAACTAACTTAAATAGTACAATCACAATTAAATCAAGTTTGTTGTTTCGCTTGATTCGTTCCAGGCGCGCGCGCCGCCCCATCTCTTTCTCTCGCATCTGGCAGTAATATAAGCTATCACACGTCCGTTTCACTAAAATTATTTTTCGACATAGGCTCTTAATGTAACAACTGTTGGTAAATCAATAAATAAAATTAAATAAAATGACTACACAATCGAGTAATTATGTAGGTACCTATTTAGAACAATCATGAGCTCGCTTTTTCTTTATGTTTCATACATGAATTGCCTTGATTTTGGAATTCTAGTTATAGTGTAGCTGTAGCATAATCTCGAGCTCACTTCGCTCACTCCTGGTTTTAAATCATATCGAAATAATATCATTTCATTATTAATCCAAATTCCTGTGCTTATTTCACTTGTTCCTAGTTTTTGATTGTATTGCAACGACCTAGTCTCATTGCAGTAAAATCTCGATCTTGCTACGCTCGTTTCTGGTTTTGAACCTAATCATTTTGCAGTAAAACCTCGATTCGTTACGATTATATCGCAAACCATTGGATGTAGATCGTATTACAGGTGCCAATGTAATTTGCCACGACTCGAAAAAATCGTAGATATCAATTTGTGGAAAGACCTCACCCGGGACCCGTGGGGGGTGTCATTTAGTTTTGCTGCCCCGGGCCTCCGACGGGCTGAGTCCGCCTCTGTGACACCGTATTATAAGGGCAGATTTTAACATGTTTGCTCAGATCATGTTTTACTTTTGCTCTAATGGTTTTTTCCTGCTTAATTGTTGCCTGTTGGAAGTCTTCTGTTACAATCTACCTGTTTTTTGTTTAATAAAGTGGTTGGAATTTATGTAAGTATATTACATAAATTCTCGAAAAAAGTCTTAAAGACTCGAAAATATTTGAATTATTCTTGTCCTCTGTGTAGGTACTTTGTTTCGAATTGAATTACTCATAAATTAAGTCCTTTACCATTCAGTAGCGCTTTCATCACAATATTAAGGGGATATAATTCGGAGCGCGCTCCATACAAACGAAGTCTGGTTATATTTTCAATACTAACTAAATTGAACAGTAAAAGGTATCTTAATACCTTAGAGTAGGTAGCACCGATTACCTATCCGTTTTTTTCTGTTGTGGCCGTACTACCTGATGACGTTGGTGTTGTTACTTCGCCACATAAAATTAACTAATTCATATTCTACTCACGTCTTCGTACGTTTCAATTTCAATCCCATCTTCCAGCTGGTCTTTGCAGTTAGGCCGCATGCGCAGAGGGTGCAGTTTGATTTCATCCTTTGTAGAGTATTGTTCTTTCGTACCCTTGTTTATATCTCGGGATAAAAGTCCTGATGGGCCAGGAACAGGTTGTGTGTTGGTTGACAGTGTGAAAAGTTTCCCATCCCGATATCTAGAAACAAAAATGACAAAAAAACGACTTAGCTTTAAACAATATTTTGAATAGTCACGAGCGGCCATTTGATTTTGTACATTGATAGCAATAAACATCGGCGTTGTTTTTATCATAGTGTAATAAAAACAACTAGTGGTGAAGCTCAGAGGTCGTGGCAGGTCTATGCTCGCGCGGTGTTCGCGGGAACCGGAATTGAATTCGCAAAGTTGGTACAGTCGGTACCGCGTAGCGCTCCCCCTCCGCACTGAGATGAGCTTGACCTGAGCTTCACCACTAGTAGTTTTTATTACACTATGCCTTATCCCATAGAACATTACAAGAGGGGTTAGAAGTGCAAAGTAGGCGTGGAACGCATGCCACAAGGTTATGCAATGATTTGCATAACGCCATAAGGGTGTCTGTCGATTGACGCGGAGCTAGCTGAGGGAACATTGCCGTTATTGATAACCCTTCGAACAGGGGCAATACAACCGACTCGTATGCCGTGACGGCAAACAGCCGCATGACATGACGTGCCGTAATGCCCCGTCTTCTCCACCGCCATTGACCAAGAAATGTCACTTGCGCTCTCGACTCCGCTTGGTATTTTTTTTTAAAAGGTTGTCAAGTTTGTTTGCTTTGTTTGTTCTGTTAGTAGTTTTTAGTAGTAGTTAGTTTTACATATTGTTATAACTTAAGATATTCTATTCCTTTTGTACCTTTTAAATTGTTAATATTCGAATTAATAGTTAATTTTTGTCTCACAAATCTTTCATGGTCATGGTTAGCAAAGCCACTAATTAGAAAAATTTGGTAATGAAGGTAAATTCACAATACTTACCCATAAAGATGGTCGTCAGAGGAGCTTCGTTTCTTAACCGAACGACGCGTATCGCCGCGAGCCGCAGCTATGATGTATGCCCACATTGTTGTGGCGAACTGGTGGACCTCCCAACATTAGGACAGACTGCCGAAAAAAACATGATTTTCTCATTAAATAGAAAAATTTAAAACACAGTAGGACAGACTGCCGAAAAAAACATGATTTTCTCATCAAATAGAAGAATTTAAAACACAGTAGGTAGGTAACTACTGATGTATGATCAAGAAAATAGTATGGTTAGTGTATGTGGCAGTGGTCTAATGGTTAAGAGCATTGGGCTCTCAACACGGAGGTCGTGGGTTCGATTCCCACGGGGGACACCTATTGATATGTTACTTTGTGCGTGTTTGTTCCCTAGTTGGTTAGGTTAGGACATTGCAGGCTGAATCATCTGATTGTCTGTAAAGAAAAATTATTCCGTGCTTCGGATAGCACGTTAATTAAGCCGTTGTCTACTATCTCTGGTGGTAGAAGTAGTTACATAAAAACCACGTCAGACGACGCCATAAGGCGGTCTGAAAAAACTGACACCAGGGCTCTGCCCACTCGATAAGAAAGAAGATGAGGCAGAGGCGTAAATTTAATTCTGGTGGTTAACCATACCCGACAAAATCATAAAGCGCAAGCAAAAACTAAGATTGTGTTTGAAACGGGAGTCATATGCAGTTTCGAAGACTGTCGTAGCGAAGTACGCTGGTGCGAAAAACTTTTTGACTGCCTCATACGTTCGAAAACTTGTACGTTCGAATCATGTAGTCGCGAAAACCGTTGTAGCGAAGCACGCTGCTGCTAAAAACTTTTTAATTGCCTCCTCGTACATTCGAAAACATGTGAGATCGAATACCGCCGTAGCGAAGCACGCGGCTGCTAAACCTTTTTGACTGCCTCATACAACGAGTATAATTTGTTATATTTTTATGAATAAATATTAATAGTATTGTATTTCACGGGCCGTATGTAGCCCGGACCTTTGAAAGGCTTGCGTAGGGACACAGGTCCAACACGTAGAGGCCCCTTTGAGACACTTTTATCTAAATGCAATGGGATGCACCAACCGTGGTCTATCTCATTATACAAATGCACCATAAGACATACCACATTCTGTGCAGAGACTATTGTAGAAAGGACAAAAACTACTCAGGTTATGGGGGTGAACAGGGTGGGTCGGGAAATCTGGGTTATTGCGGAGAGATTTGGGACGCCTGCCGTAACAAAGAACGAGGGATTATCTCCCTTATAATTTGTAAAAAATGGTGAAGCGAAGGAAACAGACGGTGACTTGACAACTCATTTGATGGCTCCCCCATAATGGCCGCTCGCAAGTAGCGACAAGGCGGCAACATCTAATGAGCGGCTAGATGTTACGTAGGTAACCCGTCAACGTCAAAAAGGTTTAGCAGCCGCGAGAGATGGATTACCGTCGTAGCGATGGTATTCGATCTCACAAGTTTTCGAACGTACGAGGAGGCAATTAAAAAGTTTTTCGCAGCAGCGTGCTTCGCTACAACGGTTTTCGCGACTACATGATTCGAACCTACAAGTTTTCGAACGTATGAGGCAGTCAAAAAGTTTTTCGCACCAGCGTACTTCGCTACGACAGTCTTCGAAACTGCATATGACTCCCGTTTGAAACATACCAAAGCTATTTTCTAGTTGATAACTGCATTCCATTAGAGAACGCAGTGGAGATATCCGATACATATAAAATATAATTATTTTCTATATAGACATCTATTAAAAAAATAAATATCAACAGTAGGTGACTATTGATATTACTTTTTCATATTTTTTATCTTGATATTATGGTGGTTATACTCAGGTAATGTTAACTGATAGCGCATAAATAGAATATCTGTCACTGTCAACGAAATGGAAATATCATGAACAAAACGTAAGAGTTTGTTGCGAAAGCAATTAATATTCTTTACTCGTCCGCCTAATGAAGGTTTAGCTATGGTAAGTGGAAGGTATCGATTATTGCGTAAACCTATGTGTATTTGATGGAAGTGTCAAACACAGGTACACGACGGTAAAATAAAATGAAGAAGCACGGAGTTTACGAGATTCAATAAATTTTTAATTAGCTCTTTAATTTCTTAGTTAACAGCGTCGTTATCGCTACACGTAGCCGCTGAACGTGGAAAAACTTGCAATTTGTTCTTTTTTTGTTGCTACTGACAAAAACAGTATTTCTAAATGAGTTTCGGACAATATACTAATTTTAGATGAATTGAACCTTTCTGTTTATTTTCTATTATTTATATCCACACTCCCGTCCCGACATTTCATACCAGCGAACCGATTTATTTATCTGCTACTTATACAGCAGCACAAACGGCACACGTAGAAAAATATCTAGTAGTACCTACCCATCCATTGTTATTGAATAAATTGTTATTTAAACTAGCCTAGGATGTGTGTGGTGCAGGTTCGGTCCTTGTGGAAACTCTTCCACGCTACTGGCATTTCCTCGCCTCATGGCTATACAAGATCCGTTGACCGAGGAAAGCGTCAGCACTTGATATTCCAAGAGATAAGTGTACTTTTTGCAACCATCAGCAACAAGGCTGATTCTGTGTTTATGGGGTGTAGAGCTTCCCTTTGATGGGGATGGACCAGGTCTGCCTGCATAACTCCAGTCGGTTTAGGAGTTACTGATGATTAAAGGTAAGGTCTGTAAAAAATTAACGATCAGCTGCAAGGCTGATCATATGTTATTGTTGTAGTATGCACTGTAGCTATGTGAACAGTACAAAAACTGGCATGGTTCATCAGTCGGTTTAGGAGATACAGCCGTTCAAAGGTCGAAACTTTGCCTGGCTGTATCTCCTAAACCGGCTGACATAATTTCACAATTTTTGTACTCTTCACATAGCTACAGTGCATACTACAACAATATCATTACGATCAGCCATGCAGCTGATCGTAAATTTTTTACAGACCTTTAATCATCAGTAACTATCATCCCCATCACAGAGATGCTCTACACCCCATAAACAGAATCAGCCTCGCTGCTGAGGGTGCAAAAAGTACAATTATCTCTTATACTATGAGTTCCTGTCGAGTCTGTCAGGCGCTTCTTGATAGGTTTTTAAAAAGCGCCTGCGCGTTGTGTCCCCACGGCCCGAGAGTTTCGACACCAAATCGCATAAAATGGTATTGGGTGCCGATATCCCTGTACCTGTAGGCCTTTCGTTTTTTCGGCAGACTCCGCCTATTTCACATAATAGTTCTACTAGAATATTTTTTCCGTGCAGGCCTTTCCTTAAATTATTCTTTGATTGGGGCATCCATCGATCTAGTGGATGACTTGTTTCACTTTTTTCATGTCTCACATATTTTAAGGGGATGATCAGATCATCAGACCATCAAACTGAACCACCTTCTCTATGGGACCAATATCGAAATCGCGAAAGATTGAAATCATCAAATTTTTGATCGTATTTCAGTCTTTTCCTAATTGCTATTCATACATTTTTGGAAGGTTTGGCAGAAATACGTAAGTCGCCTGTTGGTCGCCTGTAATTAAATTTCTGTGTTTAGGGGGCGTGACACTGCGATAACAAGGTCGAAGCTTTAACTTCTGAACCCGAAACAAACAACTACTTATCACTTTACCCGCTACGCAGACTCTTTGTGACGTGACGAAAGTATGATTATTAAGTATCCTCTAAGTTTCAAACTAATAATTAACTTCACAAATGATTAAGACATACGAAGATGTCCACAACGACGAGATCTAAGAAGTTATAATATTTAACCCTATATTTGGTCGCAGTATTTAACTATCATAAATTGAATGTTTATTGGAATATCTATATCTACAAGAAGAAAAGAAAGAACGCGCTCAGGCGCTATTTAAGTTCAGTGGAGTCAAAAAATGACTATTGAGATTTTTCTGTCTGTCGTATTGTGTTGATGAATTTTTCACTCTTAAAAGGCTATATAGGCTTATAGGCAACTTTTATCGGGATGAAAATGTACTATTTTTATAGACACTGGACAAATCCTTTTAGAATTTTTTAAGACAGACAAAGCTTATGGCACCAACGTGATTTCGCTATGCTAGGGCGACTGGTCTACGCGTAAAAAACGAAGTCGTGGACACAACTAGTGACAATAATAAAACTGAATGTATTCTCCATAATCCATAATGTTTACGAATGTTACTGGCTTGGTGGTGAATGATACTTGGTGAGGAAAATCTAAATGCTTCGATTTGTTTTTATAAGTGGCGCCGCGCCGTCCAAGATAACATAACATTGTTCTCATCTCTTCTTACGGTTACATTAGGTCTGGAACCCTCTATGTGCGAGTAGGTACACACCTCGTTCTTGGCCAGTTATTTAATAATAAAGCTATTAAATAAATTGTTCGTTTGAATGCAGCTAAGGAAATATTATTATCATTTCCATGTAAATTTCGGTTACGTTCGGATGGAAACGGGGCAGCTCGTTCGTGGACAGATAGTTCGTTTGATTGATTTTAACAACCGTGGACTGATAACAAGGCACTTGATATTTTGTGAGCTAAACTGATTGATAAAACTCGCAAAGGTACTAAATTATTGACATTGGTTCGTTTTGGTACTTGACTTTTCTCATAAGTACTATCGATTGTGTTGCATAATGTGGAAAATAATAGAAAAATAAAACTATTATACTACAGGGTGAAATTGATATCGTTAGCATCCTTTTAAACTAAGAGTCTACCTATCAAACTGAACAACTTTTACTATTGGGAGCAAACCGATTGGAGCAAAAAAATAATCAGCTGTTGCATACATTTGAGTCGAGTAGGCATTGCAGTTTAGGTATGGAACAGCTGACTTTTTTTTTGCTCCGATCGGTTTGCTGCCATAGTGAAAGTTTTTCAGTTTGATGGGTAGACTCTTAGTTTAAAAGGATGCTTATGATATCAATTTCACCCTGTATAATTAAAGAAAATATAATTTATTGTACTTACAATGTTATACAGTTTCATAAAGTAAAAAAAAAAAATAAAGAATAGGAAGTGAAAATTATATGTAGGTAGGTAAATAAAATAATTATTTAATCCTCAAGTGCACTGCATCGAGGATCGAGGCAGGGTTCCTAATAATTACAGTGGGTCGGCCACTCGGTATTTTCATACGATTCCGTTCAAATCATCTCGGATATGGTGTTTGGTGTCATCTGGTGTCAATGTGTTCAGTGTGACCTCCTTATAATGAGATGACAAATAAGCGCTCAGACTGTGGGGGTAGAAACTGTGATGTCATGAAGATGGCTATACAAAGAAAAATATGTTTTTAATTCAAAAGTACCGTGTGGTGGGTATCAAATGAAAGGGCTTGAACATAATATAAAATTTTCACTACTTGGTCAAACATATTATTAGACAACGTCCAAAGATTTCAAAAATTCAGAGTTGGCTTTGAACCGCTGGCGCTGTAGATTGAAAGCGACATATTGGCTTTTTGTAACAGTACATTACTGCAGCGGCCAGCAAAAGAGGTATTGATGGACGAACGTGTAAATGTGGGCCGAGGCGAAGGCTTGTATACTTTTCTCAAATAATACGCGGAAATTAAAACTTAGTTTTTAACCTAGGCAGAACTTTTTATATAAAAATACAGTTGAATGTACAATTTTTGAAATTTAAAGTAAATTTTCCGGGGATTATGTTGGTTTGGGATAATTCTAACCAGGTCGAAGTTTGTTGTATAGCATTCTCTTCAGTGTGATTCTGTATTTCAAAGCTTTGATGGGAGGTCGATGGTCGAGATTTGATTCTTTCGTTGATTTTACGTGTAATGCAACTTTTATTTTCAATCGATTCTTCTATGTAGCTTTCAACTACCTGGTCAGACTTTCATCCGCCATGTCTTTTAAGTGGGTCGTTCGCTGGAGGTCATGTTCTTATTTTGTCATGTTAAATTCGATTGACGAAAGCAATGCTCAGGGCCTCTACCCGGACATTCGAACTTCACAATTGCGTGAACGTGTTCGTTCCAATGTCAACTTTATTACAATGAAGTTCGGACCGAAACGGTCGCGATATATAGAAAATCGAAAGTCCGGGTACAGGGCCAGTATAATATTCCGGATTAGGCAAGTTTTAAGTAGCAATTGCCTTTGGCATTGCGGCAATTACATATTAGGTAGGTACATACACACTGTCTGGTGCTTCAAATAAAAACAAAACATTTTTTCGTTTAAATCGGGACTACATACAGCCATGCAGTTAATGCAATGCATTCATGTTCTGTTGGTGCATCTACATAGATCAGTATTCCATCAATACATCCACACACCACTGGCATTCCGCTTATATCATAAAATCTTTCCACCATCGTGTTTATATTTTCTGGCCATAAAGGGGATATAATCTTTCATGAACAGCAGCCACAACACCGTGAACAGCTCTGCAGACACTAGCTTTACTTATACCATGCATATCTCCACCCGCGTGGTATTGAACTCCTGTCCCCGTCTAGTGAAGAGCGGCTTGCAACTGTAATTCTATAGACATCGCTCTACTTCTTCTTGTTGACCTATTTAAGAGGGGGTCATACCTATTTTGTCTGTTTTTGAACCGATTTTTAAGAACCAAATTATTACATTTAATATATATAGTTCACATAACAGTGTAGATACGTTCTTTCTGCAGGGCATCTAACCGTTGAAAACACGATTGTATTAAATTTTCTCGATAGAAAAGAGGAGCAAAGTAAGCTCGATTTCAGATTTATAACCAGTTTTACAAGAATCACACTACACCATTTCTTCTGAATATACCATCATTTGAAAGGTAAATAATTATAGCAGGGCTTCTAACCGATGGATTTTTCCCCAAACACCCAAGAGAAAAGATATTGATGAAAAATGCGTTTTTTTGCGATCTTGCTTTCAATTGAAGCGGGATGGCTAATTGCGAAAGTTTGCTTGTTAGAAAGAGAGGCTTGTTCTACTAATACCCAGCCTTAAGTATGAAATGAACCTAGAAAATTCATCCTTCCATGTCGTAGTACTAAAGTGTATACATCTTTTTGAGGCTGACTGTACTAGTTGGTTATTTTTCATAGTCCAACCACTATCTGTAGCTGGAGCGATTCTCTGTATTGCAATGTCAGCGGCGCGGCCGGCACGTTTGACAAAGAACATCATCAGATTTGATCCAAATGTGAAAGTGCAGGCCAAAAAGAAATAGGTATCGGTATCGAAGGGTCATTCTTTGTGGTTTTATTTGACTTCGAAAAATCTCCCTCTTCCTAAATTTTCGACGAAAAGAACTAACGAAAACAAATGAAATGCCCTGGCATAACATGACATTTCAAACATCCTTTAGTTGGGCACATTGTTTTAAGCCAATTTTTGACATGGAAATCATTTATTGAGTGATTTTTTGGGGTTTCTCTTAGAAAATAAAACGATATTTAGCGTATCGCTTCCAATCAAAGATGCTGAATACTTACGCAATACACACCAATTATTAATACAAAAGAAGATTCAATACCGGGTGTAAAATTAAATGCGTTACATATCAAAGAGGGTGCTTCAAACCATCAAACTGAACAACTTCCAGTAAGGGGCCAAAACCAAACATCGACGATGTGTCCATCGCAAGAAACGAAGAGGAACGGTTTCAGCATACATTGTGTATAATAGACATCCATCCATCCATCTTTATTGATCCTTGCTTCTTTCGCGGGGTCACCCGTTTAGGTGCCCCCGCTCGCTGTGTTCAAATCTCGGGGTCACCACTTTGGAGATGCTCTCTTGCGGAGCGTGAGGGATGTTTAGGTGGCTAGGGCAGAGAGTAGTAAGACGAGTGAGTATCAGTGCGTACTAATTTGTTACGGAAATTGTTCCCTATTTTATACAGCTCGGCGGTGCCCTACTTGCTGGTGAACCGCCGAGTAAAATCTAAAATGTGGGTACCCCACAGACATATCACCCTTGCTTGCTTGGAAATAGCTGCAGCGAACTCCCCGATGAAGTTATAGTCTAAGAGATAAGATGAATTTTTATAACCATCAGCTGCAAGGCTGATTCAGTATTCATAGGGTGTTGAGCATCTCTGTGATGGGGATGGACCAGGTCTGCCTGCATAACTCCAGTCGGTTTAGGAGTTACAGCGGTTCAAAGGTCTGGTATGGTTGCTAAAAATGAATATGCAGGTATTATTGTAATATGCACTGTAGCTATGCGAACAGTATAAAAACTGACATGGTCTATCAGTCGGTTTAGGAGATACAGCCGTTCAAAGGTCGGAACTTTGAATGGCTGTATCTCCTAAACCGACTGACAGAACATGACAGTTTTTGTACTGTTCACAGAGCTACAGTGTATATTACAATAATATCCTATGATCAACCTTGCAGCTGATCGTTCATTTGATATAGAACTTTGAACGGCTGTAACTCCTAAACCGACTGGAGTTATGCGGCAGACCTGGTCCATCCCTATCACAGAGTTGCTCTACACCCTATGAATACTGAATCAGCTTTGCAACTGATGATGGTTAAAAATATTCATCTTATCTGTTATACTTACTATTAACTTTCAAGAGAATGTTAAGTTCATTAGGAAGAATTTATTGTTGCACTTTTCTTTGATAATTTCATACAATAAGTTTTTTGTCTCTTATTTTAAAAGGGTGTGGAAGAGAGGAATTATAATACCTTTCGGTGTGGTCGTTGTGCTTCGGCTCACAAACATAATGAAAATTCAACTATTTAACAGGTTCAAGGCCGAATTGGAATAAGCGTTTTTCGAAATTATCGATGTAATTGAGACCATTTAAAACGACTTAAGATTCCAGCGTTTGACTAGAATATTGAGTACCTTTTAGGC
This sequence comes from Agonopterix subpropinquella, assembly GCA_922987775.1. Taxonomy (NCBI): domain Eukaryota; kingdom Metazoa; phylum Arthropoda; class Insecta; order Lepidoptera; family Depressariidae; genus Agonopterix; species Agonopterix subpropinquella. Next base: position 42,428,187 of record OV277693.1, on the reverse strand, counting down.
TATTTATAAACGACATTTTAATGCCGCTTATTTTATTACAGTTGTTGGGACGTGATTTGTGAATTGGTCCAGATTTATTTTCGTAGATAATTTCAAAATGAGCGCCGCACCTACTAAATTGAGTCGGAAACCCACAAAAATTCAAACTCCCTGATTAAACATTAATTTTATTACAGTTTCGAATTGGACAAAATGTGGAATGAAAACCAGTATCGTGTAGGTAGACAATACAGTTAGTTTTGTGAATTTTGTATACTGTACCTAGCTAGTGTAATATTAGATTAACACAATAACAGTTCAAATTACGTACAGTCAGCAGCAATAAGTTATATACACTTTAGTACTACGATGTACAACAAAAGTGTATACAACTTATTGCTGCTGACTGTACACAAAATTAATAGGTATAGTATTTACTAACTTTATAATGAAAGAGTAGGTATGAAACAAAATTATGATATAATGTAATGACTTAATGAGCTATAAAATTACGTAAGCATTGCATTTATGGGAAGACCAATAAATAGAAGAAGTATGCCTGCCAACTCGCTGCTGACGGTCAGTAAAATCAAATCATATAATTATTATGTATACAGGGGCCTATTTTTTTCATATACATAACAATCGTATGTTATGGGATATAACTTATGGCCCTTTAAATCTGTACTACGTATTAGAGACCATATAGGCACGAAATCAAAGCAGAGTTGATTTATAGTTAGCTACTTAACCAGCAAATTATATGCCCATTAGCTTATTCCACTTGTATTATGCGCGTGTTATAGCTGGAGCCCTGCTTCCAGCTGGTGACGATGCCCACATGGTTCCATGCTATGCATAGGCATAATAATACAAAGGGTTTCTAAATTCGATGCCTAAACACGCAGTAGGTAGGAATAGTATAGTGACATGTATAAGGCACCTTATGTAAAAGGCGGCAACGAAAGTTGATTCATTCATGTATCTGTGTTTGGTGTAAATAAAAGTATATTTCATTCATTCATTCATTCATTCGTAAACTTTGTCTATGACAATAAGGTTCAGAAGTGTTAACTAATAAACTTTTCCGATCGATCATACTGTAAGGCTGCCTGTCCATTGACGTGGAGATAGGTGGGGCGGAGCGGAAAAACGAGGAAATATTAACCAATCAAAATCTCGGCCGAGATTTTATGCAATCCTGATTCGTTAATATTTCCTCGTTTCTCCGCTCCGCCGCCTATCTCCGCGTCAATGGACAGGCACCCTAAGGCTCTGCTCTGAATTTCGGAGTGCCCAGTCGGGTAATTTCACATTCGTTACAGTCATCACTACCACCACAGCTTCATAGGGCTGAAAACATTAAATGTCACAAATTTTGTGAAACCAGCAAACACATATCATTGGAAACAAGGGAAAATATTTATGTATGCTTAAAGCCACTTCACCTCTTTGCATTGTCTCGCTCGTTCTTCAATAGAATCATTCAAATGTTGAGAATAATCAAATCACTACTTTCATTTTAGTTGATCACGGCGATTCAATGCCAGTTTCAATGAGTTGTTTAGGTGGTGTTGTTCGTAGAAAGACGTGGCATACTGTTAGAGTGAACCCGGAGGAAAATTAAGAGTCCTGGAGGGTGGGTGATGTTTTTCTTTTAAACTATTAATGGTGATTAATTGTGCTTACATCAGAGGAGGCAGGTGGCGATTTATTACATTCTTTTTGGTTCGATTATTTTACATATATTTACTTTTTATATTGTGTCAAGGGACTGTCGAGCCTGTCTTTGTTGGTCAGATTTTTCTGATTGTTTTTTTCTCTTCGACGAGAATAAACCGATCTTACTCGCAACATGTTTTACTTTTATTAATCTGAAATACTTTCCTGATCTAACACCGACCTGACTAACTGGAGGTTGGGTCAGTGGGCCATTTTTTGACTCCTTCAAGAAAGAGTTCTTCGTTGAAGAGTAAAACTTGGATAGATTTCGGACGATTCGATACTTGCCTTAGGGAAAGGGATTCTGATATCTCAGTGGGACAAACTGTGAGTTCATTCAAATCATTGGTGAACAGCAGTGCAAGGGATTGTAGACCTTGTCCTGAAGGCAAATTACTCGGTGGAAATATAGTAGAAGTCAAAGAAAAAGCGTGAGAAAAAGTGGTAGATTTTGTAACATAGAATAATGTATAATCTTGTTTCTTGTGGACTTAGGCTTGGGAAAGTATCGCGGTCGTTAAAACTTGGAGATAGGAGTTTAACTAAACAGTTGTTCAAGTTCTCCAGTTACTATAACTAATCATTAATCAAGTAATGCATCTTTTTGACTTTATCTTAATTCTCGTTTTTGTGGATCAAAGAAACAAAAAGATCCCTAAAGGTTACCAATCAGTGTATTTGCCAGAAATACTTGGAATAACAATGTGTGGTAATTCAACAGTTAACAACCATCTTTTGTGGCTCCTTCCCGTTTTCCTTGTCTTCCCTTGAAGCGAAATACTGAAGATCCGACTTTAATGCTATCTTGTAATCAGTATACGTCTCCTCTGCTTCTGTGTACAAATCAGGTTTCATATAATCATTCCCTCCTATAGCATCCGCATAATCATCCATAATGGCTTGATGCTTTTTGAAAAGCTATTCAAATCTTGATCCAAACATTCCGTGTCGTGTATGCATTTCAGTTTAGTATAGAACAGACAGCAGTTTTTTTGCGCTGACGTGTTTACTTTCCCATAATAAAAGTTGTTGTTGTTGATTTTGTTGTTTTTTTGTTTTGTTGCTCATTTTGATGGGCTCTACCCATAGGTAGAGCCCATCAAAATGAGCATGTGGTTTAAAGGTTAATGATTTTTCTTACATCCTGTATAATTATTGTTAATTCGGCCCTGGGACCAAGTAGACCTTGTATAATTTTTTTTACAAATGTCCTGTCTAGCAAAAAGGTATTCCAATTAATATATCTACTGTTTTCATTAATCATCATCATTTTGTTATACAGGGTGTCCCAGAAATGGTGAATCAAAATGCTATGGGAGGCAGCTTGACTAATGTCCTATCCATAAAAAATATTAAAAAAAATAAAACGCACATGACCATAAAAAAAAAAGAATATCCAAAAAAACGGGAAAATCATCAAATTTTTCTAAGTTTCCAGCTCTAATTATCGCGTTTTGGGATAATTTGTAATTTTTTTCTGCCAATATTAATTGTTAGAGGTTGCTTCGACTGATTGTTAACATTTTACAAAAAAAAATGTCTGCACTTAGAGCACAGACCACTTAGTTTAATTGTTTTTTCTGAACCGAAAAATTTTCTTGCTATTTTAACCAGCTGTAGTATAAAAAAAATGTATGGGACTTGTGCGGCAAACTACTTCAAAAAGTTGCCTATTTAATGACGATTTTAAAATGATACGAATCACTGAATTTACTTTACAAAATTGGGAGATATTAATTTTCTTGTGTGCTAGGGTGAAATTTGTGCAATTTATTCTTTACTTTTTAATTCATTTTCCACTTCTAATCCGTTGCTTCTAAGGTTAGAATTGGCTAAAAAAGTTGTTTCAATACCCGGTAGTAATGGCACGGTTTTTTAGAATCCCGGTTTTTCAAAATCCCGGTGTTTTAAAAACCCGATTTTTTTTAAATCCCGTTTGTTTTAAATCCCGTTTTTTTAAGAATCCCGGTTTTTTAAATTCCCGGGATTCCCAAAAAACTGGGAATTTAAAAAACCGGGATTTTAAAACACCAGGATTCCCAAAAAACCGGGATTCCCAAAAAACCGGGATTTTAAAACACCGGGATTCCCAAAAAACCGGGAATTTAAAAAAAACCGGGATTCCTAAAAAAACCGGGATTTTAAACAACCGGGATTTTAAAACACCGGGATTTTGAAAAACCGGGATTCTAAAAAACCGTGCCATTACTACCGGGTATTGAAACAACTTTTTTAGCCAATTCTAACCTTAGAAGCAACGGATTAGAAGTGGAAAATGAATTAAAAAGTAAAGAATAAATTGCACAAATTTCACCCTAGCACACAAGAAAATTAATATCTCCCAATTTTGTAAAGTAAATTCAGTGATTCGTATCATTTTAAAATCGTCATTAAATAGGCAACTTTTTGAAGTAGTTTGCCGCACAAGTCCCATACTTTTTTTTTATACTACAGCTGGTTAAAATAGCAAGAAAATTTTTCGGTTCAGAAAAAACAATTAAACTAAGTGGTCTGTGCTCGAAGTGCAGACATTTTTTTTTGTAAAATGTTAACAATCAGTCGAAGCAACCTCTAACAATTAATATTGGCAGAAAAAAATTACAAATTATCCCAAAACGCGATAATTAGAGCTGGAAACTTAGAAAAATTTGATGATTTTCCCGTTTTTTTGGATATTCTTTTTTTTTTATGGTCATGTGCGTTTTATTTTTTTTAATATTTTTTATGGATAGGACATTAGTCAAGCTGCCTCCCATAGCAGTTTGATTCACCATTTCTGGGACACCCTGTATAAATGTGAATGTATGTTTGTTTGTTAGGCTTTCACGCGAACTTTTTTTTCACTTTTCACTTTGTACACATGTTCTTGGAGGTATTAGAAGTAACATAGGATACTTGGGGTTTTCCAACGTGGACGAAGTCGCGGGCAAAAGCTAGTCATGTTATAAAAATTAAAATGTCACGATCTTAAAAGCAATAACATTTTTTTTTTGCCAATTTTTATGGTATTGCCACATATTCGCAAGAAAAAATATTTGATTGCAAATCAATTATTTATTTAATTCTAAATTGACATGAGTTAATTTTTTAGATGTATTGTTTTTTCGTAAAGCTTTTTGGCGTACTTTTCTCTTCAATTTATAAAATAATGGCTACTTGTCATCTGAGTATTCATAAAACATGCAAGATCTGATTTTTATACCAAATAGGAATTTGTCTGTAATTTGTTTGAACAATGTTGAAATGTTCATTTTTTCAATTTTCTTATTTATTCAGGGTGTGAACTTAAATGCGCTGCATAGTTAAGGGAGTGCTTCCGACCATCAAACTAAACAACTTGTTAGCGACGCGCCTATTCCTTTTTTGAATTTGAAATTTTAGAAGAGACCTAATATTTTTATTGATCTGTGGTCCGCAGCCATCTTTGTTCAGCGAATTGCTTTGATTTTCGTTCGTTGGTTTGTTTTTTGCAAATTGTGATTTTTCCATGTTTTCTCATGTAAAGTGGTGAAATAAACGTTCTTTGCGTACAAACTTTGTTTTCCGTTCGTGATACCCGCCGCAGTGATTAACAAAGTGGTCTTCGAGCCGGATCTATGTATCGCACACCGCCCGACAAAATGGTAAAAACACGTGGTACCGTGCGCCGCGAACTTGAACAAAAAGAACGCAAAGATCGCGAAATGGACATGGAAATACCAGCACAGCAGCATGTGCCTGTGCCTTTGCCTTCTGCGAGTGAGATTACTCCTGCGAAATCGATGGCGCCGCTACCGACATATAGCATAAAGTCGGAGCAGCGAGCGTGTATTGCACGCAGGACCCAGAGTTTAAAAACAAAAGGAACTTCTATCGCATCACAGCAAGCCAGGAAAATGCAGCTAGTGCTGGACGCAGAGAAAAAGAAAGCACAGATACAAATGACGCTGATAGATAAACAGCTGGAAGCGGACCTAGCTAATTTAGAAGAAAACTACAGTTCACAAGATGACGATGAAGTTAGTTCAACCCAAAACGTTGAGCAATGGTTAGAACAGACCCAAAATCACCGTGTGTTAACCCACGAGGCTCCGCTTTCGCCGCCGCAGCCAACCGCGCCGCCGGCATCCGGCGCGCTTGATCCGGCTGTTCTACAAAGCTTGGTTGATAACCTAGCTACTACGCTGAAAAACGTGACCGCTGCTACATCCAACAAACCTGACATGAATCTGCTGAGTCGCATCTCCACACCGAAAGACTTACCCGAGTTCTCTGGAGATCCAATGGAGTGGTTACACTTTAAACTCGCCTATATGGAATCTACAAAGCTCTGTCAGTTTTCACCAAATGAAAATATGTGGCGCCTAAGGAAATGTTTAAAAGGACATGCTAAAGAAGCCGTCGCAGCTTTGCTTATCAGTGGCTCATCTCCCGATAAAATTATGTCAACGCTAGAACTTCGTTTTGGCAACCCTGATTACATTATTTCAAAAGTCATCAGCGACATTAAAAAACTACCGCAGCTGACGTCAGAGTTCCAGAGAGAAATAGTGTCTTTTTCAGTGAAAATTCAAAACTCCATAGAAGTGATCAAAGCTATCGGAAGAGAAGAGTATCTGGAAGGTATGAGCTTAGTGTCTATAATATTATCTAAGCTTCCGCCGCTTCCAATATCCAAATGGTCTGACTACTCCTATCCGCTGATAAAAGAAGGTAAGAAGTCTCAACTGGCTAATTTATCTGACTTCTTAAATGATGAAGCTGTGAAAATCTCGTCCACCTCCAACATTTTTCTGACGACAAGTTCGCGAACTGACCAACAGAGAAAATTATGTGTCAATGTCACTACTGACGACGCTGGCGCCACCGTGCTGGTGCATGGCGAACAAAAGGATAATAAATGCCTATTTTGTAGCAACTCGATTCACAAGCTAACGGAATGCAAACCATTCAAGAAAGCATTACGTAAAGTAAGATGGCAGCACGTTAAACGAAATGGCTTGTGTTACAAATGTTTATTATCACGTCACGATCGAGAAACCTGTTCGGCCCCCGCCTGCAATAAGGATAACTGTGGTGGGGCGCACCACTATCTTCTCCACTATGTGACGCCGAAGGGTAACCAGCCGCCGCCGCCGCCGCCGAAACAACCACCTCGCGGTCAGGAACCGCCTGCACTGATGCCTCCGCCGCCGCCGGAACAACCGCAAGGCGGCCAGGAACCACCAACGCAGAAGCCTCCTCCGACACCTCCGCATACCGTTACGCATGTCGACGCGAGTGATCATAAAGTGTTGTTAAAAGTAGTGCCTGTCCGTGTGCACGGACCCAGTGGTGTGATAAACGCGAGTGCGCTCCTCGATGACGGTTCCACCGTGTCGCTAATTAGCGGGGCGCTCGCTGCCCGCGCGGGGCTACGAGGCCGCCCCGGCAACCTACGCGTCACCGGCGCCTGGACTGACAATGAACTGGTTTGCGAAACAATGCTGTTAAATATAGACTTATCTAGTTGTATTGATAAAAAGGTACATAGTCTTAGAGTTCGAAGTGTAGATGAATTAAATCTGCCATTGCAAACATTGTCTTTAGTAGATTATGATAGTTATGAAAACTTAAGTAATATAAAAAACGAATTGTGTACTTCAGATTTAAAACCAGAGATTCTAATTGGTCAGGATAACTATCACTTGATGTTACCTTTAGATATTAAGCTAGGTAAAACAAAAGAGCCGTTCGCTACACTCACCCCCCTAGGTTGGTGCATTCACGGGGACATTCGCGTGTGCTGCGGGCGCGGTGCGCGCTCGAAGGGGGACGCGGCGCTGCTGGTGGCGCGGTGCGAGGACCACCGCCTGCTGGAGCAGCTGCACGATGAGGTAAGACGCTCCTTTGCTATAGATTCGATGGGCGTGTCAAGCAAACCACGTCAGAACCAAGACGAGCTCCGCGCCATCCATCAGCTGGATAGCACTGCTGAGCTCACGAACGGTCGCTGGATCGTCGGTCTTCCCTGGAAGGAAGACACCTGCAAGTGGCCCGACTCCTACCCTAACGCCGTGAAACGACTGAAAGGTATTGAAAACAAAATGTTAAAGGACGAAGGTTTCGCGGTAAGGTATAGGGAACGCGTAAGTCATTTATTAGAAAATGACTTCGCTAAGGAACTGAAGGATGTAACTCCGTCCCCTAAAACCTGGTATTTACCCCACTTTGGGGTAGATAACCCAAATAAGAAGAAGTTAAGGTTGGTTTTTGATGCAGCTCAGAAGGTCAATGGGTCGTGTCTAAATGATTTTTTATACACAGGTCCCGATCTACTGTCATCGCTATTTGGAATAATTCATTCTATTATAGGCATGTACATTAGATAAAATACCGCATGCTAATATTATAATCTTAATAATGTATTGTTGCTGTTGATGTACCTTAATAAATAAAATAAATAAATAAAATAATGTTGCGCTTTAGGGAAAATAAAATCGCAATAACTGGTGACATTAAAGACATGTTCTTAAGGATCAAAATTCAGCCTGCAGACCAACACGCTTTGAGGTTCTTATGGAGGGACAAACCAGGAGAACCCATCAAAACATATGTTATGACATCTTTAATATTTGGTGCTAATTACTCGCCCTTCGTTGCCCAGTATATTAAAAACAAAAACGCTCTGCGCTATGAGTCAACGTGGCCGGCCGCCGTCGACGCGATCTGTAATTCCCACTACATGGATGATTATATAGACAGCGTACCTGACGAGGCGACCGCCATCGAAAAGGTAAACATTATCACTCATATATATAAAGAAGGCGGTTTCGAAATGAGGAATTGGACGAGCAATAGCGTCGAGGTGCTAAACAGCGTGCCGAAAGAAATTTTAGGTACTGCTGCTGTAAAGTTCAAAATCGGTCAGCAATATGAGGGTGAGAGAATCCTCGGTCTAATATGGTACCCACGTGAGGACCAGCTGGGCTTTGATATATCTCTGAAACGAATTCCTGAGAGTGTGATTCAAGGCAGAGATAGACCAACTAAGCGACTCATGCTAAAGGTAATAATGTCTATTTTTGACGTTTTGGGTTTCTTAGCTCCTTTCACTATTCAAGGACGAATCATGCTGCAGGATACCTGGCGTTTGAACATTGGTTGGGACGACGTCATTCCTGACAATATCTACAGTAAATGGTGCAAATGGCTCGGTTTACTACAATTGGTACATAAATTACGCATACCAAGGTGCTATGCAAGCGCGAGCGAAGCAGGTGTAGAAGCTGTTGCCAAGCCAGCGCCGGCACTTCGACGGATTGATTCATCACATTCCTTACCGCCGCCTGCTCCCACCTCCCCGCTGCTGACGACCACTGCGCCCGCGCCGGGAAAGCCTACGACGGGTGCTACGAGCGCCTACGAATCCGTAACGGCGTCTGCTACGAAATTACCTAACAGGATAGGGTCAAGTTATAGCAACCTACAGTTGCATGTATTGTGTGATGCGTCTACAAAGGCGATGTGTTCTGTTGCTTATTGGCGTTGGAATGTCAACGATAAAATTTGTTTCTTTCATTGCTAGCAAGTGCCGAGTCGTGCCTGTTAAGCCCCTGACAGTGCCGAGAGCCGAACTGCAAGCAGCTTTATTAGCTGCGAGGTTAGCAGACACTGTTTTAAGGGAACATAAAATTACCACAACAGAACGATTCTTTTGGTGCGACTCCACTGTCGTACTACACTGGATCAGGAACAACACGCGTTCATATAAGACGTATGAAGCAAACCGGTTGGGCGAAATAGATGACCTCACACGCGTACATGAATGGAGATATGTCCCGACGAAGATGAACGTGGCTGACCTGGCTACACGGGAAGCCTTTGATTGTACTTTATTTCAGAACAAGTGGTTCACGGGTCCCGACTTTTTGTATGGTGATCCAAAAACGTGGCCGGCTGACGTTTTTGTGGGTCGAAATAAAGACGTAGAATGTCTGGCGACGATTGCACGCGAGGTAACTCCTCTTTCTCTGCCTGTTCCGGACGCTTGTCGATTTTCTTCTTGGCAGCGACTGCTACGAGCTACTGCCTCCGTCCTGCAATTTATTGATAAATGTAAAGGGCTAAAAGGTGAGATAGATTGCCACACTATGGAAAAGGCAGAGCGACTGCTTTTGAGACAGGCGCAATCCGAATCCTTCGCGATTGAAATTGCTGCTCTAAAGAGTGGGAAAAGACTGCAACGAGATAGTAAGCTACTTACTCTGTCACCTTACCTGGATGAAAGTGGAGTCCTGAGGGTCAGCGGCCGCATCGACGCTGCAGCAGATGTAGACCTGGAGAAAAAGAGACCTGTAATATTAGAAGGACGCCATCCTGTAGCCCAGCTTATCATCAAGCAGTACCACAAGAATGCAGCACATGGCAATCAGGAGACCGTCGTAAATAACCTGAAACAGAAATATTGGATCATAAGATTGAGACCAACAATTAAAAATGTAGTTTCTAAATGCATGTTTTGTCGAATCAGGAAATGTAAACCTGATATACCTAGAATGGGAAACTTACCTGAAGCGCGCATGGCTCATCACCAACGGCCGTTCACATTCTGTGGGCTGGATCTGTTTGGACCGATGGAAGTAACGGTGGGCAGGCGTAGGGAGAAGAGGTATGGAGCTCTTTTTACCTGCTTGACAGTTCGTGCTGTCCACGTCGAGCTTGTAGCTTCCCTCTCATCAGATTCTTTAATTATGGCCATAAGAAGGATGGCGGCCAGGCGCGGGTGGCCTCGTAAGATGTATTCCGATAACGGAACGAACCTTAGAGGCGCTGACAGAGAACTAGAAAAATCCATCAAGGACCTAGACCAAGATGCCATCAATATGGAAGCTGCGAATAATAATATGGAGTTTGTTTTCATACCACCTGCCAGGCGCATTGGGGTGGGGCATGGGAACGACTAATTCGTAGCGTTAAATCGTCACTACGCGTAATTCTAAAGGAACAAGCTCCCAAGGAAGAAGTGCTGAGCACCTTATTAGCTGAAGTAGAAAACATTGTAAACAGCCGCCCTCTGTCGCACGTGTCAGTCGAGCCAGGTGACGTGGAAACATTAACTCCGAACCATTTCCTCATTGGTTCATCCTCGAACTTACCCATCCTTGGTAAGTTTGATCAGTCGGACCTCTCCCTTCGCAAACAGTGGCGCAAGTCTCAGAAGTTAGCTGACATGTTTTGGCAGAGATGGATGAAAGAGGTGCTGCCAGACTTGTTGCCTAGAAGAAAGTGGAACGAGGAAAGCCAGCCGTTAAAGGTAGGAGATCTCGTCCTTGTAGTTGACCCAAATTCTCCTCGTAACTCTTGGCCAAAGGGACTGATACAGCAGGTTTATCCAGGTAAGGACGGGCGCATCAGGCTGGTTGAGGTGAAGACTAAGACAGGTACCTGGCGGCGCTCTGCAGCACGCGTCGCACCCATCTCTTTGAGTTGTGAGTGCTGAGTCAGCACTCGGGGTGGGGAGAGTTAGCGACGCGCCTATTCCTTTTTTGAATTTGAAATTTTAGAAGAGACCTAATATTTTTATTGATCTGTGGTCCGCAGCCATCTTTGTTCAGCGAATTGCTTTGATTTTCGTTCGTTGGTTTGTTTTTTGCAAATTGTGATTTTTCCATGTTTTCTCATGTAAAGTGGTGAAATAAACGTTCTTTGCGTACAAACTTTGTTTTCCGTTCGTGATACCCGCCGCAGTGATTAACACAACTTTTGTTATGGGACCAACTGAAATCACGAAAAAACCTCAACTGTGTCATACCTACATTTGGTTCGAGTAGATATTGACATTTTCTATGGAAGAGCAGTTTTTTGCGATTTCGATCTTGGCTCCATAGTGAAAGTTTTTCAGTTTGATGGTCTGAAGCACCCTGTTCGATGTGTAACACATTTAATTTTACACCCTGTTAAAAATATAATTATGTAAGTACATTGTAGCATCCATTGTAGTTAGTTATCCATAAAATGCCAAATGCCAACATCGAGGTAATGAAAATTACTTTAAAGAAAAGTGAGTCTATCATACATACATACATATTCTTTTTTTTATGCTTGTTTATTGAATAAAGTAAAAATGTTTTTATTTATTCTCTATCTCTTCATTATTATCTTCATCTATTTCAGTTCCAAAATTTTCGCTGGTGGGTAATTAGTGCAAGTATAGCCATTGCATTCCATAAAAGAATCTGGGCAATCGAGTCCGGTTTTTCTACATCCACAGCCAGATTTGTTTTTGCAGAATATTATTTTAAACATCTCCGGAGCCCAATACCCATTCCCATGAACAACCGGCTTGCTTGGTTCATGGGAAAGGGGCTTAGGGTATTAGGATATTTTGAAGTTTCCACCCCCATTCAATCGGTGCCAAATAGTAACCTAACCACGATTGTACCGGCCAATATACCTTATGTTCAGTCGCTGCATCTGTTGTGCATGGTAAATTGACCAACTGAGTATGGCATCTTATACTTCATTTAATTACTATTGTTATTGTAAAACTTTGATACCGGTAGATGTTGGTCTAATGCAGTTTTTAGAGAATGCATTTAATGCCAGCTTGATAAATTATATCTGAATATATTGCAAGAGATGATTATGATTGTCTCTAAAAATTGCAGGGAAAAGGCTCTGAAGAAAGATATTTCTTCTTCAAATTTTTCAAACACTACTATTTCAACATTTAAAAACGTTTTACGTTCTCGGTATAGAGAACTTTTGGCAGAGGAAAATGTTGGTATCTCTGAAGCAGCATGTTTACTGTTTAGTAGTAGGTTTGAAATTTTACAATTACTTTCGAAACCCTTTTGTACCGGCCCCAAGTCAGAGCATTGCGGTAATTTTGGGAAGTGGTGTTTATGTACCTAAAGGTCGCAAATATTTAAGATTTAACCGTGGAAACTGTAGTATTTGTGTATTTGCACCTCTTACCATCGTGCTCTTTTTGCCTCCGATTTTCAGCCCCTACTCGTGCCTGTACGGCATTAACGTCTTCAGCATATTCAAGTATTGCATTAGCTAACATGTCATTACAATATGACATTGTAATAGTCTTCGATATATCCTGGAGATAATTTAACTTGATATGTTTCTAAAGGAATGAAGGAAAAGTCAAACCTTCAATATTTACATTCATTATGAATGTAAATATTGAAGGTTTGACCGTGGAAACAGTGGTATTTGTGCATTTGCTCCTGTTAATTAAACCCATCGTGCTCTTCTTAGCCTCAGATTATCAGCCTCTACACGTGCCTGTACGACGTCTTCAGCATGTTCAAGTATTGCATTAGCAGTTAGCTAATGCAATACTTAATTCAGTGATCCAAAGGAAATCACAGAAACATTCATTCAGATCATTGGAATTACAGATTTTCTTATTTCGTTAAAACCATGTATTGTATACATACAACTGCCTGAAAACTTTTGGACAAGACATAAATGTTCCATCCATACAGGATGTCCCTGGGAGTGTGGATCAAATCAAACAGGCGCATGGCGGAGCTCATTTCCAAACTTTTAGCCCCAGTGAATGATGGTTCCACTCTCAACGATTCTAAAGTTATGATTACTTTTAGTATTTTTCATAATATCGCATAGTGCTTGCTTAGTATCCATAATATTATCGTCTTCTTCTAAATTGTTGTGTTCTAATTTACACTACTTCTAGATTTAATCATGATTGTAATACTATGTGATTTTTGAATGTTGTGTATACCTTTAATTGGCCTATGTATTAGCGACTAGATTTATATGAAAATTTTGTTTGAAATGCGAAACACGTTAAGCTGGTTGGTGTACCTATCAAATAAATAAATAGTGCTCAAGCAAAAAGTAATTACACTAAAAACTATCAAGGATCCTTTCGCCTTCCTTTTTTTATCAGAAGGTTTAAGGAAGATGTCTCTTTCCTTTCCTGGAATGGTAATTTTGTTCAGCTAGCACACATGGGTCAATAAAATAAACAAATTTAGTACAAAGGTTTAGGTCTAACACAAATTTTACTCGATTTTCAAGCGATTCTCACGTGGAAAAAACGTACTACCAAAAGTTTTCTACTTATTACAAAAAGTTTACAACTTCAGATTTATTCAAGATATGAGTCAGTTGATTATTCGTATTAATTTAAAATTTATAAACTTTCGAATATAAAAGGGTCGTGTTTTCAGTTTCCCAATCTTAACTTTTTCGTTCTTTTTTTTCGTCTTGAAAAATGATTTATTTTCAACCCTCTACTAATGATTGGTTATCCGAGCCCTCACATGGTAAATTAATCTAAAATAAAACAGAAAATTTTAAATTTAATTGAAAGAAATTAAAGCAGGTGTTCGACATTTCTACCCCTCATTCTCAAGCATAGTTGGCATCGACGAATGAAAGAAGTTTGGCAGAAGGCCATATAATTTGAGACCCAGACATAGAGGTCCCATACATGAATGAAACTTAGTAATATGTGTAGAGTGAAACAAAACTAACAACAATGTAAATTGGTTGTAATCTGTAGAAGTTGGGGAAAAGGTATTTCTCCTTATGATACCTTTTGTATCAAGTGTGTGAAACTCATTATCTTTCTTATTAGATAGTCCACTCAATCTTCGACGCATTCATTGTGTTTATTTTAATGAAAATTCACGATAACCGTACCATATTATAATAATGGAAGAAAACGAAATCACACACACTATCAGTTCAACCAAGACAAATACGTTCCGTAACGATCAAAAATACCTCTGTGATAATATTAGATGAAAATAGCTGTCATGGTTGCGTTTTGCCTCTTTTTGGATGATTTGTCCATTTCACTAGAATTTCTACTTTTGAATCCGGACTTCTGGAGATGTGGAAGTTTTTTTAAAAAATGCCTTAATTTGTCTGTTTTAATTATAATAATTATGACCACAATCCTGAATGGCATTTAGTTTTCGTAAAAATGGCTGGGTCCAAATCTGCCAATCTTCTTTTGCTTTAGTCGTCAAAAAGCTCTGGAGTGCGATTTTTAAAACTCACACTTTGAACTCAGCAGTTAAAAATGGTAAAATAACTAGGGAGATATGCATCTTTCTACTGCTGATTTAACTTTCAAGAATCATACTAAAGAAGTGTGATTTTTGAAAGTCAAATCAGCAGTAGAAAGATGCATATTATATCCATAGTAATTTTTATTTTTTGTACCGCAAAAATCGCACTCCCAGGAGTCAATAGTGCTCCAAATAACTCCAGAGCTATTTTTCAAGAAGTTGGTCGCAGCTATTATTTTCTAACGAAGTTGTTCCTCGGTATCACTTTCTGTCTTAATAACCCTATAGAAAAAATCTATTGGGTTTAAGTCAAGGGAACGTGCTAGCCACCGAATGTGTTCCACAACTCTTCCGATCCAGCGATTAGGGAAAGTTTTGTTTAGGTAGTTTCTTACATCGCATCAATGGCAAAATGTGGAGGGGCCCCGTCTTGCTGCAACCACATGTCCCGACGGGTTTCAAATGAAACTTCTTCTAGCAAACCATTAAGGTCATTCCGAAGAAATTTCAAATAGGCTGGACCATGGAGTCTAGCAGGTAACTCATGAGGCCCTATTAGCTTTTCATCTACTAAACCAGCTCATGCACATGTTCACTCCAAATTGGTGCTGGAAGTGGTCATTTCGAACAATTTTTGGGTTAACGTATGCGTTTAAATAATGAAGTGCGGGGAATAATAAAGTTTAAATTATGCATATTAAATATCCCCACTCTTCGAAAGCTTGTTTCATCGCTCCAAAAACTTAGGATCAAAATTGAGGATCTTCACGATGCCGGCGTATAATTTCCCTACAAAAGTCGATTCTTGGGATATAATCACCTGGTAAAACGGGCTTGCACACGTTGAACGTGATAGGGAAGAATTTTGTGTCTTTTCACAGCGCGGTGTACCATGGACCTCGGAATCCCAGACCTTCTCTACATGCGACGAACACTTGTCCCTGGATTCTCATTTGAAGGATGTAATCCAAGGAATGCTCGGTCTTCCTTCCCTAGCTCTCGGGTTTCTGCCTTCTGAGTAAGCGGAGTGTACAAGTAGGAATACTAGGTAATCTGGATAACGGTCCCGATTAGGATATCGCTCTCGATAAACTCTAGCTGCTTCACGTACATTTCCGTCACAAAACCCGTAATTAAAATGCATATCTGCATATTTCATGGTTGTTGCCATACAAGGGGAGGCTGATAAGTAATCTACCTAACCACGAAAGAAAAGACTTAGAAGAGTGTTATATTTTTTATTTCTCGGTTTAGTTCCCTACAACTTCTTACATTTTGTCAATAAGTGACATCAGAACATTGAAATAATATTCTTTATTTCGGTCGTCAAAATCATCACTCACAGCGGCCTTCATCTCTTCGTCCGTGGAAAATCTACGTCCTCTTAAGTTTTTCTTTAGATTTCTGAACAGAAAATAGTCACAGGGGGCCAAGTTTGGACTATAAGGCAGATGGTTGATCTCAGAGAAGCCGTTTTCATTTAGGGCGGACCTTGGAGTTCGAGCCGTTTGGACGGAAGCATTGCCGTGCATGATCAGAATTCCTTTACAAAGTTTGCCTCTCCTTTTTTCTTTTATCTCATCCCGTAGATGGCAAAGCAAATTGGCGTAGTATTGAGCATTCATTATAGTTTTTTTAGGTAGGTAAGATATGGATATGGAGGCGATCCTGTGGATAGATATCCACAGGATGCCCTCCATATCCCAAAAAATGTTTGCCATTACTTGGCTGCCGCTGGCCGGACCATAAACATCCTTGGTGGATTTTCAACTAAACATCCACCACTGGTTGCATTTAAAATAATAAAATAATAAAAAAGTTAAATTTACAATCGTGTCATTGTTGTATGGAAGATTGCAAAATAGAACCAATCAAATGACAACGTAAGTTGGTCGATGAGCGGAAGCCTTTTAGAACTCCACTCGCAAATAATATTGTCTTCCAATCACTGCAACCTACACAAGTTTGATTTCAAATTGCGTCAGAAATGAAGGGAGTATATTATTCTGAATGCGTAAGTTTATTGTTAGTACTATACTGCTACTAGAAAAATTTTTGTTATCTCATTATCACTAGCCTATATTCGTGCCGCTCCCACTGCAGGACACAGGCCCATCCTCAGGGAGTGTGTCCACCACGCGTGCCCAATGCGGATTGGTAGACTGGGATGTAATGTGGTATGATCTTCTTGGGGGTATGACAGTTTGGACAAAGAGGAATAAATTAATAACAAATGATGGTGTTTTTCCTGTAGTACAATTTTATTTGTATGTAAATCCCTGAAATACCCGACCTGGAACAGTATACAGGGTTCCGTACCCGACACGGGTGAAAACGAGACCCTATTACTAAGCCTACGTTGTCCGTCCGTCTGTCTGTCTGTCCTAACTATTTAGGGCTATGACTTTTGACAGATGAAATTTTCACAGAATGTGCGTTATTATGGCGCATTTGGCAAATGCCATTTGCTATCAAACAATCATCATCATCTTATTTAAGAGCTACGCTCTTGTCGGTGGAGTATTCGCCAATCCTGTCTACTTTCGGCTAGTGTCTTGAGTTCCTGATACGACACGACATCAACCTTTTCCTTCACTTGGGCTAGATAACTCTGTCTGGGTCTTCCTCTGCCTCTCTTCCCCTCTATCTTCCCCTCCAGTATGGAGGTATTGGTATCAAACAATAAAAATGTCAAAAAGCTACAAATTAAGGGGTGAGGACCTCATACAAGAAACTAGTTTTTATCAACGTTTTTTCTTCTCGCTCTACCGTAAAAACGGTAATACATACAAGCCTCAAACTTGGTGTGATTATTGAGCAAGTTCTACATTAGAATAACAACAAATAATAAAAACCGGCCAAGTGTGAGTCGGGGTCCCGTTAAAGGTCCCGTAAAAAAACAATTTTTGTAAGTTAATATGTTGTGTTACGAACCCTCAATGCGCGAGTACCCCGACTCGCACTTGACCAGTTTTATTTACTTTTTGCATTTGTAAGAAAATCCAAAATAATAACACATATTCTGTGAAAATTCTTACTCGCTACCTATTGCGGTTCCATAGATAAAGCCCAGTCCAGAGTAGGCTTATGAATAAGGCTCCGTACAGTAAAACTACTGTAGTAAACTACAGTAAAACTACTGTAGTAAACTACAGTTAAGTAGTTACGTACATAAAGTGTGTATGAAAAGATGATTTATTTTTGCCGTTTTCCTTCAGCTTTCTTGGGGAAAGTTGTTCGGTATCATAAGTGTAATCCAATGTCCCTTTAAAGTAGTGCAGACTAAATTACACCTTGTATCGTCTCCGCCTACCCCAGTGGGACATAGGCTTGAGGATATGCATGTATGTAAACCTAGTAACTGATTTGAGGTTTTTTAGTAGGTAATACAATACGAAGTGAATTGGAAATCCATTTAATACGATGAAACTCCCAGCTGAGGTAATTTCCATTAATTGTCAGCTCAATTCAAACGTAAGAGTGAGATAGAAATACATAGCCTCGGGAACTATTAAGTAATTAACCGAACGGCAATAGACGCTTTCAAGCTTTCAAGCCTTCAAGCCTTGTTGCTCTTTAAAAGTCTTACTTAGGTGCTTAAATAGAAATTGGTGTCAAATATCATTAGCCCAATGTAACTTCGAAAATGTCATTACATTCCATTCCGACGATAGTTTATCCGTTAATACTTAAACACTAATTTATGCAATATACCTAGGTCTAACAAAATTTAGCTGAAACTATTCTAAGGAGATCAGTCCATCAAACTGCCTCCGTGGTCTAATGGTTTAGAGCATTTGGCTCTCGACCCGGAGGTCGTGGGTTCGATTCCCACGGGTAACACCAAGAAAAACCACGTCAGAGGCCGTAAGGCGGTCTGAAAAAACTCTGACACCAGGGCTCTGCCCACACGATAAGAAAAAGTCCATCAAACTGAACTTTTTCTATGGGACCAAGCGGACCAACAAATAAATCCCAAAAAAAAACAACGTTATTCAGTTTGATCATCTGGGGCGTATAATACGCAAATAATTATTGTAATTTACAATAACAATTTCAGGTATGCTTACTGAGAATGTAAGGATAACATATTGTTTAACGCCATGTAATCAGCAACGTATATACTTACAATAGTTTCGGCTAATTTTGTTGAACCTTATCATAATAGATCTAGCATTCAAATATCAACATTGACACATAGATACCTACGCCACATACGCCACGTCCATCTGACGTGGAGCGGAATATCCTACGTTTACATAATTCCGTACTTAACTGTCGACTTGATGGGTACTTCGAGAAATTCTTATCTGCCGCTAGAATCTTTATTGCCATCTTTTTATTATCACATACTTTTATTGAAACGTTAAGAACATAATGTGAAACTAATACGGATATGTTTTTCTTACCTCAAAGAGTGAAATCCGAAAAAGGCCACAAATAGCACAAATTTTCACTGTGTTTATAATTTTGTTTTTCTATTAAATTGATTGAGAGCACATTTTCGCGCGTCAAGTGCGACTGGAGGACGGCGATATGCCGGACGGCGCGGCGCGACAACGCCGGATGAGGGGCGGGAAGCTTCTGCCTCGGCTACATGTTGTTCTATAGGCATATTATGGGTTTATTTCTTCGTATAGTTCTGTGTATAAAGTTTCTCTTGAATATGCTCGTAGTATGTACAGCACGATGCGAGCAGCACTATGACTGCCATCAGGCAGTGTGTAGAACACGCATGTCATGAGATTTTGCTGTAGGATACAGCTGGCTAGAGACCTTTTAGCCATTTTTATGAAGAATTTTGTATTAAGGTTGATTTTTTAAAGTTTTTTTATGTTACTTACAAACGAAATAAACGGCGCTTGCAACAAAAACTCATTTATTTATTCTATAATAATTAACATCCATCGTGTCGAAGCCAGATTGTGAATATGACTCGATTATTAAATCAACAAAGTCAATAAATAATTGGGAGATTCCCATGTTTGATACATCTATGGTCTGCCTCTGGAATATCAGGGTTCTGAACGTCTGCCTCATCGATTTTCTTCGTTTTCATGACAAATTAAAACATCAGTCCAAGAGGCAGACATGTGCGCATAATATAGCACATCTTTTTTTTTAACATTTTTGGAGCGCTGTCAATAGACAACGCAGAGGCACCCCGCTGGCAGACTATTTTTCCGTGGTCCTTCTCATTGTTTTTAATCGAACAATTCAAATCTGCCAAGTGTGCAATTCGTATAGAGTTTTTTAAATAATAAAAATAACTTAAAAAATTGAAATCTACAAAAGTCAGAGCCCTGGATGTCTGCCTCTTCGATTTTTTGTCTTTACAGGATGACTGTGATCATCAGCCCCAGAGGCAGACATGTGCAAATAATATTGCCCACCTTTTTTTTTAACATTTTTGAAACGCTGTAAATTGACAACGCAGCGCCACCATGGTGGCAGACGAGGTCCTTTATGTTTCTCAAGGTATCATTATTGCTATTAATAACGTCTGCCATGTGTGCTAATGATATCGAAATTTTGCTCGCCACCTCCCTAACTAAAAAGGCCGTCGAAGAGACCCCTAAGGACGAGTGGGCAAAGTGCTTTTCTCAGTGGTTCCATCGGATGCAGCGATGTATTGATGTGAATGGACAATATTTTGAAAAGATATAATAAAACTAATAACTTGCTAGTTTTTTCAGTTTTTGATTTTCTAAGAATTTTCAGTGTTGCCCTCGTATGATATATGCTTAGGTGCGTATTTTGAATCTCTAACTCGATTCTATTGCTACTTTGTGATAACTATCACATAGAGATGACTAAGGACACATAAGTCCCTTTCGCATATAAAATTTTGCCCGTATATCAATGAATATTTTGGATAAAACGGCACAATTGGACAAAATAAAAATGAATTTTGTATATAATCTAGGGTAAACTATACAATGATTGGCACCTTAAGGCTAAGCCAGACTTGACTTACTTATAACAAATTCAATTTTATGTTTAGACATAATTAACCATTTTTGAATTATCGATTGGGGTATATGTTTTTAAATAAAAGAGTATTCTAGTATACAATAAAAGTTTTAATTATAAAACGGATTAAAAAAATTATACCCGAAAGTATAGTCATTGGCACCCCAGGTACAAACATTGGCACTAAGTATCAGTGATTGGCACTAAACCTCAATGATATTTTATAAACAGTTATTATTAATCTTTGTACAAATTGACATGTACAAATCAACAAAATTATTATTTTAGGTAGGTAGGTGTTTCAAAAATATATAACAGTAAGCCATCCACACTTCCATAGCTTTCGTTTAAATTTTGTTTTACAGCTTTCTCCTTAGCATGTTGATGTAGTCTTTCTCTTTAGCATTTTGTATAACAGTTCTTTTTTCAAACTTGCTCGCAACCTGCCACCAACTTGCCCCGAAGCTGCTCAAACTGTGCACAAATTGCTCCAAATTGCCCCCGGCCTGCCCAAACTTGCTCCCATCTTTCAGTGGCTAACGAGGATATTTAGTAATTTTAACGCGTGCAAAATTTGAATTTCAAAGGTCTGGACAAAAGTCGGTTGAAAAAATGATCTCCATGCACTCCATCTCCTGAGGCCATCCTTCAAATTCAATACCCTACCTAAAAGCGGATCATTGAACGTTTCTAATTTTAATTTATTATAGTCCAATAGTAAGGCTTCGCAAGCGAAGTGTAAATAGGTTTGTTCCGGGCAGTCTTGAACCTCAAACCATGTGCAAACTACTTGAGGCTTTTGAGATGTGGGTATACAGGAGGATGTTGAAGATATGATGGACAGACAGAATTAGCAACGTGGTGATCCTGCAGAGGATGAACAAGAGAGTAGAAATCTTGAAAACTATAATAACTCGGAAACTACAGTACCTTGGTCACATTATGAGAAGTGATAAATACCAGCTTCTCCAGATTATTCTGCAGGGGAAAATTTTGGGAAGACGACTGCCTGGTACAAGAAGGACGTCCTGGTTTAAAAAACCTGTGTGAATGGTTCGAAGTGGACACAACCTCACTTTTCAGGGCTGCGGTCTCCAGGGTCCGAATAGCAATATAGATAGCCAACCTCATATAGGAGATGGCACTATAAGAAGAAGAAGTCTTGAACCTCCTCCTCTGCCTCTCCTCTCCTCTTTATGTGATGCGATCATCCTTGATAACGCATCTGCAACATTTTTCTCTGAACTCACATACTCTATTTCGAAGTCTTAAGCCGTTGTTAAAAATCCCCTGGTGGTGTTAGCCACATAAGTAACAATACATTTTATATGTGAAATATATTTTAATAAGCCATTGAGCAGAAGAAACCGAAAATCAATAATTCGAACAAAAACGACAACTAACTTTTTCATACTTAAATGACTAAAAAGTATTTTATCTGATACATGAAGTCTTAACAGCCGTGGTATCAAAGCCCATCGTCCCTTGGACTCCCGTTGCAGTCTGCTCGCAGTCATATTGGGGATCCCATCCTCGCATCCCATCCCTCCTCCCATCCTCATCGTCGGCACTGAAATAATGTGATAATAATGAAACACCCAGAACTGTCACCAAATTGTAATCAATGACAGGACACACGACAAGCGCTACAAACTTCTTCTATAACATATCAAAGAGATCCCAACATAACACGAATGAGACAAAAAGGTGTAGAAGCACTATAGAAGTTTAAAAATTAAATGCTTCTAAAACTTCAAAAGGTATCTCAACGGATAAATTTAACTTTTATTTGGAGATCGATTAATATATCTGGGTTTTTCCCCATGACTCTTCGGCCAGTAGGTCGACGCACTCATGTTCTCCTGCTGACCCATTCTTTCTATGTTGTTTTGTTTGTGGACATTGGTTTTCGCCTCTATGGTACATTGTGACCAGATTTTTTTTCTGTGAAAATCTACCAAAATCTACTGAACGGAAAACGTAATCTACCAAAAGATACTCTTAAATTTTTGATGCGAATCATGTTTTTCTTGTGTTTTGCTGTATTCATATGTTCTTGAGCGAAGCTATCCTGCTTAGAACTTTACAGTTACACGCTTTACAATGAGCACTTGTACCATCGTCGTCGTCTTTGGATTTGCATAAACTTTGAAAAATAGGATCAAACACTTCCGTGGTCGTATCGTAATTTAGCGTGTACCTACGTAGTACTTCCTTATCTCAATGAATTTAGCATGAACTTTGAGCATGAACAATAAACAAACATTGAATGAATGAAATCTCTGGCAGGAATAGTCTGTCTCTTCCATACTTGTCACAAACCATAATAGGCTATCCTGCTTTACAGTATTGATGTTTTAAAGTGAACTTATAAAGAAAATTGTTTTTACGGCTATGGAAACTAGCACTTTATAGCCTGACGAAACGAGAATTTGAATATAAAGGGTGACCATCGCTAAAATTTAAAATCTACCAAAAGTACTGGCTCTTTTCTTAAATCTACCAAAAAATACTGATAATTTTTTTCCTACTGATGAAAGCCCTAAATCTACCGAAAAAGTAGAAAACTACTGCATCTGGTCACGCTGCTGTGGTAGCTTCTGCCTCAGCTACATGTTGTTCTATAGGCATATTATGGGTTTATTTCTTCGTAAAGTTCTGTGTATAAAGTTTCTCTTGAATGTGGCGAGCAGCACTATGACTGCCATCAGACATAGTATGTAGAACACGCATGTCGTGAGATTTAGCTGTAGGACTCAGCTGGCTAGAGACCGGTTAGTCATTTTTATGGATAAAGGATGATTTAAAAAAAAAAATGTGTTACAAACAAAATACGCGCTTGCAACATAAAAACGCATTTATTTATTTTATAATAATTAACTAACATCGTCTCAAAGCCAGGTTATGAATATGACTCGATTATTAAATCAACAAAGTCAATAAATAATTGTCGTGAGATTTAGGTACGACAGTAGGTACATACCTTCTTCATTTATATTTTCAATGGAAAAGTCTTCCTCGTTTGCCAAATTTTGGGCCTCCTCATCATAAAACTTCGGTACCAATTCTCCTAAAAATGTGTTATCTGAAAAACAAAACAGTCATGAAATGAGATGGCCATAGAATCCAATGGCTTTGGATGGCTAATTCAAATTTGGACATTTATGTAACTGTGGTCCCGGTTTTTTTTTTGTTTGATAGGTAAACAATTGACCCCAATCTCACTTGATGTTAAGTGATGATGAGGCCGAAGATGTAGCATGCTTACCTAGAAAAAATTTTGGGGGGCCCATCAAATGAGTTGGCGAGTCACCGTCTGCCATTTTGGACAAACTTGAGACATTTGTTATGGCAGGCGTCTAACCCAGATTTCTCCATTCTATTGTCTACAAGGGGCCTCTACGTGTTGGACCTGTTTCACCATGCAAGCCTTCCAAAGGTCCTTTCTATGGCATGTTGGAATATGGAGAGTTTGTTTGTTACGTTTTTTGTTAAAGCCCATGTTTCGCATCCCATACGTACGGCATATACTATATGGAACGTATACTGTACTTAGGCTAAAACCCTGTTTGACTCGGAGACTCCTATAGACCGGCAAAGTTTCTGTACTAAGTTCCCTCAGAAAGATAAAAATTAACGTAAGGTTACTTACCCGATTTAGCGCGTTCAAACTCTTGCGGAGTGAAATTTAAAGTTATTTCTCTCCCGCTGTTTTCGTCGCTAATTGGGACTTCAATTTTATTTTCCATTTTTCGGGATCAAACACAAAAAACCGCCATAAAAAATCAGTTTGACATTGACAGTGACAGTGGTTTGAAATAAGGCTCACGGTGATATCGCTGTGAATCTGGCTGTGAAGCATGGGCTGGGCTCAGAAATTCCAAGATGGCGCTGGTAATGACGTCAACAATGACGTCACGCCGTCTAACGTGATCGCGCTTACACCAAATCGGGACGCGTTTGAGAGCGCTAAAATCGATTTTGGCGTGATTCGGCCGACCGTTTAGCCATTTTTATGAAGAATTTTGTATTAAGGTTGATTATTTAACATTTTTTTTGTGTTACAAATAAAATACGCTCTTGCAACAAAATAACTTATTTATTTATTTCATAATAATTAAGTTCCATCATTCCATCATGTCAAAGCCAGATTGTGAATATGACTCGATTATTAAATCAAAAAAGTCAATAAATAATTAACGTGAGATTTAGCTGTAAGGATACAGCTGGCTAGAGACCGTTTAGCCATTTTTATGAAGAATTTTGTATTAAGGTTGATTTTTAACGTTTTTTTTTGTGTTACTTACAAACAAAATAACTTATTTATTTATTTTATAATAATTAACTTCCATCGTGTCAAAGCCAGATTGTGAATATGACTCGTTTATTAAATCAAAAAAGTCAATAAATAATTGTGGTGAGATTTAGCTGTAAGGATACAGCTGGCTAGAGATCGTTTAGCCATTTTTATGAAGAATTTTGTGTTAAGGTTGATTTTTTAACGTTTTTTTTGTGGTACTTACAAACGAAATAAACAGCGGTTGCAACAAAAAAGCTAAAAGACATCATTCATCAATGTATGGGCCGTCAGGCCAATTTGTGATATGCATGCATATGCATGTGATAGCTTTTATATACGCATTTTAATATAGACAAATATAATAAAAATACAAACCACTTGCTATAATAGCTACTAATAAAGTCGTTTCGTGTTACAAAATATTTAAAGTAATATGATGACAGCTCGAAGTAATTACAAATAGCGCAGTTAGCAATATAAAAAAGCGATCTTTACCATATCTTTACTGTAGTAAAACTTCTTGGTTAATGATAGCGTCATCAAGGAGGTAATCCTCAAGGAGGTGAAACTACACATTACTTCCTTTATGGATAGCGCACTCTCATAGATATCTATGCGCACTCTGAATTTTGCTCTGAAATGGCTCTGAATCAAGGAATATCTCTGAATAATCCAGTGGAATTATCTGATGTTTTTGTTCGATTCGGCTGCGCTTTAGTTTTTCTGTGTTTTTCTGCTTTATACCTACTTATTAATGAAAGTGTGATACAGTCGTAGGAAGATAGCATTTGTGTTATTATTGTAGCAGTGTTAGTGGTAAAAGGACTGTGGGGTGTAGTGCATACTGAAGATAGTCTGGTACATGGGTTGGGCACGATACCAGACAAATATTGAGCCTCTTGCTGCTTCTGATCTGGATGATAAATAATTGTTAAAGAAGATGTGGAAAATGAATAATAATTATGTTTTTTAATCAAATACTGTTTTATTTCACCATTTACCTATACTAAAGGCTCCCCCACACAGTTGCGATTTTATCGAGCAATAATATCCCAGCGACTTTGTGACCGCGGCGCATGTCCTACTCCTACCACACAGGTGCGATATGGAGACATTCCTGGCTTTAGGACCAGATCTTGGTTTAAATATTAGTTTTGCTATTAAGTCCAATCGTGTTCAAAAAATTAGAAGCCAATGCTGTACTGAAAATAAAAATTGTAAAATCGCAGCGATATTCTCGCTCGATGAAATCGCACCTGTGTGAGGGGCCTTAATAGAGAATTAGAGAAATAAAACCTAAAAAAAATTATGTCAATGTCAAGTGGTCAATGTCAAAATATGTCAATCAATCATAGACGAAGAATTTTTTGACAATCAATTTATTGTCAAGGCCTTCTTTTTTCAAAAAGTTTGTGACTACTTATTCTGTGTTTTTTTCGCCATTTTTTCACATTTCGTAACTAAAATATCCAAATTCAATTCAAGATATCTCGTTTGTACCATAAAATATAACGTTGAAATAATTAGTTTTAGTAATATGAGTATGCGAACTATTATTCCCATATTTTTATAACGCTGTAGAAAAAGTTGGTAGTACAAAAATGGCCCGAGTTGGTGGTTGTCTTTTATTTTATAATAATTAACTTCCATCGTGTCAAAGCCAGCTTGTGAATATGTCTCTATTATTAAATCAAATAAATCAATAGATAATTTTCGTGAAATATAGCTGTAGGATACAGCAGCGGGCTAGAGACCGTTTAGTAATTTTTATGAAGAATTTTGTATTAAGGTTGATTTTTTAACTTTTTTTTTGGTTACTTACAAACAAAATAACTTATTTATTTATTTTATAATAATTAACTTCCATCGTGTCAAAGCCAGAACGTGAATATGACTCGATTATTAAATAAAAAAATTCAATAGATAATTTTCGTGAGATTTGATACAGCAGCTGGCTAGAGACCGTTTAGCCATTTTTATGAAGAATTTTTTTTTAACGTTTTTTTTTTGTGTTACTTACAAACAAAATGACTTATTTATTTATTTTATAATAATTAACTTCCAACGAGTCAAAGCCAGATTGCGAATATGACTCGTTTATTAAATCAAAAAAGTCAATAAATAATTGTCATGAGGTTTAGCTGTAAGGATACAACTGGCTAGAGACCGTTTCGCCATTTTTATGAAGAATTTTGTGTTAAGGTTGATTTTTAACGTTTTTTTGTGGTACTTACAAACGAAATAAACAGCGGTTGCAACCAAAAAAGCTTAATTTATTTTATAATAATTAACTTCCATCGTGTCAAAGCCAGCTTGTGAATATATCTCGATTATGAAATCAAATAAATCAATAGATAATTTTCGTGACATTTAGCTGTAGGATACAGGTGGCTAGAGACCGTTTAGCCATTTTTATGAAGAATTTTGTATTAAGGTTGATTTTTTAACGTTTTTTTTTTGTGTTAGTTACAAACGAAATAAACTGCGCTTGCACCAAAAAAACTAAATTTATTTTATAATAATTAATTTCCATCGCTTCAAAGCCAAATTGTGAATATGTCTCGATTATTAAATAAAAAAATCAATAGAAAATTTTCGTGAGATTTAGCTGTAGGATACACCAGCGGGCTAGAGACCGTTAAGTAATTTTTATGAAGAATTTTGTATTAAGGTTGATTTTTTAACGTTTTTTTTTTTTGTTACTTACAAACAAAATATAATCCCCGCAAGTTGATATTGCGACTGGCGGCCATCTTGGTGACGTAATTTTGACGTAGTCGACTGTGCAACATCAGTACCGTTCGCAAGGTTAGCCCGTGCTTGATGACGTCACTCAGCGGTTATTGTGACAAGGTTCCATCGCAATATCAACTTGCGGGGATTATAACTTATTTATTTATTTTATAATAATTAACTTCCATCGTGTCAAAGCCAGCTTGTGAATATGTATCGATTATTAAATCGAATAAATCAATAGAAAATTTTCGTGAGATTTAGCTGTAGGATGCAGGTGGCTAGAGACCTTTTAGCCATTTTTATAAAGAATTTTGTATTAAGGTTGATTTTTTAAAGTTTTTTTATGTTACTTACAAACGAAATAAACGGCGCTTGCAACAAAAACTCATTTATTTATTCTATAATAATTAACTTCCATCGTGTCGAAGCCAGATTGTGAATATGACTCGATTATTAAATCAACAAAGTCAATAAATAATTGGGAGATTCCCATGTTTGATACATCTATGGGGTTCCGGTGGGGCTGGTGAATGGAACTCCCATTCACCAGCCCCACCGTCATAGATGTATCAAACTTGGGAATACGCCGGAAGAGTACAACCCCAATTTAAGTATTGCTATCAACTATAGGTAGGTATATGATACTGATAATATACGACAATGGTTTCAAGGTGCCACGTCCATAATTACAGCCCTATTTTGTTTTCTTTCTTTAGGATAATTTGTACAGTCACCATCAAATAAGGAGTAGGTTTAGCAGGATTCCAGGAAATAAAAATCCCTAAACCCGATATACCAATCCTGTTAATGAGCATCCGCTCACTCCTCTGTATCTAAAACAGTGAACGTCGCTGTTTTATTTCGATCAACATAGTCGCTTCGATATGTCTGATGTTGTTTGTACCTACACGTTTATCAGTTAGGCCCGGTATCCATCAATCGAGAAATCTACGTGAACCATCGTCTTTCCCCAAGAATTTCACGACACCTTATACACATTTCTTCATCCATAATGATGTATGAAAATGGTATACAGTCAAAAATCGACCCGAAGTGTGAAAGAAGTCACGAGTATTTAATCTACGTGAAGAGACCATAATGATTAATGATTTAAATAATTTTTCTATAGTACCTAAATACGTGGAGTATTTATCCAGTTTTCCTGTGAAAACCCATAATTGAAACCTTCTGTTCTGTGCCATAGAGGGAGGTAAAAAGAAACAAAAATCAAAAGAGCCCAAACTCGATGAGGTTACGTCTCGTTACCTTACACAGTTCCTGTAGCCAACTGCCGACTCCATCATCGGCACCCAGGACCAGTTCTATGCCATCATCATATTAACGCTAGCGTTAAAAGAAACAGCAAATCTATTTTTGCGGTGTCCCATTTAGAAATCATCATCGTTACTACTAGGGTCGTCTTTCAAGGCATCTACAGGCAGGGTGTTAGGGTAAACGGTTACGTTACTTTAAGGAGTGATTAAACCCATGATACTGAAGAACTTTCCATATGAAACCTATAGGAAATTCACAATTTTTTTTCGACTTTTCATACAAACGTTCTATCATCTGATTACATTTAGTATGGGAAGTACAAAAAATTTTTTGCTAATTTCCTTTAAGTTTCATAGGGAAAGTTGTTCAGTATCATTGGTACAATAATCCCTTAAAGTAATGTAACTGTTTACCCTAACACCCTGTGTAAGTAACCTGCTCGCGTAAAATGCACTGGATCTCCCGCCGTATATACGGCGCATTCACTGGAGTGTTCGGTATTCGGCCAAATCACTATTCGTCGTATCTCTACAAAAGACTATACTTAATCCTAGTATTCCATCATAGTACCTAATCTGCTACAACAGACAGCGTATGCTGCTCCGGTATCTGAAATTCTTCGAAACTTTTAAAGTTAGCCACTCTTGCAAAAATGTGAAATTAAGTGGTATACTTTCTCGTGCTAAGATGTTTTTATTATCGTGTCACTTATGTTCGGCTTCATCGTATATTTGTGGTATAAGTTTTGTGCACTTTGAACATCACAAATGTAGGTATATTTTTCTTTCCAGCTGTCATTTCATTGATCAAACATTTTATGATGCAAAATATAATGCTGATCGATGTTTAATAAAAACCATTTAAAATTTGTAAAAATACTCCTGTTTGCGAAAAACTCTCGAGCAGCACACATAAATAACGTTCGCGCGTCACTCTTGCGCCGTGAACCACATGAGTAAAAGAGCGTTTTTCTTTTGGTTTTCTAGGGTATCGATAGGAGGGGCTACGATCGGCGCGAATAAAAGTTTGGAAAATGTGTTTCTTTAAAATAATAATTCGGATTGTTAATTGCAGTTATTTCTTCACATTGTGATGTACTTGTATTTGCAGCGTCGTCAATAGATGGTAGATAGAGCGTTGGATATGCATTTAAAAAAAAAAAAAATTGTAGTTTTTGGTTTCGAAAATGTAATACAATCCGTCTCAAAGTGTTTCTCACAAATTTTGTAGTTTCTTCTAGCTTTACTATCATTTAATTTCCCAATTAGATCTTGTCGACCAACAATTTGGAGCCACTCGTGTTTTCTGAAATATAAAATAATAACATTGTAAGAGTGAGCGCAGACTAGAGACAAAACAGTTGTAAGACAGACTACCGCTTTACTAAAGCTATGAAGCTGCGCACACTTGCAACAAAAAGTCTCATAGACTAAACTGTCTACGAGACACCGCGAAAAATCTGACTACCGACTGTCGGCTTCCCTTGGAAAAGTATGTGAGCGCGCACACCAACGACAAAACTGTCTAGCGACGTACCCCTTGTAACCCCTCTGTTCCCAAGCTGTTGCTCGGGGTTCGTCATGCGTCATCGTGTCGTGTGTGATCAGGTAAATTATATACAAAACTTTGACGCACAATACGCGTAGACGGTATTAATATATGGAAAAATAGTTTAGAAAATCTAGTTTCGCGTCGCAACTAACATTTTAAAATAATATAATTACGAAGATATAATTAGCTTTAAACTTTTTAGCTAAAATTTTTCATACAAAATTTCTTTCTTTTCTATGACGTTTTGTATGTTTCAAACATTTTATTTTATTTTAATAGGTATATTTAATTTAAATAAAAAAACAACATAGGTAAGGAGTTTTTTTTTTATTAACTATGGGTTTGCTCTTGACCTCAATCCAGTCCTCAGGACGAAGATGGGGTCGTAGGTGTAGCGAGCTTACCCAGAAGAAAGAGAAAACTTGAGTGAAAGAAGCAACACAGTTACACCGAGTATATTATCCGTTCCAAAGTTATATGAAAATGTGGACATCCTAACTCATTTAACAAGCCTACGACCAGCGCCAAGGATTATTCTACTTCTCTATGACCAGCGCCCAGGGCGCTCCAGGCAAGCGCACGATACGTAGCGCCCAGGGCGAGCGCTTCGGGCGCTTTCTATATAACTAGTCCCTTACTCAACCGATTGCTATCAAATTCGATATCTGAGGGTCGCTGTGGTCGGCAAACACGAACCCGTTGTCAGATTAAAGAAAAATCCGCCATCTTGAACCAATTGCCTTCAAAATAGATACCACCTACTCGTATCTGATGTGGAGTTGTGTGTCCACCCAACCCAGGTTTTCGGTGGATTCTTGGACTAATTTAAAAAGACGTAAACTTTGTAATCGTTAATTAAATTAACGAATAAAATTAAAAATTAACAAAACTAATCAGATTAACGAAAATTTTTTTAATCATGATCAATTCAACCCTTACCCACCTAATCAATTAAATTCTATTCGTAAAAAGTAGCTAGGCACTGACTTCACCGGATCACTAGGGTACGAAAAAATGAAATATCTTTATTTTTTCTGAAAACGTTCAAATGCACACTGTACAGTGTACATATTGTGGGTGACAAGGACGGCACAAACTAAGGCCTAGGGCTGAAAGAGGAGCTCGTGGGAGTAGATAAAAACTAAAAACACGTCTAGATTTCAAACTATATTTTTACAGTGACAATAATATGAAAAACAAAATATATTAAAAAACAAACAAATTTAAAAATTTTCCAAAAATTACAAATGTTATAATTATAGATATTGACTGTCGCAACAGTGGGCGTGTTTGATTTTTATAATTTTATTAACACTTATCACAAAATCACTTCACTGTCCGTAAATTTTCCTCGAATGCGCGCGTGACGCAGCCCTGGTGTTCGTCTACATATGGAACCGGTATGTTGAGCTCACACCAACCAAAGAAGTCCCTAGGACAAAATCTTAATCCATTGCGCTAAGGATCAAAATCGCGTGTATCAAAATCTCCATACTGATTTTGAACTGCTCGTTTGAACGTGTGATGTTCAAAAATCGCACTCCTGTAGGGATATTCAATCATGTGCTGTGAACTGCGCTTGTGCTTGTACTGCCTGCATCGTTACCGTATATGCGTATGACATCCTAAAAAGCTGTGTTTCTTTTGAGGATGTCATAATATGTATGAGGGGTTTTCTTTAAAAAAAGTTCTAAGACATTGGAAGGATTGTGTTTAATGTTTAAGACACAGTGGTAGTTAAGACCATTTAGAATGATTTGGCTCGTAGTCATTTTTAATTCGCTCCTTAGGGAGTGGTTTTTGTGTTGATGAAACTACTAGGGAGTGGTTTTTGTGTTGATGAAACTACTCCTTAAATTGTTGAAATTGCAAATCTTCACCGATATTGACTATCATGGAGTCATTTTCGCATAATTTGAGGTCGCCGAATTTGAATTTGGGGTACCTTTGATCACCCGAATTTCAGTTTTGGATGTTTAGGAGCCAAAGAGTATTTTTTGGGGCGAAATTTAAAAAATGATGAAAGTTCATACAGGCTACTGTATGAATTTTCATCATTTTTTACATTAGTTTTGATCGATATGGATCGACCAAATTATTATTGTCGATAAAGGAGCATAATTTTCCCGCAGCGAGGCTTCTAGCACCCCTGGGTATGTGTTTTAGGACTCGTTCTTTGTTTTTGAGATCAGGCTGGTTATGTAAATTGGTAAAAATATTATCCGTGCCAGGGTGTATGGCAT
The DNA here is from genome assembly GCA_922987775.1 of Agonopterix subpropinquella. Lineage (NCBI taxonomy): Eukaryota > Metazoa > Arthropoda > Insecta > Lepidoptera > Depressariidae > Agonopterix > Agonopterix subpropinquella. Next base: position 42,395,386 of record OV277693.1, on the reverse strand, counting down.
CCTTGTGTACCCTGCTTACGTGGCTACGTGGATTTTTAGGCCTCTTGGGGCGACATATATTTTAGACGAGCCGGGGCAGTATGGGCAAACACTTCTTGAGTAGCTCGTGCTCATTTGCCCGGCGGACTCGTGGTTACACTGAATGGTGTGATCAATAGTAAGCTATTAGAACATAAGGCTCGTGGTCACTTGTAGCAGTGCACTAGTAGTGCAGGGAATTGAATAAGTAAATATAAAATGTCAGACAATGTCATGTCCCTACAATGTCCAGATGACCGTGCGTAGTTATTTTGCAAACCGGTAACTGCCGACTGCAAAATTACAACTACCTACGCGAATACGCCTGATGAGCCAACAATTTTGTTTCCAAAATTCGGTACCGATAAGGTAGATGAAGCGGAGGATCATAATATTAAAATTTACAAGGTAGGGTGGGCTAGTGGTATTTTATCTCGAGTGTCTTCATACTTCTGAAAGCATATTTCAAGGCTCAATAACAAAATGTTCTTGTTCTGTATCACAGTCACTTACGCGCGTCTGGGCTGTGTAAGGAAACATATTATTCCGCCAGCGGTCCGCGTGACCGCACGTAGGTGATTGTGTGGTTTTATTGCATTTATAAACAATCCCCGTGGCAAAAAGTAATTAGTGACTTCTTCAAGAAAAATCGTATATTTTTAGCTCTTTGATGACATTTGGTATATCTTCAACGCTACATAATGTCGCATTTTTAGCGCAAACTCGCTGTCTGAACCTTATTTATCTTTTTCTTGTATTTTCCTACAAACACTTTGGCCCAGATGACAAGCCGATTGTATCGTAGATTCGTAGCAGGAAAAACAGTTTTCACTACATTTATAATCGCCTATTCAAAATCGGACATTATTCGTTCCGGGTTCAGCTCGATATTATGGTAGGTTTAGACGATGACAATTTCGCGGCGCCAATTCTGCGGCGCCTGAAAAAAAAAGCACCGTGTAAACACTTTTGGCACGACAATTTTACGCATGCCGTAAGAAGAAGAAAATGACAGTATCCAATTTTTATACTCTATTCAATAGAGTCTATTGTATCAATTGTATTATCAAAAATTTTCTCGTAAATTTGCTGAACGAGTTTAATATTGTTGCAAACATCTTGCTCACATTTATAGATAAACTGTAATATCTCATTTCGTGTACTATTTGAAGCACATAAGTGACACGTTTCCTTCAAAACCTTTGTTCGGCCTTGATCAATTGTCATTGAAGCAGAACACGATTTAGGGTTTTCGCACCTCCACAAAGATGTCCAAATTTTGGTTTGATTTATGCAAGGTGAAGGTTTAGTACATAGAGAACGTAAAATTGTTATTTACTGAAGCCAGTCGTCAGTATACTTGGGAATATATTATGACGTCATTGACACATTTAAAAAATTCACTTGGAACTTGCAATGCCTTCTTGCTAATATTATATAAGCCATCATCAACTTTCGAACGTGCTTCGGGAATTTCTTGATTTGGTTCTGAATTTGATGTACCTATCAAGTTCACTATTTGAACTGTTCATGCATTCTGCGTAAATTTTACCAATTTGCTCGAATTCGGTTCGGATCGGACACGTTTCGTGCACAAATATAAACGTTTGTGGACTTTGTTTTTATGAAAATCCGGGTTGCATAAATGTTTTCTCTCTCTATCCATATTATTATTCAATGTTAAGGAACCCGTGCATGCTTCTATATTGTTACACCTCCAAATCGTCGATCCATTTTTATTTTCAAAATTCAAACAAAACTGCCCAGCATGTAATGACAATGGCGAAATTGATAAATTAAGATTTTGATTTGTTTAGGATATGGCTAATCAAGGATTTGACGAGCCTCCTCGAAATCGTACGTGCGAGTAGCAGATTTGCTTCGGTACCATTCAAACAATATTCTCATCAAAAGTAATTCGACACCTCGTAGTTGCACGTTTCTTGGCCCTCACAAAATAAACATTTTGAAGTGGTTTCTCCAATGGAAATGGCTTCTTCTAAAATACTTATTCCAAATATTATGTTCATTAAGTTCAAATTTAAAGACAAAAAAACAATGTTCCGTCTTACTGCTTGAAATAAAAAATAATATATTTAAGCACAGTTTTGTAAAGACTGCGCTACTGAAATATTGCAAAAGAAAATGATCGAATACATTTGTAGTATTACACTCGCAGTTGTATGTGAGATTACCTGATGAAATGGCTTTGGCACACTTTTGAAGGTGTCTTCACGGAAATATTCATTTATTATACCAAGTAACTGTTTTGCTTCTTCTGAACAAAACACTAATATTCTCGAGGCCTCGTAGTTACTACTACAACTACTAATGACTACAGTCAGCTTCCAAAAAAATTTCGAATTGTGCAGGAACCTCAACATCGCTCAGCGTTTTAAAAACAGTTTTGGTCATTTGCAATTTACTTTTTCTTGCGGAATACAAGCTGCACTTACACGAAGGCACTTTAGTCACGAAGTGTATACGTTGGTCGTACAAATGTTTTTTTGTACGACCAAGGCATACACTTCAATTTGAAGGCCTAAAAAACGATCTTAAAGCTAGTACGCGAAGATTGGTAATTTCGCCTAAGTTCGCCTATGCTATGTAACTCCCGTTTATCTAAGCGTCTGTGGCTGAAATTTGTTAGAATCACTATACAGGGTTTAAATTAAAGTAGGACAGCTACTTAAAGAGGTGCTTCAGACCATCAAACTGAGCAACTTTCTCTATGGGACCAATATCGAAATCGCGAAAAAAAATCTGCTGTCCCATACATTTCAGTCGAGTTATGTTTGCAGTTTTGTATGGGAGAGCGGATTTTTTTTTCGCGATTTCGATATTGGTCCCATAGAGAAAGTTGTTCAGTTTGATGGTCTGAAGCACCCCTTTAAGTAGCTGTCCCATTTTATTGTACACCCTGTATATTATGAATTATCAATAAAGACCTTCATCTACATTTGAAATCATAATCATCTTCCCGAGTTCGAGATAGCAGGCGAAGGTAGGCAGGACTTCTCGAGATTTTCATACAAACATGGTGATTCGTCTAGGGTTGTCAATATTCTGCTTTGCGCGACTAGACAAAAGAGAGGTTTTGTGTTAAGAAAAAAGAAATTAACTAAAAGTACTCAATTAAAGTACTAAATATTTAATTTTAAATAAATATCACCTAATATCAATCGATAGAAAATTCGCATTTTTTTTTCGACTTTTCATACCAAAGTTTGATCACCTGATTGCATTTACTATGGATAGTCCAATGATATTATCCGGGAAATCAAAAAAAAAAATTACGAATTTCCTATAGGTTTCTTAGGGAAAATTGTTCAGTATCAAGGGTACGATCACCCCTTAAATTAATGAAACTGTTTACCCTAACATCCTGTATAAATTTCGCGATGCCTATTGCCTTGATGCGCAAGCCCGGTCACTCACGGTCCCGCCGCGCGCCGCCTTTTTGCCTCTATCCTCCTGTAAATATTATATAATTATAGCATAATAATATAATATAATAATTATCGGCTCGGGCATCAAAGGGTGGTTATTCCTCAGACTGCAACTAAAAACGTAGATGAAAAAGAGTCGGCTTGAACGGGGTCGATCCATATATGGCCATATAATACTGCTTATATGAAATGCAGGTATCACTGCTGCTTACGAGGCGTCACATCTAGGGCGACGTTATGTACTAGGTTGTAATTAATATTCTTCTTCTTATCGTGTAGGCAGCAACTAGCTAGCCCTGGTGTCCGAGTTTTTTCAGACCGCCTTACGGCCTCTGACGTGGTTTTTATGTAACGACTACTACCACCAGAGATAGTAGCCGGGAGCAACGGCTTAACGTGCCATCCGAAGCACGGAATCAATTTTCAGACAATCAGGTGATTCAACCTGCAATGTCCTATCCAACTGGAGAAAAACGCACAAAATTACATATCACAGGTGTCCCCGTCGTTACATAAAAACCATGTCAGAGACCGTAAGGCCAGGGCTGCCATCCGTCCGGGTTTCCCCAAAGTTAAGATTCAGACCGGCTTACGTAGGGCTACCCTACGTTAGCCGGTCTGAATCTTAACTTGGATCTAAGGTCTGAATCATCATCATTGGCCTTTCCATCTTTGAAAGATGATTTAAGCAGCGTCTTGGCGGCACTTATGCTCGTGACTAAAAAGCCCGATACGAGAGCGACAGGTACGGCCGCATGTACGGCAAGTGAAATTTGAGTTTGTTGTGTCAGTTGGGTTTGCAACATGCCTTCTTTCCCGCTTATCAGCCAAGGAAGCAAACCAGGCCCTGTCGTAAACGGCTCTTCCTTTCGCTAAATATTTCCTCCACAAGTCGCGGTTCCTAGCGAGATCCTCCCAGCCGCTGGAGTCGATTGCTTTACGCAGTTGAAGCGGAGACGTGGTCTTCTGACATTTCTCTTTGCATGCGCACCTTGACCTAGAAGAACTTGACGTGGCAAACGAGAGTGATCCATCCCAAACGAGAGTAAGGTCTGCTGAATACACTCCGACAAAATGGCTTGCCCACACTACTAGTGATACTTACTATTCCAAGGCCGCTTCAATATGGGCCAAAGCGCTTTTAGGACAGTAAAATCGTTCATAAAATAAGGGTAAAATTACAAAGCTTGATATATTTCTGCATTTTTGATATGTTGTTAGGACCAGTTAGGGTAGTGTACTCCCAAGTTTGCAGCTTCGAAAGACCTGTGCTAACTTTGCAGCACTCGAAAAACCATCCCGTTTTTTGGATTTTTGCTTACATCTCGAAGTCTTATTAGTCGTATCAAAAAGTTTCGTATGTACAAAATAAACTTGACAAAATTTCCTATCAAGTAGTACCTATATATATTTTTTTCATAGGACTTAACCTTTGAGGGCTACAGGGCCGAGAATGTGAACAATTATCCGGGTATTTATCTACTATCTATGGAAAGTGGTGAGGATCGACCAGATATCTCCAATTGATCTCCAGGTTTCTCTTACTGTACAAGTAAGACATTTTAATGATCATCATATGGATGCCTTGGTGATACAGGGAAAACTTTAACTTCCGCGGAAGGTCGACTCCTGATGAATGAGGTCAACGGCCCGCGAAAACTATGACAGATAGGGATATGGACCTCGAACAAATGTAATAGATGTCCCTGGTCAGATTTGGTTGTCGGTGAAAAAAATCCAAAATTGCGATATCCAATATGGCTGCCATGGAAATTTCAAACGCCAACGCAGCTTTTAAATTTTCACCGAACCGACCGTTCAGTCACGTCATCCATCAGATTATCCAAGTGCAGCATCTTGTCCTCCTCATTTGTCCCACTGCTGGGTCCACGAGGAAACCTTGTTCCTCGTGAACCCACTACATTATACATATACTGTGAACTAAGTATATATCCTTAGTGGACAAAGCATGATGAATAAATTCCTCACCATATAAGTACAATCTCTTTATACTGATAGTATACGGTTTTCTAACTATTATGTGTCGTCGTGACACATAATAGATAAATAAATGAATGACAGTAGCAAAACATTAAAAAAATATATTTATATACAATATATATATATATATATATATATATAGTGGGTCCACGAGGAAGTACCGTTTATAACATGCTCCACAGCCATTGGTGATACAATGTTTTCACTTGTGTCATTTTATACGTTGTATTGTATTATTGTTTGCGACGTAACCCTTTACTTACGCCCATATGAGCTCAATTGGATTAAGCTCACAGTGGTAAGGGGGCAGCCTCAACACAGTACTGCTGTTTTCTTTTGCAATTTCATCTACTGCAATTTTTTCGTAATGTTTTTTTTTTGTGTTTTCACGATATCCATCAGTCTGACAACTGTCATTTTCTCTTCATATATTATATTTTTACTCGTCAACCACTCTTGGATTCTGGCTTTTCGCCAGGCCGTTATTGGACAGTAATCTATCTTCATACAATGATACCAAACGCGGCTTGTATGTGTGCTCCCCAGTACGTACGCCTCGTAGCACGCACACACTGAAAATATGTCAGACTGATAAGAATGCGCCAGACGGGGCTACGCGGTGATATTGTCAGTGTGTGAAAGAAAGACAGAAAGAAAATATTTTTATTTGCATGCACAACAATACACTGGTAATTAGAAAGTGAGAAAATCAAATGTTGCATGAAATTTATTATCAATGGAACGAGAAGTGGATACCGGATCTACGGCTACTAATTCACTTGTTGTCTTATTGGCCATCTCACTCGAGTTTACTTCCAGACTGTAAGCCAGCTATGAGCCATGAGAATCTGGAAGTTCCAGTAAGTATTCTCATAGCTCATAGTGAGGAACCAAGTGGCTGGTCCATAGTGTTGTGTCATGCAGTTCACGTCGTTACTGGGTGTTTTCAAATACTGCTCAGTGTTTCTCAGCCTAGCGAATATAGCAGTCAGATCTCCTTCTAATTCATCATTATTTAACATCTGTAAATACTGTTCAGCTGTTATTTTTTGTTTCTGATTGATTGTATTCATTTTATAAAATATTCCCGAATTCAAGTCATTCAGTAAAAGAAAGTTAGCCGTCACGGGAAGCCCAGCAAGTGAAACTTCCGCAGCTGTCTAATTTAAATGTCGAACTTCCGTCACACGACAAGGTTGCGGTTCTGAATTTCAAAGCCCTCCCATAAAAAGTTTCACTTCAAAATGACGTAAATATTAAAAAAGTTTATTATGTTTTTTCGTTTTTAATTAAAATTTTTGCTTGTAGTCAAACAAGGAAACCTTCATAGATTTATATATTTATATATTACTAGCGTAAGGATAGGCCCGTCAGAATATTTTACAAAAACCTTCATAGAAACAAAAATTTGCGCCATCTGTCATAACTCGTATACGAACTATATCGTGTCATATATTTTTTTTGATCGTTGTAGTGCTCTAAACTGACATTTTTCCTTGCATTTTAGAGCCAATAACTGGGGACAATAGTCAAGCTCATAGGGCATGTCCTTACGCTAGTAATATATATGTCTTTGGAAACCTTACAATTTTTTATAACTGATATGTGTAAGTAGTTTTCATAATACGTTAAAAAATTAAAAAAAAAACACTTCGGGAAAAATCGTCATTCAATGTAAGTGGTAGTTATATGCCCTACGCCTGCCTGGCGGTGGTAGGATATGGACACTGCTTACAGGAGAGGATTTTGAAATAAAAATATAATCATAAATTTTTTATCTTTTGAAATAAAAAAGATAATTCTTCTAGTAGATACTACGTGTAGTAATAAACGCGTACAAAAATAGTTATCTACTTAAAACTTAGCTATTTAAAATTCTTCAATTATTGTGAATAGTTCACCACCATCATGTTGCAATATGCATCTGATATATAAACTTCATCTTCGCAAAGTCTTAGTAGTTTTCGAGAAGACTGTGGGTGGCCATATTCACCACAAACTCTGGTAGCCCGCATCCCATTCTTCACTTAAATAAATGGTTTCATTTGAAATCATTTCAAAAAATAAATCCATCGATATTGTTTGGGGCAGGCGTAATCTGTACATCATTACTTGAATATTGAGTATCTGAAAAATGCATAATCGATAAGAATTCCATAGAGTACTACTAGTTTCTACCCACGACTTCGTTCGCGTGGCTAAAGATACAAAGTAGATAGATGTGTTAATCCAGTTTTCTATTATATAATTCTAAATTGCTTACAGATAACGCAGATTTAACTTACATTCTCAAGCACCGAATTTTGTATTTCAGGGTTTATTTAGTATATCGAGGACTTTATTACAACATATTGAATATAAACTAGCAGGGCATTTTTCAAATTGTTAACTAGTTTGGGAATGCGAGTCATGTTAGCCATATTTTAATAATACCAAGAAGTTTTCTCGAAAAAAAAATAATCTATTGTACTTCCTGGTGTAACTCTTCAAAACACAGGTATATTCAAATTGGAACCTTATTTTACATATACATAAATATCTACTTCTCTTTGCAACAGCTTTGTAATGAAATATTTACATCTTTTAGATGTGCTAGGTATAGGAATATGCAAACATACGTTTGCGTAAACGTTTATTTTAATAACAAATCATCTTCTTCATCATTTATTTTAATATTACTATTATGTATTGTCGTATATTTTTTCCAGCGAAAAGCATATCTAAATCTGAAATACGCAACCAAAATGCGAGCAATGAAAACTTGAAGTTGATGTTACATTACAAATCAATAATAAACAATATTACGTGTCAGTTATCACTTATCAGCAAAGAGAGCATAGTTCAAACTATGCAGTTTCCTAATAATAAATACGGATACTGGAAACAAATTAATATAACGCTACAGAGCTCTTTAGCAAGCATAGGGCATAATACGACCACATTGTTTTAGTAATAATTTTAAAGTAACTGTTATTAGGACATTATTCCGGTAAAAATATGGACAACACCATAATCTAAAAATATTGTATAATGCCTGTTCTAATGGGGCCTGATAAAGGGTTAATTATTTTATTAGTGGCTACTGGCCAGTACCTAAATAAGATTTTTGGACTTTTGCTAAGTTTGCTCCATACAATCGATGCAATCTGCGTAGTATCAAATAAATTGGGTTTCTTCAGACTTGTCGGTTGGTGTAAGTCGACAAAGACTTTTTGATGTTTGGCGAAGTGTCCGAGTTATAGTTTGCGAAGTGATGCAGTTTTTAACTACGTATCAAACACCAGTATTTTAAAAGACTACGATGATATTCAATCAATCTCCTTGCTTGTTCCCTATTTGGGGTCAGCCCTCCTGATACTATTTCGCCACTCTTGGCGGTTTTGCGTCATTAAAATTAATTAAAAATTAAAAATTGTTTATTATACACACCAGTAATGTAATAGGAGGTACAGTTCAATTAACACAATGAAAACATTACATAAAATTATGATTAGGATGCTGACTCTCAATATAGGTAGTCCTGAGATTGACGAGTCAGGTTTTTCCATGTACATATTATACAATTCAGATAGGGCCTGGTTTATAATAATAGTTTATACAAATACAAATTCTGTAGTGCAACTGTCTTGGTGTGTAGAAAAATGAACAAAAGGGAAAAAACTTACTTAAAACAAATATTTATTAGATGGGGACAATTTATATAATATGTGTGTGTGTGTGCGTGTGTGTTTATGTGTGTGTGTGTGTGTAGTGGGGGGGGGGGGGGGGGGTGCGTGTTTGTTTGTGTTGTATAAAAGGTGTTACATTACGCCCGCGCAAGTAGGTTTTCAGTTTCATTACGTTCTTGGTTTAGAAGCAAGCTTAATAACCTAACTTTGCACTCATGTCTATTCAAACTGTAAATGTTATAGACATCGTTAATTTTGTTGTATAGATAGGAACTTAGTGAGCAATAGTGTTGGCATTTCCGGCGTTAAGCCCATCGTCAACATATCCTTTGAGACGGTTCGCATCCAGGTGGTCGGTGGACGTCCTCTACCTCTTTTCCCCTCTTCTATGGCCATCACCCGTCTGGTCATGTGGTTTTCGCTACGGCGCATAACATGTCCATACCAGCGCAATCTATTTTCCCGCATTTTATGCTGCACTTCAGCGACTTTAAAGGTCCCTCGGATATACTCATTTCTGATTTTATCTAGCCTTGTAACACCACCCGCCCAGCGAACCATTTTCATTTCCGTGACATGCATTTTCTGTTCATCACATTTCCTCGTCGCCCAGCACTCGGATCCGTATAGCTTGGTCGGTCTGACAGCTCGTTTGTACACGATACCTTTAGTTTTAATAGGCATTTTTACATCACAGAGAACACCAGAAAGTGACCTCCATTTGAGCCAGCCTGTCTTTATTCTGTTCTCTATGTCTTTTTCTGTGTTCGCTCCGGTGTTGACTACGGATCCAAGGTATTTGAATTCCTCGACCTTATTTAAGGGAGTTCCTTCGATAGATGGCGATGCTTGGTTGTTATTGTTACCAGAGAAGTTGCAATGCATGTATTGAGACTTCTGTCGACTCACTCGTAGACCCCGGCTCTCCAAAGCTATTCGCCACATTTCGAGACTGTTTTGAATATCCGGCAACGATTCTTCGATCAGGACTACATCATCAGCATATAAAAGGGTCCACGGTGCCGGTTTTTGAAGATCTTTGGTGATGTAGTCCATAACGATGTTAAAGAGCATGGGGCTTAGGGTGAATCCCTGGTGGACACCGACCTTGACTTCGAAACTAGCACTCGTACCTGCTGGTGAAACAACTCTTGTAGTTATGTCCCCATACATATCCTGTATGATACGAATGTATTGCTCGGGAATCAGTTGTGCTCTGAGTGCTTGCCATATGAGCTGACGCGGTATTCGGTCGAAAGCCTTCTCTAAGTCTATGAAGACAAGGTGGAGATCTTTTTTCAGGATTTTAATGTGTGTACGGTTATTAGTTTGCATGTTTTGCCCCACAAGAGGGCACATCTGAGTATCTTTGTATTTTTCCATCAGTATCCTCACCGAGTGTATCGCATCGGTGGTGCCCACTCCAGCAGTAAAACCACACTGGTTTGGGGTTATATTCGAGAGTGTATTAAGCCTTCTAATAATGACTCTTTCCCATATCTTTAGGGCATGTGATGTTAATTTGATGGCTCTATAATTCCCACATTCAGCAATATTTCCCTTGTTCTTGTAAAATGGTATCATGCTACTGAGTCTCCACATGTCTGGCATTTTCCCTGTTGTTAGAATGAGGATGATAGATTTGTCAGCCAGAAAAAGACTACGATGATATTATGACTATTTTTACGTGCGTAAAACTGCACGTACTTTCTGTGGACATCTAAGCGTCAAATGGAAAAATTTATTGTAACCGGACTCTTGAGATTTTTATCTAAGCATAAAGATTGGTTAGAAGGAAAGCTAATATTTGATCGTCTGCCCTCAATTAATATAATAGCTCCTGCGAGAGAAAAAGTGGACATATCTGACAAACCGTCACAGAAAAAGCTTTGTCGAGTGCACTCATTGCACCACGAAAAAAAGAAAGGTCAATCATTTCTTAAATTCAAATCGAGACAGCCAAAGAAGTCAAGGGAAGAGGGCAAAAGAGACGCAGCAAATATTGTGAAGATAGTTTCCGAGACTGATGGTTCTCCTAAAACAGCCACTCGAATTAAAAAACTATAGCTATACTCCTAAACACTTACCCTCAAAGATTTCTGCAGATAGAGCCTTGGCGCTTTATTTGGATAGCAAATTAACAAAAGAGCAAATATCAACATTCAACAAATAAATGAAAAACACAATGCAAACATAATATCCTACATACGAGAACTTATGAACGGCGAAGAATGAGTGCTATCCTAGTAACATAATGATCACCGAAACATCTGGAGAAATCCCCATTGTATCCCTTTTGGACCATACATCAAAAAGGCTGGTTAAAGTACAGTTCTTTTGATTTATTTCCTTTTTGGAGAACTTACAGCTAAATAACACTTTTATTTCTACAAAGACAAATTGATGATCGGATGCTGAAAACAAGTTCCCACATATAAAAATTGAGAAACAGCTAAGGGTATAACAAAATTATTATGGGCCATCAAAAAAGTTACGTGCTAGAATATTTTTAACTCGATTGGTGCTTGAACAAAACAAATCGATATCGAAATCCACGCAAATGTCATTGAAGCCACTGCTGGCGAAAAAGGCATACCAAAAAACGGAGACGTTTAGTTCCAGCCTATTAAATTGACAATAACACTCAAATCTCAGCATCAGCAGGTCGTCCTGGAGATCGCGTATGTCTGTGTCGCTTCGAACCTTCTATAGAACCTTCATGTCATCGGCAACAATTAAATAAAGGAATTGAGAAAACAGTGGGCCTAATAATATGGACCCTTGCGGGACTCCAGAAGGAATATTAGTCCATACAGACGCGTATCTCTGCAAAACCAAAGCTTGAGTACGCCTATCAAAGTACGATGCAAAACAGGGATAAATATCACCATGTATTAGGCGGAAAGCCAGAGTTTGTACAATAACACTATATGATCTACTCGGTCGAAATATTTACTGTACACCCCGTTCCATACCCTGAGTAATAAAATCATTTGCCAACAATAAATTAGAAACAGTAGATCGACGTTTAAGGAAACCGTGTTGGGCATCACTAAAAGAACATTTGAGCGCAGCGTAGATCTTTGTGTATACAATTCTCGATATCGAAAAAGATTTTAGAAAATAAACATCAATGTCACCTCTTTTGGAGTGGTAAAAGTAGACTTCCAAATGGCGGGCATTGTACCCTCCGACTTCCGAGTTGGAAGTACTAGAAGCGCAAATTGAAGAATATGACCCTACTTTTATTGACCTGATTTATAAGTAAAGATCGTGTGATGGCGCAATCGGCCAAAGCCGTTATAAACAAGGTTTTGAAGACTGCGAAAATGATAATCCCCTTTTACTCGTATTTATAATTAACGACTGATAAAACGCTTATAAAATGAAATATAAACTGTGATCGAAACCATATAAAACCAATTGCAATTGCACTTCGCAAAATCGGACAGCGTACGAAATACGAAATTTCAACCAAAAAGATTTCAAATCTCCAACCGCGCAAAAGAGGTGGAATCCATCCACTCATCAATCGTGTTTTTCCTCCTGGGCTGATTGGCTTGTCGGTCGAGTGATCTTTGCTGTCGAAGTGAATTGAGGTGTGGCTCCTCGGCGGGCATTCGCTCCCGCGAGTTTGTTTCGCGAACCGAAAATCTTCGTCGGTCCAAAAACTCCCGAAAGGCTCCCGACCGAGGATCGTCGCTTCCGTTTCCTTCTGCTGCTTTGTTGAGGCGATGACGTCGTATGCAACTTTCCTTTCCTTAACGGAAACAAAATGGCACCGGAATTTTCTTCCTCTTGAAAAAATGCTCTCGAATGATGTATTTTTATTCTTGATCGCGGAGGACTAAGCTCTCGTTTGCTGCAGTGGACTGTTTGCTTAATAATAATGGCGGCTCTTTAGGTCAAATACACCAACTTGATTACATTTTACAGCACCTATTCGGGCGATAGCCAATTCCAAAGTTTAGAGTACACTGAACACAATTTAAATTTTAATATCAAAATCAAGAGTACCAAAGCCATCAATATCATCAGTCACCCTGCGGCTGCCTTTAAAATTTTCGTTAAACTGTTTACAATCATCTGTAATTAAATGCATCATTGAATTTATATCATCCAGGTTCGCCTGGGAAATCTCTTATCTCTGTGGCCACAGTAGACCTAAACTGTTTCTGTCAATAGACATAGGTACTATTTTTTTTTTTTTTTTTTTATATTTTGGACAATGTCACACAAATCAAATATTTAGGCAAGGTACTATTTAGCGAATTTGTTCAGAATTTGAAGTCGACACGAGAATATTCGTATATGCAGCGGGACCCTGTGTCATAATGGTTTAGGTCCTAAATAATCGAGTTGGTATATGTTTCTACCTATCGATTTATAAACGTTAAAATTTCTACCTTTGCAAATTAATGAGAAAAAAACGAAATAAATCTGTGCTGTGCCAGCGGGGCCCTTTGTTAATTGAAAGTTTACAGACTAAAATGAACTTGTATTCATGGAGCCTCCTATTTCTACCTTCCAAATAACTTTACACTACACCCTAGATATAAATAGTTTTTGAGAAATATGCATTTGAAGATTTTGTCCACCTAGCAGGGCCCTTTGTTATTTGGTGTCTTACATGGCCCCAGTTAATTTAAAAAAACAGGTAGTTATTTCTACTTACTCAATCTATTATTACCAATTTGCTAGTGACAAGGTTTAAAGAAAAAAAAACTATGTACCTACTTAGAAAAAATATTATTGTATCAGGTATCTTAAGTAAGTACCCATAATCATAGTACAAAGAAAAACGTAATACCTTATATATAAAAACAATAGCAAATCTGTAACCATAATTATCTATTATTTATATAAATTAAGGTATGTAAGAATGTAGAAATAAATAGTTTTTACATATTTATATTACGCTATATTTATTTTTTGCAATAGATGACACAGTGAATTTCAATCTGTTCTATCGGATTACTTTGAATGTTTTCATACAAATCATCATAACACTCCCAGCGATTATCATGTCTCAGGCAATGTGTGCGGTAATGAGCAATGCTTGGACAATACTGTATTACTGAAATCAATAAATAGTTTTCATTATTGACTAATAAACTTCGAGGTATATATATCAGATAGTGTAATTTTCCCAAGCCCATTAAAATCAATTGAAATTGTCACATTTAGCTCGTAAACAATCTTCCGTCTACCATTGCAGTTTTTTTGAACGCATTTTGGTTTGTTTTTAGGAAAGTAAACAGCTTTTTCCAACGATTGTATACCTTGATGTTTCAGCAAATCCATATCTAAACATATCATTGGAACATTTCGTTGAATATGTTCTTCGGCACAATATTTGTTACTGCAAGTGTTTATACTGATTGCACTAGAAAGATCATTTAATAAAACCCTTTCAAACACATCACATACATTGGTATTGCAATTGACTGAAATGATCTCGTTATCATTACTAGTAGAATCATAATATTTAGATAATATTAATGCTCTAAGGGAATCTATTTGAGCTTTGTTATTATTACTACTAAGCATACATTGCAGTAATTCACAGAATGCATTGACAGAAGTGCTTACTTTATCATTTACATTCACATTGTCCAAACATGCTACAGCTAGAGCATGAGCAACCGAATCAAATGCACACGTATTAACAAGTAAATAGCATCTATCATTAACTGAACAACTACCACCGTTTTTCAAAAAAGTTACTTCATTTGGATTCAAATTTCTTTCAGTTGTATCTCTTCCTTTTGAATCGTTGCATTTCATTTTAGATTCTTTCTTGATTAAAGTGTTTTTCGATGTTGTTTTTTTTTTAGTCTTTATCAATCCGCGCCAATTTTCGCAGTCAATAGGATCGTCATTGAATACTGATTCGATCGGAAAAAGAGACTCTTCTTGCTGAGTTGGGTTTTGAATTTTTCTCTTTCGTGGTCGTGGTCGTGGCCTACGTTGCTGTGGAGCAATTTTTAAACCTTTGATCGCCAGTGTTAATGTACCTTTCAAGAGGTTGTGAAATTCTACAAAGAAATCATCAACCCTTAATCTCATATGAAAATTTCTCAATAAAGAATTCTTGATAACATTAAAATAACTTTCACAGTTACTACTGCTAGGCGATAAAATATCGCTGTTGAAAAATTTACACATGACATTAGAGAACAATGGTAACCGAGATATAAGTCGTTTAAGAACGCGAATAAATTCTGGAAGGTAATATGGATTGAGTAAATCGCCTGGGTCTTCCAAAATCAAAATAAGTTCGTTTCGATGAATATACTCTTGAAACCAATAAACATCGCTGTAAACAAACTCTTCATCTTTTTGGTGCTTTTCGGTTTTCTCCCTTACATCGCTGTCATTCTCAACTACCTCTTGTGTCTCTTCAAGTTCATTAAATAAATTAGTATTATAAATTAGGTCTTTCAAGCGGCGTGTACTAACTGAACATATAGTATAGTCTTTCTTATTTTTTCCTGTGCATTTATGAGTTGAAACAACGACCAAATCCCACACTAACTGCTTGATTATTTCATAGTTTTCACATATTTTAATATACTTCAGGCACTTTAGGTAGAACATTTTTGCAAATGGATTTAAATCTTTAAGACATGGAAGTCGTGACAATGTTTTGCAAAAATGGGAAGTGTCAAGTCTCACAAAGCAAGAAGGCACTTCAGTAGATTTCTTTTCAAGCACTTTAAAGCAATGTTCGATATAGTCTTTAGTACAATTGAATTTAGTGAATGCAGTAACTACAGCTGATTGCAAAGCAGCTTGGTCATCAGTTACTGCTTCATTTGGAGGAGTTACAAAAGCAACCCACGATTTTAACCATTTAGCAATTGTGTCTGCTGTTTGACTTTCTGATAGCAATTGTGTTAGTGGTATACTGCTTCCTTGATTCGAATATCCAAGACACACATAAAGGAAGATATGTTTAGAATTGTTTTTGCCAATGAAATTCTCATCGCTTTTGTGTTTTTTATCGACATTTTGACAGACGGATCCTGTTGCATCTAACGCCACACAAATGCGATCATTTTTTCGTACATATTTCTTATAGTATTCAATCTGTTCCTGCGTCCAAAATAGCAAGTAGAACGGCCGAGCGGAGACTTGTCTTATGACCGATGAAAATGGTGATGTATTACTTAGCTTGACCAAACTTAGAATCGGATTTTTATCCAAAATGTTCTCTTTTCTAGTTTCGCATTTAATTTGCCTCAGTGTTCGCAATTTGGGAATAAAAGGTGACTCACGTTCATCATCTTCAAGACATACAGAATCATTAGCGACCTCTGATCTCACGACTACAGCAGCTTTATTAACAAGAATTTACTCAATTCTTGTCGTTGATAACCGGTCATGCGCAATTTTTTGCCTGGATCATGTTTAAAGTTTTTATCAAAGCCCTTGATAATACAATTTACACTCATGAAGTTATCAGTATGAGGAGTGGGCTTTACTATCACTTCGACGGAAGCCGCGCATTGATTGCAGTATCCATTGCATTTAACATATCCAGCGTCATACACTTGGTGAGTTTTCATACACCAAGTACAAGGTAAGGAAGTATGTGACCAAATTTCTTGACAAATTACGTAAGTCCACTTATTTTGAGGCAATTTTATTCGCCGTTGAAACACAAGGTTTGGTTTTTTAGAGTCATTTCTGTGGGTGTAAAAAATCTTGGGTTCGATTTCTTGCCATTTGTGAAAGTCCATTAAAAAATCATATTGAGTAGTTGACGTATCATTGACATTGCACTTACTATTATCAAAAGACAAATCTTCGTCACTTCCCGACGCTGAGAAATCATCCACACACTGTTTCAGGGAAAGATGTGCACTGAAAAACTGTACATAATATTTTTTCACTGATAAATATATCGCTTTTACAGTCATACGGTTATTTAATTGATTGGAAATGTCCAAATAAACTTGGTCACTTGGAGGAGGTAAACAGTTTCTGAATTTGTCTTTAAATTTTCCAATTACTGATTTCTGTTCATTAACACTCACTGCAGGTTTCCGTCCTACCATTTTTACACTAAATAGACAAAATTACTATAATTCGAAACACATTTAACCAGTATTATAACACAAACAAACCAAACTAACGATTCGAGTGATCGCTTGTTATTATTTAGTAAATTTTTCACAACTACCCTCTTAATTTTTTAGTCGCAAAGCAAAGTGATTTGCTCATTGTAAAATAACTCATCCACTTATAGCCTTAGTACCAAACTTTGTGCAAGTCTTCAGTCGTTTTTTTTCTTTAAACCTTGTCACTAGCAAGTTGGTAATAATAGATTGAGTAAGTAGAAATAACTACCTGTTTTTTTTAATTAACTGGGGCCATGTAAGACACCAAATAACAAAGGGCCCTGCTAGGTGGACAAAATCTTCAAATGCATATTTCTCAAAAACTATTTATATCTAGGGTGTAGTGTAAAGTTATTTGGAAGGTAGAAATAGGAGGCTCCATGAATACAAGTTCATTTTAGTCTGTAAACTTTCAATTAACAAAGGGCCCCGCTGGCACAGCACAGATTTATTTCGTTTTTTTCTCATTAATTTGCAAAGGTAGAAATTTTAACGTTTATAAATCGATAGGTAGAAACATATACCAACTCGATTATTTAGGACCTAAACCATTATAACACAGGGTCCCGCTGCATATACGAATATGACACGAGAAGCAAGCAATAGACGTATTATATATACCTCTCATTGTCTTTTTCTTAATGTTAAGCTCTTCGAACTCTTTGTTAAAACCACTTTTCTTGAAAATTTTATACTGATGGTCCGAATGGTTTTCAAAAGAATTTCTTTGGTCGTCAGCCAACTTACTTAAGATTTATTAACGTAAGTATACCTTTCTATTTTACTATAAACTTTTCCATTTCACAGCAGTCTACAAAAAAATTTGGCTGCATTCTCGCCACTTTTAAATAAATAACTTTCTTACTTAGTTCTAAAAATCGTAGAGAAATGGTCATCAAACTACTATGCGAATGTAAAGCTGCTTTCATCATTAGAGTCAACTTTATATTGCGGTCCTGACCTCCCCATGAGTCACCATAATATTAGGTGCTCAGTCATTGTTGTTCAGCCACAACTGTCTTTTGTAATAAAAGACTTTGTTAGTAGGTATTATATGTAATGGAAGTGTTTTTTCCAATTTAAAGGTAAATAATAAAATCTTAAAATAGTAATGTAGTTCCTTTGACACTGGGAACTACGCCTCTTCTACTTTTCTGAACATATATGTTCTTTGTAGACGTACCTAATGCTGTCAACAGAATAAGTATGTCCACATCTTCAGAAGTAATGAGATACTTTCGAATTCGCTGGCCTTGGATATGGCGGTGTTGACGATCATCAGGTCAGCATCCATGCCTGCTTCACCTTGCCTTCGATCACTTATATGCTAGCATCCGCTATTCGTATCATCAACATCGATATGAATGCGCTCTTATTGTGATCGTTTGCTAAGAACTTTTCTTGTGCTATGGTCACCGTGTTAGATGAGGAGAACACGACTTTGGTTGCTGATTGTAATGCAGAACGGCGAGCTCGTTCTGCGGCTTTGATAGCCGACGTTAGTGGGGGGTATCCATCAAATACAACTATCTCATTACTCCCAAAGTATCTCTCTACGTAGTTGATGTACATAGAGCACAGCATTTCGGTGTGTGGTTGCGGGAGTTTTGTTCTACACCACTTTATATAACTGGTATCCTCAAAGTTTGGAGTTTGGTAGCCAAGGTTGACTTTCTCCATGGGAGTAAAGACTGACTACCTACAATGCAGATTTCAATCTCTTGCGCATTCCCTCCTCAGTGAAAAGTGAAATAGGGAAGGGTGAGAGTTCAAACTTGAAGAGTTCTTTCAGATCTTCTTCAGATTTTTTGGCAACGCTGACACGCTGAAAGAGAGTGAGAGGAACGACAGTGATTTTTTGTCCAGTAATTTTCAACGAGCTGGAAACGGAAGTGGAGTTCGGAAAATTTTATTGTTTTGCATATTTTTTGCCGGAAACGCGAAATAAAATCAGCTGTCCCATACATTTGAGTCGGGTTGGTACGGCAGTTTTGTATGGGACAGCTGATTTTTTTTTCGCGTTTCCTGAAGTAGGCTCCATTGTGAAAGTTGTTCAGTTTGATGGTCTGAGTTCACTGTTTCAGTTTGCCGAGGGCTGTCCCTTAAACCCTGTATATTATAGTTAATTCAACTTATTAAGTCTCAATTAAAACCTTAAAAATATAATTTTTGCCACATTTGCGCGATCAACGCGATATATTCATAATTCATGTAATAAACTTTTAAACTCAATAAAATTGTGTTTTCTTTCAAAAAGTATTTTATCTTTAAAAAGTATTTAGAAGATACGTATTTTGTATCTAGTATCTGAAATACTTATTTTAATAGTATCTTGTATGTTGTATTCCAGATATTTTGCATAGGGTATCTTGTACATCTCTGTTAATGGAGGTCCAAAACTTGATAAAATGTTAATAAACCATTCCTGAACTAAATCCCAAAGTTTCATTAACTTCTAACCTTTTTCTATCTGATACTACCTGTCCACCAAACTATCCCTCGATCCCTTCTGTTATGAGATTAATATTTCGGTAATTTTTTAATTACATTTTCTACCAACTCAAAATCTTCTATTGGCGTCTTATTCGACCCTCTTTTACTCTTGTCTCTCTTATCCAAAAATAAATTGCCACTACGCATCTTCTTCAAACTGATAGTAATCTTCTGTAAAGTATATGTATACACATATGACGACCCGGTTGGTGTAATGGTTACCACACCGGACTGCCAAACCAGGGTCCTGGGTTCGAATCCCGGTTCGGTCATGGATATTATATGTTCGTGCCGTTGTTGTATGGTTTCCATATTAAAAAGCTTACAGTGCTTAACTTGGAATCATTACAATGTATGTGCCTGTGAGCGTTATTTATTATTATTTATTTTATTTATATCTCGAAGATGAACCAATTACTATGTAACCGCTCTCTTAAGATCTCCACCCGTATTCGTCTTGTAAGGTGTTACGTATTCTCCATCGTCCTGTATGGTGTTAAATCCTGGACACTCGCTCAAACCATGTGCAAACGACTTGAGGCTTTTGAGATGTGGGTATACAGGAGGATGTTGAAGATATCATGGACGGACAGAATTAGCAAAGAGGTGGTCCTGCAGAGGATGAACAAAGAGAGTAGAAATCCTGAAAACCATAAAAACTCGGAAACTTCAATACCTCGGTCACATTATGAAAAGTGAAAAATATCAACTTCTCCAGATTATTATAAAGCGGAAAATTTTGGAAAGACGAATGCCTGGTAGTAGAAGGACTTCCTGGCTTAAGAACCTGTGAGAAATTGTTTGATATGAACTCGACCTCACTGTTTAGGTCTGCAGCCTCCAGGGATTTTTTTTAAAACGTCCCTTATCTAAAATAATACTACCTTTATTTATTGTTTAAAAATTGACGCTCTTGTAAAAAAAGTCATGTAAAAAGTTGTAACCTAAAAAATCAATTTTTTTTATGAAAGCTTTGTTTTTCGATGTGTGTGATTTATTAAATGAAAAGTACAAAATTTAATTTAAAAAAAATTAAACTCATTTGTCATCTGATGTTAAAGCAATTAATATGACCGATACATCAATGTCTTCAGCTACAACAATAACTTTGGTAGATGGAGAATCGAGACAATTGAGTGCTGTTTGCGAATCATTAAAGCTATCCATTTTGTTCTGCTTGCGCGCTCCGCTCCGTGCTGTGTATTGACATGAGTAATAGTAATTATTTTCTTTGATTGACATTTTTTTATAGAAAAAGACTCTCAATCTCATTTAGGTAAAGTTATAAGATTTAAATTGGAGATAATTATTAAAACTAAACTGACATGTTTGAAGTCTATTTCCAGAAGCCCTTTTTATTTTTAAAAACTATGAAACCTCATTTAACATTATAACATCTCCCTTTTATAATTAACAGTTATGATGAGATCATGAAATACAACAATTACAATATAACTCTTAAATAAAATTGTATGACATAAAAACATTAAAACAATCTCTGTCTTTTCTTTACTATTATAAAACTGTTAATAAAAATTTTTTTTTTTTTTGCTTTTTGAGTTTGTTCGAGCATCACGCAAAAACTACTGAACCGATTTTAATGAAACTTTTTTGTTTGATAGCTTATGATCTGACTTAAAATCTGGTATATAATTTGTGCGGACGAAGTCGCGGGTTAACGCTAGTGTTACATATGTCTAAATTAGTTTGATTATCAGAAACCAATGGTTCATCGGGAATCTAATAAGGTACTTACCAGGTTCAATGGTTTAATGTGTACCTACACTGTTTCAAAAAAAATATTTGTCATTACTTATTAAGTCATTGGACATAATTTCGTACGATCTTTCGTTTATCTTCTGCCTTATACATTAAACTTAACCTTACCTTTATACCTTATATCAATATAGACCCAGAGCCCCCAACGGTCTAGGGCCTAAACGTATAGGAAAGCTGGATTCAGTCTAGCTCGAAAATAGACGCCAAAGTACATCATTTAGCCTCGGTCTTATGACTCAAAGCGGTCACTGAAATTTTTTACAGCGGTCAGACAGTCGCGAAAAAATGGGGTCTGGGCCTAAACATATAGGAAACGAACTTGATGCATTTAAAGAAAGAGCCCTCTTAGGACAATACCACAGCATATTTAGTTTTACTCAAATCGGTCACTGTTCAAAATCAGACCGGGGTTGAAAATCGAAAAAAATTGGTCTTGGGCCTAAACATATAGGAAATGTGAAACCAACTTGGATCGACAGAACACACTTTACCTATCACGAAAAACCCGGTCTTACATGGCGGATCGGTCACCTTTCCAGAATCAGACCACTTTTATGAGATACCAAAAATGACATATATCTTGACAATGGTTAGTGATAGAAAAAAATTGTTAGGAACAAAATTGTTGGAAATTTAATGACCTTTATGTCTGCAGTAGCTTTGTTTAAAATTTGATGCATAGGAGACGAGATATTTGTAAAAACTGAATAATTAAAATAGTAATAGACAGATATCTCGACAACGGTTGATGATAGGAAAAGTTTGTTCAGGACACAATTGTAGATAATATTATGTTCTACAAGTTTTGTCAAAACTTTGTTTACGATTTGATGCATACGAAACGAGATATTTACAAAAACGAATTAATTAAAATAGTAATAGACAGATATCTCGAAAACTGTTGATGATAGGAAAAGTTTTTTAACATAAAATTGTAGATAATGTTTTGTTCTACAGGTTTTGTAATAACTTTGTTCACAATTTGATGCATACGAAACGAGATATTTGCAAAAAATAATTAATTAAAATAGTAATAGACGATATCTCCACAACGGTTGATGATAGGAAAAGTTTTTTTCAGGACACAATTGTAGATAATATTATGTTCTACAAGTTTTGTCATAACTTTGTTTACGATTTGATGCATTCGAAACGAGATATTTGCAAAAACGAATTAATTAAAATAATAACAAATATATCTCGACAACGGTTAATGATATAAGAAACTTAAACAAAATAAATTGTAAGAAACTGTATGTTCTACAAGTTTTGTACTAACTTTGTTCACAATTTGATGGAAAAGAAACGAAATATTTGTAAAACTAAATAAATAAAATAGTAATAGACAGATATCTCGACAACGGTTGATGACAGAAAAAGTGAGTCTAATAAAATTGTAGATACTGCTGTTCTACAAATTTGGCTATAACTTTGTTTACAATAAATTCTATTTATAGAATAAAGAGATCTGCGCAAAAACTAATTATTAAAAATGATAACAATCAGATATACGATTGATGATAGAAAAAAATTAGTCAAGATAAAATTGTAGATAATTGTATGATCTACAAGTTTTGTTATTACTTTGTTAGTAATTTGATGCATACAAAACGAGATGTTTCCAAAAATTAATTATTTAAAATAATAAAATATATCTCTCGACAACGGTTAATGATATAAGAAACTTATACAAAATAAATTGTAGGAAACTGTATGTTCTACAAGTTTTGTAATAACTTTGTTCACGATTTCATTCATAGGAATGGAATAATTTTTTTATTTTAATTGGTACCGGTCAAAAGAAAAACTCTTAATACTCCTCAACAAGCAATTAATGTTAGATTAGACAAATGAGTAAATGATAATTTTTTCTTAAACTGGACAATTTTGTTGAAAAAAAAAATTGTGTCGTATAAGTTAGTTTTTTGCAAATATCTCGTTTCTTATGCATACAATTTAAAAAGTTAATACAAAACATGTAGAACAAACCATTATCAACAATTTTATTCTGACTAATTTTTTTCTACCTCTGTCGGGATTTCTGTTTGTTATTATTTTTAATAATTCGTTTTTGCACATATCTCGTTTTCTATGTATATATACAACGTGTTAATGAATTAACGCAAAACTAGAAAGTAGTTTGTTTAGAATCGAGAGCAGAATCGAATTATCATGGTTTCGAAATAGGTAATTTTTTTCAAAATATTAAATAATTTGATTGCAAAATTTAAAATTTTCTGAACCCGATGTCAACCCACCGCACGGGCACACTCATCCTACTTACTACCAAAACAAGATTATAAAAATGTATCCATGAGTACGTTAGCGCTTTCATTTCGTGCTGAAATGATAACAAATCATTTTTACCTCAAAACTTAAAATGCTAATAACTTTAAATTTTAAGTGTCAAAATAATGAAATTATTGTTTCAATCTAATTATTTTGTTATAAATCAGTTGGGGTGTATGAGGTTTTGCGCTAATTCATTAACACGTTGTATATATATATATACATAGCATTAAATAATTAAATAACGCTCACAGACACATACATTGTAATGATCCCCAATTAAGCCTTAGGCTTTTTTTTTATGGGAACCACATACAGCAACGGCACAAACATATATCGTCCATGACCGAACCGGGATTCGAACCCAGGATCCTGGCTTGGCAATCCGGCGTGCAAAGAAAGCATTGCAAAGAAAGTTATAACCAAATTTGTAGAACAGCATTATCTACAATTTTATTAGACTAACTTTTTCTGTCATCAACCGTTGTCGAGATATCTGTCTATTACTATTTTATTTATTTAGTTTTACAAATATTTCGTTTCTTTTCCATCAAATTGTGAACAAAGTTAGTACAAAACTTGTAGAACATACAGTTTTTTACAATTTATTTTGTTTAAGTTTCTTATATCATTAACCGTTGTCGAGATATATTTGTTATTATTTTAATTAATTCGTTTTTGCAAATATCTCGTTTCGTATGCATCAAATCGTAAACAAAGTTATGACAAAACTTGTAGAACATAATATTATCTACAATTGTGTCCTGAACAAACTTTTCCTATCATCAACCGTTGTGGAGATATCGTCTATTACTATTTTAATTAATTATTTTTTGCAAATATCTCGTTTCTTATGCATCAAATTGTGAACAAAGTTATTACAAAACCTGTAGAACAAAACATTATCTACAATTTTATGTTAAAAAACTTTTCCTATCATCAACAGTTTTCGAGATATCTGTCTATTACTATTTTAATTAATTAGTTTTTGCAAATATCTCGGTTCCTATGCATCAAATCGTAAACAAAGTTTTGACAAAACTTGTAGAACATAATATTATCTACAATTGTGTCCTGAACAAACTTTTCCTATCATCAACCGTTGTCGAGATATCTGTCTATTACTATTTTAATTATTCAGTTTTTACAAATATCTCGTCTCCTATGCATCAAATTTTAAACAAAGCTACTGCAGACTTAAAGGTCATTAAATTTCCAACAATTTTGTTCCTAACAATTTTTTTCTATCACTAACCATTGTCGAGATATATGTCATTTTTGGTATCTTATAAAAGTGGTCTGATTCTGGAAAGGTGACCGATCCGCCATGTAAGACCGGGTTTTTCGTGATGGGTAAAGTGTGTTCTGTCGATCCAAGTTGGTTTCACATTTCCTATATGTTTAGGCCCAAGACCAATTTTTTTCGATTTTCAACCCCGGTCTGATTTTGAACAGTGACCGATTTGAATAAAACTAAATATGCTGTGGTATTGTCCTAAGAGGGCTCTTTCTTTAAATGCATCAAGTTCGTTTCCTATATGTTTAGGCCCAGACCCCATTTTTTCGCGACTGTCTGACCGCTGTAAAAAATTTCAGTGACCGCTTTGAGTCATAAGACCGAGGCTAAATGATGTACTTTGGCGTCTATTTTCGAGCTAGACTGAATACAGCTTTCCTATACGTTTAGGCCCTAGACCGTTGGGGGCTCTGGATCTAATAGTTATATCAAGCTTCCGGCATATTTCACTATAGTGCTCGGCTTATATCAATCTTCCGGCATATTTCTCGGCTTACATCAAACTTCCAGCATATTTTCCTATAGTGCTCGGTGTATATCAAACTTCCGGCATATTTTCCTTTAGTGCTCGGCTTATACCAAACTTCCGGCATATTTCACTTTAGTGCTCGGCTTATATCAAACTTCCGGCATATTTCCCTTTAGTGCTCGGACACATTTTTTATTGTTTATATTCTGTGTTTGACGTTTTTCATTTGACGTCCCTGAAGCTTCTGTTCTGTTCTTCTGTTCTTTAGCACATGATCAAAGCTATTTTTGCTCGCTTTATCCAACTCAAATGTGTTGTACAATTTTATTGCTCGGTCTACGATACAGCTTAGTAATAGGGCAGTTTTAAAGTTTTGCTCTTTTCCTTCATTTCCCGAAGCTAGTAGGAATATCTCGAATTTTTGTTTAAAGAAACACCAGTTTTCTGCCATATCTCCTTTCCACAATACCTAGTTCTGAAGGAACTTTTATTCCTCCGACAGCAGCCATATTTTTTCACTTGAAGACTGTTAGACCCAATTTTTTTTAATGATTTTGCTTTAGATATTTTGGTATTTTGTTATTTTGTTTTGTTTTGTTTGTTTTTGTTTTGTTTTGTTTGTTTGTTTTGTTTTGCTTTATTTGTTATGTAGTTCGTACGTAGGTTACTTTATTAGGTATTTTCACCATCACTTTTTCGGCTGCGCCATGTTATATGATTTAGATTGGAGCTAATTATTAAAACCAAACTGATAGGTATGTTTGAAGTCTAGATAACCAGCAAGGGGCCGTGCGCAGTACTACACGGGTAAAAACGATTTCTTGAAATAATAATATTACGTTTTCTTCGATATATATGAGAGCGCCATATTCTTGGTTCAATGCAATTTGCTTTCACACAAGACAATTGTCTTTACTGAAAGCAAATTGCATTGAACCAACAATATGGCGCTCTCATTGTATATCGAAGAAAACGTAATAGATCCAGAGCCCCCAACGGTCTAGGGCCTAAACGTATAGGAAAGCTGGATTTAGTCTAGCTCGAAAATAGACGCCAAAGTACATCATTTAGCCTCGGTCTTATGACTCAAAGCGGTCACTGACATTTTTTACAGCGGTCAGACAATCGCGAAAAAATGGGGTCTGGGCCTAAACATATAGGAAACGAACTGGATGCATTTAAAGAAAGAGCCGTCTTCGGACAATACCACAGGGTATTTAGTTTTTCGCAAATCGGTCACTGTTCAAAATCAGACCGGGGTTGAAAATCGAAAAAAAATGGTCTTGGGCCTAAACATATAGGAAATGTGAAACCAACTTGGATCGAAAGAACACACTTTACCCATCACGAAAAACCCGGTCTTACATGGCGGATCGGTCACCTTTCCAGAATCAGACCACTTTTATAATATAGCAAAAATGACAGATATCTCGACAATGGTTAGTGATAGAAAAAATTAGTTACGAACAAAATTGTTGGAAATGTAATGTTTTTTAAGTTTGTAGTAGCTTTGTTTACAATTTGATGCATAGGAGACGAGATATTTGTAAAAACTGAATAATTAAAATAGTAATAGACAGATATCTAAACAACGGTTGATGATAGGAAAAATTTGTTCAGGACACAATTGTATATAATATTATGTGCTAAAAGTTTTGTTATAACTTTGTTCACGATTTGATGCATACGAAACGAGATATTTGCAAAAACGAATTAATTAAAATAGTAATAGACAGATATCTTGAAAACTGTTGATGATAGGAAAAGTTTTTTAACATACAATTGTAGATAATGTTATGTTCTACAGGTTTTTTAATAACTTTGTTCATAATTTGATCCATACGAAACGAGATATTTGCAAAAAATTAATTAATTATTAAAAATAGTAATAGACGATATCTCGACAATGGTTGATGATAGAAAAGTTTGTCCAGGATAAAATTGTAGATAATGTTATGTTCTACAAGTTTTGTTATAACTTTATTCACGATATGATGCAAAAGAAATGAGATATTTGTAAAACTAAATAATTACAATAGTAGTAGACAGATATCTCTAAGTTTGTCTAATAAAATTGTAGATAATGCTGTTCTACAAATTTGGTTATAACTTTCTTTACAATGCTTTCTTTGCACGCCGGACTGCCAAGCCAGGGTCCTTGGTTCCAATCCCGGTTCGGTCATGGATGTTATATGTATGTGCCGTTGCTGTATGTGGTTCCTATAACAAAAAGCTTAAGGCTTAATTGGGGATCAGTGTCTGTGAGCATTATTTATTTATTTAATGCTATGTATAGAAAACGGGATATGTGCAAAAACTAATTATTAAAAATAATAACAAACAGATATCCCGACAGCGGTAGAAAAAAATTAATCAGAATAAAATTTTTGATAACTGTTTGTTCTACAAGTTTTGTATTAACTTTTTAAATCTAAAATCATTTATTGCAATATAATAAAAGTTGACATAAAAAATTGATGGTAAAAATTGGCAACATGCCTTGTCCAAAATGTACAGTCAAAAATCCACAACAAGCTTCGTCACAAGAGAATACAAATAAAAATCCACAAAACGTTTCGTCAGCAAAATAATAAATTAACCTAAACTACACGGCATCGTCATAAATCGTAACTGGCACAAAGGATCCCATCACACTGGCTGCGTTCCCGCGCTGGATAGCCAACGAAATCCTCTGCACCAGATACGACCCAGAGCGGACATCGCCGCCACTCTCAACCAACCTCCTGCCCAGCTCTCTTACAAACGCCTTACCTTCCACTCCCCACGTTCCAGACAGCCAGTGGCACAAAGATGTACTGGGACTACAGTATCGCGTGCCTCACATGCTTCTGTGACTTTTTAAATTGTTTGCATAAGAAACGAGATACGTGCAAAAAACTAACTTATACGACCTTCAGGTCAAAATTTTTTTTCAACAAAATCCAGTAATCCAGTTTAAGAAAAAAACATTAATTGCTTGTTGTGGAGTATTAAGAGTTTCTCTTTTTACCGGTACCAATGCAAATAAAAATTTTTATTCCATTCCTATGGATGAAATCGTGAACAAGTTATTACAAAACCAGTTTCCTACAATTTATTTTGTACAAATTTCTTATATCATTAACAGTTGTCGAGATATATTTGTTATTATTTTAATTAATTAATTTTTGGAAACACCTTGTTTTGTATGCATCAAATTATTAACAAAGTTATGACAAAACATATAGAACATACAATTATCTACAATTTTATCTTGACCAATTTTTTTCTATCATCAGTCATTATCAATTATTTTTAATAATTAGTTTTTGCGCAGATCTCGTAATTCTATAAATAGAATTTATTGTAAACAAAGTTATAGCCAAATTTGTAGAACAGCATTATCTACAATTTTATTAGACAAACTTTTTCTGTCATCAACCATTGTCGAGATATCTGTCTATTACAATTGTATTTATTTAGTTTTACAAATATTTCGTTTCTTTTGCATCAAATCGTGAACAAAGTTAGTATAAAACTTGTAGAACATAACATTATCTACAATTGTATCCTAGACAAAAATTTTCTATCATCAACCGTTGTGGAGATATCGTCTTTTACTATTTTAATTAATTATTTTTTGCAAATATCTCGTTTCGTATGCATCAAATTGTGAACAAAGTTATTACAAAACCTGTAGAACATAACATTATCTACAATTGTATGTTAGAAAACTTTTCCTGTCATCAACAGTTTTCGAGATATCTGTCTATTACTATTTTAATTAATTCGTTTTTGCAAATATCTCGTTTCGTATGCATCAAATCGTGAACAAAGTTATAACAAAACTAGTAGAACATAATATTATCTACAATTGTGTCCTGAACAAATTTTTCCTATCATCAACCGTTGTGGAGATATCTGTCTATTACTATTTTAATTATTCCGTTTTTACAAATATCTCGTCTCTTATGCATCAAATTGTAAACAAAGCGTCTGCAAACTTAAAGAACATTAAATTTCCAACAATTTTGTTCGTAACAAATTTTTTCTATCACTAACCATTGTCGAGATATATGTCATTTTTGCTATATTATAAAAGTGGTCTGAATCTGGAAAGGTGACCGAACCGCCATGTAAGACCGGGTTTTTCGTGATGGGTAAAGTGTGTTCTTTCGATCCAAGTTGGTTTCACATTTCCTATATGTTTAGGCCCAAGACCAATTTTTTTCGATTTTCAACCCCGGTCTGATTTTGAACAGTGACCGATTTGAGAAAAACTAAATATGCTGTGGTATTGTCCTAAGAGGGCTCTTTCTTTAAATGCATCCAGTTCGTTTCCTATATGTTTAGGCCCAGACCCCATTTTTTCGCGATTGTCTGACCGCTGTAAAAAATTTCAGTGACCGCTTTGAGTCATAAGACCGAGGCTAAATGATGTACTTTGGTGTCTATTTTCGAGCTAGACTAAATCCAGCTTTCCTATACGTTTAGGCCCTAGACCGTTGGAGGCTCTGGGTCTATAATATTCTTATTTCAAGTAATCTTTTTTACCCGTGTAGTATATGACGTAGTCAACGCATTTGTCACTAAACAGGTTCAATGGTTTAATGTGTACCTACTCTGTTTCTAATAAAATATTTGTCATTACTTATTAAGTCATTGGACATAATTTCGTACGATCTTTCGTTTATCTTCTGCCTTATAAATATGGCGGCTGTCGGAGGAATAAAAGTTCCTTCAGAACTATTGTGGGATGGAAATATGGGAGCGTGTGAATTATCTATGGGATGGAGGGGAGCGTGTGAATTCTCTATGGATGGAAATATGGCAGAAAACTGGCGTTTCTTTAAACAGAAATTCGTTGTATTCCTACTGGCTTCAGGAAATGAAGGAAAAGAGCAAAACATTAAAACTGCCCTATTAATTAGCTGTATCGAAGATCGGGCAATAAAATTATACAACACATTTGAGTTGGATAAAACGAGCAAAAATAGTTTTGATGATGTGCTACTAAAGAAGTTCAAAGAGCACTTAAGTCCAGAAAAGAATATAATTTATGACCGTTATTAAGTTTTTCATTCGTAACCAGAGGCCGCATGAAACATACGAAAACTACATTGTGGAATAGCGTGATCTGAGTGCATCCTGTGAATTTGGTTCACTAACAGACCTTGTATACATACATACATACGTTTGACAAGCGGTTGTTGCAGTACACAGACAAAGTGTAACTAGGTCATAGGTATATGACTTCTTTTGTCGTCTTATAATCTTCACATTCCTTTATGTATGTGATACCACATCATAATACAACGTGTTAATGAATTAACGCAAAACTAGAAAGTAGTTTGTTTAGAATCGAGAGCAGAATCGAATTATCATGGATAATTTTTTACACAATATTAAATAATTTCAAATATTATTGATTTTGAACATGTTACAGCCATGTTGTGCTATTTCGAATCAAATTAAAGATTGAAAAATTCAGTCTCGGGCGGGACTTGAACCCGCACCCTTCCAACCGGTTTTATTAAATAATTTGTTTGTAATTTTTTTTATTTACTGAACCCGATGTTAACCCACCGCACTGGCACACTCACCCTACTTACTACCACAACAAGATTATTAAAATGTATCCATGAGTACGTTAGCGCTTTCATTCATTGCTGAAATGATAACAAATCATTTTTGCCTCAAAACTTAAAATGCGAATACCTTTTTAACTACCAAAATAATGAAATTATTATTTCAATCTAATTATTTTGTAGTAAATCAGTTGGGGTGTTTGAGGTTCTGCGCTAATTTATTAACACGTTGTATATAAAAATATTTGATGTGTGAATCTGCAATTTTAAAGCATGTCAAGTGATACAATGTTTTTAGAAAATCACTGGTATCGAGCCGTATAAATATAGCTGGAATATCAGTAATCTGACCTTCTAAAATTGAAAACATTTCTTTTTCTTTTATTGTGTACTCTTTTGTATTTTTTTTATTTTCAAAGATACAGTATTAGCTACAATCAGTGCAGAAGAATCGTCTGAAATTATTTCATGAGGTATGCCGACGATTGTGCTTATCCATTTTTTAAGCCAATCTAAGAGCCCGGTTACACGTTCAGTATTTCGTCATTCTGGTCCATCAGTCTGGTCATGTTTATTTGATTTGAAGGGAAACTGATATACTGAAGCACCATGTTAGTCGGGTCAATCTCGAGTCAGTTTCCCTTCAAATCAAATATACATGACCAGACTGATGGACCAGACTGATGAAATACTGACCGTGTAACCTCCCTCTAAGATCGAATCTTTGCTGTGTGCGTCTGTAATCATTTGGATTACGGAAACTAAAACTGATTTGAATTGACGATTGGCTGTAATGAGGCCTGCGTATAAAAATAGACGTTTATTAATTTTCGTCCCATCAGGAAGACGCATCGTTTCAAAACACCAACCCGTGGCGTCTCTAGTGACAGTTACTTTTTCGTTCTTCTGGTAGTATCTACTTATTCATTGTAATATCCTATTTGTTCTGTACTCCAAAAATGTACATAAAAGCAATCAACGTATGGTTGCACGCTCATGGCACGGATTATACAGGGTGTCCGGTAAGTAATGGATAACCTTGCACCGGCTGATAGAGGACCTCAAACGTTTTTATGAATTTTATTGGAATCAAACAACGTCCGTAGGTTATGACAAAATGACAGAACTTTAACTTTATTATTTTTATATGGCTATCAATACAACATCTTCCTTCTTAAAACAAAAATTAACATTTAAGGCAACAAAGCCTTGTGCGTTATCATCTTGTATGGTCCTTCATTCATTTTCTCCTCCTTCGCCTTCTATTTTATATTGTATGAATTTCACGTATCATTATGCATTAGGCTAGCATGCCTTTCGCATCATCATGCATTTAACTTAACTTGTATGCATTTAGCATTTTATCATTTCATTATGCATTTAGCTTATTTTTTAATTTGCATTTATCATTAGATATGCATTTAGCTTGCCTGCATTTATTAGGCATTACCTTGCGTGCATTTCACACCATTATGCATTTAGCATTTATCATTTCATTGTGCATTTAGCATTCATCATTATGCATTTAGCTTATTTATTTAATTTGCATTTATCATTATTAATTTCTTCGTACACTTGGTGCATTTCTGGTCTATTTCTGTTGCATTTCTGGTGCATTTCTAGTGCATTTCTGTTGCATTTCTGGTGCATTTCTAGTGCATTTCTGTTGCATTTCTGGTGCATTTCTGGTGCATGTGTGCAGTTTTTCTTGTCGGCTTCATTCTCGAAATTGAAAGTACCTATTTTACAGCCGTAAGGATCGGTCACCAATCGCTGATAATAATAAAGCAGTTTTAATTTTACTGCTTCTAGTATTACTTCCAGAAGCTAATATATTAATTTCAAATTTCTGACGGACGAATTTGTCGGCCATATTGCCCGACCAGGCCATTTCTGTAGGCAAATTTAAATTAGCACAACCTCCATTACTTTTGGTAGGTATTTGAATTTTTCGTATTTTATTCAAATTTTCTCTTTGCACTTGTTATAATATATTACTTAGGTCACAATACCGACTGCGCCATGTAAATAATGTTTTTATAATTTTATTGGAATCAAACAACGTCCGTAGGTTATGACATGACAGAATGACAGAACTCCAATTTTATTAATTTTACGAGCTTTTATCCGCGACTTCGTCCGCATAAATTATATACCAGATTTTAAGTCAGATGTTACGCTACCAAACAAAAAAAGTTTCATCAATATCGGTTCAGTAGTTTTTGCGTGATACTCGACAAACAAACACCCAAACATACAAACAAACAAACTAACTAAATTCTTTTTTCAAAAATTTACAGTTTTATAATAGTCAAGATATGGCTATCAATGCAACACCTTCGTTACTCTTTTGACCACCATGGCCACAAAAGAAGAGATTTTTACAGTCCACTTTTTGCATAATATTTTCTAAGAGAGGTCAGACGTGCATGAGAAAGTTAGCATAGCTTAGGGTTATTCTGAAATGGGAAGGAGGCTTATGTCGTGGGTGGATACGGGCTGATGATGACGACGACGACGAGGGTAACATTAATGGAAAAGTAACAGAAATTGTTGAAAATTATTTAATTAGTACCTATAGTAAATGTTCAAATTGCTTTCCTTCTGCCCTGATATACGCTCTACATCTTCTAATAAAAGCCCGTTTGAGTGTCCTTGCGTATCTTCGTTTACAAATTTTTTGAGCCTGGTCGCCATACATTTTTTTTAGACCACAAATGCTCAAACTTCGGTGAAAATTCCAAGAAAAGTTTAAAATTGACTTTAAGATTCTTTTTTTAATAGAACAACCCTAGCTATACTAACTTTCTAATGCACGTCTGATAGCACCACTCTTAGAGAATATTATGCAAAAAGTGGACTGTAAAAATCTCTTCTTTTGTGGCCATGGTGGTCAAAAGAGTAACAAAGGTACCAAATTTCAGAAAAAATGTTTAAGTCCAAATATCTCAAAAACCGTGGCACTTTTACTGGACATGAAAGTCCAGTTTTCTTCTTTACATTTTTCTTTTCTTTATGTAGGTAAGTATTTTAAATAAATTTATTTTAATCCAGGAAGTAAAACAGTTATAAAGAAAATGTCACAAAAAAACTAAAACATCTTAAAACTTAAATATCCTAAAACTAAAATATAACTAGGCTAAACAAAATAACTAAATAAGAAGGAAAAGATTATGTTGGAAGGTCGCTTCTGGTCGTACCTGGACCAAAAGTGCCCATTATACTGGCGGCGTTTCCCCGCTACACCGCTAAGGACACTTGTTGGACCAGATATGAAGCAGAGCGGGGGTCGCACCGCACCCTTTTTCTTTTAGGCGACGTCCCAGGTCCCTAAAGAAGACTTTGGCTTCGGATCCCCATGGCCCCGAGATAGCGTGCTTAAAAATAAAATATTGACATACTTATGTGCATGCATTATTACCAGCAAATCATCTAACGCGCACATAATTTGGTCCATCGATCGGAAATATTAAAGGTTGAAAATCAAAATATTCGGCATGACCTTGCTCAAGATAGTCACTTATGAACTGTTTATATTTTTGATACAATAGATCATCTTTTAAGAGTCTTTTTTCTAGGTTAAAACCTTTGCAATTCATAAGAAAATGAGCTACCCAACTCTAAATCATTTAAGTCAATTTTTAAGGGAAGGCCGATAACCGTTTATTTTTCAACTGAATAGACCTTTGAAAAATCTCCTCAGCTAATTGCTCCTCAGTACTACCCTCTCTAAATACAGGGGGTACTTCGTATTCCCAAAATTTTGAGATGGTGCTATTAATTTCACTAACCTTTGGTTTTGGAACATTGCTGTTTGATAAATCGGATGAATGGTTTATCTTTGTTTTTAATCAAGTAATGATTTGATGAAACCTCATTGCCGAGCGACACCGGCAGGCTCCCAGAAACGACATTGCCAAAACTTGTGTTTACCAAAAATGGACCAGATGATGCAAGCGGAAGTTGTTCACGCTGCAGGACCATGAAACGTCTTTGTCGACTAAAATTATTAGTTTTATTTTCCTCAGCAATATTCGTCTCAAATGTTACCTCTCTTATCTTATTGTGATTCTTGAATCCTGCAAGCGGAGGAGTCCTTCATGATCTCAGGATTAATTTAAAACCAAAATAAAACTGATTGAGGTACTAATAACTTGTATGTTATGGACCTCTAACCGCACCGATTCCCGCAATAAACAAAAAAACTATCGTTTGATCATAACTTAAAAACTATGAGACTTGTCTATAATATGTGGGTTAATGGACTAACCCGTTAAACCAACATGAGATTGGTAGGCGTATCTCAGCATTTTGTAGGCTAATTTCGACATTTAACGCGGGAGTTTCGTTTCTATAGTGTACTTTTATTATTTATTCATATGGCTATAGTTTCATCAAAGTCAGTTTAGAAGTTGCTACTTAAACAATCAAAATATCTTTAATACTTGCATCGCATCCTACGTATTGTTTATATCCCCATTAGCTTTTATTTAGAATTATGATCAATTTTAGAGAAATACCAAGCTTACCTACAATTTTACTATTATGACTGTACTTACAGAATAGATATAAACTACTAACGTGATAGCAAATATATAATGCTGTGTTATGTTTTTTTCAAATACCAACGTAAACACAGAAATTTAATGAAGAAAAGGACGTTATACAAAATACAGCACTTTAGTTTAAAATAATAATGTCATTCTAAGGTAGTTTTTATTGCGAAATGGACACATTCACTAATATGGCACCTTTGCACAAAAAAAGCAAATTATACTTTTTTATTATTTATATGCGAAACAGACGTAATCCAAAATGTGGCCCTTTCGTTCATAAAATATAACTGAAAAAGAGGAAATATTTTGAGATGTGGCTGTTTCGCACATAAGTTAGGTGAGATTACATTGACTGGGAGGTTGCAACTCGAAAGATGGCCGTTTCGCTCAGAACTTAACGGACAAAACGCAAAAATGCTAAAAGGGCGTTTGCTTAATTTTTTGATTTAGAGTCCAAAATCGATGGGTGTCTTTGACAAATATGAAAATATAGGTAGATTTGGCAACATTTTTTGAATAAAAACGGTTTTGGAAATTTTTGAGTTGTGGCCCTTTCGTTTTGAAGCAGCGATATATCAAGCTATCGCGGGTTGGCGTACTAGTTAGCTCCGCTGTGTGTTATTGACGACCCCGTTGGAGTAATGGTTGCCACGCCGGACTGCCAAACCAACATGGGTAGCATAAAAACCCGCGATAGCCGTGATACGGCTTTATCACGTCTTTTATCTCGTTAATTCGCGCGCAAACGAATGAGATAAAAGACGTGATAAAGCTGTATCACGGCTATGGCGGGTTGTCATGCTACCCATGCAGGGTCCAGCGGGACTAGTATGCCAATCCGCGAGAGCAACATTTAACACATCCATCTGTCAAATTTAGTCTTTTATCTCGTTCACTCGCGCGGAAATAGAAAGAGATCGGAAGCGTGATAGCGCCATATCACGCAATCACGGGTTGGCGTACTAGCCCCGCTGAGTTCTAGTCCCGGTTAGGTCATGGATGTTATAAATATGTTTGTGTGGTTTTTGAATGGTTCCCATAACAAAAAGTCTAAAGCTTGGGATCATTACAATGTATGTGCCTGTGAGCGTTATTTATTATTTATTTATTTATTGTTTTTCAAAAACAAATAAAGTATCAGACATGGCTGTATGGGCTTCGTATTCATTTTGAACATACAAACAATATTTAAATTGGTCACTTCACTTTTCAATATTCTTTGCTTTGCTAAAGAGAGCGAAATTTTTTGTCTATGGCTTTGCTGTTCATGCATTTGTATATTCAAAACGGATACGAAGCCCATACAGCCACGTCCGATATTAGATTCGTTGTTGACGGAAAATAACACCGAGATTGCTAAATAATAAACCAACAACAATAAGAACGGGTTTGTACTGTGTATTTCTACTATTAATATTAATTAATATTTGCTCATATAATCCCCGCAAGTTGATATTGCGATTGGCGGCCATCTTGGTGACGTAATTTTGACGTAGTCGACGTGCACCATCAGTACCGTTCGCAAGGTCAGCCCGCGCTTGATGACGTCACGCAGCTGTTATTGTGACAAGGTTCCATCGCAATATCAACTCAACGGGGACTTCAAATTGCGGGGATAGTACCTATTGGACCACTCTCGGTTCAACGCCATCTATCGAGAAATTAGGAACTAACTTTTTTATTTTTTTTTGCTTTAGGAAAATCCCTCATTTGTGATTACATTATGAATTCGTGTCTCATTATATTTTCCTATTTCCAGTAAAATCACTTTTCAGTAAAATTATCAGTTAGTTGATTATCCCGGGTCCTTTTCTTGTTATTTTTTTAAATTTTGTATGTTGACCGAATCAGGAGCATATCTGTAGTTACTAGTTATTCAAGGTGTTTAAAAAATACAAATAAATAGACCATCAAACTGAACAACTCTCACTATGGGACCAATATCAAAATCGAGAAAAAAACGGATGTTCCATACTAAACTACAAATCTCCTCGAGCTAAATATATGGGACGACAGATTTTTTTTTCGCGATTTCGATGCTGGTCCCGTCGTGAAAGTTGTTCAGTTTGATGGTCTAAAGTTTAGTTTAGACTCTAAACTAAACAACCCCCTTAAAAGTTTTAAATGTTTGTTTTTTTCATTTGTCACACCCTACCCTATACAGGGTGTTAGGGTTTACAGTTGCATTACTTTAAGGGGTGATTGTGCCCATGATACTGAACGACTTTCCCAAATACGCAAAAAAAAATTCAACTTTTCATACAAAAGTTTGATCAGCTGATTGCATTTAGTATTGGAAGTCCAGTTCCATGTCCATGGAAATTATGCGTTTCGTGGTTGTAAATTTTGTGAATTTTGGAGAAATGAAAATAGCAACCTTTTATTTCTGCACCAGGGTATACTTTTTTAACGCGTTAGTAGCAGCAATTTCAAAATCCAGTGTAAATTGTTTTGGTTCCATAAAAGGCAGTTGCGATCGTAGCATGCTAAAAGACTGATGTAGCTTTGTTCCGATTTATGGGACATCAATGCACAAATTAATGGTATAATATAATGATGCTTCCAATATCACCTATCACATGTATGCTATTATATAACTGTGAAAATGTGCAAGCAAAAACAAAAATCAAGCCCAAAAAATTTCACAATGTAGAATCAAAAGATGCTCATTACGGCGACAATTGCGAAAAACCAGATATGGCTCTGGAAATTTTTGAAGCAGCTAAGAAAGCTTTCTTAGACGGATTAAAACTGTCTTTTGAGGAAAGGGTAGAATTGGAAAGAGCCACTACAAGCCAAAGAAATAGCGCTGAGTGGTTGTGTAGGAGGAGAGAGCTGTTAACATCCTCAAATTTTGGTGAAGTTTGTAAGAGACGCGAAAGTAATAGTAATTGTGCTTCTATTGTAAAAAAAAATTATATTTCCTTCATGCCTGCTATTAAATATGGTATAGATAATAAGGAAATTGAATGAAAAAACTTCAAGAACAAGAAGTATCATAATTCAAAGTCGTGGTTTGTTTGTGGATCAAGAATATGAGTTTTTAGCCAGTACACCAGATGGAGTCTATGTAGATGGAATTGTAGAGATAAAATGCCCATCTTCTCTAAGCAACATGCCTCTGGAAGAGGCAATGCAAAAACATCCTTTATGGAAACAAGATAGGGCAAAAGAATACGCTATCAATACGCAGCACAGTTGGTACTTCCAAATCAAAGGTCAGCTGCACATAGCTGGAACAGATATTTGCATGCTTGGCATCTGGTTTGGAAAAGACATTCCTATGAAAGTGCATTTAATCCAGAGAGATGACCAGTTTTGGGACACAAAAATGCAGCCAAAACTGATTTTTTTTTAGTATGACTGCATTCTCCTGGGAGTACCTACTGGTTGGTTGACCCACAGGTTTCCCGAAATATGCCCATCAAAGATCCGGGTTATATAGTCGAAGCCATCGATTAGAAAAAAAATAAAAATATAACGAAATAAACTTGGATAAGTTAAATATCAAGATGAGAAGATGACAGTCGAAGCTACGAAAACGTAGAAAAAAATTGCAACCAGTACTGGCCGCTAAACCCATATACACGCACACAGACATAATTTGTATGACGCCTCATGCTCACCAACCTAAGAAATTTGGCCCCTTTTGTTTTATACGGTAGAAACATGATGTTCGATCTAGACATTATACTTTTTCTAAGGAAATAAAATTATTATTATGTATTTAGCTCAGTCATATCTTACACTAGAAGTCGAAAAAATCCTTTTATCACCAGGGCATGCTTATTATGATCCCCGAAATTATTTTACTATACGTTGGTTGGGGGGAAACCGGCGAACAATTATCCGGGTATCTATCTACTTATACAGGGTTATTTGTAATTCGACGTATTCCTTTCAGGACGTTAAAGGGCAGCCTAAATGCAATTATGTGAATCCCCATATGTGGGGTCGGAAATTAATAGTTTTCGAGATATTTGGAATTTAAGGTTTTTTACCTGGTTTAAGGTTTTTGACCTGTTTACAGAAAATAAATATACCTGACTTTTATTTCTATCACATGAACATGACACTCAAAAATATCGTAGATCTAGGATAATTATCGCACGTCTGGCAATACCTGATCCGAATTTCTGATAGTGTGCGGGGCCTAATACAAAATGTATGGCTAACACGCCTTCCGTCAGAAAAATTCTGACGTCCGGCTGAGGTGCCGTCCGGTGTGCATCAGAAGCGGACGACCGGTCAGAATTTTTCTGACAGTGTGCGGGGTCTAATACAAAATGTATGCACCGAGTGCCTTCCGGCGAGCGTCAGAATTTTTCTGTCAGAAATTTCTGATAATGTGCGGCCGTCCTAAATATTCAAACATTTGAATTTTCGAACAACGACAACAAAGGTCGATTCTGACGCAGTCGCCAAGATATTTCCAACAACTACGGACGTGCGGTCAAGTGCACGAAAATCAAGCAGTATTTACTTTACTTTTGTTTCACGGGCCGTTTCAGTCTCAAAGTTATAGTGGGTCAGTGGGACCCGTTTATAAGGTATTTCCAGTGTTATTTATTTGTGGAAAACTGTATTTTTCGGAGGTCCCGGAGGACTTAGGTTTTTCGGCTCCGCCATTTTGTTCGCCGGTCGTGGCTTTGTGTGAATAAATATTGCAATTGCATATAACTTACGAAATATGATAAAGTGTTTCGGGTTAAAATTTTTATAAAAATTATTAAATCTGAAATCTAAATCTTATTTTCGGGTTTACAAATTCATGTTGCTAGGGAACAGTGTCTATAATAAATCGTTCTACTATCTATGGACATTATTACTGTTGTTACAAAACAGTACTTGTGATAAAATATCGTACCTACTTTATGGAAATTTAAGGCGGAGAAGTACGATCTTTTATTTACACTTTCTTAAGGCGAGCCCGCGCGCAAAAGGAGCTAGGAAGGATATTCCCAAGTGGTGCGTAGCAATTATGCAGTTCGATTAGCGTCTGCTTGTATCGTCTGCAGGGTAACGATCGAGTTCTACCCATATGATGCAGTTACGCCCGCGGCGGCGAGCCGCGGCGCGCGCCTGGGTGCCGGCGTGCCTCGCCTCGCACGCCCAGCGCGTGACGAGGCTACGCCCGCAGCAGCGCGCCGCGCGCGTGCGAACGCGCCGTTTCTCGTGCTACTTCTTATAATGTATCAATTTTTTATTTTAAATAAATTGTTAAATTATTTGCTAACTATTTTCTTTCGTAGTGCACGGAGGGCAACTTATGTTTGCTCTTCGTGCACCCAACAACCCTGTACCATAGGTTCCGTTACAACGTTTATACATAGGATAGATACGTATAATTTTTATTGGACCAGGTGAATCGATAACATGCATAAATTACAAGGAAAATAAAAACTATGTTTGGTACCTAATTATATCAAGTAGTCCTCTACCTGTAAAAAATGTTTGGCAAATAACTAACGTACTTCAAGTACTAAAGTACTTCGTAATACTAACTAAGACCAATCGGATAAGCATAATTTTGTTCATAAGCTCGATGGGTTTCATTAGTTTCGTCTCAGAGAGGTTACTAATCACCCTCCTACACAAAACCCACCAGGATAGGGGTCGGCTGACCAAGATTTTTCGCATCTTCTAATAGTAAACTAATGCATGAAAACTGAATTATTAATAAGCTCGATGGGTGTATGACTTCTTCACCGCCTCCCGATCTAGAGCAAATCATTTAGAAAGTGTAGTTTTAGTGTAATGTAATTATTTCTTTTGAAAGCATCACTCCACAAGTCTGTGGTAAGGGCTAAAAACCTCGGGGTTGTATTGCGTATCAAAACTTTGATGTGTTGTGCAGAGCAGAGGTGCTTTGAGGTTTTGTGAAATTTTTCAGTGGGAGTTCACTTATATTAATATCATTCATATTCATATTATAAATAAATTCAAAATAGAGAAAAAATAAATTGTACGACGATCTTTTTGGTAAGAGAAAACATCGATAACTTTTTTGAAAGTCAGAAATTCATTTTTCTATGCTTATCATTGTGACATAGATAGTACCTACCTATATTGCGCGTAAATGTCTTAACTTTATTTAAAGTTGAAAAACAGCGCTCACTTCCCACTGAGGTTATAGGAATGGTACATACCTACAATTTTCAATAGGTAATTTTATGCTTTCATCAAACACTGATGAAACCCACATTGTATCGTTCCATTTTTTACACTGCACTAAGTAAACTTGTCTACACGTCTCAACAGAAATAGAAAATTTTTGAAATGAATTAAATAAACGCAATGAAACACAACTATTACAACATGTGTCTCTGTACGGCGCAGAGAGAAAAAAACCGGCCAAGTGCGAGTCGGACTCGCGCACCGAGGCTTTCGTACTACCATATAATATATTTGTGGTTTGTATTTACCAAACAAATTGTGTTTAATTGTTGTTTTAATAGAAAGGGACGAACCTAAAGTTGGAAACATCGACGTACGAAAGAACGTTGAACATTACCGACCGCCAAAGAGTATTTTCATGTTTCACCGCTTGTAAGGAGGAGTGGTATTCATTATCCAAACCCAGGAAGGTGGCTTCGGTATTGTGGCATAGGTATTGGTTAAACCATAAACTTAATTATACTATCGTAAAGTATATTAAGTTTATGGGTTAAACTAGGAAGCTGGAAATATGTAGGAGGAGTGGTATTCATTATCCAAACCCAGGAAGGTGGCTTCGGTATTGTGGCATAGGTATTGGTTAAACCATAAACTTAATTATACTATCGTAAAGTATATTAAGTTTATGGGTTAAACTAGGAAGCTGGAAATATGTACGCACGGCGACACATCAAGCTATACAAAACCAACATAAGCTGGCCGCGCGACGTTATACGTTACTCGACCTACGCGCGGCCAGCTTATGTTGGTTTTGTATAACTTGATGTGTCGCCGTGTGTATTGTCTATACCTATAATACAAAATACAAAAAATACAAAAATATTTATTTGCGTAAAAAACATTGGTATAAATACATGTTGAGTGGGAATAACATCTGTAGGTTACCTATACTTACATAACTATTTATACAATGTTTTATAAGGGTTATAAGGTATCGGTGTGTTGGTACCCGCGGTAAGGATCCAGCCTGTAGGACAAGTACCAGCGCCCGCCTCCACAGTTCTACATTAGGTACTAAGTAAGTGAACAAAAGAACGTAGGTACCGCATAATTACGCTTACGTTTCCATTCTATAAACTAAATATTTATATAAAAACAAAAATTAAAAATTACTTTAGCTATGCTTAGCTCCACATATCGACGAAAACATTTACCAATTACTAATTAGGTTTCTATACTCAGAACGACTATCCGACATATCTCTTCTTCAGTAATTCTAAACAAAACAGCCTCAAAATTTCGTTTTTATGTGGAACGGAGCATAGGCAGTTAGATAGGTGGACAAAGTGATTTTACTTGAGAGGTAGGTAGATGATAAAAAACAAGCAAAATACAATGCATAGGTACAAAACAGATTTGGCAAGCATGCTTTAATTATCGTAATAATGTATGGTTTGTTTTGGTAAGTAGCAGGATAGATTATTTATTATTATTACATACAGAGAAGTTTAATTTAAATTGCGAAGTGAAAATAAGTAAAGATAGCTGTTAACACTAAGGTTCAAATAGCCTGGCGACTTACCCTGGATAGATCCTGGCAGCGGAGCAGCGCAGGACAGTCCGCAGATAAGGAGCACAAGGAGCACTGAAATCCTTAAGGTGTCAACCTTCACCATAGGTCGCTGATCCAACCCCGGGGTATATTGTCTTTTGGAAACGAATAACACACACAATCACTGGTAAAATGAGTAGAAAAGTATTTTTCTAGCACGGAGCTCGTATATCGACCGCCGCGTCGTTAGGTTCGAAACGGAAGTGTCCACCATGTTTTTGCGATGGCCAATCAGCGCACGCGCAAGGGTTTTATTGTCACCAGGCGAATAAAAATATTAACAAATAAACTAAAATACGCTTCCAAATTGTGTTGTCTTCAAATATAAAACTATTACTTGAATTTAGAAGCCTAAATAATACATAACAATAATCTTAAGCGCGGAAATGATCTAAACTGTGGAAACCTACTTCCGGTACGGAACAATAGCTAACATTTTACCATTCTAGATATAAAGATTACGATGTAGATAGTAGTCTTTGTGTGCGAGAACTATGCTAGTGTGTTTGTTTTAAGTACTATCCGAGGACTCGCACCTGAATACACAAGGAACACCCGAGGACCTTTTCAAAGCGAGGACTTTTTTGTGGGTCCTCGGATCGACCTGACCACATAACGGTCTTTATCGTGCGATTTTGAACCTTTCTGTACTTGTAACAAGGAAATCTGTCAAAGTCCTCAGTTTAGTCATGGGGAGTCAGGTTTGAGTGTGAGGAAGTGTGTGAAGTAGAGGGCGCCACCATCGAGTTTTTACACACCTGATTTACACTTTTGTCCGGTTCTGGTACCAAATCGAGGACTTGTGTGTAAAACTTAACACAGATGTCCTCGTATTGGTAGCTTTTCCTGACATTGTGTGTAAAGCGTAATTTTCCGACCAACTGAGGACCGAGTGTGAAATTTTCTGTCCTCGTTTTGATAAAATATGTGAGTGTGATCTGACTATTATTAACTATATTGCTAGTAACATAATAAATTTATTAATGATAAAATTTTAAAACTTTTTGATAGCATATCATATGCTCATGACTATATTCCCCGAGGCGGTAGTCAGAAATATTCTGAAACTTCAGAACATCCACGTTGTACTAGTAGTACCGAAACTCTGTCCAGTGTGACGGGGAGTAAGCCCGTCGCCACTTGTAATGGACAGTAGGTACAAT
This sequence comes from Agonopterix subpropinquella, assembly GCA_922987775.1. Classification (NCBI taxonomy): domain Eukaryota; kingdom Metazoa; phylum Arthropoda; class Insecta; order Lepidoptera; family Depressariidae; genus Agonopterix; species Agonopterix subpropinquella. The sequence continues at coordinate 42,350,782 of OV277693.1, read as the reverse complement.
ACATGCCTCGAAATTGAAGCATGCAGGTTTCCTCACGATGTTTTTCTTCACCTAAAAGTCAGTGGTGTTACAAATCGTACATAAATTCCGAAAAACTCATTGGTAAAAATACGAGTCGGCATGGACGGGATCGAACCATCGCCTCCTGCACGGCAGGCAAGGTTACTACTGGCCACTGAACCATCACAGCTTCTTTTCAAAAATCTTTTAGATAATGTACAAAAATCAAAAATACTACAGATTTTCGCAATAATGAAAATTCAAAACGAAAAATTGCTACTGCAGCTATGGTAAGTACCCATTACAAAAGCCTAAAATGAATTTTTTATGTAATACTTTTATCGGTACCTAATTATTCTACTTTTAAGAATATCGAAATAAAAGTAGGAGTGGCAGTTTTTTTTCTTTGTTCTTTATTTATAATTTATAGGGTCCTTCTTAATATGCTGACACTTTTTAAGGGGACGATCAGACTGTCAAACTGAACAACTTTCTCTATGGCACCAAGATCAAATACGCGAAAAAAAATCTGCGCTTCCATATGAAACTGCAAATCTACTCGAGCCTAATGTATGGGAAAGCAGTTTTTTTTCGCGATTTCGATATTGTTTATTGCTTTGCGAGTTTTTTGTAAGCGTGGAAAAAAGTCGATGCTGGCTCCCTCTACTTCACCCACTTCCTCACACTCCAACCTGACTCCCCATGACTAAACCGAGGACTTTTCTTCGTCCTCGCTTTGAAAAGGTCCTCGGATGTTGCTTGTGTATTCAGGTGCGAGTCCTCGGATAGTACTTAAAACAAACAGACCCCCTCACACACCTAGGTACACACTAGGTGTGTGGGGGTCTATTTTTGTAAGTACTAACTGAGGACTCGCACCTGAATACACAAGGAACATCCGAGGACCTTTTCAAAGCGAGGTTTGTTGTAAGCGTGTAAAAAATCGATGGTGGCGCCCTCTACTTCACACACTTCCTCACTCTCCAACCTGACTCCCCATGACTAAACCGAGGACTTTTCCTCGTCCTCGCTTTGAAAAGGTCCTCGGATGTTGCTTGTGTATTCAGGTGCGAGTCCTCGGATAGTACTTAAAACAAACAGACCCCCACACACACCTAGGTACACACTAGGTGTGTGGGGGTCTATTTGTAAGTACTATCTGAGGACTCGCACCTGAATACACAAGGAACATCCGAGGACCTTTTCAAAGCGGATGACTGAACCGAGGACTTTGTCAGATTTCCTTGTTACAAGTACAGAAAGGTTCAAATAGCACAATAAAGACCATTATGTGGTCAGGCCGATCCGAGGACCCACAAAAAAGTCCTTGCTTTGAAAAGGTCCTCGGATGTTCCTTGTGTATTCAGGTGCGAGTCCTCGGATGGTACTTAAAACAAATAGGCCCCTACAAACACACACACATATACCTACCTACCTACCCACCCAACTACGTACGCACGCACATAATTATATAGGGTCCTTATTAATGTTGGCTGCTTGCTGGCTGACACTTTTTTAAGGAGATGATTAGACCGTAAAACTGAACAACTTTCTCTATGACACCGACTTCGAAATTGCGAAAAAAATCTACTCTTCCATACAAAACTGCAAATCTACTCGAGCCTAACGTATGGTACAGCTGTTTTGTTCGCGATTTCGATATTGGTCCTATGGAGAAAGTTGTTTAGTTTGATGGTCTGATCAGCCCCTTAAAAAAGTGTCAGCTGCGTGACATTTTTGAACGATTTCAGCAGGTTAATAATTTTTTGTTTTGTTTGTTAATGAATTTGGTACCTTAGGGTTGGGACTCGAATTTAATATTCACCGATCACACGCCTGCCTTGGATAGGTTAATGCAGGGGGTTCTCACGAAGGTCTTAAATTTGTCCTATGGACAGGTGTATTTGGTCTCAGGCTTTTCTTCCCATACATTTTGGTGGTTTAGGAATTAGAAAGGTGTCCGTAATCGCTCTCCCAGCTTACTTGTCGTCCGTACTTAGTGTGCGACGTCTTCATGGAATTATTATTGACCCATCTCTGGGTACCGTGGAAGTGACGCACTTGTCAGATGCAGAGTCTGCTTGGCGTGAGATATGTCCAAACAGTGAGCCTCCGGAAAATCGTGCTTCTCAGAAAGAGTGGAATGAGCCTCTCAGTAAGTTAAGGTATACCAGGATTTACTAGACGGCAGCGCAAGCTTGCGGGCCGGGCCCGTCTTTTAGCGGTTGTTGAGGGTGAATCTGGGATGTGGTATCTGGTGTGGGGACTTTACCGGACAAGACCACTTTGACCTTGGCCGTCTGTTTGAGACTGGGGGCTAGATCGGTTCATCCGTATGTTTGCCAGTATGGTGAGGGTGTTGGACAGCTCGGTCAACAACTTCGAATGTGCCTGCGGTACGTGAGCGACGGCTCACCAGGCATTATACGTAATTATGGAAAGCCTCCTGACAAAGCCCTACCGGCTTTGGAAGTTGGAAAGGTCTTTGGTTTGGGACGCGACTTGTGTGGACACATTGGCGGCGTCGCATATTGGTCGAACATCGTCGGGCGCGGTTGCTGCTGTCATCAAAATGCCGGAAATAATTATGTTGATATTGGAGAGGGGTATAATGTTTGTTCCTTTGGGAGTGTAGACCCTGGGACCACGGGAACCCGATGCCAAACAGCTTGTTAAGGAAATTTCAGCGCCCCTTATACAGACCACTGGTGATAAGAGGGCTGTCAGTTATCTTCGTTAGCGCATAAGCTTGGCGATACAGAGGGGGATTGCTGCCAGCGTTCTTAGAACCGTCCCTTTGGTCCAGGTTCTTGGAACCGGAGCTTTGGAGGGGGTTTATAAGTTGTAGGTCCCCCCTTTTTACATTTTTATATAGAAATTGACGAAGCTTTTTGCAGATAATTATACAGGATGTATTTATTGACGAAACAAATAGTCGATCTGAGTGATGTATTTTCTTTGACGAAGCCTGTTGTGGATGTGAGTGATGTATTTACCTATGACGAAGCCTTTTGTTGTTATTTACGGTAATAAATCATTACAGTGCTTCAATTAAATATACTTTTCCAAATTAGCCAAGTACTACATCTGGACACTTGAGGTTTTGATAATTACTAATTTGGGCGTGTTTCAGATTTTACAACATTATAGAAAATATTTTTAATATTTTATCATCACCTTATTATGTGATTGGGATGACGGTGTGTTAAACTTATGCCCAGTGACGCCAATCTGAGGGCCCTTTCGCTTTCACAAAAACCTGCGCTAAGTTCTATTCAAGGATGACGTTTTTGAGCCCAGCTCGCACGAAGTGAGGACATAAAACGGTGTGTTAAACCATTCGAGGACATCGCCAACCTACCCAGTCAGTAATGCACAACTGAGGACCTTTTTTTACACAGACACCCGCGCCAAGTACTATTCGAGGACGTTGTGTTAGACGAACCATTAACAAACCGAGGACGTTTGTCTGAGTGTACACGAGGACATGAGACGGTGTGTTAGACCATTCGAGGACCTCGATCACCTGCCCGATGGTGCACATCTGAGGACTTTTTTTACACAAAAACCTGCGCTAAGTACTATTTGAGGATTTTCTGTTAGACAAACCATAAAAAAACTGAGAAAGTGTATTGCACAGCTTGTAGAGAGCGAGGACATATGGTATCCATTGTCGGCATTTATCAAAGAAAAAAAAGACCATTTTTTTTTTATAAATTTGAAGCATGCCAACCCTGTTCGTCGGTCATCATCATCATCTCGGTGAAACTCACTGCTGGGTATAGACTTCTTCATTTTCACGCCAACAAGAATGGTCCCTCGTGTCCGTCGGTGATTAAAAAAAATTTTTTTTTTTCATTCTGACTTCATTTTTTGACACTATCTGTGCGTCGGGAGTTGTTCCGTTTTAGAGAAGATGGCCAGGCTAGTTTGTGCCGAAATTATGTTGAGTGCGGACGTTCGCCTGCATGCCTGCATCTACCTGTGCCTTCCAGATATGTTTTCTTTTCTAAAATTTTGGTGAAGGTTTAAGGTAAGCAAGCGCATATTAGGGCGGGCCGCATTGCAGCGCAATCACTTTTGAACCAAGTTTCAGGGTCTAACTTATCAGTCCTGATGGTAAGAAGTACTGTCTGCTTAAACTGTGTGGTTTGATGATCTGATGATTTCAAATTATTATTGTGGGTATCAGTGTGGGTGTTGTAAGGGTACCTAATCTTTACGAAAAGAATTGAGATCCCACCAATAAAATTTCATACAAAAATGTAGCCGAGACTAAAAACTTAAAAAAAGAGATCTTTTGTAGGCCAAGTCTTGAATAAGTCTTCTCCTCGATAACTTACTGCTCTAACTCAGGGACTCGAAGTGAATCTTGGCCTCTGATCGCAAAAAACGCCTTTCATCTCTTTTCTGTGCTATCTCAGTCCAGTTTGGCACCTCGAGATCTTTCATCGAACAGGCCCTGTACCCGCACTTTCAATGCTCGCTATACCGCCACTGTTTTGGTCCGCACTTCATTGGAATAGAGTTGAAATTGGAACAAAAATGTTCACGTAATTGCGAAGTTCGAATGTACGGGTAGACCCTCAGCAATTGGAGTACGTTTCCATGTAGTATGGTAACTGGGCCAATGTAGTGTGCCTCGCGTTAATGACGTTTAGCTGCGTAAGTAGTTCGTAAGTTATAAATACGTGCAACAATGTTTTACGTAGTGTTTAGGCAATAATGATAGTATGGAAATAGGTCTGTAATTTCGAGTATTTTTTTTTTATTTCCACTTTATCTTATATATGGGGACACGTATGTTTTGTTTTTGTTTGATGGCATGAATAACCTCGTTACGCGGCGACAACGGTTCATCCAGCTCGTTAGCAGTGAGAAGCTCTGGCATCATACGGAGGTGCTCTAGATTAGCCGATCGATCCACGTTAAGCAGATTATTGTAATATTCTGCCCATTGCTTGAGCACGTCCTCCATGCTCTTGAAGAGGACCTCGCCATCCAACGACTTCAAAGGCACCTTCGCAGAGCCGGTTGTTCCAATCAGCTTCCTAACCTCACAGTGAAATTTTCAAAGCCGGTTCGTATCAGCGAGCCAAAAACAGCGCCAAGGGGAAGAGCACACTCAAAATAGCATATAGAACCACTGGTGTATACTCATACAGAGGAGAGAGAGAGAGGAGAGGAGTACTTGGATGGACCGGATAAGTCCGGGAGTATCTCCCGAAGAGCGGTTACAAAACGTTATAATTACTAATTAAGATTGAATATCTGACTAGTTCAAGTAGGTATTACAATTTCGATTAGAATGAATTTTTTTCTCATTTTTTTATAGAATACTTAGAATACAAGCGTGTCGTGCCGGGTCAGCCACACGGTAGGTAGGGCGCGCGACTGCCACGGAGCTTGGTTAGAAACGTACTCCAATTGCTGTTCGATGAAAGATCTCGATTTGCCAAACTGGACTAAGATAGCACAGAAAAGAGATGAAAGGCGTTTTTTGCGGTCAGAGGCCAAGATTCACTTCGAGTCCCTGAGTTTGCGCAGAAGGGGAGAAGACTTATTCAAGATTTGGCCTACAAAAGATCTCTTTTTTTTTTAAGTTTTATGTTTCGGCTACATTTTTGTATGAAATTTTATTGGTGGGATCTCAATTCTTTTGGCAAAGATTAGGTACGCCTACAACACCCACACTGATACCCACAATAATAATTTGAAATCATCAGATCATCAAACCACACAGTTTAAGCAGGCAGTACTTCTTAGCATCAGGACTGATAAGTTGGACCCTGAAACTTGGTTCAAAAGTGTTTGCGCTGCAATGCGGCCCGCCCTAATATGCGCTTGCTTACCTTAAACCTTCACTAAAATTTTAGAAAAGAAAACATATCTGGAAGGCACAGGTAGATGCAGGCATGCAGGCGAACGTCCGCACTCAACATAATTTCGGCACAAACTAGCCTGGCCATCTTCTCTAAAACGGAACAACTCCCGACGCACGGGTAGTGTCAAAAAATGAAGTCAGAATGAAAAAAAAATTTTTTTTGATCACCGACTGACACGAGGGACCGTTCTTGTTGGCATGAAAATGAAGAAGTCTATACCCAGCAGTGAGTTTTACCGAGATACAGTTAGAGCGACGAACAGGGTCGACATGCTTTAAACTTATTAAAAAATGGCCTTCTTTTTTCTTTGATGAAGTGCCGACAATTTATTTATTTATTAAACAATTACACAGCTTCACAGATGAACTCCAATACGCCATGCAAGTAAGACAATGGATGATATGTGTCCTCGCTCTCTACAAGCTGTGCTCCAAACATTTTCTCAGTTTTTTTATGGTTTGTCTAACAGAAAATCCTCAAATTAATAGTACTTAGCGCAGGTTTTTGTGTAAAAAAGGTCCTCAGATGTGCACCATCGGGCAGGTTGACGAGGTCCTCGAATGGTTTAACACACCGTCTCATGTCCTCGTGTACACTCAGACAAACGTCCTCGGTTTGTTAATGGTTTGTCTAACACAACGTCCTCGAATAGTACTTGGCGCGGGTTTCTGTGTAAAAAAAGGCCCTCAGATGTGCATTACTGGGTAGGTTGGCGATGTCCTCGAATGGTTTAACACGCCGTTTTATGTCCTAGCTTCGTGCGAGCTGGGCCCAAAAACGTCCGCAGTTTGTTAATGGCTTGTCTAAAACGCACAAAATCCTTGAATAGAACTTAGCGCAAGTTTCTGTGAAAGCGAAAGGGCCCTCAGATTGGCGTCACTGGGCATAAGTTTAACACACCGTCCCAATCACATAATAAGGTGGATGATAAATTAAAAATATTTTCTATAATGTTGTAAAATCTGAAACACCAAGTGTCCAGATGTAGAAGCTGGTCCTACTTGGCTAATTTGGGAAAGTATATTTAATTTAAGCATTGTAATGATTTATTACCGTAAACAACAACAAAAGGCTTCGTCATAGGTAAATACATCACTTACATCCACAACAGGCTCAACAGGTCAAAGAAAATACATCACTCAGATCGACTATTTGTTTCGTCAATAAATACATCCTGTATAATTATCTGCAAAAAGCTTCGTCAATTTCTATATAAAAATGTAAAAAGGGGGGACCTACAACTTATAAAACCCCTCCAAAGCTCCCTGAGGGACGGTTCCAAGAACGCTGGCAGCATTCCCCCTCTGTATCGCCAAGCTTATGCGCTGACGAAGATAACTGACAGCCCTCTTATCACCAGTGGTCTGTATAAGGGGCGCTGAAATCTCCTTAACAAGCTGTTTGGCATCGGGTTCCCATGGTCCCAGGGTCTCCCTCTACTCCCAAAGGAACAAACATTATACCCCTCTCCAATATCAACATAATTATTTCCGGCATTTTGATGACAGCAGCAACCACGCCCGACGATGTTCGACCAATATGCGACGCCGCCAATGTGTCCACACAAGTCGCATCCCAAACCAAAGACCTTCCCAACTTCCAAAGCCGGTAGGGCTTTGTCAGGAGGCTTTCCATAATTACGTATAATGCCTGGTGAGCCGTCGCTCACGTACCGCAGGCACATTCGAAGTTGTTGACCGAGCTGTCCAACACCCTCACCATACTGGCAAACATACGGATGAACCGATCTAGCCCCCAGTCTCAAACAGACGGCCAAGGTCAAAGTGGTCTTGTCCGGTAAAGTCCCCACATTGGCCGATGAACAGGCCTGCAACCACATACCAGATTCACCCTCAACAACTGCAAAAAGACGGGCCCGGTCCCGCAAGCTTGTGCTGCAGTCTAGTAAATCCTGGTATACCAGATACCTTAACTTACTGAGACTCATCCCACTCTTTCTGAGAAGCATGATTTTCCGGAGGCTCACTGTTTGGACACATCTCACGCAAAGCAGACTCTGCGTCTGACAAGTGCGTCACTTCCACGGTACCCAGATATGGGTCAATAATAGTTACATGAAGACGTCGCACGCAAAGTACGGACGACAAGTAAGCTGGGAGAGCGATACCGGACTCCTTCCTGATTCCTAAACCACCAAAACGTATTGGAAGAAAAGACTGAGACCAAATACGCTCGTCCATAGGACAAATTTAAGACCTTCTTGAGAACCCCCTGCATCAACCTATCCAAGGCAGTCGTATGATCGGTGAATATTAAATTCGAGCCCTAAGGTACCAAACTCATAAACAAACAAAACAAAAAATTATTAACCTGCTGAAATCGTTCAAAAATGTTACGCAGCTGATACTTTATTTAGGGGCTGATCAGACCATCAAACTAAACAACTTTCTCCATGGGACCAATATCAAAATGGCGAAAAAACAGCTGTCCCATACATTAGGCTCGAGTAGATTTGCGGTTTTGTATGGAAGAGTAGATTTTTTCGCGATTTCGATGTCGGTGCCATAGAGAAAGTTGTTTAGTTGTACGGTCTGATCATCCCCTTAAAAAGTGTCAGCCAGCCAGCATATTAAGAAGGACCTTATACAACGTGTTAATGAATAAGCGCAAAACCTCATACACCCCATCTGATTTATAACAAAATAATTCGATTGAAACAATAATTTCATTATTTTGATACTTACAATTTTATGTTATTCGCATTTTAAGTTTTGAGGCAGAAATGATTTGTTATCATTTCAGCAATGAATTAAAGCGCTGACGTACTCATGGATACATTTTAATGATCTTGTTTTGGTGGTAAGTAGGGTGAGGGTGCCCGTGGGGTGGGTAAACATCGGGTTCAGTAAATTTTAAATTTTACAAATAGATTATTTGATATTTTCAAAAAAAAAAACCTGTGTTGAAACAATGATAATTCGATTCTAAACAAACCATTTTCCAGTTTTGCGTTAATTCATTACACGTTGTATAATTACGTACGTACGCAGGTAGTTGGGTGGGTAGGTAGGTAAGTATATGTGTGAAGGTGTGTGTGTGTGTGTGTAGGGGTCTATTTGTTTCAAGTACCATCCGAGGACTCGCACCTGAATACACAAGGAACATCCGAGGACCTTTTCAAAGCGAGGACTTTTTTGTGGGTCCTCGGATCGGCCTGACCACATAATAGTCTTTATTGTGCTATTTGAACCTTTCTGTACTTGTAACAAGGAAATCTGACAAAGTCCTCGGTTCAGTCATCCGCTTTGAAAAGATCCTCGGATGTTCCTTGTGTATTCAGGTGCGAGTCCTCAGATAGTACTTACAAATAGACCCCCACACACCTAGTGTGTACCTAGGTGTGTGTGGGGGTCTGTTTGTTTTAAGTACTATCCGAGGACTCGCACCTGAATACACAAGCAACATCCGAGGACCTTTTCAAAGCGAGGACGAGGAAAAGTCCTCGGTTTAGTCATGGGGAGTCAGGTTGGAGTGTGAGGAAGTGTGTGAAGTAGAGGGCGCCACCATCGATTTTTTACACGCTTACAACAAACCTCGCTTTGAAAAGGTCCTCGGATGTTCCTTGTGTATTCAGGTGTGAGTCCTCAGTTAGTACTTACAAATAGACCTCCACACACCTAGTGTGTACCTAGGTGTGTGTGGGGGTCTGTTTGTTTTAAGTACTATCCGAGGACTCGCACCTGAATACACAAGCAACATCCGAGGACCTTTTCAAAGCGAGGACGAGGAAAAGTCCTCGGTTTAGTCATGGGGAGTCAGGTTGGAGAGTGAGGAAGTGTGTGAAGTAGAGGGCGCCACCATCGACTTTTTTCCACGCTTACAACAAACTTTCTCTATGGGACCAATATCGAAATCGGACCCACCTTCGATTCATCGCATCGCCCTATTCCCTTTACTCCCATTTTTCCCGAACCCCCCTTAATATGAGTCTTTGCGGTATACTTGATAGCTTTGGAAAATTTGTTCTTTTCTTTGGAACCAACATCGAAATCGCGAAAAAAAGTCACTTGTCCCATACATTCGGAATTGAGTAGGTCTAGGTATAGTATATGTGTTGTTTTGCATTGAAATCCTACTAATAGTTTAAACGCGAAAGTTTGTATGTATGGATGTTTGTTACTCTTTCACGCTAAAACGGCTGGACCGATTTCGATGAAACTTGGCATATAGATAGTTCATAGCCCAGAATAACACATAGGCTACATATTATTATTAACAACTAGTACCTGATATTTTTTTCGCGATTTTGACATTGGTCCCATTATCCCATAGAGAAATAAGCCAATTCTGTTGAATCTTATAAATTATAATCTTTGTCCTCTAGTTTTGCGCAGATTTCTTTGTTAGTAAAATGTCCACTGAGCTGATGGACGTTTGGGAAGGTCGATGAGGTCCTCGAATGGCTTAACACACCGTCTAATGTCCCCGTGTACACTCGGAAAAACGTCCTCAGTTTGTTAATGGTAGGTCTAAACAACGTCCTCAGATGGGCGTCTCTGGACAGGTCAGTGAGGTCCTCGGATGATTTAACACAACATCTCATGTCCTCGCTTTGTACAAGCTGTGCTCGGAAAAACGTCCTCGGTTTGGTAATGGTTTGTCTAGCACAACGTCCTCGAATAGTACTTGGCGCCAGTATCTGTGTAAGAAAAACGTCCTCAGATGGGCGTCTCTGAGCAGGTCGGTGAGGTCCTCGGATGGTTTAACACACCGTCCTCGCTTTGTATACCGTAAGTCTTGTTAACTTGTGTATTTTGAGTCCTCGTGTTGGTCATGAAAAGTCAGGTCAAAAAAGATAGAGATAGCAGTTTCGAACCATACTGGTCAGGCTTAGAATTCAATTTGCAATTTATTCATCTGGGTTATAATGACGTGCTTCATTGCTAAGTACCTTTTTTGAGAGGTCCTCGGATGGCCAGGTTTGGGCAGGGTCCTCGCAAGGTACTTAATACAAACAGGGGTGTGTGTGTGTGTGTGTGTGTGTGTGTGTGTGTGTGTATGTGTACGTACTGGTGTATACCGACTGGAGAACATCGCAGTCGTGTTTGGCTACTAGGCAATCAACAGATAAAGTATAGGAGTGAGGTATGCTAGGTAGGTATTATTAATTTTATCTACGTTTAGGGTTTTGATAATTTGTTGGATAGGTATATTATGAGTTTATGACTTAAGAGTGAGAGTGAGTAGGTAGGTATATACGTATATTGTGTTGACAAGATTAGTTAGGAAGGAAGGAAGTCCGTAGTAAACGAATTATGGGAATGTCTGTGTCTGTGTGAAAGTGTGTAGCGGGTGATGTCATATGTTATTGTGCAAAAGGGATTCTGTTGTGTCGTAGTCTAGACTTAATAAATACTGTCTCATCTGAAATTTACATGCATTTTTATTAAGTGGATAGAAATCAAGGATTTTATTTAATTTATTGTATAAATATGGAGCAAGATAGGTGTTTTGGTGAGCACCAAAAGTAGTCCGGAGTTTAGGTTGCTTGCATATGTTATGACTTTTACGTTGTGTGGTGTAAAGAATGTGATCATATTTTAATGTGGTGTGGTGTCTTACAATAGCGTTATAAATATAAAGTTGACGTACCGACATGACTTTGCAGAAGGAGTATAGTGATGATGTGGGGTATCGGAATGGCTTACATGTCATCACCTTTAAAACCGATCTTTGGGCATTTTCTAGTTTTTTGATGGTAGTTTTGTAAGCGCCACCCCATGCTGAGATACAATACGATAAAACAGATTGACAGAGTGCAAAGTACACTTAATAAGTTCTAGCCCGGCTATAATAATATAGTACCTACGGTTAACGCGGGAATTTCGTTTCTATAGTGTTCGAGAACTTTTCGGCACCATCGGCCATCGGTTCTGCAAGCAATGTCCGCCCACTGCCACTTTAGTTAAGCAATTCTTTGGTCTATGTCAGCTACTCTGGTTATTCTGCGGTTATATTAATAGTTCTCGAGTGGCGACCGCCAAGTCAAGTGGGAAGGTGGCACACGGAGGACTGACGACCTGGTGAATTATTAAACTAATTCCACCACATTAACACAATAATGGCCACGAAAAACTAATTTAGAAAATTAAGAAACAACGTCTTTTTCTTCATGATTCCCGTGCAAAACTCTCTTGATGATGATGGGATGATAGGATGACGATGAAATTGTGGATGATTTTGTAAGCTCGCGCGATGCCGCTAAAATCACCATGTACCTATGGTTCAACTTGCACCAAAACTTTTGTTCTTTCTTCGTATATATTTGAGATTCCTGTTATTTTAGTCGATTAACGCATCTTTTTGGTACACAATCCGCACGAAATTATGTCACAAATATCACTTTAAACCAATTTCCACGAATTTCAAATATTTACAACAAACACCCAACCAAACACAATAATGGCGGCAACCATACGTAGTATTTCCTATCTCTATGGCCGAACCACATCAGTCTTTTCGTTTATGGTTCAAGATCCCAAGGCCGCCAGACGTCACGTATTTTCTGATGAACAAAATGTGTAATATTGAGAAGTGTTAGTATTTACTATGATCGTGTGCCTACCTGCTAGGCTAGCTTCGCCAGACGGCCATTTTCCAGGTATCAGGTAATCAAGGTACGTAAAAATGCTGCGAACCTCACTTAAATTCTGATGGCTGATTTTTACGTTATATGTTAAAGAATATCGTTAAAAATCTGTCATCAATACTCCCAGACACATCCTGGGGGCGGTTTTGCCTTACAGACGCTCTCAACATTATTTGCTTGATACCTACTATGCTAATTTAAAATTAGAAGATTCTCAAGCCTCACGGTTTTGGTAGGCAGTTCCCCTGCAGCATCAGGATTGAGGAGTTGGAACCTGAATTTTAACGATACATTATTTGCTTGATACCTACTATGGTAATTTTAAATAAGAAGATCCTCAAGCCTCAAGCTTTTGGTAAGCAGTTCCCCTGCAGCATCAGGATTGAAGAGTTGGAGCCTGAATTTTACCGCAAAAGTATTTGCCTGATACACCCACTAATATAAAATCAACAGAATTTAAGTGAGGTTCGCAGCATTTTTACGTACCTTGATTACCTGATACCTGGAAAATGGCCGTCTGGCCAAGCTAGCAGGTAGGCACACGATCATAGTAGGTACATACTTACACTTCTCAATATTACACATTTTATTCATCAGAAAATACGTGACGTCTGGCGGCCTTGGGATCTTGATCTATTACGCTACATCAGTAGATTATAATTTGACACAGACTATTATATGTACTACCGTACAGACTGGAATCTTTCGGGCGAGGGGAATAACGCTATGACAGGGGTACGGGGGGGGAGGGTATCGATACACCTTAGTAAGGAGATCCTTCCTCTGAGATACACCTCAAAGAAGTGTTGCCAGAAGAAAAACACATTCATATACTCCAAAGCCGCATTCATATGGCAACACTACTAGGGATGTGCGCACTATCGATAGTAGTATATCTCAGAATGTTCAATACTTATTGATTGTATGCAATTGTATCGATACTAGCGCATCGATAGTATTGCACACAATCAACTGAACCTGGGTTTGTACCCCAAAATTCGTATTTGCCACCAACCCGGAATATTATAAGCTATCACTATTGCTAGCTTATAATATCCCGGTTGTCGGTGGCAAATACGAATTTCTAGATTCGGAGTAGCAGGGAAAAGCTAGGATGAAATTAATAAAACATGCTCTTTATTAACAATTTCGTTTATTTGGGTTAATATCTTAAATAGGTATTCTACTTATAGAAAAGAGTATTTTACTTATAACCTGGAAAAAGTCTCAATTTCAAATGACACAAGAGAACCGCATGGGACCCACAAGATCGCCTCAAGTTTACCCGACTGCGACAGAAGGAGGGTTATGTTATTCGAGTGTACGTATCTATTTTTGAACGTCCATTGTGTCAATCACAGTTGTATTTTGACTAGAATATTTCCCTAAATTTTTTGAGTTTTTTTTTTCGATAGCTTGGTCAGTAAAGAACGTATTACAAAAGACAAGGCTGGTTTTGTATGTAAGGTTGGCGCCTTATTTTTCGGCGTTGTTTTTGGCGCAGCCAGCAACCAAACATAAATATTTTATTTCAGAATAAAGTAACAAACAAAACGTATTATGTAATATGTATACCTACCTATCCCTAAACTCAGTCCGGACGGAGATATAAAGGCTTGAAGATGAAAATATTACCATTACGTGCACTTTAAGCCTTTATATCCCAGTTCGGACTGAGTTCCGAGATATTTGTAATAATAATCAATGGACTAGGGCCAACTTCTGGCCTAACCGTAAAAAGAATCTGCCGTAACGCGAATTAACCGAGTACCTGTAGCTTTAAAAAGTACTAAAATACTACAACCTTTATAGTTTAAAAATTTACGCTTTCAGTCAAGTAAAAAGTTGTAACCCAAAAAATTTAAATTTTAAGAAAAAATGCTTCATAACTTGCGAGTTCATGTAAGAACAGGACATTTACATTGAGGCAATTTTAATTGAGATACGAACCATACAAACGAAGTTTGATTCAATTTTGAATATTAACCAAATAAACTTAATGTTTTTTTTAACACGATCCAGAAACTAATATCCTTGTCTGTGGTTTATCAGATTTCCGTTATGTTATATAATTATGTAGTTTTAAAGTAACACTGGCTCAAAGATTTCTATACGAAATAAAAAGCGTCAATTTTTTAACTGTAAAGGTTGTAGTATTTTAAATAACCTTCATTTAATTATTTTTTATCGAAATCGGAGTAGTTTTGATGGGTTCCGAAGTAAAAACCTTCAGGGACTCCACTGAATCTGCCATATAGCGAAACTGACCTTAACCGAACGAGGGGGGTAAGTAAGGTACAGAACAACATTTGAATACAATTCTTTCTCTTTGTAAGATCCAATTATGGACGTTAGATATATCTTGTGTAATTAAATCGCTAGTGCATCGCGTTAGATATCATGTCGTAAAAAACTTGGCATTAGTCCTTATGTTTTCTTTTATGGCATTTATTAACATCTTGGTGAATACAATTTGAAATAACAGTCTCTAAAAGTAATAACTAATAATTAATTATGAGGGAACAGATGAACATACATACACATTATACACATACCGGTCAAAAATCATAACTTTGTTTTTGACTTCGCCGTAGTCGGGTAATAAATTAAGATAATAAGGAAGTAGGATCTCGGTTAAAAATTCGAGCATAAAACGAGAAATTCCTTTACTTTACCTACAAGAAAACCCAATTTTTCTAGACACTCTTAATCGTAGTTGTTCAATTAATGAGGGAAGACATCCACCATTGCAACTGTCAAATAGGTAACTGATCAAAAAAGTTGACGGCATCTGCAGTTGTAGTCATTGTGCTGATGGGCTTGGATAAAGCAATTTGAGCTGTAAATAAATAAAAAAAACATGTAAGATAAAATTACACTTGATCACCATTATCATGGTTAGGACCTTAGGCCAAAGTAAAATGAATGGACAGGCCTTACGCAAACATTTCAAACCAGAAAAATGAGGCAAAACAATTGACAGTTTTACTTCGAAAATGTACTGAGATGACAGACCAAGTACCCTAATTTGTATTGAAGTGCCCTAGTTTTGCGTGCTTCAACTTAAAGCACTTTGGGCCTATCATTTTACTTTGATCTAAGGTTAGGACTGGACGACCACAAATATCGATAGTCGACATTTCACATTGTCACATCCATCACATCACTAAAATAACCTTATCAACATTACCTAATCTTTAAATAAAAAATGTTTCGATTTACCTACCATTGAAATCGCTTTTAGTTGGTAGGTTAACCACTTCCCGTCGTCCTCGTCTCGTAAATAATGTAGGAATTAGGATAGGCATCAGGAGTGTGAACAAACTGGACTCTCATTGCCGGCTTTTGTCGGATGTTAGCTTAGCTTCAAAGTGTTTAGCTGTTTGCATCATACTCTTCGTCGCAATATAATCACATTCTTGTTTAGCTTATACAAAGCAGGAACATTCAAAGACTTTAGCCATGTCTGGAATCTTTTCTCACTTCTTGGAAAAGCGTGAAGACGCACTTTAATGCTTTGCGCTCGTATAGCCAGGAATGCAACACTTCTCCGCCATATCACGTTAGCACACGGTAACACGACAATATCCCCGATTTTCATACATTAAATGTAAATAAATAATAATCTTATATTCAAAAATAAACTGCAATTTGCTTACGAATAGAACTGTCAATGATGTGAGTCACAGACTATTATATGTACTACCGTACAGACTGGAATCTTTCGGGCGAGGGGAATAACGCTATGACAGGGGTACGGGGGGAGAGGGTATCGATACACCTTAGTAAGGAGATCCTTCCTCTGAGATACACCTCAAAGAAGTGTTGCCAGAAGAAAAACACATTCATATACTCCAAAGCCGCATTCATATGGCAACACTACTAGGGATGTGCGCACTATCGATAGTAGTATATCTCAGAATGTTCAATACTTATTGATTGTGTGCAATTGTATCGATACTAGCGCATCGATAGTATTGCACACAATCAACTGAAACTGGGTTTGTACCCCAAAATTCGTATTTGCCACCAACCCGGAATATTATAAGCTATCACTATTGCTAGCTTATAATATCCCGGTTGTCGGTGGCAAATACGAATTTCTAGATTCGGAGTTGCAGGGAAAAGCTAGGATGAAATTAATAAAACATGCTCTTTATTAACAATTTCGTTTATTTGGGTTAATATCTTAAATAGGTACTCTGAATCTCACGTAAATTTGGAAAGCCAAGAAAAGAGTATTTTACTTATAACCTGGAAAAAGTCTCAATTTCAAATGACACAAGAGAACCACATGGAACCCACAAGATCGCCTCAAGTTTACCCGACTGCGACAGAAGGAGGGTTATGTTATTCGAGTGTACGTATCTATTTTTGAACGTCCATTGTGTTTCCCTAAATTTTTTGAGTTTTTTTTTCGAAAGCTTGATCATTAAAGAACGTATTACAAAAGACAAGGCTGGTTTTGTATGTAAGGTTGGCGCCTTATTTTTCGGTGTTGTTTTTGGCGCAGCCAGCAACCAGCAACCAAACATGAATATTTTATTTCAGAATAAAGTAACAAACAAAACGTATTATGTAATATGTATACCTACCTATCCCTAAACTCAGTCCGGACGGAGATATAAAGGCTTGAAGACGAAAATATTACCATTACGTTCACTTCAAGCCTTTATATCTCAGTTCGGACTGAGTTCCGAGATATTTGTAATAATAATCAATGGACTAGGGCCAACCTCTGCCCTAACCGTAAAAAGAATCTGCCGTAACGCGAATTAACCGAGTACCTGTAGCTTTAAAAAGTACTATTGCTTCGGAACCGGTCAAAACTACTCTGATTTTCGTGATTTTTTTTAAAACTTCTCCAATCTAAAATACTACCTAAATATACCTAAATATACCTTTATAGTTTAAAAATTGACGCTCTCAGTCAAGTAAAAAGTTGTAACCCAAAAAATTTAAATTTTAAGAAAAAATGCTTCACAACTTGCGAGTTCATGTAAGAACAGGACATTTACATTGAGGCAATTTTAATTGAGATACGAACCATACAAACGAAGTTTGATTCAATTTTGAATATTAACCAAATAAATTTAATGTTTTTTTTAACACGATCCAGAAACTAATATCCTTGTCTGTGGTTTATCAGATTTCCGTTATGTTATATAATTATGTAGTTTTAAAGTAACACTGGCTCAAAGATTTCTATACGAAATAAAAAACGTCAATTTTTTAACTGTAAAGGTTGTAGTATTTTAAATAACCTTAATTTAATTATTTTTTATCGAAATCGGAGTAGTTTTGACGGGTTCCGAAGTAAAAACCTTCAGGGACTCCACTGAATCTGCCACATAGCGAAACTGACCTTAACCGAACGAGGGGGGTAAGTAAGGTACAGAACAACATTTGAATACAATTCTTTTTCTTTGTAAGATCCAATTATGGACGCTAGATATATCTTGTGTAATTAAATCGCTAGTGCATCGCGTTAGATATCATGTCGTAAAAAACTTGGCATTGGTCCTTATGTTTTCTTTTATGCCATTTATTAACATCTTGGTGAATACAATTTGAAATAACAGTCTCTAAAAGTAATAACTAATAATTAATTATGAGGGAACAGATGAACATACATACACATTATACACATACTGGTCAAAAATCATAACCTTGTTTTTGACTTCGCCGTAGTCGGGTAATAAATTAAGATAATAAGGAAGTAGGATCTCGGTTAAAAATTCGAGCATAAAACGAGAAATTCCTTTACTTTACCTACAAGAAAACTCAATTTTTCTAGACACTCTTAATCGTAGTTGTTCAATTAATGAGGGAAGACATCCACCATTGCAACTGTCAAATAGGTAACTGATCAAAAAAGTTGACGGCATCTGCAGTTGTAGTCATTGTGCTGATGGGCTTGGATAAAGTAATTTGAGCTGTAAATAAATAAAAAAAACATGTAAGATAAAATTACACTTGATCACCATTATCATGGTTAGGACTGGACGACCACAAATATCGATAGTCGACATTTCACATTGTCACATCCATCACATCACTAAAATAACCTTATCAACATATGTTTCGATTTACCGTAGACAGAGAATACTATAGACACCTGGTTGCCGTGGCCACATGAGATAGAGCGATATCAAGGAGCAGTGTTACCATATTAACATAATTACCCGATTTTAAGCGATTTAAGGATTCAAAGTACATCTTCACCAATTTAGATATTTAATACTCATTTTCAGTCTTACCACACGCTTATACGATTATCTTACTAGAAGATAGATGAGATGACTGTATAAACTAAAGGATGATAATGGTTAATTGATAAGCGTAGACATACAGATACCAAAGATGAGTTATTAAAATATTTTACCAACTCCCGAGTAATAGGATGAGGACAAGAAGAGGGGGGGGGGGGGGGAGGGGGACACCACCAAAAGATCGCACAAAACGTGCGTTCTTTTACGTGTTTATTCAAGAGTTTGAGCTAACGTGATGAAAGTGATATATAACATCTTAACTATTATAAAACACTAACAGAACTGTGTCTATGGATTGAAGATACTTACAAAAAAAAAATTATTTGTTTGTTTGTACTAGCATCACGCAAAAACTACTGAACCGATTTTGATGAACCTTTATTTGATAGCTTTTGATGTGATTTAAAATCTGGTCGGTATATATTTTGTGCGGCCAAAGTGGCGGGTGAAATTTGTTAAAAATTACTGCACAATATAAAATTTATGAATTATCAATAAAGACCTTGATCTACATTTGAAATCATCATAATTTTTCAGAGTTCAAGATAGCAGGCGAAGATAGGCTTCTAGAGATTTTAATACTAACTTAGTGATTCGTCCAGGATTGTCAAAAATATGTTGTTTTGTCCGACTAGACAAAATAAAAGAGGTTTTTGTTGAGAACAAAATAATCAAACAAAAAGTACAAAAGTAACGTAATATTTATTTTATATTTCTTAGCATCTGATGTATATAATATGTATTCATATGCATGTCCTACAAGGCATACAGGCGTACCGAACTGCTTTTTAATAGGAAAATACTCTGATGGGTATAGCAATAGTGATCTCAGAGTTAAATCTGAACTTACTGTTTATGTACCATTCGCCAATTTTAAAACTAGTTCCAGGCAATAATTTATCTACATCTGCAGTCATTGGGGAATCTGGTCCTTTGATCTATAATAATAAAAACAACATTAGGGTAACAGCAGAATAGAATAGAATAGAAGATATGGCAAATATAATTTTTTTTATAGATAATTATAAGTATACTTACAAAATCAGCATCTGAACTAGATTGTGTTAGATTACTGTTATGTCCATAGGTTCTTCAACTACCGAACTTGTAGAAGGAAGGAAGGAATAAGCATTTCTGTTTCCTGAAAAGCAAAGTTTACGAATTAGTAGTAGATGGTAGTAGGTAGTAGTCATTTAAAAGGGATTTTAAAACTAGGTACTCTTTTAGTTGCTTTAGTTTAAAGATAAGATAAGATAAATATTCTTTATTTGCAAACTAAGAAAATACAAATACAATTTAAAACAGGAATGAGAAGGATACAAAGGGCGGTCATTAAACCATTATTAATTACTACAAGTTGAATAGGTGAGTACATAAATAAAACAATAATTACCAGCATTGGAACAGCATTAGGAAGTAGAACAGTCACTTTCCTCTTTTTAAATATAACGTTTGCCGCACAATGTTTACTACAAATTCATGAAGACTTATTTGGAGTCCAATTTGGTCGCCCCGTAGCCTCAATCCGACGCATTCGTAAATCATCGTTTACGGGAAATCTGTAACAAATAGAGTAAACTGTAAGAACAGTACGTAAATAGTATTCAATAACTTTATTTTAAAAAATTACTTGTGAGTTTTGGGGAAATTTAGTACCAAAAGATGGCAACACTAAGCCGAATTATTTTTAGGTTATGTAAAGGTAAATAATCGACTTTTTATGCTTATTTGAGGCGCAAAGTTAAATTTTCCATGTTATTACGTATTGCAGTTAAATTATATAATCATAACTAAAGCTAATACTTGATCAAATGTATCGTACTTACGAGTGGAAAGACAAATTGGGAAGCTTCATTTCACTGTCACTTTTACACCCTAATACGCTACACCGAACCATTATTTCGTGTAAATTCTTTATAGGAATTCGTCTTTTACAATTCCCAATGGTTATAGCTTCTTAACCGCAATCACTATTAGTATTAAACTTTAATTTTATTATGAAAAACAGAAGAGCAATGAAGTACCTGTCAAATTTGTTTAGAACACTAGTATGCTGACCTTGAAAAAACCGGCACGCGACGCGAAACAAAAGATCTAATCGTGTTGTCTCGTTTTTTTTCAGGACGTGGGCATAAGTTGTTCTTTTTCTTGTGTGAATGCGATGGAAGCTATCACTTTGTCTATAGCTTTCTCTGTCTACGCGATTTACCTACCATTGAAATCGCTTTTAGTTGGTAGGTTAACCACTTCCCATCGTCCCCGTCTCGTAAATAATGTAGGAATTAGGATAGGCATCAGGAGTGTGAACAAACTGGACTCTCATTGCCGGCTTTTGTCGAATGTTAGCTTCAAAGTGTTTAGCTGTTTGCATCAAACTCTTCGTCGCAATATAATCACATTCTTGTTTAGCTTATACAAAGCAGGATCATTCAAAGACTTTAGCCATGTCTGGAATCTTTTCTCACTTCTTGGAAAAGCGTGAAGACGCACTTTAATGCTTTGCGCTCGTATAGCCAGGAATGCAACACTTCTCCGCCATACCACGTTAGCACACGGTAACACGACAATACCCCCGATTTTCATACATTAAATGTAAATAAATAATAATCTTATATTCAAAAATAAACTGCAATTTGCTTACGGATAGAACTGCCAATGATGTGAGTCTTGTCACTCGAGCAAGGAACATATGTACTCTCCACTCGAGCATGTCAAGCTCATAGATAAGGAAGAACAAGAGTGTGGTGTGGTGTCTATGGCAATTTTTTTTTAAATGTCTAGTGTATCGACGAAGCACAGATTATTAAGAACTTGAACCACAGGTTATCTAGCGTTATGCAGCCTTTGTATGATCATTCCACGGCGTGATGTGAGTCTTGTCACTCGAGCATGTCAAGCTCATAGATAAGGAAGAACAAGAGTGTGATGATATTTTTTTTTTAAATGTCTAGTGTATCGACGAAGCACAGATTATTAAGAACTTTAACCATAGGTTATCTAGCGTTATGCAGCCTTTGTATGATCATTCCACGGCGTGTAATTTGACATGATGACTCTAGGTTGGCTATGAATGGTAACCACGAAGTATTTGTACGTAAGGTAAGCACAAAAAGATTGGATAAAGCTTTCGGAGTTTGGGTTGAAAGACAAACTTAACTTTGCGGTGGAAAAGTTTTTCTCCCATGCATCGGTCTATACTAAGAGCCTGCTAAAATAGCAATAATCTCCTTTATTCATAAAGGAGATTATTGCTCTCAGGGTTTTAGACCACGGTTGATGTTCCAACTGAAAATGTAAGTTTGTAACCGAAAAAAAATGTTTTTATGCTTTTTTTATGTGATATAACTACAAATTAACTATTTTCGGATTTTTTCCCTTATTTGTGCTTTGAGACCTTGCTTCTTGCCAAATTTCATGATTCTATGTCAACGGGAAGTACCCTACAGGTTTTTGATTGCGAGCTGCTAGTATGAAAATTGGATAACAAATGGCCGTATCATTTGATTGAGTTGACTTAGAAGCTTGAATTTTTTACACCACCACGGGACCGCAGAGCTTAGTATTTGTTATTAATTTCAACTTGATACCTTCACCAGTTCCAGAGAAAAATGGTCTTGACAGACAGACAGACGGACAACAAAGTGATCTTATAAGGGTTCCGTTTTTTCCTGTTGAGGTACGGAACCCTAAAAAACTGCCTTTGTTTATAAATTTGACAACCGGCAACAGCGCGGGCGGAGCTGGGAATCTCTGACCGGCCTGCACGGTTTGGCAACATTGCGCGGAGCGCCGCTCCTTATTTGCAGATTTTGTCGTACAAATCTTTCGTTTCACGGGTCGGGCAGTAGTGGATTGTCTCCTTCACACTCATTGAATTTAGTATTGAACTTTGTAAACAAAGTCCGTCCATAGGAGCGCTACGCGGATCGCTCTCCCTGAGGAAAAAAATGGGTTGGAGTGGTAGTGGCGACTTATTAATGAAATACCGGCTATTTTAAATAGTGTACAAGGAATTTATGTTATGTTTGTCGTTCATTAAATGAAAAAAACTGATGATAATGTAATACTAAAACTTATTTAAAAATTCATTTGGGAGTGGGAGTTCACCGCTCCAGCACTGGTAGCATGCACACCCGCGATAGCCGTGATACGGCTTTATCACGTCTTTTATCTCGTTCTTTTGCGCGCGAACGAACGAGATAAAAGACGTGATAAAGTCGTATCACGGCTATCGCGGGTATGCATGCTACCAGCACAGCGCTCCTTAGGACGAGCCGCCTCTGGTGTTGTGCCTTCATGCTTTCAAATACATCATTAAGAGCTGTTCTTGAAATAGTAGTTCTAGATTACGTTATATTTAACCAGAAAGTGCATCATGGCTTCGTCGGATACAGTATCAAATAGCAATAATGATCTACAAATCCACAAAGCTAAATCACGTGCAAGAAGCCATTTTATGTTTGCATTTTCGGATATTTTTGAACTGGTACTTGACGAGCGGTTTATATATAAAAAAGTCGTTATTCTTAGAGCGCTTTCTGACGCCAGATGAGATGGTAGGTGTACACGCAAGTCGCATCCCATCCTGGTTGATTTGATATTTGTTTTTGTACAGTTTCTTTATAATAATATAACTAATTCCCTTGGGTATTTAAATAAGAAGTTGTGTCGCACCCTGTGAAAGCATGAAGGTCTTGAAGCGCAGTGGACAAATCAAGGCATTTGTTATTTTGTGTTCCGCCACATATCGGCGCTTGTTACCCGTCCCCATCAAGAACCACAATTCCTAAAGCCCTGCTTTTTAAAAATTTGGACATACAATACAAAAAAAAAATACAAAAACTTTATTTTCTCAAATATGTGATTAACAAAACAAACACATCTGTATGAGAAGAATTGACAAAAATTTGGGTTGCTCCTTGCACAGCCATATATCTTTTGCGTGCCAAACAAGATTGCCATCAGCTTCTTCCATGTGTGGTAATATCGTTTAAAGCGCAATGCCAGTACACGAGACATCTGAAGCAGATACTTGGTTAGCCAAGTTTGTTACCACAGCACCAGAAAAGCTAACAAGGAATTCGCGACCAAGAAATGCAAACGGATCTGTCTTATTTTGGTCATTCCACAGAAAGTCTGACCAGTTACGTGGCAAAGAGCCATTGGGAGTCCCGACGTTGAATTCCTGTCCCTCTCTCTCTCTCTCTCGTTCCTGAGTATTATTCCATAAATATTTTGGAATTCCTAATTTGAGAAGGGGGCACGGCACGTCTTCAGTTTCAGCTAACGATTCCAGTTTCTGAGCAAGGTCGGCCTTATTGCCTGAGCGGAGTCCTCCATTGACTGTTAACGATGGTGGGCATGTTTGATTTTCATACTGAAAAAAATCGTTCAGATCAAGCTGTCTTTCTCTTTGTCTTTGAAGAGACAAGAGTACAGCAGGACGTCAACTTTAATTTTTTTTATTTTATCAATAGCCCATTCATTTTACGGAGTTTTGTTAGGAGGGGTGAGGAGTAATTATTAATGGGATTTTTAAACTGTAACCGGCACTATTTAGGGACAAAAAGACTATCTGAAAACAAATTAAAAAAAAAATCGTTACGCAACATATAAATCAAAATAGTATCTCCCAATTTAATTAGATTTAACAATATATATTATTTTTGAGCAATAAAATTGGTATTGAAAGTTTATAAACGAGGTATTCATTAGAAAATACTAATGTATTTTTCAAAGGCTCTAAGTAGACAAAAATATTAACACCATGTTAAATGGTAAAGCCTTAACTTAACCCTTTATAGGGCAACTTTTTTTTTTTGGCGGATCATTTTGACTTTTTGTTATGTTGTAATGACAAGTTTAGCAATCACACATTATTAAGTAAAAACGATATCAAACTTCAGGATCACTGAAAATTTGGCGGTCAACCATTTGACCGGTGACCATTTAGGACTTAGTGTTACTAGTGTGAACTGGTCAACCCTGTGACCAATGACCATTTGAAACTAAACTATAGTGTTATAATATTTGAGAATTTCCTTTAAAATTGTAGCATACTAGTATTATTTATTTATTTATACGTAAGCTTATTAACCAAATGACTTATATCTGGTATCTATATGAATAAATTAAGATTTTTATTTATTAAATCACAGTTTGAAAATTCACCAACACTGGGGCTAGTGAGATGTTTGTAAGACTGATCCAGAATTTCACTCTGGCTCCGAGTCTAGAACTGAGAACAGGACCTCTGTTGACTACCTCCTACTGGCTATTGTAAACCTGAACCAGTATCACGTTTTCATAATGGTACATTTGTGGGCAGTGACTCTTCTGCCTCATTGTCACTATGCAACCTCAGAATTATCAGCCTGTTCATCAGTTATTCCATTGAACATGTCTGCCTACTCATCTTCATGCATATTTTCGAGCTTTCTGGTCTTAAATTTGCGTTTCCTGGTCATAACCAAAAAATTCGTGAAAAAAATTATAAATTTGCCGAAAAATTTTACCTCAGGTATGGAAATACTGGCTTGGATTATCTTTGCTGAAACCAAAAACGAAAATCTGACGGTGATAGACAAAAGTGTGCTATTTCAGAGTTCCACTTGTGATTTTTCAATAAGCTAGCTAAAGTAAATGTTATTTATAATCGAAGATAACATTGAATAGGCCAGTCATTTTACGGAGTTTTGTTAGGCGGGGTGGGGAGTAATTATTAATTGGACTTTTAAACTGTAACCGGCACCATTTAGTGACAAAAATACTATCCTAAACCATATTTAAAAAAAAATTGCTACGCAACATGGAAATCAAAATTGTGTGTCCCAGAAGGCTTTTAAATTAATAATATTAATACCAATGCACTCATTTGAATTAGATTTAACAATATACATTATTTTTGATCAATAAAATAGGCATTAAAATTTAAAAAAAATTAGGTATTTATTAGAAAATACGAATGTATTTTTCAATACCTTCTAAGTAGACAAAAATATTTACACCATGTTTGAAGTATGTATGATGGTAAAGCCTTAAATATGTGCAAAAAAAAATTTACCCTCAGGTTTTTTAGAACGGGATAAATAAAAAAAAAAAAAAAGTTGGAACTGTTGCAGACGTGATTTTTTTTTAATTTTGGTACATTCTGAAGCTCAAATTGGCTCTTCAATATTATAGCGAAAAAAAAAATTGAATGGATACTATTCAATGATTATAACTTATAACATGGAAAAAAGTATTCTAAATTAAGAATACGATATTAAATTATCAAACAACATACTTAATAGTGAGTTTTTTTCCATTTTTCCAAATAAAAGACCGTGTAAATAAACCGGCAACCCGAAAGTTATTTTTTTAAAATACTGGAATGTTCATAGGTCGCGACAGCGACCGCTTTTTAGATGCGCTCAAAAACAACCAACATTTTGTTACAAAGTTATCCGATCACTATCAAAACCTCTGTTCATTCACCAACAACCCGAAAAACCATTAGATTCAAGTTAAATGCTACCACAAACAGAATATGAGCCTTATGAACATGTAGGTGTCCGCGGTCAACTGTATGATCGTTTTTGGCTTATGCCCTATAATGGGTTAAAAATTGAAAAAAAAATTACCATTTGGTTTTTTAGAACGAGATAAATGGTAAATTTTAAATGTGGGGCTGTTGCTGACGTTTTTTTTTTAATTTTGGTACATTTCTAAGCTCATATTGGCTCTTAAATACTATACCGAAAAAAAAACAATTATTATTTAGTCCCATCTCAAACCGTAAAATGACTGGGCTACAGGGTTGAACCCCAACCTTCCTCAATTTTTAATCAAATATTTTGGTGCCATTCTTTTAATGAGTTCATACTATAATGATTTAGACTGATCCAGAAGACGTTCCTTTTCCTTAATAAAAATTTTGTATTGCTCGCTTCCCGTTTTTTCTGCCAAATACAAAGTTGTCACAGCCGTTGTAGGCACCACCACACGTGTGTCTAGGACTATGAGCTCGGTACCATAATCTTTAAAAGGGTAAATAACTGAAAAACAGTCTTTCTTTTCTGAATAATTCTGCAAGAACATGGATTAAAAGTAGACAGGGCCCTTAAAGTAATTGGTGGACCAAATGCATAATGATAGTAAAATAAAATCAGTGGGTCGCAAAGAACTTAGAGACATTGTATCGATCATAGAAAAGGACTCTTGGACATTAAGTTATTTTATTATCGAAAAAAAAAAAACGTCAATTTCCGTCTTAGGCGTCGCCACGGTGGCCGTCGTCGCTGTCACCACGGCCGCCTCCACCGCCGCGGTCGTCGTTGGCGCCGCCACCGTCGCCGCGGCCATCGTCGGTGCTTATGTGCTGCACTCGCCTTATTACCTGAAGACAAAATAGAGGAAGGATGGGAGTATATTAAATCTGACAGTCCCAACACCGCGAAAACTGAAAAGTATTTAAAATATTTCGAGACTACATGGATGAAGAATAAAACATTTAAAAAACATTGGTCTGTACATGGTCAGCGACATCGTACAAGTAATATAGTTCAAGTAATAATAAAGTATAGTTAAATAATATAGTAGAATTAGCCCTAACTGAATTATTATATATATTCCTTGTGAACTAGATTTAGTAGAATCAGTCTTTGTTGCTTCATTGTTTACTAGTTGACTTGGTTTATTGATAGTTTGTTTGAAAGGTTTATTAGTTTCTAATAACCTTTCAGATTCATTCTCTTTATTAGATAAATAAGTTTCACTCCTTTCCTTTGAATTAGATTCATTAGTTTCCTCGTTAGTATCATTCATTGGTTCATTATTTTTTAGTTTACCTTTGGGTTCATCTATAATTTTGATAAAAGGTTTTTGTTTATTAGTTTCTAATAACTTTATTGATTCATTCACTTCAGTTAAATAAGTTTTATTCGTTTCTTGTGAACTAGATTCATTCATTTCTTGTGAATTATTAGCATAATTAATTTCTACAGCAGGCTCTTTTTCTATTTTTCTATTATTGTCTGTATAAATTCCGCTTTCAACACACTGTTCCATTGCACTTGATGCAAGACTTTTGTTTTGAACAACCAAACTCGGTTGTTTAGGACGATCTTGCATCATTGAAAACCTGTAAAGATAGTAAATTACGAATATATCAGAATTGCAAGATCTTAATTATTACAGTAAAACTTAAATTACAGTTTTTGAGACAGTTTTGATTTACTTTGACCTCTTTTTGCCTCCCACTAGTGTGTCTAGACTAGTAGTAGGCCATAGTTATTCCAAAATGAAAAAAATATAGTCCTATAAAATTCTGTAAATTTGTGTGAAATGAAGGGATTTTCGCTACACTATGCTAATGTAGTAAGTAACAGTTTTCTCTGTACGACTGTAATTTGATTTGGTCTGTTTAATGTCTGCCACACAACATCAAACTTTATCGAGCTAGCTTCTCACACCAGTTTTACGAAGAGAAAGTTTACGTATCATAGGGCTTTAGACTTTATACACAAAAAAAAACTATTTAGTTTGTCTTACGAGTTCCGACGAGAAGGGAAGAAACGGTGTAGATGATATGTTCTTAGGGTCAATTCATATTAATAGAGCAGCGGCCGGAGGAGCATCTCCTACAGTAATCTTATCACTAGCGAATAAAGTTCAAAAACGAAAGTCTTCGATCAGTGTGTGTTGACAGAGATGACATATGGAAAAGTCGCTGACACAAGGTATAAAAAAGGCTGAAAGTCACCCAAAGGGCAATGGAGAGGGCTATGCTCGGAGTTTCCCTGCCATCAGAAATGAAGAGATCCGCAGAAGAACCAGAGTAGCTGACATAACCCAAAGAATTACTAAACTAAAGTGGCAGTAGGCGGAGCACATTTCTCGCAGAACCGATGGCCGACGGAGCCGAAAAGTTCTCGAGTGGCGACCTCTTACCGGAAAGCGCAGCGTGGGTACACGTGGACCGACGACCTGGTGAAGGCGGCGGGAACCCGTTGGATGAGGGCAGCGCAGGACCGGTCGTTATGGCGATCCTTGGGGTAGACCTATGTCCAGAAGAGAACGTCCATTGGCTGAGATAACGATTATGATTACTGTACCTTTCAAGCAATGCATTTTCCTTGTTCACCGCTATCCGCCTGTTCTCGTTGAGCCGGGCCAGCAGCTCGGGGTCCTGGTCGGCCGGGTCGGCGTCGGCCTCTTCAGTCTTCACTCTCCGCAGCAGATCGGGCCACTCTCGCTTCTGTCGCCGCTTCTGAAGTGCGCGACCGCATTGCGTGAACAGCGCTCTTGCTGTGGATGAGTAGAGTGTATATTATAGTTTTAATTTTAGATACGTTAGTAAAAATATACTCTGAAGCCTTTCGGCCTCTTCAGTCTTCACTCTCCGCAGCAGATCGCGCCACTCTCGCTTCTGTCGCCGCTTCTGAAGTGCGCGACCGCATTGCGTGAACAGCGCTCTTGCTGTGGATGAGTAGAGTGTATATTATAGTTTTAATTTTAGATACGTTAGTAAAAATATACTCTGAAGCCTTGTATCCACTAGGCAACAATTGACGCGAAATACGTGACGCTCAACATGTTCAGCAAAACGTTGCTAAACAACGCGCGACGTTGCCGAACATGTTGTGTCCTTATTTTGAAGTGGCGTATCTCGGTAACTATACAGTATAAAAAGATCATTCAAAAACCAAACTGGAGCGCATTTAGTGCTGTTAATTCCTCTAAAACATAATTTTACTCTAAAACCTTAACTTTCGATTTTAAATAATGAAAACTAAAAAAAGCTTCGAAATTGTCGTTTTTTTATGGACATGGCAGAGCCCGCGGCAGCACCTCAAGGTCGAAGACTTGGATTTTTAATTAGGACCCTATACCCGTATAACATATAAAAAAATCGTGGATACCGGACCTTTTGCAAGGTAAAATGTTTACATTTGCTAGGCTATAGCTGACCCGGCAGACAGTCCTGCCATATAATAGACCCTACACCTACACCTGCCTTATGTCCGTCTCCTTGTTCTAAGCTACCTCCCCATCAATTTTCAGCCAAATCGGTTCAGCCGTTCTTGAGTTTTAAATAGTGTATTTAATTATGCGTTTAGAAAGGCTTAGGCTTTGGTCGCTAATTATTATTTAATCAATAAAATAAACGATACGGTCAATAATCCTTTTGACCATTTAAAATTTGATATTTCAACCTTTTGACCATTCGTCCATTTGGCCTTTGAACGATTTGACCAATCGTCTTTTTGATCTTTAAAATTTTGATGTATCAACTTTTGGCCTTTCGTACCTGTGGCATTTTGTTGTTTGTTCTTTTAAAATTTGACCAATGAACGTTTGACTTTTTGATATGTAACCAAACCCACTGAGCAGAAAACATTGCTCAGAACATTCACGTGGCACTATTAGAATGGCAAATTGCTGATAAGGTGGAAGCAGTAGCAACCGAAAACGCCACGAATATTACTAATGCTGTAAAGGAACTTGGATTTGAAAACAGCCCTTGTGCAGTACAGTATACACTGCAGATTGTACTGAATGATGGCCTATTTGGTGAGGTTCAAGTAAAAGAACTGAAGTGTCAAAAAATTGTGGGACACTTCAGTCACTCAACAAAGTAAATGAAGCTTTTAAAAGATGCCCAAGACACCTTGAATCTAAAAAATCATGTGTTGATAGAAGTAATAGTAATTAAATTAGCCTTGACGTAACACTTACTTGACGAAAAAGGGACTTGACGAAAAACGATCTTGACAAAAAGGAAATTGACGAACTAAGAACTTGTCAAAAAGGAAATTGACGAAACAAGATCTTGATGAAAAAAATCGAGGTGGGTAGAAGTCTGGCTACTACCGCTAGTTTTTTCCTTCTCTTTGGATGGCATGTCGAAATGCATCAGATGAAGTTTTTGCAGAAGCAATTTATGGGCTTCGAAGGAAATTGAATTTAAAATTAAAAATATGGGCAAGATGTATGATAACGGTTAACGTGGACACTGAAAATGGATTGGTAAATGGAACAACTGGGAGATTAAGTGGTATTGTTCGATACAGAACATAACATTAATTAATTTTAAGATTATAAATAATAAGGTAATTTTAAGTTGCAATCTGGCAACCTTATTTTGTTCTCTTTTTTAATATTGCGTATGGCAATATCGTTCTCTTCCATTTTTCGCTGTACTAGAATCAGTGCGATTTATTTCAATAAACTATTTAAATTCTTTTATGCTGTTTTACTTAAGAGCAAGTGGTCCTTCGACAATAATAACCAGTGAACGTAAAGTGAAAGTATTAATTTCGCGAGTGCTTATGAGATTACTGTGCTTGACTCGCTATAAAGAAGTCGCCGGTGTGCTCGGCTTGTGGATCTTCGCGGTCATTTTGCGCTTTGGTGCATTTCGTTCTATAAACGAAGTGCCCAGGCCTGTATTCGGCGGCTGTGAACCTCCAAAGACCAATCTCAATACAGTTTGGTTCTTTGTGCCAGCGATCGCGTCGTCGGTGAACCTAAAATTTCAAGGAAGCCATTTTGGTCGGTACTTCGAAAATTACTCGTCGTTTCCGACTTCCGTTTGTCGTCGTGTTGGCAGCTTTGTACGCGTATGGTCTATGCTCTATGGTATCGTCGCGTCGTGTTGGCGTCCTTGTTCGTCGCTGTCAACCTGTCATCTGTCAAACACGGTTGTGAACAAAAACATAACCTCAAAGTGCGTATTCAAAAATCGTCAATTGTGCTCGAAAGTGAATCAATAAAAGATCATAGCGGTATATAAGTGCGGTATCTATCAGTGTATGTGCGTTAAATCGATAATTAAAGCGTTAAGCGTCTCTCGTAGTAAAAATGGATGCGGATCTAAAGCGTTTACGATTGAAGCGTGGACAGCTGAAAGGTGCTATTACCCGGATTGAATCGTTCGTAAATGACTCGAGTGCGTTTGAGTCAGCTGGAGCTGAAATGCTCAAAGCACGGATGGACAAACTTGTGAGTACTTATATTGAATACGAGGAAATCAATCTTGACATTTTATCTCTTGATGCGACTGATAAAGAGGATGTTTCTGAAATAGAATGCAAATATTTTGCAGCATTGACTAAGTTCAAGGAGACTATGAAGCTTAAATCTAACAGTAGTACATCAGAACCTTCAAACCTTTCAAGCTCTAAGCTCCCAAACATTGAAATATCATCATTTGATGGTAAAGATTTCACAGGATTTAAGCCTTTCATGGACTTATTCAACGCTGTGGTGATGCTTTGGCCGTTATCATAAACCTACCAATTGTCAATGATTCTTATCCGGAGGCAATATCTTTGTTGCAAAAGAGATTTGATAATAAAACAAGACTTGTGTCGAATCACATTAATCTCCTTTTGGATTTGCCTCAGGTGCAAAAGGGCACTGCAATAGCCATTAGATCCTTTGTGTCTGATATTAGACAACAACTTCATGCTTTGAAGAATTTGGAACAACCCATTGAAATGTGGGATATTGTTGAGAAATCTATTAAATAATAAGTTTAATGTTTCTGTTGTGAGAATTTTTATTAGAAGTGACGTGACAAGGGAAAACGTTCTTTGTACAAAAGAAAATAATTTTTAAATATTGACAGTGCATTTTATCAAAGAGATAAAACTACAACACCCTCCCCTCAATGGAAATAAACATAAATGAACGGAACATACACCAAAACTTACAAAGAACAATAAAAAGCACAACAAAGAACAATAAACAAAACAGCGTAATAAAAATCAAGTATTAGTTAAGCCCATACCTACAATACATCTTAGGTGAGCTGTTCGCCTTAGGGGCTTAGTTAACACATCAGCTGTCATCTGATCTGACTGTTGATACTTAACATTGATAACACCATCGTTAATTTTTTCACGTATAAAATGAAATTTGGTGTCAATGTGTTTTGTCCTATTATTGTGGATTGGATTGAGCGCTATTTTCTGCGCACTCTGGCTATCATTAAAAAGTACAACCTTATCAGCGTTACCACTAACTTCAAACACTAACCTTCTAAGAAATATAGCTTCTTTAGCAGCGCTAGCTAATGCCATATATTCGGCTTCAGTCGAAGATAATGCTACCGTGGGTTGCTTCTTACATTCCCAACTAACGGGTCCACCTGCGAGCGTAAAGTAATATCCAGTATACGATCGCCTGTCAAATGTGCAATTCGCCCAATCTGCATCTGTGTATCCACACAAGTAGGCACCTGTCTTCCTGTAAGAAATACAGTAATCTATTGTACCTTTAAGATACTGTAAAATCCTTTTAGCAGCCAACCAATGTTTCCTTTCGAAACAATTATTAAATTGGCTTAAATAGCTCGTAGCATAAGCTATATCCGGTCTAGTATTTACCGCAAGGAACATTAGGGAACCTATTAGGCTTTGGTAAGGATAGGATTCATCTGATTCTTTACCCTTTTCATATTTATTATTTTCCAGTGGAGTGGACATATGCTTACAGTCTTGCATATTGAAACGTGTTAGAACTGTTTGTATGTACGTCTTTTGGCTGACGCATATTTTGTCGTCCGTTCTTTTCACATTCAAACCTAGAAAATAATCTAATTTTCCCAAATCTTTCAATGAGAAATGCTTTTGCAATTCTGTCTTGACAGTGTCAAAAGACGTCTCTTTTTTATAAAAGATACAAATGTCATCGACATAAACTGCCAGGATGACGGTTTCGTCACCAAACTTTTTTAAATAAACGCATGACTCCGAAGAAGTTCGTTTAAAACCTATAGAAGACAAGGTTTGGTTTATTTTAATATTCCAAGCTCGAGCTGCTTGCTTTAAACCATAGAGCGATTTTTTCAATAAGCAAACTTTATGTTCTTCGCCTTGTTTTATAAAACCTTGAGGTTGCTGCATGTAGACTTCTTCTTCTAGGTCACCATTCAGGAACGCTGTATCGACGTCCAAGTGTCGCATTTTCAAATCCATTTCTGCCGCTAAAGCAATAAGTGTACGCAGAGATGAATTTCGAACAACTGGTGAAAACGTTTCATAGTAATCAACTCCTGAAACTTGACTAAATCCTTTGGCAACAAGCCTTGCCTTGTACTTCACCACTCTACCTTCGGCATCCTTTTTAATTTTATACACCCATTTACATGGTACAACCTTCTTGTTTGGTTTTTCAACTAACACCCATGTCTTGTTTTTATTCAATGAGTTGAACTCATCTTGCATAGCAGACTGCCAGCTTGTACATAGTACATCGTACATAGTACATACATCTTCTGCTTTGATAGCTTCAGCATAGCTTTGGGGCTCATCAGGTTCACTACTCATAGCAGCATTGCAGTCAAACGTATTATGATTAATCTTATTTAGCCTATTTCGAAGTGGATACCGTTCTTCAGGCTCTACCACAATCTGTTCGGTTACATCTTCCTCATCAGAAGCATCATCAGCGCTAATAAATTCTGAAGTATTGTGAACTTGATCTATTACTGCCTCCAAGTCATTCGCCTCCTCTTTTGAGGACGAACCGATTGACGGTGTCGGTTTTTCCTCATTCCTATGAACCAATTCAAAAATAGATTCATTGTTGTCGGTCAAAGTAACTGGTTGATGTGTGGTTTTTTCCTTTAAATCAGTGAAATGGTCTTCAAAGAACACCACATCTCGACCTTTTACTAACCTCCTTGGATTACTTGGTTCGCGAAACAAATAACTTTGTCGGTCGTCTGAATATCCGACAAAAATATACTGCGCAGCTTTTGGATCCAACTTCTTTCTCAGTGGATCAGGAATCTTCACCATCGCGCGACAGCCAAAGACTTTTAAATGAGTCAGGTTTGGTTTTTTGTCATGCCATAATTCGTACGGCGTCTTCCCGTCGAGAGCTCGGTGCGGACATCTGTTTTTTAAGAACACGGCCGTTTCAACAGCATCTTGCCAATAACCTTTTGAAAGAGTACTGTCTGACAGCATACAACGACCCTTTTCGACTATGGATCGAAACGTTCTCTCAGAAACACCATTCTGTTGTGCGTTATAGGGCACTGTGGTTTGGTGCTTGATACCTTCTTTGCCTAAGTATTCAGAAAACTCTCTATTTACATACTCAGTTCCATTATCGGATCGCAAAGTTTTAACCTTCAAGCCCGTCTGTCTCTCGACCATCGACTTAAACATGCAAAACCTACTAAAAACCTCATCCTTAGATGATATAAAGTATATAAAAATCATGCGACTAAAATCAAATCGTATTTATTTCCTTGAAAAGAATTTTCAGACATCGGACCACAGAGATCCGAATGTATGAGCTCCAATTTAGATGTTGCCCTTTTGTGCGATACAGGTTTGAAAGGCTTTTTAGCCTGCTTGCCTTCTATGCACGCGACGCAAGGATCTTTATCAACTTCAGTGTACACAACGCCTAGATTATCCTTTTTAAGTTTGTCTAATCCTATACGGCATAAGTGACCAAGTCGTTTATGCCATAAACGAAAACTTGTTACATCACTTTGTACTTCGAACGCTGATAAGGGTTTTGGGGGACTCACTGTACAATCCAGCGAATACAATCCACCATAACAGGATCCATGTAAAACTGCATCACCTGTACAAGTAAAATTTGTAGAATTATAAAATGTACAACCTTTCGTATCAAAAACAACACTAAATCCATTTTCAGTAGCTTTCTTAACAGAAATCAGATTAGTATTTAAATTAGGAACAAATACTACATTTGAAATCTTCGTAACATTACAGTCACTTTCCGTTTTAAAGTTATTTGAAATAGGAACATTACCTATACCTGCACTTGACAATATGTCTCCATTTGCGATCTTTATCTGACCAGTTGTAAATTCTTTATAGTTCACTAACCAATCTGATCTTCCAGACATATGTGCACTGGCTCCAGAGTCTACGTACCATTTTTCAGATGAGATTTCTTCAGAAGCTGCGTTCAATGCGCCAAATAAACTCTCGAGTTTATTTATGTCCTTGCTAGAGCCATCGTCTTTGGACTTTCTGTTGAGTGGACAGTCCGGTTTGACGTGTCCAGGCTTCTTGCAATTATAGCAAACTACTCCTCGATTCTTGCTATTTTTCTTAATCTGCACGCGCAAAGCCGTGTCTGAATTGGAACCTTCATCGTTTACAGTTGATCTCGATAACTCAGTTAAAAGTTTCGTTTTTACGAGCTCACTTGTGATGGCACTCGTAGAGTTCTCTAATGCCATTATCAGAGGATCGAAGCGCGGCGTCAAGCCGCCTAAAAGAATGGCTGCGACAGAGGCATCTTCTATAACCTTGCCTATGTCAGCCAAGTCTTGGACAGTGGACATCACGGCATTTATGTACATCTCTATATTTTCAAAATCAACCAGAGTGTACCTGTAGAGCTTGCGTTCAAGGGCTAAACGACGACCCATCGACTTATCTTCGTAAGCCGCCAATAATGTGTCCCACGCCTCTTTTGCCGACGTACTGTTTCTAACGTGTGTTATTGCTGGTCCGTCCAAAGTTAAGCAAATCTTTGCTAAAGTAATCTCGTCATCCCTTTTCTTATCTTCAACGGGAGTCGAGTCATTTTCTGGGTAGCCACTGACGCTATTCCACAGACCTTCATGTACTAGGTACATCTTCATCTTAAACTTCCATATCGGATAATCTTGCCTACCTTTTAAAAGTATTCCAGCAAGGGAACGAAGATTTGATTTCGATCCTTTATCTGACATCTCGAATTCAGAAAATTTTCACTTTTAAATGGTGAAATTAATTTTAGACTTCACTCACAGCAACAGTACATAAATACAAAACTTATTATTCACTTTTAAAAGAGCTTCGTGCTGATAACGTGTTGAGAAATCTATTAAATAATAAGTTTAATGTTTCTGTTGTGAGAATTTTTATTAGAAGTGACGTGACAAGGGAAAACGTTCTTTGTACAAAAGAAAATAATTTTTAAATATTGACAGTGCATTTTATCAAAGAGAAACAACTTCTACAACAGATATGTTACTAATTTCTATTTTGTCGCGTAAGCTGGATGGCTATACACATCGAGCTTACCATTTAGACAGGACAACTCCTGATTCCTTACCTACTATAGACGAATTTTTGTCATTTTTGGAAAAAAGGGCAATTGCTTTGGAGGATAGCCCACCTTACAATAATAGCAGTGAAGGCAATAAGCCTAAAACAAATAACTTCTATAAAGTTAATAATGTTGTAATTAAACAAAAGCAGAACATTTGCTCATTTTGTAGCAACAATCATATGTTATTTGCTTGTCCGAAATTTAAATTGGCTCCAGTTGGAGACCGAATAAAATTTGTAGATGCGAATAAATTATGCACTACCTGTCTTAGAGCTCATTCCAATGAATGTAAGTTCACATTTAGATGCAAAGACTGTAAAGAGGACCATAATACTCTTTTGCATCAGACAATTCCAAAGGGAGATCCGGTTAATACCGCCTTGCATTCCAATAGCAATGCTCATACCAATGTATTACTGCCTACTATAAAGGTTAAACTTATTGACAAAAATGGTAAGGAAATTTATGTAAAGGCCTTGCTCGATAGCGGTAGCCAAGCATCTATTATAAAACGTTCTCTTGTAAATCAATTAAATTTGCAGCCAATGTCTCAAAATACAAATATTGTTGGACTTGGCAATAATAATAACAAAATAAATGAGTATGTCAACATCATGTTGCCCTCATCAATTTATGATGTAAAGTTTGATGTAAAGTGTCACATTGTTGATTCTATTACCAGCAACTTACCTCAAAATCACATAGATGTGAAAAAGATTGTGATCCCTAAGAATATAATGCTTGCGGACACAGAGTTCAATGTACCATCTGACATTCCAATGTTGTTAGGTGCAGATTTTTACTTTAAAGTTTTACTGGGCGGACTCGTGAAATTAAACGACGGTCTTGTTCTACAAAATACATTATACGGCTATATTGTTGCCGGCTCAGTTCCATGTAAACTCAATTCTTATGTCAGTAATGTGAACTTGGTTTCAAATTTTATTATGAAAGAAAATGAAAATAACTTAGAAAATATAATGGAAAATTTTTGGTTGTCAGAAAAATTGCCAGAAGTGAAAAACAGTCAATCTTTAGAATGTCAAAAGGCCGAAAAATGTTTTAAAAATTCTGTTAAATATGATGATAACAAGTTCTCAGTTGACATTCCGTTGAATTGTCCCATAGATGAATTATCTATTGGTGACTCTTTTTCACTTGCTCTGCAAAGGTTTTTATTAATTAGAAAAGAAATTTCAGTCCAATCCTGATTATTTCTCACAATATAAAGATTTCATTGAAGAGTATGTAAAGCTGGGGCATGCCAAAATTGTTGATATCAGTAAGTATGATGTCACTAATGATCCGGTGTATTTCCTAGCACATCACGCTGTCTTGAACGAGAGTAGTAAAACAACAAAGTTGCGTGTAGTTTATTCAGGCAACATGAAATCAAAGAGTGGAGATAATCCTGCCGATCTACTTTCTAGAGGATTTTCCCCTGAAAAATTGCAGGCCAACCAGCTATGGTGGCATGGTCCTGTTTATTTACTAGACAAGAATTATAAGCATGATATTGTTACTTCAAATTTTGAGATTCCTCCTAAAGTATTTTCTGAGTCCTCCCCTGAGTTGACCACCAATGTAGGCGCACAGAGACTCTGATCCTACTAACATTTTTAAAAAGTACTCTAACTTTGACAAACTGCAAAGAATTATTGCACTAATTTTACGTTTTCGAAATAATACCTTAAAGCCTAATAATAAAATATTTGGTAATTTAACACCTATTGAACTTGAAAAATCGAATCTAATTATTTTGAGATACATACAAAAAGAAGCTTTTTCCAAAGAAATAGATTTGTTACTAAAAGACCAACAAATAAAATCTAATCTTAGTGGTTTACACATCCAAACTTAGATAAAAATAATATTTTAAGAGTCGGTGGACGTTTGCAAAATGCAGCAAACTTATCCTATGACAAAAAACACCCAATTATCTTACCTAAATCCAATGATAATCAGGAAAGAGCATATGCGGCTTCTCCATGGTGGTGCCAAGTTGGTGCTAAGTTCCTTGTCTCAAAAATTCTGGCTATTAAATGGAATTAGAGAAGTTAAAAAAGTAGTGCACAAATGCATCAAATGTTTCCGTTTTAAAGCTGTAGCTGCAAAGCAGCTAATGGGCTCCTTACCGTCTCCTCGTATAACACAATCTAGAGCTTTTCAGATATCTGGTGTAGATTTTTGCGGACCCTTTGAGATTAAAGTTGCTCGTATTAGGAAACCACTGCACAAAAAGTGTTACATAGCACTCTTTGTTTGTTTTGCTACTAAAGCTGTTCATGCTGAACTGACAACTGCAGCATTTTTGGCATGTCTACAGCGCTTTATATCTAGGCGGGGAATGCCCACATTTATATATTGTGACAATGCTCAGACATTTAAAGGTGCTTCCAATCAGTTAAAGGAACTGTACAATTTACATTGTTCTAAATCCCATGTAGAATCAGTTGAGAATTTTCGTTCGACTAACTTAATAAAATTCAAATTCATTCCTAGCTATTCACCCGAATTCGGGGGACTTTGGGAAACAGGGGTAAAAAGTATAAAGTTCCATATCAAACGAGTAGTTGGTGGGACAGTATTAACATTTGAAGAACTGTATACAGTTATAACACAGATTGAAGGAATTTTGAATTCCAGGCCACTGCTCCCACTTAGTAGAGACGTTTCAGATTTAAGTTATCTAACTCCAGCTAATTTTCTCATTGGCGCTCCTATAACTAGCTATCCTGAGCTTGATTTAACAGATAAAAATGTCAATAGATTAAAATTTTGGGAAGTTTGCTCTAAATTAAAACAAGAATTTTGGAAGCTCTGGTCAAGGGATTATTTAACAATGCTTCAAAATAGACCTAAGTGGAAGCATGATAATATAGATCTTAACCCGACCCGAATGACCGAATGACCCGAAGGACCCGAATGTAGTATTGGCAATTTTTTTTGTGCAGTGCAGCATGTACGTTTTTACGTTCCGTTCCACACACGTTAGACTTATTTCTAAATTATTTTTTTCTTTTCTTTTTATTAATGTTTTTGTCGTTTTTGTTCTCCATTGTGTTGTGTAAAATTGTACTCCATGTGCTATGTAATTTGTTTTCGTTTTCTAACCATTCTGCTGGCGGGTAGAGAAGTGAGCTAAATTTTTAGTTTTTTATATATATATATTTTTTTTTTATTTATTATTTAAATTTTATATATATATTTTTTTCTGTACTACTACATCAATGAATACCAGCGATGACAGCGAACATTTCCTCTCTTTTTCATCTACATCTGAAAAACTGAGCAGCGATGACAGTTTTCACAGCACTAGTTCTCTCTCTCTGAACGATCATCTGAACTGCCAGTTTTCGGATGTCACAAAAAATTTTAATGTGGTTCATATCAATGCCCAGAGCATCCCTGCTCATTATGCTGACCTACTTACAACTTTCGACAACAAAAACATTCATGCAGTTCTTGTCTCTGAATCCTTCCTACATCCATGTCTCCCTTCCACATCTTATTCCTTACCTGGCTTTATACTCGTTCGTAACGATCGCACCAATACCTGCCATGGTGGCGTTGCGATCTATCTCCGTAGTCAAATTCCTTTTTCTATCATCAGCAAATCTCCCCAACCCCCTCCTCCCGGCACTGCTGAGCATCTTTTTTTGGAGATTACTCTCTTCCACACAAAGGTCCTTCTTGGTGTATTCTATAGTCCATCTCTAACAATCGATTACTTTCCCAGCTTCGAAAAACTCTTAGAAGATTTTTCAACTTCCTATAGTCATACGGTCATTATGGGTGACTTTAACACCTGTCTCCTTAAAAATGACTCCCGTTCCCAACGTTTGAAATCACTTGCCAATTCCAGCAACCTACATATCCTCCCTCTTTCTGCTACTCACAACTTTCCAAATTGCCTTCCTTCTCTTCTTGACCTTATGTTAGTCAGTTCTCTTGATCATGTTACTAAACATGGTCAGTTAAGTGCTGATGCTTTTTCTTATCATGACCTTATCTACCTATCCTATAAAATCCGTCCTCCAAAAGCCAAACCTAAAATCCTGTTGCAG
Source organism: Agonopterix subpropinquella (assembly GCA_922987775.1). Taxonomy (NCBI): domain Eukaryota; kingdom Metazoa; phylum Arthropoda; class Insecta; order Lepidoptera; family Depressariidae; genus Agonopterix; species Agonopterix subpropinquella. Next base: position 42,309,870 of record OV277693.1, on the reverse strand, counting down.
CGCAATTTTCGTGCTATGGATACAGAACAACTGCGTATGGACGCTGCCAAAACCGACTGGTCAGTTCTTGACGAAGCAGCTACAGTTGATGAACAAGTTCTGCTTTTCAACTCAATAATAATTGAACTGTATGACGAACATGCTCCTATTCGGCCAGTAAGAGTCAAGCATCTTCCTGCTCCTTGGTTGACAGAGGAGATTAAAACTATCATTTGTAAGAAAAACCGTGCAAAAGCGAAATTTAAGGCTGAATCCTCCGAGGCAAATCGTGACAAATATCACATTATCAGAAATCGCTGCAATCGAGTGTGTAGGGATGCACAAAGACGTCACATTCATAGTTCCGTTGAAAACGGAGATCCAGCGAAAGTTTGGAAATTTCTAAAATCCTTAGGAATTGGCAAATCTCGTACTAATCCTGCTTCAAAAGACCTAGACATCAACTCTTTAAACAAACATTTTTCGGCTGCATCAACATTAGATGATCTTACCAAGGCTAACACTCTGAATAATCTTTCTTCACAGCCAACTCCTAATTTTTCTCCCTTTTCTTTCTGTCAATTTACTGATTGTGATGTTAAGAGGAACATTATCTCCATCGCCTCGAATGCCGTCGGATGTGACAGGGTAAGCCGTAATATGATCATTCCTCTCCTTGATTCCCTCGCCCCTTTAATCACCAAGATCTTCAACAGATCTATTTCCTCTTCCACCTTTCCCAAGATCTGGAAAGATGCTGAAGTAATTCCCTTACCTAAAAAGAGTAACCCATCCACCTTCTCCGAATATCGCCCTATTTCCATTCTTCCTTTTCTTTCTAAAGTCCTTGAACGTTTGGTCCATCGGCAACTCAGTCTATTCCTATCAAAAAACCACCTCCTTAATCCTTATCAGTCCGGTTTCCAACCTGGTCATAGTACGGTTACAGCTCTTGTTAAAATCTCCGACGACATTCGTTTCGGAATGGAAAACAAACAACTTACCGTTCTAACATTGCTGGATTTCAGCAACGCATTTAATAATGTTGACTTTGATATCTTGTTAGGACTTTTACGTACTCTTAACATATCTCCAACGGTAATTGACTGGTTTCATAGTTACCTGTTTGGGCGCCAGCAGCGTATAAAGGTTGAAGACACCTATTCTTCATGGTGTGATACCTCTGCAGGCGTGCCGCAGGGTGGCGTGCTATCTCCCCTCTTGTTTGCTCTTTTCATTAATTCCATCACCTCTCAACTCTCTTCCTCCTACCACTTGTATGCAGACGATCTTCAGATATATTCACAGTCGTGTTTAGATAATATCACTCAAGCCATTAATACCACCAATGATGACTTAAACCGCATTCGTGAATGGAGTTTATCTTATGGCCTTAAGGTAAATCCCAACAAGACCCAAGTCATCGTCATAGGGAGTCCTTGGTTTGTTTCAAGGATTCCTCTTGACCAGTTACCACCTGTATTATTTGATGGCACACGCATACCTTACAGTACCTCCGTCAAAAACTTGGGCATTATATTTGATAACACGCTCTCTTGGGCCCCTCAGGTCGCTGAAGTTAGTAGGAAGATGTTTGCTGCTTACGGTTCTTTGAAGCGACTACGTAATTTTCTACCCACTAGCACGAAAATCGCGCTTGCACAATCCCTCCTATTACCCATCCTAGACTACGCTGACTCCTGCTACCTTGACCTGACTGTGGAGCTACTTAATAAACTCGAGCGACTTCAAAACCTGTGCATTCGTTTTATTTTTGGTCTGCGTAAGTACGACCATGTGTCAGAATTCCGCGCTCGACTTAAGTGGCTCCCAGTCAAACGTCGTAGGTAAGCTCATATCCTTAACCTTCTCTACTCCATCCTCTTCAATCCCATTACTCCTAATTACCTCAAGGAACGCTTTGTTTTCTCTTCCTCCACCACTGGCCGTCATCTGCGTTCCTCTGAAAACCTCTCCCTCCATATGCCCATCCACTCCACTAACTTCTACACCCATTCCTTCTCCGTTCATGCCGTTCGGCTTTGGAACTTGTTGCCAGAGGCAATCCGACGTGCACCTTCCTTGAATGTTTTTAAGTCGAAAGTTAAGTCGCATTTCCTTGATCACTGACCCTCTCCGATTTTTTCTCCGAATGTAAGTAGGTACTTAAATCTTTTCCTATGTCAATAGTTCATGTTTTCCTATCGTGTTTAGTTGAGTAGTACGCGTATTTATATATGATGTGTGTATGTATATATATATATATATATATATATATTATAGGAATATATATTATATATACTTATCTATGTATTGCATTTAGATGTATTTATAATAGGTTTATTCTTGTTTTTTTATTTACTGATATTTCTGGTCATTTATCTGAAAACACCGCCTACCTTTCTTCGTACACCGTTTCCTCTACCCTAAGGTTGTCTGGAAGAAATCGCTTCTTAGCGATAAGACCGCCTTATTTTGTGCCTTTTTGTATTTTTTTCTCTGTATTTTACTCTTATATCTTGGTGTAAAATAAAGTATATTTGTTGTTGTTGTTGTTGTATCTTAAGGAAGGGGATCTTGTAATTATAAAACAAAAAGATATTTCCCCATTTCAGTGGCCCATGGGGCGTATTGTTAAAACGTTTCCTGGACCTGATGGTCATGTAAGAGTAGCCGAACTTAGAGTGGGTTCAAAGAACAAAACCTTTATTCGTTCATATACTAAATTGTGTCCTCTCCCCCTAAGGGATGACTAAATTGTTTCTTTTTTTCTCTTTGCTCATTCTGGCCCGGCAACTTATGTTCGATACAGAACAAAACATTAATTAATTTAAAGATTATAAATAATAAGGTAATTTTAAGTTGCAATCTGGCAACATTATTTTGTTCTCTTTTTTAATATTGCGTATGGCAATATCGTTCTCTTCCATTTTTCGCTGTACTAGAATCAGTGAGATTTATATCAATAAACTATTTAAATTCATTTATGCTGTTTTACTTAACAGGTATTGCCTACGAAATTAAGAAAATAACGGGTGACAGAAGATCGCTGAGACAATAGCTCGACATGGATGATATTTCAATTGCCATTGAGTTCATTATCAATTTATCAATGAAAACTGCTGGAGCATTTTTTCGCTAGATGTGCGCTGACTCTTAGTGTAAATCTAGCGGGAAAATGCTCGAGCATGTTCTTGGCATAGGTAGTGTGCTGGACTGCATAGAATCTATGCAGTCCAGCACACCTAGAGTAAAAATCCGCCGGCAGCGGACGCTCAAACAGTCGCGGATGCTCGTGTTTAAAATTATGAGAGTGATGTGATGACGCGCGATAACTGCAATTTTTGAGAATGGTGGACTACGATGTCATCAGTAGCTGGTAAATATCGCGAATATTTGTGTGATGAATATTATTATTTGTATTCGATTCATGGGTGTTTGTATCTACAGGGTTAAAGGAGATTGCCCAAAGTTCTATGAGAGTCAGGCTGATCTTGCGTCTGGTCAATTTTTCGGGAATTTACTAAGGATTATTGTAAAAAGAAAACTGTTTAACTATTTGATGGGAAATCTGAATAATCCTAACTTATAAAAAGATAGGCTATAAAAACAAAAGCATCCATTCCTTAATTAGAATATTTAGCTTAGTTCTATTTACACACAAATACATAAACTCAAGTCCGTAGTCCCTTTCGGGGTGGTCAAAACCATACACTACTATGTTACGTTACTTCTTGTTATGCACAAAAAACACTAGCACTTACAACTAAGCCCAAATAACAATGTAACACAATAGATTTGATAGCGATACAGTGTCCTATAGTCACGAGGGCATTCTCCTTTGTTTGAATGCTTCTCTATTAGCTGATCGCCAACACGCACCACAAACTCTTGCCAGTCTTGAACTCTAAAAGGTAATGTTATTATTTTATTGTAATAAACGTTTTAAACGAATTTGAAATAGACCTAACAGAACGGACAACATAATATTACATAATATTAGCACGTAGGTATATTTTTGATAAGTTACCTGATGCACTGGAGTAAATCTGAGAATAATATGTCTTTCTGGACATTGTGCTGACACTCTGTATGATATATGATACTCGGCATATGATACTCGGTATGATATGATCGAGATTTTAACGTAATATCCCACAACCATTGTTTGTGTCCAAATTCTGGTGCAGGTATGACCTCAGAAGCTGAATTTGTTTGAATCCAAGTATAAAATTCATTAGCATTACAAATGGATGCCCTTCATTGTTCTCGTGGCGTCGTAAGCCATAGTAATTTTCCTGGAAAGTGAGGCGCGGGCTTTACAGATCCAGGCGTAATCCACGCACTCAAAACATTTAAGGTGGACTTCCGATGCTAGCGGCCGACGCGTCTGACGCGCGCGGCTCGCGGCCGACGGCCGATGCGGCCATACTAGTTACTATGAAAACGTATGGCGCCGCTTCCGATGCCAGCGACTGACGCGCGCGTCAGACGCGCGCGGCCGATGTCTATCGCATCGGCCGCGGCCGCGCGCGGCTATGCGCTGACGTCACGCAGAACAAGAATGTTCGCCAGACATATTACGATGTTTTTACCGAAAATTTGCTTAATTTTCACTATTTTTTATTTGTATTTTATTATCTGCAAGGTCGCTCATCCACGTTGCGATAACACCATCTATCGATCCATTTGAAACTAATTTATCTTTTTTCGGAAAATCCCTCTTGCCTACATAATTATTAGCTAGACAGCGATCCATATATAGGTTAAAAAGCCAAGGGGACGCAACGCATCCCTGTCTAATTATAATAACTCTTAAAAATGTATTTTATCAAAAATCCTGTAAAAAAATGCATTCATATATTTCTCTAAACCTATCAATCTATCAATCAATCAAATATTATTTATTAAAATATGTATTGTTTTTTTATTTGTGTTTTTAAACAAAACACCAAAACATAAGAACATACCCTAAATTTCGGGAAAAATACCCTAAAGTGATAACACTCTGCACAATAGGCACGCGTCAGTCACTGACCTCGAAAGTGAGGTCTGTCGTCGGCCGCGCGCGTCTGACGCGAGGTTCTGTCAAATATGACAGAACCTCGCGTCAGACGCGCGCGTTAGTCGCATCGGCCGCTGGCATCGGAAGTTCACCTTTACCATGAAATTGGAGAGAACTTGTCCATAGAATGAACTCTTTGTTGGTACGGCACTACAAATTCTAATTAGTTTATGCGAGCAGTTTCCACAACGCCGTGGTATATGGGCACGATTACCCCCACCGCCAAGAACAACTCCTCCACATGTCGTAGCGTAGTCGATGAGGATTGCTAAGATTGTTTTATGAGCAAAAACACATTTGAAGATGGCGGAGTCTCGCGGAGTAGTTATATTCCTTGGTCTCGCGTGAAGAAAAAAAGAGGTGTCAACTCAAACGTGAACAACTGAACAACACACAACCGCTCGTAGACCGGTGGCCGATAGTATCCAATCCTACCTTACAAGATTAATACCACGGCGCAGCCACACCCTGGACACCGCGTAAAAAAAACAGAAATTGACCAAATGACGTCAACACATGCGGAATGGAGTCTAGGGCTGCAATAACATTCGCTGCGTGCGGTACAATTACTTTTCCGTAAATAAAACGCTTTGACATCCGTCTATTCAAAAAAAGACTTTTTATCCTTCGTCATGAGATTATAATTATATTCTCTTTATTTCGAAAACATAAATTCTAGCGTGTTAATTGTGGTGTCAGTTTAGACTACAAGTAACTGCAGAGGTAACCAGAGGGCAATAGAGGGTGAGAGTGAGGTAAAAAGTTGGTGGGAGGCAGGGAGTGTCCATACTGTATGTAGTAATAAATACTCTTTCTTATACTGTGGCGCTGCTTGACACGTTATCCGGTTTGATAAAAAAGTGGACTCTTGTGACACAACATTTTACCTCATTGAATCAAAGAATGAATTATATATGTTAGTCTAGAGGCCGATTAGTAAGGCTTTAAAAATCTGGTCAGCTGTAAGCTACCCTGGCAGGTTCATGGGTCCGATCGAATTTTTGGTGCTACTAGGAAGGCAGTCTTTCAATTCAATTAAATTCAATTATACTTTGTTGCACACTGTAGTATTTCAATAAGAGTCTTGACTTCAGACAACAAGTATTTATTTAGACTTTTACAAACAAATAGGTAGTAAGGTAAACGGCGCCAGCGGCCATGACATAACAGAACTAACAATAGTGATGTGCTTACAAACTAGTGATGGGACTACCTCACAACATCCCCCTTATTAATGACAAGTTAACAGAGACTGTTGACATAATAAAACATAAGATTTCTTTTCACATATCTAGACGATTAGGCGGCTTTGTTATACGACCTGAGCGGGTTACATGAGCATTTGGGGGAACAACTGGTGTGGTAAGTGTGGGTATTGGAATAGTATTATGCTGTGGTGTAGTTACTTCAGATTTACCATTGACTGACGAAGCAATTACTTTTGATTCATCTTTGGCTGTTTTCAATATGTGTTGACTGTTTCTTCTTCCTACGAAACCATCTAGGCCCTCTAAAATATATGATCTTGGTTCAGAACTTATGTCTTTTATTTTGCCTGGCACCCACTGTTCATCTGGCTTCTTCTTGAAATACACTTTTTCTCCCGTTTTGAATTCATCCATTTTTCTTGCTGTCCTGTCATATCTTTTCTTCATTTTCTCTACATTTTCTTTCTTTGCTTTATTGTGATCCTCAAATTGAACGACTTTTGGTCTTAATTGTCCTGTGACCGTAGGTAATTGTGTTCTTAGAGTTCGTGACATGAGTAGTTGAGCCGGTGATGCGAGATTGCCTCTCGGTGTGTTTCTATATTGCAGTAGTGCAATATAGGGATCACTGCTGGATTCTTCACATTTGGTGAGTATACGTTTGCATATCTTGCCTCCTGACTCTACCAGACCGTTAGAGTGAGGTAAGTATGGACTGGACGTAGTATGTTGGATTCCCCAATCATGAACAAAAGCTTTGAATTCTGCAGAATGAAAGGGAGGACCATTGTCACTTATAATTACTACTGGAATGCCATGACGACTGAACACTGACTTTAATGTTGTAATGACTGCTTTGGCATTAGTGACTGATAGTGAAATTAATTCGATATAGTTAGAATAATAATCTTCAATGACTATGTACTTGTGACTTTTAAAATCCAAGAAGTCAACACCAACTTTTTCCCAAGGTAGCAGTGGAGGTTCATGAGGCTTCAAAGGTTCTGGTGGATTAGCGTTTCTGTGGGCAAGACAAGTAGGACACGATTCTACCATATTTTTAATATCTGACGACATAAATGGCCAAAAGACTGAGCCTCGTGCAAAAGCTTTTGATCGTTCAACTCCAAGGTGACCACTATGAATTATTTTTAAGATTTCTGGCTGTATCTCTTTGGGAATGACAATGGCATTACTTCGGAAGACTAAATCGTGTTCTGTGTGTAGATCATGTTTGTAGGGCCAGAACATTTTCAAATTATCAGGAACTTTATTTTTGCAAGACGGCCAACCTTCTTTACAATACGTTTTTATTGTCTGCATAGCTTCATCATTATTTGAAGCAGTTTTAAGCCACTCAAGACGTTCAGGAGAGACTGGCAGAGATTTAATTAGCAGATTGACATGTACTACAATATCATCATCTAATTCGGTTGTTTCTGTTTCAGACAATGGAGCTCTGGAAAGTGTGTCTGCTATATACATTTCAGTACCTTTCTTGTACTCGACATTTAAATTGTAGGCCTGTATTTTCATCATCATCCTTTGCAGACGTGTCGGTACTTCGGCTAATGGTTTTTTAAACAAAGTTATGAGAGGATGGTGATCAGTTTCAACTTTGATAGTTTGACCATAAATGAATTGGTGAAATCTTGAGCAAGCAAAGACTATAGCATAGAGCTCTTTCTCAATTTGAGCCATTCTTTGTTGTGACTCTGTGAGCGTTTTAGATACATAATAGACAGGTTGATCTTTTTGTAAAAGTACAGCACCGACAGCGGTGCTGCTGGCATCTACTGACATTGTAATAGGCTTATTGACATCAAAATGTGTTAAGACTGGTGTGGTACAAATAATATCTTTAAGACGCTGAAAGACATTCTCATAACTGGAATTCCATGTAAAGGCAACATTTTTTTTGAGAAGTTCTCTCAATGGTGCAACTTCTGTGGCCAAATTATCAATAAATGGACTAAGATAATTTAACATACCCAAAAATCTCTGCAAATCTTTGGCACATGTAGGTGATGGCATGTTCTTCACTGCTCGTACTTTGTCTGGATCGGCTGTGATTCCTTGACCGGAGAACACATGGCCCAAGTATTTCACTTTAGCTTGCGCGAAGGAACATTTCTCTTGATTGAACTTGACATTGTTTTGTTCGGCCCTTTCAAAGACTTGACGGAGACAGTCATTATGTTCCTCTAGTGTTTTTCCACAGACAAGTATGTCATCACTGTATACGCTGACTCCGGGTATATCACCAAAAATTTCAGTCATCACTCTGTGGAAAAATTCTGGGGCACAGTTGACGCCATAAGGCAGACGAAGGAATCTATAGCGACCAAATGGGGTATTAAATGTCGTCAAATAGGAGCTCTCTTCATCCAATTGTATCATCCAAAATCCACTGCTTGCGTCAAGGGTCGAGTAATATTTGGCTCCGGCTACTTTAGAACGAACCATATCAACAGATGGAATCGGATAATGTGTACGCTGTATTGCCTGGTTTAAATTTCTAGGCTCCAGACATATTCTTAGCTGTCCATTTTTCTTTTCAACTATGACGATACTGTTGACCCATTTTGTTGGTTCTGTGACTCTGACTATGACATTCATCTGTTCCATTTTTTCTAATTCTGTCTTTAATCTGTCATGTAAAGCAAATGGGACTTTTCTAGGTGCATCAATTTTTGGAGGCACTTTTGGATCTACAGTGATATGGCATTCACCTGGCAGGCAGCCTAGACCTTTAAAAACATGATCATAATGAGATAGAATTGATTCCAAGTTATTTAGTTGTGACTGACTTGACTCGGCAGACTGTTTCTTGAATTGACCTGAGACATTGTTATTGGACTGAGTATTTTCTGGTGACAAATTTGACTCCGCATTAGAAGTAACACTGTATACTCTCTTGACAAGACCTAAGTCTGTGCATGTTCCTTTACCCAGCACCGTACGTGAATTTACATCGGCAATATAAAATTTAATATCTTTTGTGACATAGTTATTATTTAGTTTGAACTGACATGTTATATGTTGTGATCCTAAGACTTTAATAGAATTATTGGTATAAGACTTAACCTTGACATTAGATTCTGACAATGACTTATCACAATTGAGCGTGTCATAGACGGATTTTGGCATAATGTTAATGTCACTTCCTGTGTCCAATAAACACTGCACTTGCTTGTTTTTTACCGTAATGCCTAACACCCAATCACTGCTTGTCTTGTCTTGATCATTGATGCAGCCGACGAACATTAATTCTTGATCTTCATTTTGTTTCGCTTCAATATATGATATAGTCGACTTTGATCTGCAGCAGACTTCGAAGTGATTCATGCGTCCACATTTTCGACATTGTGCTCCAATTGCAGGACATTTGACTCGATGTATTTGACCACATCTTTGACACTTGGCTTGCGACTGCTGATTATTGTTGTTTTGTGACTGACCATTTTGATTTTGAGACGTAGACCATGACGACTTGTTATTGTTAGGGGGCATTGACCTTGATCTCTGACTATTATTTTGCTGCGCTTTGACATAGTTGACGTTTGATAATGCTTCTGACTGACTTTGTAGACTCTCAGCTTGGACTCTTGACTGTTGCAATGTTATAGCTAATTTTAGTGCTCCTTCCATGTCTAATTCGTCCTTGAGCAACAGCTGTTCTTGTAAGTATGAATATTTAGGATGTAAGTGACATATAAACATGATTTTCACAAGTCTATCTTGTAATTTGTCAAATTTGCATGCTTGACTCGCCGTTTTGAGGTTACATGCAAATTCTTCTAATGATTCTGTGTCTGACTGTTTGTATGTGAAGAACCTGAATGATTCGTATGTCAGGTTTTGTTTCGGAACAAAATAGTTTTCAAATAGAGTCACCAACTCGTCATAAGAGACTGTATCTTCATTTTTCTGGAACGAATTGAAAATCTCCAGGCCTTTGTCGCCTATAAGATGCAGGAACATGGCCACTTTACGTTCATCTGATTCGCCGTCGAGGGATGATGCACGTAAGTATAACTTAAAAGACTGGTGCCATTTTTTCCAGTTTACGGCGAGATTACCCGACATGGACATTACAGTGCACGACGCCATGCTCACAGACGCTTTGGGTTGTTTGCGTATATCAGGATTCGCCGGATTCCTTGGTTTCTCATCATCTCCTGCCATGATTGATGATGGTGTACCGCTTCTGACACCATGTAGTATTTCAATAAGAGTCTTGACTTCAGACAACAAGTATTTATTTAGACTTTTACAAACAAATAGGTAGTAAGGTAAACGGCGCCAGCGGCCATGACATAACAGAACTAACAATAGTGATGTGCTTACAAACTAGTGATGGGACTACCTCACAACACACACCAAAACAAAACATACATCGAATTTATCGATTGCGGGGATTCCCTAGAAAGTGAAAATTATTAACGCTAGGAGCATCAGGAAATCCCAATTTTTTATTACCTCGTAAAATAAACCATATATGATAAGAAGTTAAGGTTTGAATTTCAATAAAAAGCTAGCCATACTGGTAAGTTAAAGGGGATTTTCCCAACTTTAAATGAGGTTGCCATTTTGGGAAACCATCTAAATTATTCTGAATTGTAGTTTTTCGCTACGTGTTGCCAGGGTAAACATTAATCTCCAAAAATTTTAATTCAGAAGACAGGAAAAAATCAATTGATATATATCAAGATAAAAATCAATTGATATATATCGTGATATATATCATGATATATATCCGCTGATATATATCGGCGAACCCTGGAAAACAATGCTTTTATGTACAACATGTTACAACAGGAATATTATTGTCCTATCAACGTTGTTTAAATATGCCTTGGTCTGCCTAGGCTCAGCCTGAAAGGTTCCAAGGTCAGACCGAGTATACTGTCTTTAATAACTGTTTTTAGGCCGGCATTAGAAACGGATACCTATTTAGACCAATACACTAGTTCCGTTCCTTAATTCGATGAGGTAAAATGTGGTGTTTCTACGGTCCACTTTTTTCATCATACGAAAACGTGCCAAGCTGTGCCGTGACAGACCACGTTTTTTTTATGTTAGTTTTTGTTACTTTAGCCTTAGATCAAAGTAAAATGAATGGATAGGCCCAAAGCGCTTTAAGTTGAAGCACGCAAAACTAGGGCACTTCAATACAAATTAGGGTACTTGGTCTGTCATCTCAGTACATTTTCGAAGTAAAACTGTCAATTGTTTTGCCTCATTTTTCTGGTTTGAAATGTTCGCGTAAGAAGCGCTTTAAGTTGAAGCACGCAAAACTAGGGCACTTCAATACAAATTAGGGTACTTGGTCTGTCATCTCAGTACATTTTCGAAGTAAAACTGTCAATCAATCAATCTGTCTGTCTGTCTGTTAATCAATTGTTTTGCCTCATTTTTCTGGTTTGAAAATGTTCGCGTAAGGCCTGTCCATTCTTGTTTACTAATGTCATTGACTTTAGCTACAAAATGTATTTGCTTAGTAATCTTGTAAGGTGGGGTTAGTTATTATCAGCTACCAGTCTATAGTTACCAAACTTGTCGCAAAAAGATTGAGTTCACATTTGACATGCATTGTCATATTATGTCAAATATCATGTCAACTCACGCTGAACTCACCAGTACTGTACGCAACCATAATGCCTTAGATTGCAAAAAGATTTTAATTCAAGCTTAGATTATACAGGGTGGCCGGGGAGTTGACGTTCAAACGTAAAATTTAGGTCCGGTATGTCGTGGGGTATCCGAATCACCCCCATGTATGTTCCGCGATTTTTTATAGTTTTCGAGTTATTATGATTTTTCCGATTTTTTGAGGAAACTCGACATGACCGGCTTGAACAACTTCTAAAAAAAAAAGTGTAAGACTTTTTAGAGATTCTTTTTTTGCAACTTAATCTTCATTAATTGTGCCTTTATTCATAACATCATCAGCATCCTAATTTTGATAAAAGTTATGAAAATATTGATCTAAAGTTAAAAATTTGCGATCCGTGAATTATGACTAAATTTTCAACTTTAAATTAAAACTCTAAACAGGTGACCTTATGATTTTTTAGCCAATCCCAAAAATGCGCCCAACTCTCAGCTTTCATAATCATAAATAAAAAGTAGTACTTAAGAGGGCTAATTTGGCTAGAATTGATCTTGAGTGCCCTGCGTGGGCGGGAGAGGTAGTTTCAGACCTCTCGCTGCCGGCCATGGTTCGCGCTATGGTCGACAGTGAGGCGTCTTGGCGCGCGGTTCTCTCCTTCTGTGAGGCAGTAATGCTCCAGAAGGAGACGGCGGAGAGGGAGAGGGAGTCGACTTCTGAACTCCCGATCCGCCAAAGACGCACGGGGCGCAGACGGGCTGCGTTTGCTCGCGGTCTGCCTCCCCCGTAATTTTTGAGTCTCTGGGCGTCGGACTGGGGGTCCGGCTTCCGATCATAGGGACTCGAGGTGGTTGTGTGCGTGTTCCCACGCACCACCTAAAGGCCTGTAGGCTTTTCAAGGCCAACAGAGATGAGACCTGGTAAGGTCGGTCGCTGCGCCGTAGAGTGTGGAAGATTCCTCACGGGCCCTCAGGCTCTACGGCAATATGCGATGAGGTGGAACACGGTGGGGTTTTAGCCGGTAAGAGTCCGGCATAACCCGTCGCCGTTTCGGTTTCCAGCATTCTTTAATCATTATTTAGCCTTAGGCGTGGTAATTATGGCAAAAAAAAAAAAAAAATTTAAGAGTTTTCCGCCTTGTTGTCTTTGAAGATCAATTCTAGCCAAATTAGCCCGCTTAAGTACTACTTTTTATTTATGATTATGAAAGCTGAGAGTTGGGCGCATTTTTTGGATTGGCTAAAAAATCATAAGGTCACCTGTTAAGAGTTTTAATTTAAAGTTGAAAATTTAGTCATAATTCACGGATCGCAAATTTTTAACTTTAGACCAATATTTTCAAAACTTTTGTCAAAGTTACGATGCTGATGATGTTATGAATAAAGGTACAATTCATGAAGATTAAGTTGCAAAAAAAGAATCTCTAAAAAGTCTTACACTTTTTTTTTTAGAAGTTGTTAAGCCGGTCATGTCGAGTTTCCTCAAAAAATCGGAAAAATCATCATAACTCGAAAACTATAAAAAATCGCGGAACATACATGGGGGTGATTCGGATACCCCACGACATACCGGACCTAAATTTTACGTTTGAACGTCAACTCCCCGGCCACCCTGTATAGGTTTCAAAATAAGTACCTATGTATATTCTATTGTTAAGATATTTTTAATGCATGGGTCTTGTTGTACTGTTGCTGGAATTAAATAATAAAACAACTAAACAAATAAAATAAACATAAAATAGTGGTACCTAAAAGGGAGTATCATATAATTATTTTTGACAAATATAGATTTTAATTCTGCTTTACTACCAGGAAGTTGGCATAGGTATTGTTTATAAGTCCTATGGTCATCTATGGGCTAAGTTTATGGCCCGGCGAAGCTTGGGCGCTAAGAGGAAGGAACTAATGTTCGCCGTTCGCACTCGTTCAGAGCAGACGTGTTTGTTGAGTTTACTAAAATCTCTTCGATATACTATATACAAAAGTCACTATTATGTGGTTGGAATTAAAGTTCATTATCCTTTAAGAGTGTTAGTACTTGAGGCTGTGCACTTCTGCGTCAAATCAGCGCGCAAGTGAGGATCGTCGGTTGATCGTCGTGTGAGGGCGCCACACGTCCCTACGTAAGAAAGAGAACATTAATATTTTATCTCACCTTACCTTACGACACGTTGTACCGAAGTGCAGACTCTGCGCACACACACTACCTATACTATCCGCTGACCATCACTTCCACTAGCTGGAGCGTTTAGACCGAACTTGCTAATTGCCTGAAAATGAGTCTCCTGCGCTCGCCCACTGGTACAGGGTCCCAACCTGATTTATCCAAACTAATGAACGAGTTTGGTGAACCCCCTAAAGTTACTTTCCGAAAAAGAAAGCAGCCAGATGATCATAAGTGTCTCTGCGCCACTGAGATGCAAAACATGCATTCAGAAATGTCAAATATTTCCACCTTACTTAAAAACTTAATCACAGCAAATGATCAAACTATGAAAGAAATGAAAAATAGTATTTCTGACCTTAAAAATGAGATCACTAACCTGAAATCATCTCAAGATCAAGCTGCAAACAACGTGAATGCCACTATGAATAAAGTCAATGTGCAAATCACTGATATGAAATCATCCTTATCTAGCATGACGACTGAACAAACCCAAATAAAAACGAATATTGCTCAACTTGAATCAAAAGTCAATCTGGGCGAAAATAAGATAAAACTATTAGAAACCAATCTTAATAGTTTCAAAGCTACTACAACAACCAACTTACCCCAAACTGAGTCGCAGCTGTACACCAATGAGGAATTACTGCAAGAACTCCATGAACGCAATATTAGACAAAAAAAATATTATACTGGCTGGAATCCCTGAGCAGGCAATATCCAACACGGAAGAACGCCTATCTAGAGACAAAACTGAGGTGTATAATGTAATCACTCAATATTTTAAGGATATACCACAACCAAGTAACATATTCCGCATTGGAAAGTATAGTCCAACCAAAAATCGCAGGATAAAGGTCTGCTTCGATAGCCAAGAGCACGCTAAACAGCTATTGCGCAATAAGGCGAATTTGCCTGATGGTCTCAAGTTCTATTCAGACGAAACTCCTACTCAACAAAAACTACTAAAAAACCTAAAAGACGATTTAGACCGCCGCCAAAAGAGGGGAGAAATTAATTTGACTATTAAATACGTAAAGGGTACACCGAAAATTGTCGACATGACACCAAAAAACTGAACTCGATACCTAAACCTACCTCTAACGATATAACGTTCCAGATTATATCGGATTATTCTGATCTACAAAATACTAAATCTCGTCTGAATTTCCTTTACCTGAATGCACGGAGTATCTGCAATAAATTTGATGAGCTTAAATGTATCCTTAGTTCAATATCAACGATAACCCATGTAGTATTACTGACTGAAACTTGGATAAAGTCAGAAGAACAGGCCCAAAGATTTTTTCTGCCTAACTATACACACCACTTCAACTTTCGAACAGACAGAGCAGGGGGTGGGGTGTCGGCTTTTGTCCACAACGACTTGAAACATACCCTAATAGAATCTGTGTACACTGGAGGAAACAATTATCTCTGGTTAAAATTAGAAAAATATTCTCTAGACGTTGGCGTTATCTACTATCCTGGTGGTGAAGAAGCCGATTTTAAAGAATTCAGTCATACACTTGAATCTCATCTCCACCAACACAACAGAGCACTGGTTTTTGGAGATTTCAATATAAATCTTCTAGAAAAGAACAAAAGGAAACAGACCTACATCAACCTACTAAATTCAGCTGGATACAAACTACTGAATAAAATTGATAAAGCACACTATACAAGAGGAACTACTACGAAGAAATCTATACTAGACCACATACTCTGAAAAATGATAACTACAACTTTGCTTTAATAAATTCATCATTCTCGGACCACAGGCAGATCCATCTAACCCTCAGAAAGTACAAAACTCCACCAAAACAGCGTGCTACTTATGAAGCTATTAATTACGAACATCTTTACCAGCTAACAGAGAACGCCGAGATAAATATTAATCACAAATTTGAAAACCTAGAATTGACTCTTCAGAAACTAATTCTACAAAGTAAAGGGACAAAATCGAAAATCCTGAACTTACCTCAAAAAGACTGGATAAACAAAGACGTTATCAATGCCATCAATCGGAGAAATGAACTATGGGCTGAACTACAAATGGATCCGCAGAATAAAACTTTGGAGAAAAATTTTAAGAATGTAAGAGATGCTACAGGAAACCTTATCAAGACCACAAAAGATGACTATTACTATGACCGATTTATCAATTGTATTACCAAACCAAAAAAAGTCTGGAGTCTCATAAACTTCCTCTCTAATAACAAATTGAAAACTAGTTGTGCTCCTCCAAAGCTTTCCAATAGTATAACTACAATTACAAACCCTATTGAGATCTGCAATAAATTCAATAAATACTTTTCTTCCATCGGATCAATATTAGCCAAAGATATTCCTTCACGTTTTCATGATGTTCACAACAATACTTTAGCACTCAAAAACTCCAGTAGCATTCCAAAACTTTCAGACTTAGCACCCACTACCAGCGATGAAATATTGAAAATAATTAATAACTTGGACCCTAACTCTAGTACCGGCTTGGATGGTGTTAGTACAAAAGCGATTAAATGCATAAAAACCCTGATAATTCCTAGCCTTACTAAATGCATTAATGAACTGTTATCAGAAGGACGCTTCCCTGACTCTCTCAAACTTGCAAAAGTCAGCCCAATCTATAAATCTGGCAACAAAACTGATCCCGGAAACTATAGGCCAATCTCAGTACTGCCAGTACTCTCAAAAATCATAGAAAAAGTACTGCACAAACGTCTGGAAACCTATCTCAACTCATTAAACTTTATTTCAGAACGAAAATTCGGATTTCGACCCAAAAGTAACACTCTGGCTGCAACGGTAGATTTAATTACTAAGATAAGACAAAATATCGACAGCAAAAAAATCGTTTTAGGTATATTCATCGATCTCAAAAAAGCTTTTGACACAGTAAGTCACAATCTTCTAATAAAAAAGCTAGAACTGATCGGAGCTACTGGCAGTGCACTAAACATGTTCAAATCATATCTTACGGATAGGCGACAAATTGTGAAAATTAATGAGCACCAAAGTAATCCCCAACATATAACTTTCGGAGTCCCTCAGGGATCAATTCTGGGCCCCTTGCTGTTCCTGATCTACGTCAATGATATCAATGACTTAGGATTGCATGGCCACATAACTCTATATGCGGACGACACATGTCTTTTCTACTTTGGGTCCTCTGTCCATGATATTATTGAACTGGCTCAGGCAGATCTAGACACTCTCTACAACTGGCTTCAGTCTAACCTATTAACTATAAATATCCTGAAAACTTCTTACATTATCTTTAAAGCTAAAAACAAACCAGTACCTGAGTATACACCCCTAACTATTAACAATACACAAATTCAAGAAAAGTTTACCGAAAAGTATCTAGGATTATATATTGACAGTAGACTGACGTGGGATGCCCACATTGATCAAATAAAAGAGAAGTTATCTTCCCTAATGGGCTCCTTGCGAGGTACAGTGCGCTGTATACCCCGCAGAGTACGCATGACAGTTTATAATTCTCTGGTAAAATCACATCTTATCTATTTGATCAAAATATGGGGCAGTGCATGCAAAACCAAACTACTTGAACTGCAGGTAATCCAAAACAAACTAATAAAAATGCTATTCCATTATCCCTACTTAACCCCAACCACTAAAGTATACAGAGAAACTAATCTAATGAACATTACACAACTATATTATTATTACACACTAGCGGCCCGTCCCGGCTTCGCACGGGTGGACGTCTAATCTTTTCTAGCAATAAATATAGCCTATGTTACTCAGGGTGAATGCAGCTTTCTAATGGTGAAAGAATTTTTTAAATCGGCCCAGTACTTTTTGAGCCTATTCATTACAAACATACAAAAATAGGTACAAATCTTTCCTCTTTATAATATTAGTGTAGATGTGTCCTTATCCGTAAAATACTGAACAAAAACATCCACACGTCAATCTCACTTACTCAACAAAAAAATGTATCTAAACGCAGCACAAGGCGAGCTAGTTACCTTGCACTGCCGAAGATTAGAACAAATTACGGCAAACGAATGTTTACGTACGAGGGAGCACAACTTTATAATAACTTACCTTCGTTTATAAAAAAGAAAACGGAGTCGTTCAATCAATTTAAATACAAATTATAGATTAAGAGGGGACCGTTGGCAACCCTACCTCATCGAGTAACAAGATGCGACCTACCTAGGGTGTAGCACATGAGAAAGGTACGTCTTAAAGTACAGGGTTGCCTGGGCGTAACCTGGAGCGTTTTGTACAGTGAGCAAAAAAGTGGGTATTTTTTTTGGTGTCAATTACCTCATCGGGTAACAAGTTGGTATATACCTAGTCGGTCCTTAAATATTGTCACAAGTAAAAATGGGCATAAAATAAAAAAACAAATATTATTTTCAAAAAACGGTTTTGTTATTCAAAAGACTATTAAATTAAGCTATTTATTTTTAAAAAAATTATTCGAAATGTGCACCTCTATTTTTTATACACTCTCTTAAACGTCGCGGCCAGTCATCTATAGCAGCACGTACCATATTCATGTCTATATCAGCCACTGCATTTGTCAATGATGACTTGAGACTCTCCAAATTTTTATGAGGCTTAGAGCACACTTTCTCCTCTAAAACTTGCCATATCTTGTAATCCAGAGGGTTGAGGTCAGGGCTGGAGGAGGGCCAATCTTCATGCTTGATAAGGTCGATATTTTGGCGCTCAAACCAGGCTTGGGTAGTTTTTGCCTTATGGGCCGGTGCAGAATCTTGCTGAAACACCCAAGGCCGCCCCCTAAAGAGGGTCTGAGACAGATCTTTTACGATACCATCCAAAACAGTTTCTTGATACACTTTGGCACTAGTTTTGACACCTTTTTCACAGAAATGTACTTCAGTAGGGCCATAGTACGACACTCCTAACCAAACCATCACTGATGACGGATGATGGCCATGTTGTACCCGGGGAACGGCTTTGCCAGCTTCCTCTGAACTTTTAGCGTACACCCTGTCATTCTGCTTGTTGGCAGTTTCTTCAATATCGAAAAAATTTTCGTCTGTAAACAGGATGTTCCGGTGTTGATTTTTTGCGTACCGCCTTAGTAAAGCGCGCGATCTTTGTACATCATTTTTATTTCTCATTAGTTTTAATCGATTGTTTAGAAGATGGCCGCTTTTCCTTCTATAAGCACGTAGTCCAAGGTCTACATTAAGCACTGTTTTAATAGTCTTTCTGCTCAAACCCATTTGAAGAGCCATCAACTTCTGCTTGCGCACGGGATTCCTAGCGATTCGCGCCTTGATCGCTTTGATCACTGCTGGTGTTCTAACAGAACGAGGTCGGCCGCTTCTTTTTCTATCATCAATACTAGAATCTTCACTGTACCTTTTGATGGTACGGTACACAAAACGCAGCGTGATATTTAACTTTTGTAGCAACTTAAATATCATGGTTGGCGAGTGGCCACAACGATGTAACGCAATTACTGCTACGCGGTTGTCTTTGAGCGTCCAATCCATTTTGAAAAATGAATAGAAGAAAAAAATTTACGTTGTTCTATTAAAAAAAGATTCGAAAATCGAACAAATTTGAAAAAGAGTATAAGTTCTTTTTTGTTTTACAATTTGCATGCCAGTGACAGTATTTAGGGACTGACTAGGTAGTACATTCGATAGAGCTCATCAAGAAGTGCCAAAATATATAGGGTTGCCTCGCGTAGTCCTGGGACTTTCTCGAGCCGGCCTGATTTTAGAGTGGCAAAAAATTCAAAAAATTACCTCATCTAGTAACAAAATGACACTTATGCCATTTGATAGCTCTAGTCATCCTATTAATTATTAATAAACGTTGCCGGCCCTATACCTGGAACTTTTCTTAGTCGGCCGAGTTTTATGTTCAAATGTAAATACTGATTGATGCTACAACGTCGTGGAAATGAGTCCAATGGATGGTTTAGAAATTGGTGGCATGTAGTGATCGATTGTAGGTATTAATTTGGAGGGACACAACCTTGAAAATTTTGTACAGTTAGCAAAAAAAGAATTTAACTTTGCGTTTTCTGAGAGTTCTATTACCTCAACCGCAGTTGAACCCATAAAGACTTATGTTCCTTATCAGTAAGAGAATCGAATGGGATGAAAAAAAAAGTTTTGTGAAAATTGCAGTTTTTGTCGATGACTGTACATTTTTTCAAAATCGGTGAATGCAGAAGTAAAACTCTTCAAAAGATAGGGTTAGTCTCCTAAGAACGTTTTCTTGTAGCTATAATGCTTCTGGTAGCTGCCTTTTGTGTCCCATCTTAACTTTCCACCCTGTATATTAAATTTAATAATTATGTTATCAAAAACCGGTTCGAAAACAGACAAAAAACGTTAAGAGGTGGTCCGCAAGATATTTGAAGAATAGGTATTTAAGAGATCTATTACTGTCGCGCTATTTCTGAGCAACCGAGCTACCAGTGCGAAAGTGACAACTGCTGCGCGGACCGATTTTACCTACATAAAATGGACAAAATCACGGTTTCGTATTCCCGTTTCCTCCTCCACAACTAAACCGAGTTTAATAATTCTTTCAAGAAACAAACAAGCTAAGCTTATAAAAGAAGATTGGCAGATTTGGACCCAGCCATTTTTTACGAAAACTAAAAGCCATTCAGGCCAGGACGGCGGTCATAATTAGTATAAACAGAAAAAATTAAGGCATTTTTAAAAAAAACTTCCACTTCTCCAGAAGTCCGGATTCAAAAGTAGAATTTACTAGTAAAATAGACTAATCGTCCAAAAAGCAGTAGCAAAACGCAACCACGTCAGCTATTTTCATCTAATATTATCATCACTGAGGTAATTTCGGTCGTTACAGAACGTATTTTGCTTGGTTGATCTGATAGTGTGTGTGATTTCGTTTTCTTCCATTATCATAATATGGTACGGTTATCGTGAACTT
The DNA here is from genome assembly GCA_922987775.1 of Agonopterix subpropinquella. Taxonomy (NCBI): domain Eukaryota; kingdom Metazoa; phylum Arthropoda; class Insecta; order Lepidoptera; family Depressariidae; genus Agonopterix; species Agonopterix subpropinquella. The sequence goes on along the minus strand of OV277693.1, from coordinate 42,288,911 downwards.
TCATTAAAATATACACAATTAATGTGTAGAAGATTGAGTGGACTATCTAATAAGAAAGATTATGAGTTTCACACACTTGATACAAAAGGTATCATAAGGAGAAATACCTTTCCCCCAACTTCTACAGATTACAACTAATTAACATTTTTGTTAGTTTTGTTTCACTCTACACGTATTACTAAGTTTCATTCATGTATGGGACCTCTATGTCAGGGTCTCAAATTATATGGCCTTCCGCCAAACTTCTTTACTTTATAAGGTCTAAGTTCTTATAATTGTTTTAAAAGAGCATTCATTATGTCAATGTACCTTATAAGAAGATTTGGCTAATATTACCTACCTTTATTCTTATAATTTGGTTGGGTAAACGTTAATAAATCCGATTTATATGGCTATAATAAGAGTTCAAAATGTTGTCTTCTTAAAGAGGCTAGTAACATTGCTTTTTAGATTATGACGATAAATATTACGAAATATTTGTCCACTGTCGACTTCGATCAACAATATATTGTTGATCGAAGACTGTCGATATAAGAAAGACTTTTGCTATGTCAGGAGTGCGATTTTTGAATCTCATTCGCTGAGTTCAGCAGTTGAAAATTTAAAATTACTGTGGAGATATGTATATTTCTATTGCTGATTTGACTTTCAAAAATCATACTTCAGGAGTGCGATTTTTGAAAGTCAAATAAGCAGAAGAAAGATGCGTAGCTCCATAGTAATTTTGACATTTTCAACTGCTCAACTCAGCGAATGAGATTCAAAAATCGCACTCCTGTATGTTTTTTTTTATCATGTTCATCAAAGGGGTATGGGTAATATTGGCGTCATTTTTTTTAAGCGGCCGGGTACCAAATGTTACGGTTATTTTAGGACTAATATCACCTAACATTATTATGCAAACTAAATAGTTCTGTGGTGTAACGTTTCGGAAATATTTAATTTTAAAGTTTAAAAAATTACTCTACGAAGCTCATTAAAAGTTACTCATTTTGGTTTTTTTACCACTTTAACTTTAGTCTGTTTGAATTAATTTGAGTTTAAATGCTAATACGGCCAAGTGCCAAATGTAGTGGGTATTTTAAAGCTAATATTACCTTACATTATTATGCATTAAAAATTGTCCTACGGTGTAACGTTTAGGAGATATTTAATTAAGTTTAAAAGAAAAGACTCTACGAAGCTCGTTAAAATTTACTCATTTTGTTTTTTTTTTACCACTTTATTTGTTTTTATAGCCCATAATTATTAGTTTTTATTTATTTGTGACATAATCACGTATATTTCATGTTTACGTGCCGCAATCCTCGGCTCCTTGCTAGTTTCCGCTCGTCTGTTTGAATTAATATGAGTTTTAACGGTGCCAAATGTTGGGGATATTTTAAGGCTAATATCACCTTACATTATTATTAGGGATGCAACGATTCGGCCATTACGATTACGATTACGATATTAATCGTTATTTATTACGATAACCGATGCATTACGATTATTTAAACAAATTTAGTCGAGATTATCCTCAGAATGATTTCTCATAGTGTTTCTTTGCATTCCAATGAAAGATAAATGATTTAAAAAAAAACTTTAAAAAATTCCAAGATTTTGTAACATTTCCTACTAATTTGAGATCGAAGTCAAAGTTTCACTTGGTTAGGATTCAGATTTTTGGATGCGTAGAGGCCAATTTGCTTTGAAAAACACAATATGGAACATGATTCTGTATCATCACGTTAAACAAGCGATATCTCACTAATAATCTTTTAAAAGTGTGCATGAGATATCGCGAGAACGAGAATGTATTAATACTTCAAACCGAAAATCAAATCATAGACCTCAGTAGAATAAAAAAAAGAGAATCAAATCTGAACAAAAAAAGTTAGATTTAGCTCAAAATGGCAGCGAGAGATCCGATTTTTTTAAAGTTGTTTTTCTCCTCTGGAATCTAGTATTCAGGTCTGGTATTTGTCAACTAGTGCAATCCGATTGACGTCTTCAATTTGATTTAATAATCGTAAGATTCTTACTACGGTGCATTGCATCGTTATTAATCGTAATTATTACGATTACAGATGCAAAACGATGCACCGCTTCGTAATCGTTGCATCCCTAATTATTATGCAAAAAAATGTCCGACGGTGTAACGTTTTGGAGATATTTAATTAACTTTAAAAAAAGAACTCTACAAAGTAGTGGCGATGACTGGGATTTTTTTCCCATTTGTCTCCAGCAGCGATGGAGGCCATGGCGACAACTGGGTATACACGCCGCAAACGAGTATTCCTAGTCATCGCCACTGCTTTGTCACAGCACTGGCGACAACTGGGAATATAAAACCAAAACTATAAAAACAAATAAAGTGGTAAATAACCAAAATCAGTAACTTTTAATTGGCTTTGTAAAGTTATTATTATTTTTTATTTAAAATTATACCGTTTGATTTCTTTTACCGTTCCGAAACTTTCAGGGGTGGTTCAGACCATGAAACTGAATATCACGAAATCAAAAACCGGTGGACTTTGAAACAATCTGTTTTATTTTCACTTTTACTGTCTAATTATTATTATTATTTTACGAAACTATTTTAATTTGAAATATATCACAATCACTTCAAGAATACTAAAAATCGTCTGTCTCATACATTTAAGTCTACTAAGCATAAAATAAAATAAATAAATAACGCTCACAGGCACATACATTGTAATGATCCCAAGTAAGCCTCAGGCTTTTTGTTACAGCATTGCAGTTTAGTATGGAACAGCAGATTTTTTTTCGCGATTTCAGGTTTGGTCCCATAATAAAAATTGTTTAGTTTGATGGTCTGAACCACGCCTGAAAGTTTCGGAACGGTAAAAAAAATCTTCCTGTATATCTCCGAAACGTTACACCGCAGGACTATTTATTTTACATAATAATGTACGGTGATTTTAGCCCTAAAATACCCGTAACAATTGGTACCTGACTGCTTAAAAAAAAAACACCAATATTACCCACCTCCCTCGTACCCCTTTGACGAACATGATAAAAAAAGGAAAACAAACGGAAAAAGACTTTCTGATATTATTTTTGAAAAAATTATTAAAATCGGTTTAGTTTTGGAGGAAGAAACGGGAATACGAAACCGTGATTTTGTCCATTTTTATGTAGTTAAAATCGGTCCGCGTAGCAGTTGTCACTTTCGCACTGGAAGCTCAGTTGCTCAGGAACAGCGCGACATTAAATAGATCTCTAAAATACCTATTCTTCAAATTTTTAGTGGACCAGCTTTCCTCTTAACGTTTTGAACGTTTTTTGTCTGTTTTCGAACCGATTTTTGATAACCAAATTATTACTTTTATAAAGGGTGGAAAGTTAAGATGGGACACAAAGGGCAGCTACCAGAAGCTTTATAGCTACAAGAAACCGTTCTTTGAAGACTAACCCTAACTTTTGGAATGTTTTACTTCTACATTCACCGATTTTGAAAAAATGTACAGTCATCGACAAAAACCGCAATTTTCACAAAACTTTTTTTTTTCATCCCATTCGATTCTGTTACTAATAAGGAACATAAGTCTTTATAGGTTCAACTGCGGTTGAGGTATTAGAACTCTCAGAAAACGCAAAGTTAAATTCTTTTTTTGCTAACTGTACAAACCTTTTAAGGTTGTGTCCCTCCAAATTAATACCTACAATTGATCACTACATGCCACCAATTTCTAAACCATCCATTGGACTCATTTCCACGACGTTGTAGCATCAATCAGTATTTACATTCGAACATAAAACTCGGCCGACTAAGAAAAGTTCCAGGTATAGGGCCGGCAACCTTTATTAATAATTAATAGGATGACTAGAGCTATCAAATGGCATAAGTGTCATTTTGTTACTAGATGAGGTAATTTTTTGAATTTTTTGCCACTCTAAAATCAGGCCGACTCGAGAAAGTCCCAGGACTACGCGAGGCAACCCTATATATTTTGGCACTTCTTGATGAGCTCTATCGAATGTACTATATACCAACTTGTTACCCGATGAGGTAATTGACACCAAAAAAAATACCCACTTTTTTGCTCACTGTACAAAACGCTCCAGGTTACGCCCAGGCAACCCTGTACTTTAAGACGTACCTTTCTCATGTGCTACACCCTAGGTAGGTCGCATCTTGTTACTCGATGAGGTAGGGTTGCCAACGGTCCCCTCTTAATCTATTAGCTCAACATGTCTTGTCTAATTGAAAACAAATAATTTGTACCTATTATTTGTTATGGAGAGGAAGTTTGTTTTAGTTATGTACTAATTTATTAATTAAGTAAATACCTAACTACCTACTGTAAAATTGTTCGAGTGCTGTGTGCGGTGCGAATGACTATTCATTTCTACTATATTGTCTTCTTCTCATGTAAGTGACTATTTTTGTCTTAAATTGAGAATAAAGTATCTTTAAACCTAACTAAAGCTTTGGTGAAACTGATTAGTTTCACATGTTACGTTATTATTTTATTTTATTTTATACCCCATTCGCACATGGCTATAAAAACACCAAAGTGATTCAAAATTCGGACCAATATTTTTAGTTAATGAATGGTGATGAAGCATGACGCATCTTCAGCCTGGTTTTGGTCATGATCCTTTATATCATTAGCATCCTTTTAAACTAAGAGTCTATCCATCAAACTGAACAACTTTTATTATGGGATCAAACCATAGACATTATTATACTACCTACCGTAGTAGACCAAGTAAGTGTGTGAATGAGATTCCAATCATAATGAAAAAGCTACGAGTGCGAAAGAGATTATAATATAATAGCCGTAAAACCATTTTGAAACTATCTCGTCTCCGTCGGTATCCTGTCAACAAATTATCTCTCGTTATTTTATTGATTTTCTTTAAATTCATTTTGTGTTTTATAAGACGAATATAAAAAAACATTATGGTATCATGTTCTGTAATGGAGTGCAGTGTAAATTCCACCAACAACCCAAATAAAGAGAAGTTTCAAAGGTAAATAGGATTAGTACAGTATTACTTTCACAACACTTTTTCTCATATATTTTATTCTTAAAATTAATTCGTAATACATTCATTATATGCAATAAACGTCCTATTTTCTAAATAATATGTCATTTCAAATAATTATGTGTAAGATAAAAAAATATTGTGTACGTGAAAAAGAAACCGTTTCGCATAGAGATTGCCCAAAATCTAATCGATATGTCGATAGTTTTAAAAATTTATTTTTCTATTCTACCACCTAGCTCCCTCCGTTCATGTCACGTGAGATTTTCTGTTATTTTTTTAACTTATTGAAAGGCGGATTTAGCCCGGCCAAATATTGCCAGAAAATCTCTGTCAGAAAAATTCTTACACGCCGATTTTGACGGAATGGTTTTACTAATTGCGACATTATAATATTACTATTTAGCATGTCCATAACCCATGATACATACTGACAGATTGACAGATTTATCAAAAATCATTATTCCTCTCTTTCGACACATTAAAATAGTTTCCAGTTTTTGGTATTTATATTCACATATTCACCATTGGTTTATCTAGTGAAATCATAAAAAAATCTGTAAAAAGTACTTTTGTTAATTCTTTTTAATCGAAAAAACGGCACACGCTCGTACTTTTCGTGGGGCTGGGCAATCGCGTTTTTCATAGAAAATATTCGACTGAACCTATGGTTTAGTACCTTAAGTTACAGTTTTATACCAGTGTAGGTAGATAGATTGTAGCCTAGCCGATTTAGACTTCATAATATAAAAATCTAATAGTAGTAGTGACTACTATAATTATTGATGTGACATTGACGTATTCGCGATTATCGGTATCAAAATTACATCGACTACTAAGTAGTCGATAATCTGATATCGATGATTTTGATATCGATAATCGCGAATACGTCAATGTCACATCACTAGAACTCACACTCTTATCAATTTCGCACATATTGACATTTCGGTTTCGGTGATGCGATAATGAGGAATTCCTCGGTCTACTCGGAAGTATAATATGTTTATGGATCAAACCGATCGGTGCAACTAAAAAATCAGCTGTTCCATACTAAACTGCAATGCCTACTCGACTCAAATGTATGCAACGGCAGATTTTTTTTTGCTCCGATCGGTTTGCTCCCATAGTAAAAGTTGTTCAGTTTAATGGGTAGACTCTTAGTTTAAAAGGATGCTAATGATATCAATTTCACCCTGTGTACAGAGCGTAAAATTGTATGCGTTGTATATTAAACGGGGTGCACGCTTAATTAATATTCATCACTTAAATATTCGCGACATAACCCTAATCGAATCTACCTACTCCGATCACTGGATATCGTTATTGGGTTATTAGTATTTAGTGCTTACAAAATTATCTAAAATCGATGTACTTTTGTTGACATTTATCTTACTGTACAATAAACATTTTCCCATCCCTACAATTGCCAGTTTCATATCTCTGACGTCATATGCGGTCTTATTTTACGACTACGGCGTGACGTAGGCAAAGAAAATATACACTACCGCGAAAAGAAGCGACACTCATGCATGTGTGCTCGTAAAACCGCTCGCGGCTATGTGTGCGGGTCGGGCGAGCGAGGGGGGGTGCGCAGTATGCGAGCGGGTGGGAAAACAGGTCATTGACCGCTTGAATTACATGGTTGCTCTTGCTCGCACAACTGCACGACTCGGCCGTTGAAATAGGTAAATATTTTCTTTGATTCTGCGAGCGAAGCGTGCGACGCCGACCAATATGTTATATTTTAGTTTTAGGATAATTATGTTCAGTTTGCTTTGTAACTGATTTATAATACCGAACATCAATAATATAATGACACAGGCTTAGATTAAAAACTGTTTACTATATCTATGGACACAGGTTAGTTCAGTCAGGGTTAGTTTAATTCCAAAGCACAGCAAAAAAGAGTAGGTATACAATTAGAAGGAGTAGGTACTTAAAGAGGTAGTTCATCCATCCATCCATCACAGCCCTTGTTCAGTCCGTCTTCGGACATAGGCCTCCTCCATATTTCTCCATGACGTTCTGTCCCTTGCCCTCTGCATCCAGTTCGGACCCGCGTGCTTCCTAATGTCATTGACCCATCTTAGAGGAGGTAGTTACTTTACTCAAATAAATAAATGAGAAAATTATATCGTAATTTGCAAGTATACGTAGCAAAACATTTTTTTTATTCAATACTATTTGTAATACATAGTTACAAGAACGATTTTAATTATTCATTTTATCGTAAGTGACAAGGTATTCATTTTATCGTAAGTGACAAGGCGTGTATGACCGACGCTCAACTTACGATAAATTAAATATTCAACAATTTCATTGTAACCGACAAGTACTGACATGTACAAATGAACATGTTTTGCAACTTACGATAAAATTTTCTCAATTTAATAAAATCGTAAATATCGGTGCCTTAGCCGTCTGTGTAAAAATATGGATATCATAATCTAGAGATTACTTGAATAAACCATATTTGTCACTTACGAGGAACTTAGTTCTTACCCAGGAACTGTTTGTGTGAAGTTAAAAAGGACATTAAAAAAATATACCTATAGCTTTTTGTTGTTAGTATAATCATAATCAGTGCTCCGTCACTCTTGTTTGACAGCTGCGAAAAGTACCTACAGCGTCGGCGCCAATTAGGTTTGTCAAAATATTTTTGGGAGGCCTAAATCGAAAACTATTTCGAGATAATTTTCTCAATAATTGTCGCGGGATATCACAATTTCTTGGTTGACATTCCACATATCCGCACCAAGCGCCTTTCTGAATCTTTTTTACCCGACTGCGCCAGAAGGAGGGTTATGTTTTTCGAGCGTATGTATGTATGTTTGTATGTCTATTTCTTTGGCACGGCCTACAGCCTAAGCGGCTCGATGGATTTTGACGTATGATGTGTCGTTAGATTTGTAAAAATCGTGAGAGTGACTTAGGCTATATTTTTTTATTATGGCATCTGGGAATTAAAAAAGAGAGTGGGAATAAATAATTTTTATTTGTAAAGTTTTACAATATGGGTATCAAATGAAAGCTAGTAAACAGACGATTCCAAATATGTATACAACGTCTATTAAGACGTTGTATACATATTTGGAATCGAATTAGTTTATTCATTAGAATAAACTAAAAAGTAGTTTGTTTAGAATCAAGAGCAGAATCGAATTATCATGGTTTCAAAACAGGTAATTTTTGACAAAATATTAATTTATTTGTTTTTAAAATTTTTAATTTACCGAACCCGATGTCAGACCACCTCAAAAGCACACTCACCTTACTAACTACCAATACTAGATTATTAAAATATATCCATGAGTACTTTAGGTAGCGCTTTCATTTATTGCTGAAATGACAACAAATCATTTTTGCCTCAAAACTTAAAATGCAAATAACTTTAAATTTTAACTATCAAAATAATGAAATTATTGTTTCAATCTAATTATTTTGTTATAAATCAGTTGGGTTGTATGAGGTTTTGCGTTAATTCATTAACACGTTGTATATTGTAGTACTTTTATGCTACCATTTCGACATAGGACTAAAAAGTATGAAATAAACCAAATTATTACGAAAAACAAAAAAACCCGACTGCATAAAAAAACTGTTAGCTGAAAAGAGAAAAACAAGCTCTATAATCACTAATCAGCTATAACAACATTAATTAAATATAATTTGAATGTTATTAGGTAGGTATTGCAGGCGAGGACAAACCAAAGGAAGGTACCTAGGTATGTATTATACTTAATTCATCTTTGTCCCCGTTTGCGATACCAACCTAATAACATTCAAATTATATTTTACTTAATGTTGTTATAGCTGATTAGTGATTATAGAGCTTGTTTTTCTCTTTTCAGTTAACAGTTTTTTTATGCAGTCGGGTTTTTTGTTTTTCATAATTTATAATGCGCACAGACAAGAAGTGGAATGCCTTGCCTGTGTCAGTATTTCCGAGCACTTACAACCCGAATTCCTTTAAAGTACGAGTGAATAGGCATCTTTTGGGTAAGTTCGCTACATCTTCGACCCCATCTTTGTCTTGAGGACTGGCTTGAGGTCAAGAGCAAACCAATCAGTAATAAAAAAGAAAAATATTTTCTATGTTAGAAATTTCAAAATGAAAAGATTACAGATATTTTTAATAAAATAAAGTCGTTTTTCGGTCCGACTAGTGACGTCATTCGTCGGACCTGTAAACTTCTAGGTAAAATAAAAATCAACTTAAAATAACTGGCCATTGAGAAAAAAATATAATTATATTCAATGATTCAATATGTCAGAATTTGACATTTGATGTTGCCGTTTCTGTTTCCAGTTGTAAATAAGTAAATTTAAAAATGACGTACTTTACCTATATTTAATGACGATTTTACAAATGACTAAATACGAGTTATAAATTCTTTGCGACATCAATATGTATTAAATTCAACCTGATTATATTAGTATCCAAATTATTGTCAAATTTTAAGGCATTATTCTAAACCTAGAAATCGATGAATGTAACACACAAACTATTTATTTTATTTTGAAACAATCGAATGAAAATTAATTACTTTAAATTTTAATGAATTGGAATTTACATACTACATGTTTATTCTAATCGTAACTTCTTACTCATTACTTCAAATTAAAATACATTTATCCCTTACGATGTGATTTTAACGTTTTATCGTGTCGCTTGTAAGAAACAATATTTTTGTAGGAATACCTACTCGATTCAAACGTAAGAGACAGCAGATTTTTTTTGTTCTGAAAGGTTTGCTCACATAGTAAAAGTTGTTCAGTTTGATGGGTAGAGTATGTGGTTTAGAGGTTTAATGATACTTTTCCTTACACCCCGTATACACCACTAGTTTTAATTACTAACTACATTTTAAGGGTATTTTCATTCGAATATATAAAAAACCTTTCGTGCACCCCTACGCAGAAAATTTATTTCATAATTCTGTCTTCAGCGATTAAGGCTGTGAGCGGATGTGTGTCGGTCAGTCAGCGGAACTGTTTTATAAGTATAGATGAATAAACAACTAAACGCAAAAGACAGCAATAAAATTTTATTTTGAGTGACAAATTCAGCGGGCAAAGCTCAGCTTACGATCTTCCTAAAAACGCTCGATAGAAGCGATGAATATGTTCCATACCTTCTATTGATTTTAATGTAAGTGCCTAAGCGTACAGTGAATTTGTTTAATCAGAGAAAAAAAATCGGAGTTCAGTGGTATTTTCAGGGGACTTACGACAAAATGTCCCTTACGACATTTGAAACGCAACTTGAGAGTTGTGCGCGTCGTATGCTGAATTTGTCGCTTACGATAAAAACAGCAACAGTGGAAATTGCCATTGTCGTAAGGGACATTTTGTCGTAAGTCCCTTGAAAATACCACTGAACTTCGAATTTTTTTCTCTATCGATCTGTATTAAATCATGTTTTGATATCCCTTAAAATGAATGAGATACGAGGCCCATCATTTTGTAGTAAGTTAAACTTTATGTCGTATAAGCAAGGAAAATTTCAACCTTCTTGCATATAAGTAAAAGTTTAGGTTCAAGCTCTAATGTAATTTTTTGAAACGTCTTAAGTCTTTATAGTTACCAGCTGTAATACACAAACTAATTAGAAAGAACTACCTGTAATACGTTGTAAGTAACCCACCTACAAAATAATTATATTCTTTACAACATAAATTCTGTTAAAATAATTTTAAACTTGAAATGAACATTATTAACAATTCTAATTACTTAGTGTCATCCCCAGAGTATTAGTACCTATGTCTTTTATTATTTCCTTGCACCAGTGTAAATAAGGTTGTCTGGAAGAAATCGCTTTTTAGCGATAAGCCCACATTATTTGTAATTCTATATCTTTATTCAAATGTATATGCTGTTTTTTTCTGTTTCTGTTGTCTTGTTGTGTGTTGTCTCTGACTACCCCCTCGGGGAATATAGTCGTGAGCATATGCTTATGCTTATATTCTGTTTTGGTGTGCAATAAAGTATAAATGAATTGAATTGAATATTCGTTTTCCGCAAGTATCAACCCTATAGGTCACCGACGCGGGGGCTCACACGTACGAGGAGTGCCGTGGCTGTGACGTAGGTACCTAGCAGTCATGACATGAGTAACATAGTAGAGAGGAGAGTAGATATTTTTAAATACTTTATCGATTATTTAAATGTTACCTTTATCCAGGTAACAACCGATTATGTCTACGCTTACACTTGTCAAAGTTTCTAATTTCTTCTTCAATTTAGAGCGGTTTTTTGAATCAGTTGACACGAAAATAGTCAGATAAAGTATTTAAAAAAAAGTCTGTAGATCTACGGATTTTTCAAGAGGTAATCTACGGATTCATACGGATTTTTAAAAATTGGATATGGCAACCCTGCATACGCGGTACCGCACCGGCTGTCACTGCGGAAAATAATGTTTTCAGACAATTTAAAGATATTTAGACTCTTTTCCCAATAGTAGCTAACATCATTAATTATTTTTTTGAAGAATACTATGTTTTGGGCCGAATAATAAGTCGCAGTGTCAATAATAAAATACATGTTTCACGCTTGCAGCCACGATTTCCACCGAACGTGTGGTCTAGAGAAAGAAAGAAATAATAATTTGCACCTTCCCCGAATACAGAATGCTGTAGAAGCGTGGCAACGCCGACGTTGGAATTATCTATTAGACAATCAGAAACTTGTTATGGCTGTACTGTACCAGAAAACTTACAAAATATTACGAACCATCAAATTGAAAGGATTTTGGGGAATCTTCCCCAGACGCTGACAAAAAAGGCAAAAAATCCAAGATGCATCAATTATAAATAAGAAATGTACAAAAAAGGCACTGTCGAATATATAAGGGCTTTGAACATTCGCCTTTGAAGAACAATGACACTTTGAAGAATTTTCTTCTCCTGTTGCAGCTGCTTTATCTTCTGCGATTGACATATTAATACATCCAGTACCAAAAATGTTATCAGAAGAACTTAATAAAAAGTTGACGACAGCATTTAAAGAAGTTTTTCGGAAAAAATTTAAAGCACTTTTAAAGCTCCCTCCCGCCAAGTTATATTGGCTTTCTTGTAAGCTTCGAAAAACTCATCGAATTCCTGAAAACAGCTTTGTTGGTGAGGTTGTCGATGGCTAGCAACCATCCAGAACAAACGCGCCGGCATCGCGCCGCGTCTTTTCCTTTCACGTATTTAAATATTTCTTGTAGCACTTCCTGTGGGAAATCGCTTATTGGACGAGACATTGTCGGAGTATTATGCAAAATACAAGCAAAATCGTAGAGAAGTTAATTCTTGGTCAATGTAGTAAATTAATATTTCTATGTATAGATAAAACTTTTCATGTCAAAAAAATGGACAGCCGCTAGCCGCATAAACAAATATCTTTAGTTCGCGATTTCGATGTTGGTCCCATAGAGAAAGTTGTTCAGTTTGACGGTCTGATCATTTCCTGAAAAAGTGTCAGCATATTAAGAAGGACCCTGTATACTCTGTAGGTATGTATACCTTATACAGGGTTCCGGTAAGTAATGGATAACCTTGCACCGGCTGATAGAGGACCTCAAACCAGTCCAGAAACTGGACTTTCTTGTCCAGTAAAAGTGCCACGGTTTTCGAGATATTTGGACTTAAACATTTTTTCTGAAATTTGGTACCTTTGTGACTCTTTTGACCACCATGGCCACAAAAGAAGAGATTTTTACAGTCCACTTTTTGCATAATATTCTCTAAGAGTGGTGCTAACAGACGTGCATGAGAAAGTTAGTATAGCTAGGGTTGTTCTATTAAAAAAAGAATCTTAAAGTCAACTTTAAACTTTTCCTCGAATTTTTACCTAAGTTAGAGCATGTGTGGTCTAAAAAAAATTTATGGCGACCAGGGCGGCCAACTTTACCAAAAATGCCCTATTTAGTGCTGATTTTATTTTAAAATGGTACAACACATGCTATTTGTTTGGTCAAAAATAAAGATACTGCTATTGAAACTGAACTGGAGCTATTTTTGCAGTATCTGAGTTTTTCAAAATTAAGATTTACAAGGCAGTAATTGATTTGACAATTATGTTGGAAGGTGGGGTAAAGCCTTAATAGAGTCATGACCAAGATTAGGCTAATGAAGAGAGGGTGGTATGGCAGCCAGAAATTTTGACTTCATCAAGAGAAGCGTCGGTAAGACCTGGATACAATTGTCGCAGGATCGACAAAGATGGTGAAATGGGAAGGAGGCTTATGTCGTGGGTGGATACGGGCTGATGATGACGACGACGACGAGGGTAACATTAATGAAAAAGTAGCAGTACCAAATTTCAGAAAAAATGTTTTAAGTCCAGATATCTCGAAAACTGTGGCACTTTTACTGGACATGAAAGTCCAGTTTCTAGACTGTTTGAGGTCCTCTATCAGCCGGTGCAGGGATATCCATTACTTACCGGACACCCTGTATATACCTTATACTTACACCCTGTGTAAGTGACAGCCTAGCAAATACTGAAACGGTGAACTCGGACCATCAAACTGAACAACATTCACTTTGGAGCCTACCTCAGGAAAATCGAAAAAAATCAGTCGTCCCATACATTTTAGTCGGGTAGGCACAGCAGTTTTGTATGGGACAGCTGATTTTTTTTCGCGTTTCCTGAGGTAGGCTCCATAGTGAAAGTTGTTCAGTTTGATGGTCTAAGTCCTAAGTTCACCGTTTCAGTATTTGCTAGGCTGTCACTTACACCCTGTATAAGCTTCTTGGTTTAGTTCGGAGTTTTTGGCGGGCTACGTTTGGAGTCCACATATTTGATCGAATTTTTATTGTTTATAGTGAGGTTTGGTTCGTAAGATTGGTGTTGTTTTGCGTAACAAAGTGTAGTGCAGTTCAGCGCAAAAGACGCGGCGCGATGACCCTAGATGAGCATCAGTCGACCACGCGTGTCCAATGCTGTTTTGTTGATTTCTGTTGTACATAAACCTTTTTAGTCAATTTAAACTCTTTAATATTTTAGCTTTAAGAGCCTATGTCGGAAAATAATTTTAGCGAAACGGGCGTGTGATAGCTTATATTACTGCCAGATGCGAGAGAAAGAGATGGGGCGGCGCGCGCGCCTGGATCGAATCAAGCGAAAAAACAAACTTTATTTAATTGTGATTGTACTATTTATGTAAGTTCAATTCTGCTCTAATCAAAACTTAGATAATAGCAATCTCTTTTTTTTTAAATCAAGTCTCATGTTTCTATTATTCACCGTTTAGCAGTTACAAGCGTTTATAGACAAAAACGGAGGCTACTTTGGCTTGTTTTTCTAAAAATTTGTCTTAATCGTGTTTTGGCTCTAATCAAAACTTCAATTATATGTTCAATTTACACATATCCGCAAATCATACTCCTACTGTTAGTACTCATGATATATGGAGCTTTGAAGAATCGTATTTTTTTTACATAGCCCCTTAAACTTTGTTTTCGTTCTAATCCTATGTCAATTTAAAATAAAATTTTCACGTCTTAACAATCCAAGTTTATTTTCTTGTCTATTTAATAATATTCCAAAAATTTCAGATACGCATTAGAATTTCATTTTCAGCGTATGCAGGTTTCCTAATGATTCCTTCCTTTGATAGCAGTCGGTATTACGTAGATTCGCAGAAAATCGGTCGGAGAAAATATCGTTTCTATATGATGAGCTTCGGAGACGGCACGGTTAATAGATGTCCATCTGGATCTGGACAGATACCGCTGCTATCTTCCCGAGAAGGGTATCCAATTTGGAAATTTAAAATGAGGAATTATCTCATCCATGAGGACTTGTGGGCATTAATAGAGGGTACAGGTTTAGACACCATACCAGCCGCCACAGTAATTAGAAACGATCAGCGAGCTTTAGCGAAAATATGCTTGGCAGTCGATGGCTCGGCGATTACACATATAAGAAGTGCCAATACTACTCGAGAGGCTTGGACAGCTCTTCAAGAAGCCTATGAAGATAAAGGTATGGGCAGGAGATTAGCACTAGAGAGAAAGTTATATAGACTTTCGTTAAGCGATTTTCAGAGTATTGAAATGTACATAAATGCTGTAATGAGTACTGCTCAAGACTTGGCGGATATCGGAAAAGTTATTCATGATTCGTCGATTGCTGCAATATTGTTGGGTGGACTTACAGACAAATATGAACCTCTGATAATGGCTTTGGAAAACGGGAACTTTGTGGTAACTACTGATTTAGTTAAGAAGATGTTATTAAATGAAATGTCAAAGAGTGATACTGTTGATACAGGTACAGCATTTAAATCCAAGAATTTAAAGGGCACGAATTCTAAACCAAAACCAATAGTAGGTATGCTATGAATGCCATAAACCTGGTCATAAATGACCTGACTGTCCATTGCGGAAGGCAGAAAAGAAAAGAGTATCCTCGAAAGAAGAGAAGGAAGATCCTACCTCCTTCAGCTCACTGGGGAATTCATTTTCAGAGAGTGACAAATGGTATATTGACTCGGGTGCATCAAAACATATGTCGTCTAGGCGGGATTGGTTTAAAGATTTGAAGGTTCAGAGTGGTAGCACCGTAACTGTTGCTGTAGTACTCCCTGTTAGTAAGTCTGGCTCGTTACCACACCAGTATGCAGGTAGACGTCCGTTCTCGCCTGTGGCTCGCACGCGACTCACTACCCCACTACCCGTGTGCCCGAGACAGCATTATATAAACAAGTTATAGACATACACAAACACTACATCCCTTCCTTATTATACAATTTATAGATTTCATCTTGGTGGGACAACAATCACGTGATCTATTAGTCTATTACAATCATCTAATTGGTCTCCTTATTATATCTACTAACGTAATTACCTCAATTGTCAGTCTGCTCATTTTCGCTTACCTACTTCTTCTGCTTCATCATAATCTATTACGATTATTTCATTTGTCTCCATATTCCCTTCCATTTCCCTTTTACTTTCTTTAAAAAAAATATTATTACATCTAAGTCTTTGTCCCGTCTCTCATTCTTTACAATTACATCTCCACCTACTGCTTGCTCCACAACATGTGGAGTTGGTTTGTAGATGGCTGATAATTTTTTATTTCCATTTCCTTTATATACTCTTTATCTCCTTCTGTCAGTTCGGATCCTCGGTTTTTTTTCTATCTCCATATTTCTTTCTTTTCTCTTTTTGCATTATATCTTCGTCTCTAGTTTCCAAATCATCAATTTCTTTTTGTGTACCTACTGGTTATGGTTCTTGTGAATTTGATTTCTTTGTATCTGCTGTAATAGTCTATAATGACTACTAAGTAGTCACTATTCGGTAGTGGTCCTAGTAAATCCATAGCAACGACCAGCCAGGGTGATGCCGGGAGTTCACGTCGTCGTTTCATGGGTGCAAGATTGCTAGGCCATCCTACAAAGGTACATCGTTTACACGCCTTAACCATAGTCTCAGCGTCTTTGTCCATTCTGGGCCACCAAACCTTCTAACTTAGGCCACTTTTCAGGGCCACGGTTCCAGGGTGTTCCTCATGCGCTGCCTCTAGAACGCCTTTCCTTAAATCTCGCGGTATCACTATCTTGATTCCTGGTAGCAATAAAAAAAAAATAAAGCTCGCTGCTTTTATATTCATAAAAATAAAGCTCGTTTGCAAATATCTTTCATTACTATAAATTCCTTTTTTGACATTTATTATTTCTTGGTCCTTTTAAGAACTTTCAATAAAAGTCATTATTGAAAGTCATTGGAATCGCAGATGGACGAGCGTTTTCCACTATCTGATGTACCTACCTACATAGTCGTCTATATTTTCACATGGAATATGTGAGCACACGCACTATTTCGTTCCTTTGCGCGCAAATAGAAGGAAAGCGAAGGCCTGACAGCGCCGCATCACGGTGGCATCCTACGGCGGCAGCGGGTATATTTTATCTTATTATTTTATAGCGATAAGCTTGCACCCATATCTTAACCATAGCAAAAAGTGTCGATTCAGATCCAAATAAATGAAATGTTTTACAGCCCAGAATAAAGCAAGAGCTTCTTTTTCCTTTCCTTTTGACTGTATTTCCGTTCCAGTTCTGTTAATATTCAATGGTCCATATCATACGAAATAATCCTTCGACGTCTCGTATCAGTTTGTATTAAAACCGCGGCGCCTACCCCGACCGGCTTGCATCCGCAATAACTTATCTGTCTTCATTAACATAGCCGTATCCTATCGTAGTAGTTTGTTTTAATTGTGTAAAGACCAGGTCTTGTTCTTCTTTCCAAAACTCTTGTATGCTAGCTTTCTAAACTGTCTTCTCCCTTAACAACTTCTTCAAAGGATCTGTCACTGTAGCGAGAGTAGGGATCCACTTGTTAATATAATTTACTAGTCCCCAAAAACCTTTTCAGTTCCTCTATTGTCTTTGGCGTCCTCAACTCATCTATACTTGTAATATCTAACTCCCATCTCACATTCTACTGTAGCGTCATCACTTTAATGAAAAACGTAATGAACTTTCTTCTTCTTCCGTGACATCATCATTTCCAATCGAATTCACTCCGTTCACTCTTTGACACTTTTTAGCTTTTTTGTTGTTGTCCTAATTTTCGTTTTTTGTGAGTTTATTCTAATCATGCCCTGAAATGTCCTAGTTTTCCACAAGAATTACAGTTCTTGCTTAGTTTATTCTAATCATGCCCTGAAATGTCCTAGTTTTCCACAAGAATTACAGTTCTTGCTTTTTGCTGGACACTCTTGGTTTGATACAAGATGTGCGCTGGATGCTCATCTTTCTTTTCATTTTTTTTCCGATGACAAACATTTCTCAACTAAGTGATTAATCAAGTGTATTTTCCTGCTTGGTTTTTTAATTCCTCGAAACATTTTCAAATTCCTTCCTTCCTCTTGTTTTATTCGACGAAATAATGTCTTTCATAAATTTAGTTTTTTATTTCGGGAAAAATAACTCTCAAGTTTCTGAATAGCAGTCACAAAACATCAAATCCTTCAGCTGCCGTCAATCAATACGCTCCTATAGTAAGTTATTAATTATTACCTGCAAACCTGAACCACCTAAAAGTAGCAGTGTTGCTCTTTTCTTCTCTGAGCTGAATATATCTGTAGCTTATAGATAGATTTTAAAAGATCTCTTCCAATTTTCACAACGCACAGCAACCGAAGCATTATCTCCCCCTAAAGATCAAGCTTTTGGGGGGGTGGTAAGAAAATCACAATGATAAGAAGTCGATAACGGGGCGACCTGGAACTAGCTTATTTTTTGATCGCATGTGGTTCACTAATCCAGGTTAATCCATATTTATTCTGTGCAACTATCGACATCCACAAATTCATAATTACCTACCCACAATTTACAACTTGATTGCACAACTCAAATATAAAATATAATTCACGTACGATTAACCAGTTCATGACTGCCAGTACAGTCAAACGTATAGTTAATTTATAAATCACGCACGGTTTACAGTTTTATGAAGGGCCGTACAACCACACGCACACACACATATAAATATAAATATTTTGGTTAACATTATCATGAAGGCCTGTACAGCCACACGCACACACACATATAAATATAAATATTTTGGTTAACATTATCATGAAGGCCCGTACAGCCACAAGCATATGTATATTTTTAATTACGCACGGTTTACACCTTCATGTAGGCCCGTACAGCCACACGCATACATATTTTCAATTACGCACGGTTTACACATTAATGAAGGCCCGTACAGCCACACGCATACATTTTTTCAATTACGCATAGTTTAGACATTAATGAAGGCCCGTACAGCCACACGCATAAATTTTTTCAATTACGCACGGTTTACACATTAAATGAAGGCCCGTACAGCCACACGCATACATTTTTTCAATTTCGCACGGTTTACACATTAATGAAGGCCCGTACAGCCACACGTATAAATTTTTTCAATTACGCATGGTTTAGACATTAATGAAGGCCCGTACAGCCACACGCATACATTTTTTCAATTACGCACGGTTTACACATTAAATGAAGGCCCGTACAGCCACACGCATACATTTTTTTCAATTACGCACGGTTAACACATTAATGAAGGCCCGTACAGCCACACGCATAAATTTTTTCAATTACGCATGGTTTAGACATTAATGAAGGCCCGTACAGCCACACGCATACATTTTTTCAATTACGCACGGTTTACACATTAAATGAAGGCCCGTACAGCCACACGCATACATTTTTTTCAATTACGCACGGTTTACATATTAATGAAGGCCCGTACAGCCACACGCATACATTTTTTCAATTACGCATAGTTTAGACATTAATGAAGGCCCGTACAGCCACACGCATAAATTTTTTCAATTACGCACGGTTTACACATTAAATGAAGGCCCGTACAGCCACACGCATACATTTTTTTCAATTACGCACGGTTTACACATTAATGAAGGCCCGTACAGCCACACGCATACATTTTTTCAATTACGCATGGTTTAGACATTAATGAAGGCCCGTACAGCCACACGCATACATTTTTTCAATTACGCACGGTTTACACATTAAATGAAGGCCCGTACAGCCACACGCATACATTTTTTTCAATTACGCACGGTTTACATATTAATGAAGGCCCGTACAGCCACACGCATACATTTTTTCAATTACGCACGGTTTACACATTAATGAAGGCCCGTACAGCCACACGCATACATTTTTTTCAATTACGCACGGTTTACATATTAATGAAGGCCCGTACAGCCACACGCATACATTTTTTCAATTACGCACGGTTTACACATTAATGAAGGCCCGTACAGCCACACGCATACATTTTTTCAATTACGCATGGTTTAGACATTAATGAAGGCCCGTACAGCCACACGCATAAATTTTTTCAATTACGCACGGTTTACACATTAAATGAAGGCCCGTACAGCCACACGCATACATTTTTTTCAATTACGCACGGTTTACATATTAATGAAGGCCCGTACAGCCACACGCATACATTTTTTCAATTACGCACGGTTTACACATTCATGAAGGCCCGTACAGCCACACGCAATAATAATTTTATTGACAGGTAGTGGCATGCAGGTACAATGGATTAAGAATTATATCAAAATTGTAGGTACTTTGTATTCGTACTTCGTAGAAGTCACTATCGAATCTAGATTTTAATTTAACTGTTAGTACAACCTTATAATGAACCTACAATACAATACACTAATACTCACAACAAAACTCGTAGTCACATACCTATAGGTAGCTATTTGATAAAATTATAATAATAAAATCCATTCTCACCACGATTTTTAAAGTACAAACGTAATATACCTATAGTTAATTCTCGTACCTATTTAATTAAAAGTTACTATTAAATACAAACATTTTATTTATTTATTTTCCTAATTTTATATTTTCATGTTTTAATCTTAATTTTTTTTAACATACGGCGCAAATATACCTAAACTCCTAGTTAGGTGATACTTTTATGTAAAACACTTTTTCATTTCTCATACTCTGAAAGTATGTCATTGTTTATCTACGAAGCGGGTTGAAAGTGAAACTTTTCTTCCCTAGGGCGGAAAAGTAATTTAAAAAAAATCTACGTCTATACTAGTGTCTATACTGAGCAAAGGCAAAAACCTATTCAACCACACTTCGATAAATTACAAGTTACTTAATTCAATTTTTTTATAATTATTAGGAACTAAATATTTGAAATTATACCTAATAGTGCTTAATTTAAATAGCAATAATTATTGCGATTTTGAGACTTTTATATAAATTAAAATAATCCTTTTTTTTTATACGCGAGGGAGAATTAGACGAAAAAAAAAACTGGCTGGCACGATATCGTTTACAAAAAAAAAGTTACGTGAAAAAGAAAAAAAAAGGCGGCAAAGCGAGTTCGAGTTGAGCTATTCATAAATTAATTTTTCAGATGTACTTACCTACTTAAAATGAATTATTCAAGCGATTCTGAAATTGGTTTAACGCCTGATTCAATCATAGATGAGGCTAAAGCAGTCATGGAAAATCTTTTACCGCCGATTTCGAAGGAAAGATATATAAAATCATACAACGATTTTATAAAGTGGCGGGCCGAAAAAAAAGTGAAATCTTTCTCAGAAAGTGTGTTTCTTACATATTTTAGCGAATTATCTAAGAAATATCAGCCTTCTACTCTATGGAGCATATGTTCGATGCTGAAGACTACTTTAAATACAAAACACGACATCAATTTAAAGAATTACACAAAGTTAACATCATTTTTGAAGAGACAGTCGGATGGCTTTAAAGGCAAAAAGTCGAAAGTTTTTACTGCACAGGAAGTGGAAACCTTTCTAAATTTAGCTCCTGATGAAATATATTTGGCAACAAAGGTACGCAAAATCATTGTTTTTTCACTGAATTGTGTAACAATAGGTCTCTAACAACGGTAACAATGTATAGATTTGATTGCTATCTAATTAATAATAAAATGATTGTTTCTTAAAGGTGGCACTGATATTCGGAGTAAGCGGCGCATGCAGATCTATTGAACTTACAAATATCACTGTGGAGAACGTAGAAAAACACGACCAATTATTATTGGTAAAATTGCCAAATACCAAAACCAAAATGGACCGAACATTCGTGGTGCGGGAAGAATTCGCTCGATTAGTGCAAAGATATCAAGAACTTCGCCCCGATAATTTGCAAACTAATCGTTTTTTTCTGAACTATCAGCACGGGAAATGTCTTAGACAAGCTATCGGTAAAAACAAAATCTCCAGCATGCCTAAGCAAATAGCAACATATCTGAACTTGCCAAATCCAAATCTTTATACTGGACACAGCTTTCGCAGAACGTCTGCCACGCTTTTAGCCGATTCTGGGGCAGACTTAACAATGCTCAAAAGACACGGCGGGTGGAAATCGGGTAAAGTTGCTGAAGGATACATAGAAGATTCAGTGGAGAATAAGTCTAAAATATCGAGTAAAATAACAGAGACCATAAAACACCCCACTTCACCTCGACCAGGTAGTTCAAAAGATTCAGATCAGTACCAAAAGCTAGGTAAAGAAGAGGTGTCTATTCCAGGCAGAGATAATGAACCAACCTTTTCTTCTTTCAAGGAGAGAATGCCTTCTCCGACATTTACGGAAGTACAGAATACTCAAATTTCACAAACAATATCTAATGTCAATATTCCAGGAAAAAATCTGTCAATATCATTCACAAATTGCTCAAATTTTACCATTAACTTTAAGTATGTAACAAATTTTTTGCAATAAATATTTTTTTTACATACCTATCTGTTTGTTTACTTTCCTCGTATTCGAAATGAAAAGCAGAGTGTTTAACTCGGGTGAAAGTACCCATTTCACACTCGAACTATGGGCGCCCCTCACGTTCGTTCGGGGCGCCAAACATCTCGTGTGAAATGGGTCACTTTCATCCCTTGGTTAACAATCTACTATTTTTTTCACCTATGAACCAAATACATGGAATGCATGGAACTTGCAATGCTATGCTTGACTCTTTTTTGTTTAACAATCACAAACCTACTTGCTTCAATTTAAACTTGTTTTTAAAACTAATATTATAAAGAGGAAAGATTTGTACCTATTTTTGTATGTTTGTATGTTTGTAATGAATAGGCTCAAAAAGTACTGGGCCGATTTAAAAAATTCTTTCACCATTAGAAAGCTGCATTCACCCTGAGTAACATAGGCTATATTTATTGCTAGAAAAGATTAGACGTCCACCCGTGCGAAGCCGGGACGGGCCGCTAGTCACATATAAAATCATTTTTCTAACTTGTTCTGTTTACCGTTATCTTTGTGCAGAACCGATAATGATATTTTATTTATTACTTTACATTTTTAAATGATTTGAGATAATTAAGGTAGAAAGAAAAACATCGTGAGGAAACCCGCATACCTACGCTGAAATAAAAATTCTGAAGCGTGTGTGAAGTCTATCAATCCGCATTGGGCTCGCGTGGTGGACTAACGCTCATGAAACCTCCTTGAGGGTAAGCCTGTGCCTGAAAGTGGGACGTACGTCGTACATAGGTTAATGATGATGATGTACAAACTGGCATATTATCTCCTGCTTTCGGCTTGACGTTAAGTTTTGGGTCTCAAAATGAGTATTGTTTTATATATTTTAGGATTTCCAAGACAGAAATAAAGCAAGCATGGCTGAATGCTTTATCTATTGATAGCTTTAGCAAAATAAACGAAAATTCGGTCATTTGCAGCAGGCATTTTTAGCCAAATGACTGTATACCGATATCCAGACCAATATTAAAAGAAAATGACATACCCTCTGTTTTTCTTTTGGTAAGTTGTAACATAATTCGATCTATGCGAGTTGCATACATTATTATTAAAGTGCTTACTTCTTTCAAACCTTTTTAGGCACTGAGCTATACAAGGAAACACTGCACATCAGCTGTTTAATTCACTGTGATATTTATTCGGCTGAGGTATTATTATTATTATTTGTGGTTGGGCTATAATTGGGCGAATATCCCATTGTTATTGTTCAAACTTTTCACCTTGTGATCATACATAATGTTTGACGTAGTATCTCTGTAATTGTTAAAAACTACTTCAATTTATAGTCAATTTAAGTTGAAAAAAAACTGAAGATGTGACATTTCAAGTAGGCGAATATCCTATTGTTATTGTTCAAACTTTTTACCTTGTAATTATACCACATCCTGGACACTGCTTACAAATAACAGAAATTGACAAGATGACGACAGTACAGTCGGCCGCAATAAGTTATATACACTTTAGTACTACGACGTAGAACAAAATTGTATACAACTTATTGCGGCCAACTGTACATGCGAAACCATAAAGTTATTATACTGTAAGTTATTATACTACATAGTCTAAAAAAACAAGGTCTTCTATTCCCAGAGTGACACAAGCCTACGTCACAAAAAAATGGCCGCTAAACATGGTAAAAGGGTATGATGACGTAGGCTTGTATCAGTCACGTGGTCGGAAGAGAAAACCAGGCGCAGTATATTATTGTACCATGGACTCAGAAGAATAGGAAAGAAATCTGAAAGACCTCGTCCACTAGTACTAACAGTTACAACACTTGGTAAAAAAATAGAAATTTTCAAGCAAAAAGGAGCACTAAAAGACACCTCCTACTATATAAAAGATGACTATCCACGCCATGTATTGGAAATAAGGAGGCAATTACAAGAACAAGTTAAATTAGAGACCGAAAAAGGACACACAGCTATAATTAGGTATGATAAACTTATCATACTTAATAATAAATCAGACCATGGAACAAAAAATAAAAAGAGGAACCTCTCATTGTCACCGGAAAGCAACCCACATGATCAGTTTAACCACCACCAAAAAACTCGAGCCAGCAAGAAAAATAAAACCCAGCGAACATCAAACAACAGTTCATGCAAGAATGAAATTGAAATGAAAATGATAATAATATAAATAAACACACACAAGAAGAAATAGCAAAGAATGTACCTAAACAATAAATGCCCGCCCCTCTCAAGGAAAAATACAGAAGAAACATAATAAAGAAACAACAAAACCATTCTTCCAAGCCGGCTGGTCACCGTGGAAGATTAAGACCACAACCCTTCAAAGAAATAAACAACACACTGAAATGAGAAACAATAAGAGAGAGAAAATTTGATATCTGCGGAGGAGGCCTTCACCCGAATAGGGGTTCTTGTTAGAATATAATAATTATAATAATATAGAACAAAATGTATACCTAATTGTACTATGCATGTATATAATATATACATAGAAGTATATAATAAATAGAAGCATGTAAATGAAACTAATATAACTGTAAAATTACCAACAGAGATATAAAACTGAACATAAATAAAAGCATGTACTTAACTATAATATTATAATTCCTAATAACTATGAAATCTATAAAGAATCTTGTACCACTAAAATATAATTATGAAGTAACTGTATAAACGACAGCAGAATGTAAACCAACATTTAAAATTATGTACTATGTGAACTAACATATAGTTATATTTAACGATAAGTATAAAGATAGTTCAAATGATTTTTTTGCACAAAAAAATAATGTAAATGGCAAGAAATAATATATTTACTTATTCACTTGTTTTATTATAAAGTTAATTATATCTTCTTTACAACATGCACACCGCATGCCGGGGTCCCAGAGAGAAGAGAGAGCAACCAGAGAGACTTTTGACATCTACTTTTTATTTTTTAATTTTAGACACGTTTTCAATTTTCGTTCTACAGTAATATTCGCCTTAAAATACCCATGACATTTTGTGACTGGCCGCTAGAAAAAAAATGAAGCCCATATTATCCATATCCCTTTTAGTCAAAATAATTTTTGAGTCGATAAAAATTTTAAAAAATCTTAATCGAAATCTTAAATCGATTAACGATTAAGGTCTAAAAAAATACCACCCTACGTACCAAAATTACCCATAGGCCTTTTAGATCAAAATTTGTATCGTAATTTTTTTTTTAGTCATAATAAACTTTCGGCCAACACTGGTAGGCAGTTGAACTTTGTCGCGCGCCTGTGTAGCGTATTTTTTGATCGGTGTTTGGTGTACAGTGCGCGCGGATTGTTCGATATTTTCGTGAGGGGGTGCGCGGGGGTAACGCGCTAGGCCCCGCCCAGATGCTCAAGGTTATCGGCGAGTATTATCGCCTTAAAATAAAACCATGCAGCTTGTTTCTTGACGAAAACATGCCGTACTTAGGTGCTAGCCCTGACGGAATTTACGAAGACATGACGGTGGAAATTAAATGCCCTATTTCAGCCTACCAGTCAAATGTTGAAGAATTTGAAGATGCAGTACCTAAGTAAAAAAGAAGGTACAGTTCTTCAAATTAAATACGAATGGTAATATTAGCAATATTAGCATAAATACAAACCACAACGGGTATTTTAAGATACAGGGACAGACACATTATCAAAAAATCTACAGGGTTATTTGTAATTCGACGTATTTCTTTCAGGACGTTAAAGGGCAGCCTAAATGCAATTATGTGAACCCCCATATGTGGGGTCGGAAATCAATAGTTTTCGAGATATTTGGAATTTAAGGTTTTTTACCAAAAAACCAATTTCTTCACACATTTTAAGAAAATGTGGTTGGTTGGTATTGGTTTTTTAATTTAAGAAATTAAAAAAAATTTGCTTATCCTATGGCGTCGATTTGAATTTTAATTCATAGCTTACACTTTTTCAGAGATTTCTTCATAAATCAATGTCCGATCATACTGAGCAATTCAAAATAAATCAATAACAATGACGGTAAATTTTTGAAAAATATTTAATGTCTTGAAATCATGTAATTTTTCTCAAAAAAATTGTATCAAAAAAAGTGTGCGTTTTACTGAAATAACTTCCTCGTTTTGATAGCTTTCTAAAGAGGTATAAATATTCTAAAAATAAATGGAATTACAATGTCAAAAAAGGTTTTTTTACTTAGTACGTGATACGTAGAGGCAACATTCTCTTGGAAAAAATTTTACGAAATTTTTTTTGGGTAACATTATTTATTAATTTAAATCTACACATCTTACTCAGAGGTCTCAGAGTGAGCCCCTCGGTTTCGAACACATACACGCAAGCACTTTCTTAGTTCATTTTTAGTTATTCTTGAAGTAAAGGTAAAATCTCATTACCTCCGCTGCGTTTATTATGCGCTGCCCTAAGTCTTCTACGTCGTTTACTGCGGTTTGATAAACATGGTCTTTCATTGTGTCCCCAGACAAAAAAATTACATTAGGTCAAGTCGGGGCTTCTCGCAGGCCAAGGAGTGGCTCTGCTCTACCAATCTCTCAAATGGTTACGTTGCTGGCCCGACTTGCAACTTATTCGAATAGATGGATTGGTAGAGGACGGCCAATACATGGTCTGCAAGAAGCCCCGACTTGAGTCACATGTAATTTTCATGTCTGGGGACACATGAAAGACCTTGTTTGTCAAACCCAAGTAAACGACGTAGAAGACTTAAGGCAGCGCATAATAAACGCAACGGAGGTAATGAGATTTTACCTTTACTTCAAGAGTAACTAAAAATGAACTAAGAAAGTGCTTGCGTGTACGGAACCGAGCGGCTCACTTTGAGTAAGATGTGTAGATTTAAATTAATAAATAATGTTACCTAAAAAAAAATTTTAAAATTTTTCTCCGAGAGAATGTTGCCTCTACGTATCACGTACTAAGTAAAAAACCTTTTTTGACATTGTTATTCTATTTATTTCTAGAAGATGTATACTCTTGTATTGTTATACTAATGTATACCTCTTTTAAAAGCTAACAAAACGAGGAAGCTATTTCAGTAAAACGCATACTTTTTTTCTTACCATTTTTTTGAGAAAAAACGCATGATTTCGAGACTTCGTTTTTTTTTAAACTAACCGTAATTGTTATTGATTTATTTTGAATTGCTCAGTATGATCGGACATTGATTTATGAAAAAATCTCGAAAAAAGTTTTAGCTATGAATTAAAATTCAAATCGACGCCAAGCAATTAACAATAAGCAATTTTTTTTTAATTTAAGAAAATGTGTGAAAAAATTGTTTTTTTGATAAAAAACCTTAAATTCCAAATATCTCGAAAACAATTGATTTCCGAACCCACATATGGGGGTTCACATAATTGCATTTAGGCTGCCCTTTAACGTCCTGAAAGGAATACGTCGAATTACAAATAACCCTGTATATTTCTTTACGGGCTATGGTTAGGAGAAAATATTCCAGTGAGGACAGAAATAATACAAAAAGATTTTGGAAAGAGAGAATGAAAAAAAAAAATTACCCCATTTTATGTGGATCGCATCTTGCCAGAACTGATTGACATACCATTGGGCAAGTAATCACTAAGTTATATGACATACAAGAAAAATTGCTATCAGAGATCCTGTTTATATACAATATGCCATGGAAAAACAAAGATAGCAAATGAAATGATTCACCATGAAAGAGGGGAAACAAATATTACAATATCTTCTACTGACATCTCTATAAACGATAACAAAGAAGGAAAGAAATAAGATAGGTTAGAGAAACACAAACCAAAAACCACAATCCAAAAACCATAAAAAAGGAAGGACTCTGAAATAAACAGCGAAAATAATGAAAGCACGATAAAAAGAGATAAAAGGCGAGAAAGAAAATGGTGTTATTCCCACAAATGTTATTATTTATGAATTCGGCGGAATTAGCGATGATGAACAAGTTCAAATAAAACGAAAAAAATCTAACAAACCACCACCACCAAAAGGAACCAGTCTAAAATAAACAATAAAAATTTTAAAAAATAATGTAAAAAATAATATTGCAGCCGCTGACTTTATGTTCGCATCGTCACACGTCGCACGTCATCTAAGAACATTAATAATCTGTTTTATCGAAGTCGCTGTTAAGCCGGTATGATTCGCAACTGAGTGCAATAAATGTTTGGGCTTGGCTTGACACCGACTCCAATAAAACAAATTATTAATGTTCTGATAGATGCGAACGTAAAAGTCATCGGCTGCAATATTATTTTTTACTTTTTGTTTTTTTCAGATCAGTTTAAAATTTTTGTTAAATTTAATTTTTATTTCATAATTTTTAGTGGTGTATTAAAAGAGTTATCAAAATCGGACTACTCTCTAAAAAGTCATCCTAATCATTAGTATAAGTAATCCTAGTAATAGAGTTTATGTAATCCGACAAAATATGAAAAGTGAATGATGAATGAACATAATATATGCACGTCTCTTTTACACTGCATCTCTTTGTATTTATCTGTCTCATTTGTTTTATTTTGGCATCGACTTTTCGTTTTCATCGTTTCATTCATGTTATCAAAGAATGTAACTCACTACGTTATAAGAGTCGGGACTTCCATACTAAAAACTGTTCGTGACCGATTATCCAGAATATATGAAACGTGTGCCACCGTTCAAAGGAATTTAATGGCGACGGTGCACGTTTCACAAAATTTTTTTTTGTTTTTGAGTTGCGCGAGCCTACTACAAAACTGGAAAAACAGCTGTTGCTTCAATTTTGACATTTAGCACGTAGTTTAGTGACCTAAACCTAGCACATCGGCGGTTTAAATATAACACAAGTTTAGCCCCTAAAACAGTATGGTGCAAAACATAAATAATTATAATTGAACTCCAAAGTAGCGTCTAGTTCTGAGTTAATAACGCGATAACCCTGGCTGGCGCAAGCGGGCCAAAATTAGTTTTAATTTATTTATTATAATTTATTTTTGCGTAATTAATAATAACATAAGCACCCCTCGGTGGAATAAAAATAAACACAAAACTAGTTCTGAAAAATAACTCCCGCATGATAATCTATCGCTATCTTGATCAAAAACAACTTTAACTCAAAAACAAAGATATTACACAGGTAGATTAGTTACGTACGCAATTTTTCTAGTCCGTAGCCCACTGATATGTCTTTATTTACTATGTCAAGCTCATAATATAATTATTGTTGATTATTTGATCTTTTCGTCGACTTTTTGGAACGATCTCCAAGTTGTGAATTTGCTTCAGAACCTGAAGCTAACCTGAAGCAATCGCATCAACGTTTTTGAGTGAAAGGCTTCCAAAATGTTCGTGGTTCTGTGGCTTTCACCAAATATACTAATTATTGCAGGGGGAATGAAAGACGCAGACTATAGAAATACATCCAAATTAGGACTTTTTCGAGTCTTCACTTTGCTCGCGCTAGTGACATATCTGCTTCGGTTTGGTATAATAATATCATTGAGCCCTGGACTCTGTTTCGCACATAAATAAATTAAAAGAAATAAAAAAGCCTTTATTATTTCTTGCCATTTACATTATTTTTTTGTGCAAAAAAATCATTTGAACTATCTTTATACTTATCGTTAAATATAACTATATGTTAGTTCACATAGTACATAATTTTAAATGTTGGTTTACATTCTGCTGTCGTTTATACAGTTACTTCATAATTATATTTTAGTGGTACAAGATTCTTTATAGATTTAATAGTTATTAGGAATTATAATATTATAGTTAAGTACATGCTTTTATTTATGTTCAGTTTTTTATCTCTGTTGGTAATTTTACAGTTATATTAGTTTCATTTACATGCTTCTATTTATTTAATTATATAATTTATTTTTAATTAACAATTTTAGTTTCTTCTTAGTGACATTTATTTATTTCATTTAAATTTACATGCTTCTATTTATTATATACTTCTATGTATATATTATATACATGCATAGCACAATTAGGTATACATTTTGTTCTATATTATTATAATTATTTTATTCTAACAAGAACCCCTATTCGGGTGAAGGCCTCCTCCGCAGATATCAAATTTTCTCTCTCTTATTGTTTCTCATTTCAGTGTGTTGTTTATTTCTTTGGAGGGTTGTGGTCTTAATCTTCCACGGTAACCAGACGGCTTGGAAGAATGGTTTTGTTGTTTCTTTATTATGTTTCTTCTGTATTTTTCCTTGAGAGGGGCGGGCATTTATTGTTTAGGTACATTCTTTGCTATTTCTTCTTGTGTGTGTTTATTTATATTATTATCATTTTCATTTCAATTTCTTTCTTGCATGGACTGTTGTTTGATGTTGTTGTTGTTTGATGTTGTTGTTTGAAGCAAAACGGAATAAAATGGCAAACAAAGGGCAAGCAAAATGAAGAGGGTATTGTGTTTCGTGAATAAAACCAGCAACGATGTATCCATTACAAAGTATCGAGATGATTACATCAAAACCTATAGAAAGGTACTGAGAATGGCACGGAAACTCACTGTACAGAGGGAAATAGGTAAAGCAAGCAATTCAAGCAAATTGTTTATTTTATTTTATTTTATTTTATTTATTAAGGTACATCAACAGCAACAATACATTATTAAGATTATAATATTAGCATGCGGTATTTTATCGAATGTACATGCCTATAATAGAAGTACACAACATTCATCAGTTTAAATCACAACAATACATCAATCACACATAAAAATTATTATTATAATATACATTGTAATATTTAAATATTTAACTAGACTTCGACATTGGAATTTTACATTAACAATATTTTAATTTTTATCTAATTGTAATTTTATTGTTTTTTGCATTTTATAACTTAATTTGTAATATCATAAATTATTTATAACTATTTATAGTTTGCAATCAACAAATTTATAATTAACAAAGGAATTAATGATATTAACAACTATGGGTCCATAATCTGACACAAAAAGAAGAATTGAATTGAATGAAAAATTAAATTAACGAAATCACTAATACTTAATAACATATAAATTTTAAATTTTAGTAGTGATGTTATTTATACAATACAATTATTCAAATTTACATTCTTAATGGTGCACTTAAATCTATTTAACGAGTCAAAAAATATGTCTAGCTCATGTGTTTTAGAGTTTATTAAATTGTATTCCATGCTCATTCTGAAGAAGGGAGAATGTCTGAGAACATTGGTTCTGCTTACTGGAGTACTAAAGATTCTAGTTACGGGATGCCTGGGAATATTGTAGGGTACTGAAATCCTGATACGCTCCAAAACGTTCTCGCACCTGGTAAGACCGTTTACACATTTGTAGAGGAACACTAAATCGTGCAATATACGGCGATCCCGCAAGGACTCTAACTTGAAAAATGCTCTCCTAAGATCGTACGAACTTCTGTGGGATATACCAGAACAAGCAAACGCAATGTGCCTCGTGAAGGCGCGTTGGACAGACTCCAATTGCTGGGAATGTATAACGTACGAGGGGCTCCATACTACGCTAGCGTATTCCAACTGGCTGCGCACTAGCGCGTTGTACAGAAATATTTTGGTACTTGTTTTAAATTGCTTAGTGTTTCTCCTGATAAAACCCAACATTTGAGCAGATTTTTTGATCATTGTTATGGAAAGTTGTTAACAGACAGAGAAACAAAACTGCAAAAAGATACGAAAAATTTACCTTAAAATCTGAAGGGAAGATAATCGAAGAACCTCAAGAAGTTGCAGACTTGTTCTCGAAGCAATTTGCTAATGTCGATTTTAACGCAACAGTTAGCATTAATCAGGCAATTACTTATTTGGAAAACAATGTTGATAGAATAGATCCAGAAATGACATTTAGAAATACTAGTTCATTCGAAATCGCAGCAATTGTAAGGAAAATGGAAACTAAAAAGTCATGTGGATTAAGCAAAATACATTCCCCGACCAAATGATATAAGTTTTAATGCCATAAAATAGAAACAGTCGATCATCGTGAAAAACAGCTCAGAGATAAGTATTATTACAGCAGAGGTAATGTATGTACAACAACTATCATTTTACAATAATAATAATATTAATTGGTAACGCTGAGCTGTAGGCTACCAACGGGGTCATAGGTAGCCGATAGTGATCCATCGGCCATCAGATATGGTGGTTAGCTGCGAATATATAGAATAAGCAGTATCGAAGAACCAAGCAGCGGCAGGATTATCAGGACGTAGTGGGTTGGCCGGTGGAACGGACTCCTCTACAAAAAGCTACATAAGTCCTAGGACGATCTTTGTGACGTGGCGAGACAATTCCGCCACTAAATAAGCATTTCTCAGAGTTCCACGATATAACATGCCGTGGTGGTCTGAGTCCGGCAGGGGCAGATGCAAGGCTGAACTGGTCGTCATGGAATGGAATGTGAGAACCATGTTGAAACCAGGGAAACTGGAAAAGCTAAAATTGGAGATGGAGAGACTAGAAGTTGATATTCTGGGATTAAACGAAGTAAGATGGGGAGGAAGTGGGGATTATTGGAGATGATTACAGAATAATTTATACTGGAGAAAAACAGGGAGCCGTTGCACAGCAATAATACTTAACAAGAAATGGGGTACACAAGTTGAAAATACAATACACCATAGTGACAGATTAACAGCAGTAAAAATAAAAGCTAATCCTACAGATATAATAGTTATCCAAGCGTACATGCCAACTTCAGCACATGAAGACGACGAAGTAGAAGATATGTATAACCATATTGATACAATATTAGATACAGTCAGGTATAGTACAATATTAGATAAAATCGACTCCCGTTTAAAACAAGACTTTTGTTATTCAATGCATTCATAGACTCAATAGTTTCTTATGGAATCTCAAGCTATGGACGGACCTATAAAACATATTTAGACTCAATATTTAGTTTACAAAAAAGATTGCTAAAGTTAATAGTTCCATTGCATATTAGACTCGAATGTTCAAATGATTATACGAAACTATTTAATTATTGTAAAACCCTTCCCGTTCATGACAAAGTAAACTTTAACCTACTCAAGGAACAATTTTTTAATTATAGTATTCAACACAAAATAGAACACTCTATATACACGCGACAAATAGCAAAAAGTAAACTGGTTACGCCGCATGCAAGTAACTGCTACGGCGAGCGCACGAGCTCCTACCTAATCCCGCGGCTGGTTAATTCCCTACCTACCGACTTGCGCGACTCCATAACCAATAAAAATATCAAACATAAACTAAAAAATTACTTTCTGTCACGGTTATGATTAAGTATGTGTCATTATTTATTAATACAAATAAACAATTGCGATTTTAGTCGTATGGGAGGACAGCCGGAATCGTGTTGTTTTTAACTATAATGTACCTACTTGTCTAGTTCGTAAGTGAAATTGTACTAACGGCAACCGCAGAATGACTACACTCATCACATTCAAACCCTCGTAGTTTAAGTGGTGTTTATATCTATGTACTGCATTAAATTTGTATTTTTGGTAATAAATAAAAAAAAAAAAAAAAAAAAGTAAAAGATAAAGATAGTTTGATTGTAATGGGGGATTTTGATGCAGTTGTCGAAGAGGGCAAGGAAGAAAATATAGTTAGTAATTTTGGGTTGGGCAGGAGAAATGCAAGAGGCGACAGATGATTTAGGCGACTTATGTCTAAAATTAATAATGACTAGGTATAAAAATGTATATTAGTATGTGGATGCGCCGCTATTGCCAGCGCTAGTACCAAATTTGTTTTTTATGGACTGTAATTATAGATTTATTGAATTTAATATTGACACGACGTTTCGATGGAAGATAAAACTGCTAGAATTGGGGTTGGACAGGCAGATGCAGTTTTAACAAGGAAGGATTGCACAAACCTTTGAAGATTTCTCCACGTGGTGTTGACCGGCGTCTTTCCGGCAAGTTAGAATCGGCGAACCACTTCACTTATATCACAATGTCCCACCTTTGTTCTGGTAAACACTACACAGGGTTTAAGTTTAGGTACATGAAAGTCCATCTTGGCTAATTTATAAATATTAAAGCATTCTCCGAGCCAGGGTTAATTCATCTCGATGCAAAGATGCCAACGAACTGACTAGTAGTCTATTTTCCCGCAAGAGCGCGCTCGGCTTCACGCACATATAGTTGTCTTGCTCACGCGAACGAAATTCTGTTTGTGCGGGAAGGAGGAAGGGAGTATGATTGTGTGTCAAACGTCAATTTTTTCTTTTAATTTCAATCAAGAAAACAAACTTCAATGAACGTCTTAACTCATAGCGGTAAATTCAAAGTGGCGCAACCAGTATGAAAATGTCGAAAATGAAAATTGGCGAAATATACTAATGACAAAAAAGAAATTTGTCAAGGTATAAAAATGTCAACAATAAAATTGACAAAGTGTAAAAAAGAGCAAAACACAAATTGATTAGTTAAATTTTGTAAAGAGAATAACTTATTTGTTACAAACACATACTTCAAATTACCAAAGAGAAGGCTGTACACTTGGGTAAATTCAGGTGACAGAGACCGATTTCTAATAGACTATACAGGGTGTTTGGTGTAGTGATGTGAACCGATTACAATTTTCAGCTAGGGGATAAATTAATAGAATATAGATACGGGACCGGATGTGAGTACAATCGTACTCACCAATTGAGCAAGTTATACCAAAAGAAGAAGAGGTAGTCGCAGATATTATAAACAATGATTTAAAGGGAATTTTTGAACCAAGTATTGGATACCACGATGATAAGTTAATACACTTATCAAATAAATGCAATTGTGTAATGAACGAAGAAACTAAAAGACTGGACAATGAACGTTTTAAATCTAATATTGACAATAAAAGTATTGAACTTATTGAGTGTTCTGAGTGGAGTACGCCAGTAGTAACAGTACCAAAATCAAATAGAACTATTCGTCGGTGTGAAGATGATCGTATAATAACAAAGAAATTTATGAAAATTGACTATTGCCCATCTCATTCCATTGATAACATAATTATACATTTGGAAGGTAAGAATTGTTTTTCTGAATTTGATTTAAAAATAATCAAGCACGATGAAGAGTCCCGAAATTACAATTTTTTTTAAACTATTCTCACAAAGGATAAAAGAAGAGAGAAAAGGGAAATAAAACTTAACTATTTTCGCGCGTAACAATAGCTAGGGAGTGACCAAGGAATATAATACTCCCTAGGCGTGTCTCTCTCACCCAGGGCCGAGCAACTGACTAACGCGACACGTCCAGAAAAATTATAAACAAATGCAGAGGTGTGCGAGCGCAACACAAAAACCGCGGCACTGTGATTGGCCGTTGCGTCTTTACAGTTTTGTCAATGACTCGACCATACCATACATTTCCTTGACTACATCAATATTCAATACCCTATGATTAATTTTATTTTGTTGCATCTCTTCAACGTTTTGCTGTAAAATTAGTTCCATTGAACTTTCACAGTAAGTATGGCGAAATTTTGTATGTTCGAGTTTTTATGTTGACGAAAATGTGCTCAAAGAAGAATGATAGATTTGGACCCAGGCATTTTTTTAGAAAACTAAAAGCCATTGAGTGGACTATCTAATAAGAAAGATTATGAGTTTCACACACTTGATATAATAGCTATCATAAGGAGAAATAAATACCTTTCCCCCAACTTCTACAGGCTACAACCAATTTACTTTTCTGTTAGTTTTGTTTCACTCTACACGTATTAATAAGTTTCATTCATGTATGGGACCTCTAAGTCTGGGTTTTAAATTACATGGCCTTCCGCCAAACTTCTTTGTTTTGAGTTCACATTTGACACAGTGCCAGAAACTAACTTATTAACATGTATATCCCTAAACTTCCCTATTCAAGTTTGATTGATCGCCGCACTAAAAAAAGAAAAAAGGCGCCATTTTTAGGCATAGGCTTTTAAGGACGTACTAAAACATAATTGTATACTTTTGACAAAACCTCAAAGGTGGCGAATGTGGCCGAGATCCATAGACGTCTTTTTTTTTCAAAACCTTAAAACACGATCCACAAAGAAGTAAAAAAGAACTACAATCGTTCCTTGGACTAGTTAACTTTGACAATTAATAATTGACTTTTAACAATTGATTAGTACGGAAGTGCAACGAAGCAATTTAAATTGCATTCATTTACTGGATACAGTGTGAATTGCAGTATTTACAATGAATACAACACAAATTGAGTTTATAAGTACTAAAGACACACTAAACAACGAAATCGAATTGGTAACTGAACCAACCAACCAAATGTAAAAATAGTAACTGAACAGAGATAACAAAGGATATTTACAACAATATACAAAATAATAAACAAAAATAATTAGGAGAAGCAAAAAAATTAGTAAGTGCAAAACATAAAAACCTATGAACACACTAAACAACAAAATCGCATTTTTAGGCATAGGCTTTTAAGGACGTACTAAAACATAATTGTATACTTTTGAAAAAACCTCAAAGGTGGCGAATGTGGCCGAGATCCATACGACGACCATTTTGAAATGCAAGATGGATTTCAAAATAGACGTCTTTTTTTTTCAAAACCTTAAAACACAATCCACAAAGAAGTAAAAAAGAACTACAATCGTTCCTTGGACTAGTTAACTTTTATGAACGCTT
Source organism: Agonopterix subpropinquella (assembly GCA_922987775.1). NCBI lineage: Eukaryota > Metazoa > Arthropoda > Insecta > Lepidoptera > Depressariidae > Agonopterix > Agonopterix subpropinquella. The sequence goes on along the minus strand of OV277693.1, from coordinate 42,252,002 downwards.
TTTACCACAATTGATTAGTACGGAAGTGCAACGAAGCAATTTAAATTGCATTCATTTACTGGATACAGTGAGAATTGCAGTATTTACAATGAATACAACACAAATTGAGTTTATAAGTACTAAAGACACACTAAACAACGAAATCGAATTGGTAACTGAACCAACCAACCAAGTGTAAAAATAGTAACTGAACAGAGATAACAAAGGATATTTACAACAATATACAAAATAAACAAAAATAATTAGGAGAAGCAAAAAATAAGTAAGTGCAGAACATAAAAACCTATGAACACACTAAACAACAAAATCGCATTGGAAACTGAACCAACCAACCAAACACACTAAACAACAAAATCGCATTGGAAACTGAACCAACCAACCAAGTGTAAAAACAGTAACTGAACAGAGATAATAAAGGATATTTACAACTACATACAAAATAATAAACAAAAAAAATTAGGAGAAGCAAAAAATTAGTAAGTGCAAAACATAAAAACCTATGAACACACTAAACAACAAAATCGCACTGGTAACTGAACCGACCAACCAAGTGTAAAAACAGTAACTGAACAGAGATAATAAAGGATATTTACAATAATATACAAAATAATAAACAAAAATAATTAGGAGAAGCAAAAAATTTGTAAGTGCAAAACATAAAAACCAATGAACACACTAAACAACAAAATCGCACTGGTAACTGAACCGACCAACCAAGTGTAAAAACAGTAACTGAACAGAGATAATAAAGGATATTTACAACAATATACAACATAACTAACAGGACTAATTCATCAATTCAAGGTCGCTCAGCGAGTTATCGAGAGAGCTATGCTCGGTGTTTCTCTGAGAGATTACTTACTGGCGGGGGCAACCAGGTTGGCAGCGGCACCCTCTTGATTTGATGCCCTCCTTATTAATGCCGGGATATACACGCCTGGTATCTTTTATAAGCCGCCTGAATTTGGTGCGCGTGTTGGGCAAGTTTTTTAAAATATTTTGGCGGTACATATACTCGCCCATGTACCATGATAGGCGCCGCTGGCTCCTGCATGTGCGACAATGGCGCTTTAATTCCAGCCATTGTCGCTCAATCGTGTTGGTGTGTATTTGGCACCTCACCAAATTTGTGCCTGGGACTGGGGTGCCCAAGCTGGGATCCACCGGTATGTTCACGTAGCCCGCGGTGAACTGAACACTGTGGTTCACCGACGAGTGTCCACGCATACCCAGCCTAAGGTGGACACCCATGTATGCCCGGTGCTGGTCGGACATCATATATGAGTCCGGGCGTACGTTGGCGGAGATTATTGGGTCCAAGGTGGTACGGCTCTTGTCACGGATGAGCTCGACGTGATTTTTTTTGGATTTTCTGCTTATGCAGCCAAACGCCCACACTTGTCTTGCCAAAAGTCTGCCCCTATGGTACTTATTAGTGTAGAGGTGGGTTTCATCCACCTCAACAATATCATCTGCACCTCCTATCATTTCCCGGTCATGGGCCTCCGTCACCTCACACACTTCCCGCAGGAAGTGGTATAGCTGAATGGCCGTTTTACGGGTCACCCCAACATCTTCCGCCACCCTGGTTACCTTATCGTTGCGGAAAAAGTGTAACATTATCCGCAACGTGCTCAGTATAGATACATTTGAATTTTCAAAAAATGTGCCCTTTAAGGGATTCACAATGACGTTGCAGCCCGAAAATGACCCACTGACCGTGCCCTTTGATGTAGAGCCTTCGGGGTGTGTCACTTTAGAGGCGGTGGAGACGTCCGTTTTTAATCCTCTTGTGGCCCCACCGCATCCGGCGGAATCTGTGCCTGTTGTAGCAGCAGAGCACGCCGCTTTTACGGGTGCGGCGGCGGGGCGCGCCGCAGAGTTGCAGCCGCCTACCGATTATGTCCCTACTCAAAATCAAACACATTATAACTTAGGTATACGTGCTTTCGCACATTCACGCGATTGTAACATTAATAAACCTATAGCTAGTCAGCAGGCTACACATGACAACACTAGCGACCTGAAGATGCTGGCCCAGGTCATCACAGACCTGGCTATCAAGCAGCCTCAAAAGGTGAGTGAAATTAAGTTGCCTTTCTTCGATGGTAGGAGTACTGACTGGTTGGCCTTTCGAAGAGTTTTTGATGACACTAGACATTCCTACTTTCCTATGGGAAATTTGTCTAGATTAAACGCAGCGACCCGTTGAGTGGCCCGCGACGCCGTGTCCACTCTCTTAGTGTCCGCGCGGGACCCCGAAGAGGTGCTCGTAGCGCTGGAGCTAAGGTTCGCACGACCTGAATATATTGTCCTACAGGAAATCGCCTCCGTCCGAGCGCTACCTAGATTGCCAGCTGATAACGGGAAGGAGCTAAATGTGTTTGCTAGTCGCGTCCGCAATTGTGTCGAGACTATCAAGCTACTTAACCAAAGAGAATATTTGGCCTCTCCGGAACTCTCGAACGCGATCATAAGTAAGCTCACTCCACTTTTGCGGACGCGATGGGCGGACTACGCATCCTCAAGGATTCATTTAAAATATAAGCTGGAATCGCTAGCCGATTTCCTAGCTCAAGAAGCCGATTTACAAATTAAATTTGGGCTCATTCCCGAATCGGTTTTTCATATTGACAGCTCTCGTCGTGACAGTAATGTCAAAGGTAAAAATTTTGACAGGGTTCACTCGGTTAATACGGCCAGTGATTATTACGCAAACTCTTTTGACAATACATACTCAAACTCCTTTGACAATACTTCTCCGAACGTACACACGGCGACAGATCAACCTACCCATAGTTGAACTCTATGTTCATGGACATAAGGTCGAACTATGGGTAGGTTGATCTGTCGCCGTGCGTACATAGTCCAAAGACAAGCAAGGTGGTATACAACCTCTGTGGATACTGTAAGGACAAAAGGCATGATGTTGAAGCGTGCAAGAAGTTTCAATCTCTTTCGGTAGCCGATAGATAGCAGTGGGTGTCGGAAAACAAGGTTTGCCATAAATGTTTTAAGCGGGGTTCTCACCTATATCACAGATTATTTAATAGTTACTACCGTAACAGATTCTGCACTCTCTTAGAAAACACTGATTTCGCGCGCTTTTACAGACAACCGAGTCTTACGATGTCACCGCGACGAACGACGAACTTAAACGCGTCTTATGTCAATTAACCTAGAGTCCATATCACATTGCCCGTCACGCGCCTCTGTCGTAACTACCGAAACGCTAGGGTTGTTTATTGTCAGAAAATACCCTCCATCACCAGGAATTTATTTTCTTCAATCTTATTTTCCAAAATAACGTTTAAACCAAGTTCGAAGACTACGGGAATTACTTCTCCTGAAAGGAATTTTTTTTTTTGCGAAAAAAATTTAAACCAACAACTAGTTACCAACATTGATAAAATTATTCCGTTTATTTGTATCTTTATTTATTATTTTGTTTGTATCTTGTACAAACTATAAAAACAATAGCGTTGTTATACCAGTATTCTAAGTATTTTTGCACATATTATTTTCAACACAAAACTTTGCTTTTGGATAAAACAAAATTAAAATTTACGTAAGTAAGTACCTTTTTTCATCCGTAGGCAATGTGAAAAATGACACATTTTGTTAGATTGTCTACCAAACATCACAATAATTATTAGCAGGCATATTTTCCCAAAAGAAAACCGTCCAGTAACAGCATGGGTAGCATGCCAACCCGCGATAGCTGTGATACAGCTATATCACGTCTTTTATCTCTTTCGTTTGTGCGCGAATCTCGGAAATCTCGGAAGCGTTGATACCGTGGAAGAAGCCGCTTCTTTAGCGGCCGATATTGTCCATGTTCACTCTCGCGCTGGGTTCGAAATGAGGTCGTGGGTTTCAAATTCAACGCAGGCACTTTTACTGCTACCGCCATACCTTTGCTCGACCAACGCTTCTGAGGTAGGTTTAGTCGGTTCTCCAATTAATGTCCGCATTTTAGGTGTGACATGGTTTCACTAATGATACTTTATGTTTTACGAAAGGATTATCTGAAAACTGCTCTCCTAAATTGACCAAACGAATGATTTTATCGCAATTGATGCGTGTATACGATCCTTTGGGCTTATTGACCCCCATTATAGTTAAAGGTCGGATGCTTTTCCAGCAAATTTGGAAACTAGGTGCTGACTGGGACAGTCAGCTTCCTTTTGACATTATGTCGCGTTGGGCGAGGTGGTCCAGTGAGCTAAACGAGGTCGCTAAAGGCACTATTTCACGATGTTATCTGGACCAAAACGACCCTGTTGAGAGGCAGCTTCACGTTTTTGCCGACGCTAGTGAGTATGCCTACGCGTGCGTAGCTTACTGGCGCCTTTTGTATGAAAACGGAAGCGTGAGGCTGGCTCTTATTGGAGGTAAAGCTCGGCTAGCTCCTCTCAAACCGGTTTCTATCCCCAGGCTTGAGCTGCAAGCTGCGTTAATAGCAGCACGTTTTGCGAATTATGTTATTGAGGCTCATCGATATAAGCCTTCTAAATTAACCCTTTGGTCAGACTCTTTAACAGTTATTAAGTGGTTGCGTAGCGACGCTCGTTCATTTAAGTCGTTTGTTGCTCACAGAGTTGGTGAGATTTTAGAGATAACTGACATCTCGAGCTGGAGATACGTGCCGTCAGCATTGAATGTCGCGGACGACGCTACGCGCTCGCAGCCTAAATTCGAAATTTCCTCGCGATGGTTCTCTGGACCTCCCTTTTTGCTTTCGGAGCCGGTAACATGGCCCCAGGAGCCATCTGCGAACGTTCCACTCGCTGCCGTAGAACTCAAGAGTCAAGCGAGGTCGAGAGTTGGTGGGGCTAACCACGGATCATCCGCTTCAACCTCCCTTACCGGTGGTTGCGGACCACACTCATTTCAGTGTGTGGCTTCGTTTGGTTCGCGCAACGGCTCGCACTCATCAGTGCGCTAACAAGTTTCGATCCCTTTTAGTAAAACGTTCTGTTCCAAATTCTAAATTATCTCGGAAGAATGAAGACTCACAACGTCTACCAGCTTTGTCAGCGTAAGATATTTTAAGAACCGAGCGAGAACTCCTACTTCGCTCGCAAATAGACTCATTTACCGACGAGATAGCTTGTGTAAAAAAGCACGCGCCATTACCGAAGCAAAGCCGTTTGAAAAGCCTAGCGCTTATATTGGATGAAGATGGTTTACTGCGGCTCTCCAGCAGGATAACAGCTGCCGAGGACATCCCTGTTATGCAAGACACTCACCCTATTGTAGTAGATGGCCGCCATAGAATTGTGCAGTTAATGATTGCGCACCTGCACGCGAAGTTCGCTCACGCCAACAACGAGCAAGTTGTAAATGAGCTGCGTCTGCGGTACCACGTCATTCATCTGCGCCCGTCCGTGAAGAGCGTAGCCAAAAGATGTTTAGTCTGCAGGATTCGGAAAGCAGTTCCGGTAATCCCCCCCTTTGGACCCCACCAGGGAGATTGGCGCACCATGTTCGTCCGTTTACTCACGTCGGATTGGACTATTTCGGTCCGTGAATGTCACTGCCGGGCGACAAAGGCTTAAGAGATATGTAGCTTTGTTCACCTGCTTGACAGTTAGAGCCGTTCATCTCGAGGTAGTGGAGTCACTAAATACAGATTCCGCTTTGATGGCACTGCGTCGGTTCATCGCACGTCGAGGATCTCCGTCTCATATCTACTCAGACAATGGCACAGCCTTTGTAGGCGCGTCACGCATGCTGCCGGAAATGTACGACTTCGCTTCAAGCAGAAAAATTACCTGGAACTTCATTCCGCCGGCTGCACCGTTTATGGGTGGGTGCTGGGAGAGAATGGTGAGAAGTGTTAAGGTAGCACTCCACGCTACCCTGAATGAGCGTGCACCACGGGAGGAGATTCTTTTCACATTCCTCTTAGAAGCCGAAGCGGTGGTAAACAGACGTCCATTAACGCACGTTCCGGTAGAAGCAGAGGATGAAGAGGCGCTGACTCCTATGCACTTTATCCTCGGGAACCCATCCACGGAGCCGCCATTGCAGCCGTTAGCTGACGTCGATCTGCTCCGACGCCAGGATTGGAAAAAGGGACTCCGTCTGGCCGATCATTTTTGGAAGAGGTGGACGAAGGACGGATGGACGAAGAAATATTTACCTTTGTTTCAGATAATGGCTAGTGCACATATGTGTTGGCTTTTTACGGTTTTATAAGATTTCGACGGATATACAATGACTTCAAAGAGACGTAATGCGTTTCAAATAATTTTCAAGAAATATTTGAAATGGTTATCTACCACACAGTAAATCACCTAAACTCGTCGCGTTACGTTGTGTGCAGATAGTTTTGTTTTGAAGTTATCTTCGTTCGGAAATTACCTAATTAAAATATGTCTGGTGTAAAAAGATGAAAAGTGGACACAGAATGTCGCCAATTTTTAAGAAAAATTGACAGATTAATACTTTTTTTATCGTGCACAATGGTATTAATATTAAGCCAATTTGCTTGTGTCAGAATCTGTTTGAAAAGAATCGAATATGAAGTGGATTTGACACCCAACGACTTTACATGGGTAGAAAAACGAGAAAAATTTTTAAACCTTCCCTTTACAACAGTGGACTAGCCGATCGATTTTCTATGGGATGTCCAAAAAAATTTTTCATTTTCGGCCCATGTTCCTCAGGGAAAGTTATTTAGTTTCACTATCCTGAATACACCATTAAATTTTTGCTAGTAATTAAATTATCCTGTAAAGTAAATAATACACTTTGTACATGTATGAAACCGACCGTTTTTTTCCACAATTATGTATCTACGGCGTCCCGCGACTTCGTTAACATCCTAAAGTTTGGCCCGCGGATTCCCAAAGGTTGCCCATCCCTGGTCTAAACAGAACGGTCGAAGTGTTTCTAATGTGTTGCGTTTAGATTAGTAGGAAACACTAAAATCCAAAAGTAGCCTTAAGGTTGAACCTCATCTGGCACCACCGCATCGCCCTTTCTGTCGATCCATCCTTTTCTGTCACTCAGGAACGTCATTCGCTAGAGCAAATAAGGTAGACGGAACGCGATCGCGCGCGGCGGTACTGTGGCGTGCTGTCACGTTCCGTCTACCTTATTTGCTCTAGCAAATGACGTTCCTGAGTGACAGAAAAGGGCGATGCGGTGCTGCCAGATGAGGTTCAACCCTTAAATAAAGCAGAGAACTATTAAAAAAACTGTAAGCAGACCAGACAAGACTCAACTAAAATACCTATTATGCAAAATAACAATACGATAGCAAAGCTGTGCGCGAAAATAATATACAGGGTGTTAACTTAAATGCGTTTCATACTCAAGGGGATGCTTCTCTTCAGCTCTACAATCAAACAGAACAACTTTCAATTGACATATGAGACCAACAATGTAACGCTAAAAAATATCAGCTATTGCATCTTTTTGATAGAACAGCTGATATTTTTTCGTGAATGCCGATTTGACCCCAAACTTGGATCGAGTAAAAAACCTGCTGCTACATACATTTATTTGTATGGACCTACCTAACTACAGATTTCTTCGCGATTTCATTATTAGTCTCATAGTAAAAGTTGTTCAGTGGTTTGCCGCACTCCCTAAAATATGAAACGCATTCTTGACTTTTAGAGACCTATCGCAAACACAAAAAAATTATAAACTTTGGGTAAGTTAACTGCTTACTGCCAGCGAAACGAAGAAATTTATGAATTGGATAGATGCAGAAACAAAAATACGTAGAAAACACAGAGACAACAATATTTTAAAACATTTTTTTTTGTGTTATACTTTTAACCTTATTGACGCAAACCTATTTTGATTATATTCTCACATCGACTCAATACGGTTGTGTCAATAAAGTAGGTACAAAATAAAAAAAATGCTTATTATTTACTCTATCTACCCTTGACAAGACTCTGACCATTTTAGACTTATGGTAACGACTTTCTATGTTCCTGCCACAAATCTACATGTCGAATAGTTACGGAGAAAATCCCGTGATTGAAACCATGTGAACGAAAGGACAGCCGGTTCTGTTCAGTTTGAAAGTTTAAACAGAACGGTCGAAGTGTTTCTAATGTGTTGCGTTTTGATTAGTAGGAACCACTTAAATCCAAAAGTAGCCTTAAAGCACAAACAACTATTAAAAAAACCGAAAGCAGACCAGACAAGACTCCACTAAAATAGCTATTATGCAAAATAACAATACGATAACAAAGCTGTGCGCGAAAATAATATACAGGATGTTAACTTAAATGCGTTTCATAATCAAGGGCATGCTTCTCTTCTGCTCTCTACCATCAAACTGAACAACTTTCATTTGACATATGAGACCAACAATGTAATCCCAAAAAATATCAGCCGTTGCATCTTTTTGATAGAACAGCAGATATTTTTTTCAAATTTGACCCTATTTTTGGATCGATTAAAAAATCTGCTGTTGCATACATTTATTTGTATGGACCTACCTAACTACAGATTTTTTCGCGATTTCATTATTGGTTTTACAGTTAAAGTTGTTCAGTGGTTTGACGCATTTCCTAAAATATGAAACGCATTCTTGACTTTTAGAGACCTATCGCAAACACAAAAAAAATTATAAAGTTACCCACCTTACTGCCAATGAAACGAAGAAGGTAAGGAAGTGGATAGATACAGAAAAAAAAAACGAATAAAACACAGAGACGACAATATTTTAAAACAACATTTTTTTGGTGCTGTACTTTTAACCGTATTGACGCAAACCTATTTGATTATATTCTCACATCGACTCAATACGATTGTGTCAATAAAGTATGTACAAAATTAAAAAATTCTTATTTTGTCTTCCCTTGACAAGACCCTGACCATTTTAGACATTTATGGTAACGACTTTCTATGTTCCTGCCACAAATCTACATGTCGAATAGATACGGAAAAATCCCGTGATTGAAACCATGTGAACGAAAGGACACCCAGTTCTGTTCAGTTTGATAGTCTAAACTAAACCATACATGGGCAACCCCCGGCCCGCGGGCCGCGTGCGGCCCGCCACGACTTTTGATACGGCCCGCGACATATTTTAAAAACGCGCGCAAAAAAAATGTTAATGTTCTCGGTTCACGCCAACAAGAGAATGAGAGAAACATTCTTCTCACTAGATTCGGCGACAAAACTGATACATTTATCATAAAAGATGTCCACTGCTTGTTTTGAGCACTTTTTACATATAAGATTGCAGTTTGTAGACACGGCGAGAGTTCAATGAATAAGTAACAACAAAGTAGTTAATAAGAACGATTCTTTTTGCACTCTATCATGGTGCGGCCACTTCTGGCTCCCGCCGACGACATGTGCGTCCAACACAACCAATGTTTTAACTTTTCTCAGGCTATTTACAAAGCGTAATATGCCGATGCACCCATAGTAACCATTTACCTCCATAAAGAAATATTTACCTTTGTTTCAGATAATGGCTAGTGCACATCTGTGTTGGCTTTTTACGGTTTTATAAGATTTCGACGGAAATACAATGACTTCAAAGAGACGTAATGCGTTTCAAATAATTTTCAAGAAATATTTGAAATGGTTATCTACCACACAGTAAATCACCTGAACTCGTCGCGTTACGTTGTGTGCAGATAGTTTTGTTTTGAAGTTATCTTCGTTCGGAAATTACCTAATTAAAATATGTCTGGTGTAAAAAGATGAAAGTGGACACAGAATGTCGCCAATTTTTAAGAAAAATTGACAGATTAATACTTTTTTTATCGTGCACAATGGTATTAATATTAAGCCAATTTGCTTGTGTCAGAATCTGTTTGAAAAGAATCGAATATGAAGTGGATTTGAAACCCAACAACTTTACATGGGTAGAAAAACGAGAAAATTTTTTGAACCTTCCCTTACAACAGTGGATTAGCCGATCGATTTTCTATGGGATGTCCAAAAATTTTTTTCATTTTCGGCCCATGTTCCTTAGGGAAAGTTATTTAGTTTCACTATCCTGAATACACCATTAAAATTTTGCTAGTAATTAAATTATCCTGTAAAGTAAATAATACACTTTGTACATGTATGAAACCGACCGTTTTTCTCCACAATTATGTATCTACGGCGGCCCGCGACTTCGTTAACATCCTAAAGTTTGGCCCGCGGATTCCCAAAGGTTGCCCATCCCTGGTCTAAACAGAACGGTCGAAGTGTTTCTAATGTGTTGCGTTTAGATTAGTAGGAAACACTAAAATCCAAAAGTAGCCTTAAGGTTGAACCTCATCTGGCACCACCGCATCGCCCTTTCTGTCGATCCATCCTTTTCTGTCACTCAGGAACGTCATTTGCTAGAGCAAATAAGGTAGACGGAACGCGATCGCGCGCGGCGGTACTGTGGCGTGCTGTCACGTTCCGTCTACCTTATTTGCTCTAGCAAATGACGTTCCTGAGTGACAGAAAAGGGCGATGCGGTGCTGCCAGATGAGGTTCAACCCTTAAATAAAGCAGAGACAACTATTAAAAAAACCGTAAGCAGACCAGACAAGACTCAACTAAAATACCTATTATGCAAAATAACAATACGATAGCAAAGCTGTGCGCGAAAATAATATACAGGGTGTTAACTTAAATGCGTTTCATACTCAAGGGGATGCTTCTCTTCAGCTCTACAATCAAACTGAACAACTTTCAATTGACATATGAGACCAACAATGTAACGCTAAAAAATATCAGCTATTGCATCTTTTTGATAGAACAGCTGATATTTTTTCGTGAATGCCGATTTGACCCCAAACTTGGATCGAGTAAAAAACCTGCTGCTATATACATTTATTTGTATGGACCTACCTAACTACAGATTTCTTCGCGATTTCATTATTAGTCTCATAGTAAAAGTTGTTCAGTGGTTTGCCGCACTCCCTAAAATATGAAACGCATTCTTGACTTTTAGAGACCTATCGCAAACACAAAAAAAATATAAACTTTGGGTAAGTTAACTGCTTACTGCCAGCGAAACGAAGAAATTTATGAATTGGATAGATACAGAAAAAAAATACGTAGAAAACACAGAGACAACAATATTTTAAAACATTTTTTTTTGTGTTATACTTTTAACCTTATTGACGCAAACCTATTTTGATTACATTCTCACATCGACTCAATACGGTTGTGTCAATAAAGTAGGTACAAAATAAAAAAAATGCTTATTTACTCTATCTACCCTTGACAAGACTCTGACCATTTTAGACTTATGGTAACGACTTTCTATGTTCCTGCCACAAATCTACATGTCGAATAGTTACGGAGAAAATCCCGTGATTGAAACCATGTGAACGAAAGGACAGCCGGTTCTGTTCAGTTTGAAAGTTTAAACAGAACGGTCGAAGTGTTTCTAATGTGTTGCGTTTTGATTAGTAGGAACCACTTAAATCCAAAAGTAGCCTTAAAGCACAAACAAATATTAAAAAAACCTAAAGCAGACCAGACAAGACTCCACTAAAATAGCTATTATGCAAAATAACAATACGATAACAAAGCTGTGCGCGAAAATAATATACAGGATGTTAACTTAAATGCGTTTCATAATCAAGGGCATGCTTCTCTTCTGCTCTCTACCAACAAACTGAACAACTTTCATTTGACATATGAGACCAACAATGTAATCCCAAAAAATATCAGCCGTTGCATCTTTTTGATAGAACAGCAGATATTTTTTTCAAATTTGACCCTAAATTTGGATCGAGTAAAAAATCTGCTGTTGCATACATTTATTTGTATGGACCTACCTAACTACAGATTTTTTCGCGATTTCATTATTGGTTTTACAGTTAAAGTTGTTCAGTGGTTTGACGCATTTCCTAAAATATGAAACGCATTCTTGACTTTTAGAGACCTATCGCAAACACAAAAAAATTATAAAGTTACCCACCGTACTGCCAATGAAACGAAGAAGGTAAGGAAGTGGATAGATACAGAAAAAAAAACGAATAAAACACAGAGACGACAATATTTTAAAACAACATTTTTTTGGTGCTGTATTTTAACCGTATTGACGCAAACCTATTTGATTATATTCTCACATCGACTCAATACGATTGTGTCAATAAAGTATGTACAAAATTAAAAAATTCTTATTTTGTCTTCCCTTGACAAGACCCTGACCATTTTAGACATTTATGGTAACGACTTTCTATGTTCCTGCCACAAATCTACATGTCGAATAGATACGGAAAAATCCCGTGATTGAAACCATGTGAACGAAAGGACAGCCAGTTCTGTTCAGTTTGATAGTCTAAACTAAACCATACATGGGCAACCCCCGGCCCGCGGGCCGCGTGCGGCCCGCCACGACTTTTGATACGGCCCGCGACAGATTTTAAAAACGCGCGCAAAAAAAATGTAAATGTTCTCGGTTCACGCCAACAAGAGAATGAGAGAAACATTCTTCTCACTAGATTCGGCGACAAAACTGATACATTTATCATAAAAGATGTCCACTGCTTGTTTTGAGCACTTTTTACATATAAGATTGCAGTTTGTAGACACGGCGAGAGTTCAATGAATAAGTAACAACAAAGTAGTTAATAAGAACGATTCTTTTTGCACTCTATCATGGTGCGGCCACTTCTGGCTCCCGCCGACGACATGTGCGTCCAACACAACCAATGTTTTAACTTTTCTCAGGCTATTTACAAAGCGTAATATGCCGATGCACCCATAGTAACCATTTACCTCCATAAAGAAATATTTACCTTTGTTTCAGATAATGGCTAGTGCACATCTGTGTTGGCTTTTTACGGTTTTATAAGATTTCGACGGAAATACAATGACTTCAAAGAGACGTAATGCGTTTCAAATAATTTTCAAGAAATATTTGAAATGGTTATCTACCACACAGTAAATCACCTAAACTCGTCGCGTTACGTTGTGTGCAGATAGTTTTGTTTTGAAGTTATCTTCGTTCGGAAATTACCTAATTAAAATATGTCTGGTGTAAAAAGATGAAAAGTGGACACAGAATGTCGCCAATTTTTAAGAAAAATTGACAGATTAATACTTTTTTTATCGTGCACAATGGTATTAATATTAAGCCAATTTGCTTGTGTCAGAATCTGTTTGAAAAGAATCGAATATGAAGTGGATTTGACATGGGTAGACTTGACTTTACATGGGTAGAAAAACGAGAAAATTTTTTAAACCTTCCCTTTACAACAGTGGATTAGCCGATCGATTTTCTATGGGATGTCCAAAAAAATTTTTCATTTTCGGCCCATGTTCCTTAGGGAAAGTTATTTAGTTTCACTATCCTGAATACACCATTAAATTTTTGCTAGTAATTAAATTATCCTGTAAAGTAAATAATACACTTTGTACATGTATGAAACCGACCGTTTTTTTCCACAATTATGTATCTACGGCGTCCCGCGACTTCGTTAACATCCTAAAGTTTGGCCCGCGGATTCCCAAAGGTTGCCCATCCCTGGTCTAAACAGAACGGTCGAAGTGTTTCTAATGTGTTGCGTTTAGATTAGTAGGAAACACTAAAATCCAAAAGTAGCCTTAAGGTTGAACCTCATCTGGCACCACCGCATCGCCCTTTCTGTCGATCCATCCTTTTCTGTCACTCAGGAACGTCATTCGCTAGAGCAAATAAGGTAGACGGAACGCGATCGCGCGCGGCGGTACTGTGGCGTGCTGTCACGTTCCGTCTACCTTATTTGCTCTAGCAAATGACGTTCCTGAGTGACAGAAAAGGGCGATGCGGTGCTGCCAGATGAGGTTCAACCCTTAAATAAAGCAGAGAACTATTAAAAAAACTGTAAGCAGACCAGACAAGACTCAACTAAAATACCTATTATGCAAAATAACAATACGATAGCAAAGCTGTGCGCGAAAATAATATACAGGGTGTTAACTTAAATGCGTTTCATACTCAAGGGGATGCTTCTCTTCAGCTCTACAATCAAACAGAACAACTTTCAATTGACATATGAGACCAACAATGTAACGCTAAAAAATATCAGCTATTGCATCTTTTTGATAGAACAGCTGATATTTTTTCGTGAATGCCGATTTGACCCCAAACTTGGATCGAGTAAAAAACCTGCTGCTACATACATTTATTTGTATGGACCTACCTAACTACAGATTTCTTCGCGATTTCATTATTAGTCTCATAGTAAAAGTTGTTCAGTGGTTTGCCGCACTCCCTAAAATATGAAACGCATTCTTGACTTTTAGAGACCTATCGCAAACACAAAAAAATTATAAACTTTGGGTAAGTTAACTGCTTACTGCCAGCGAAACGAAGAAATTTATGAATTGGATAGATGCAGAAACAAAAATACGTAGAAAACACAGAGACAACAATATTTTAAAACATTTTTTTTTGTGTTATACTTTTAACCTTATTGACGCAAACCTATTTTGATTATATTCTCACATCGACTCAATACGGTTGTGTCAATAAAGTAGGTACAAAATAAAAAAAATGCTTATTATTTACTCTATCTACCCTTGACAAGACTCTGACCATTTTAGACTTATGGTAACGACTTTCTATGTTCCTGCCACAAATCTACATGTCGAATAGTTACGGAGAAAATCCCGTGATTGAAACCATGTGAACGAAAGGACAGCCGGTTCTGTTCAGTTTGAAAGTTTAAACAGAACGGTCGAAGTGTTTCTAATGTGTTGCGTTTTGATTAGTAGGAACCACTTAAATCCAAAAGTAGCCTTAAAGCACAAACAACTATTAAAAAAACCGAAAGCAGACCAGACAAGACTCCACTAAAATAGCTATTATGCAAAATAACAATACGATAACAAAGCTGTGCGCGAAAATAATATACAGGATGTTAACTTAAATGCGTTTCATAATCAAGGGCATGCTTCTCTTCTGCTCTCTACCATCAAACTGAACAACTTTCATTTGACATATGAGACCAACAATGTAATCCCAAAAAATATCAGCCGTTGCATCTTTTTGATAGAACACCAGATATTTTTTTCAAATTTGACCCTATTTTTGGATCGAGTAAAAAATCTGCTGTTGCATACATTTATTTGTATGGACCTACCTAACTACAGATTTTTTCGCGATTTCATTATTGGTTTTACAGTTAAAGTTGTTCAGTGGTTTGACGCATTTCCTAAAATATGAAACGCATTCTTGACTTTTAGAGACCTATCGCAAACACAAAAAAAATTATAAAGTTACCCACCTTACTGCCAATGAAACGAAGAAGGTAAGGAAGTGGATAGATACAGAAAAAAAAAACGAATAAAACACAGAGACGACAATATTTTAAAACAACATTTTTTTGGTGCTGTACTTTTAACCGTATTGACGCAAACCTATTTAATTATATTCTCACATCGACTCAATACGATTGTGTCAATAAAGTATGTACAAAATTAAAAAATTCTTATTTTGTCTTCCCTTGACAAGACCCTGACCATTTTAGACATTTATGGTAACGACTTTCTATGTTCCTGCCACAAATCTACATGTCGAATAGATACGGAAAAATCCCGTGATTGAAACCATGTGAACGAAAGGACAGCCAGTTCTGTTCAGTTTGATAGTCTAAACTAAACCATACATGGGCAACCCCCGGCCCGCGGGCCGCGTGCGGCCCGCCACGACTTTTGATACGGCCCGCGACAGATTTTAAAAACGCGCGCAAAAAAAATGTAAATGTTCTCGGTTCACGCCAACAAGAGAATGAGAGAAACATTCTTCTCACTAGATTCGGCGACAAAACTGATACATTTATCATAAAAGATGTCCACTGCTTGTTTTGAGCACTTTTTACATATAAGATTGCAGTTTGTAGACACGGCGAGAGTTCAATGAATAAGTAACAACAAAGTAGTTAATAAGAACGATTCTTTTTGCACTCTATCATGGTGCGGCCACTTCTGGCTCCCGCCGACGACATGTGCGTCCAACACAACCAATGTTTTAACTTTTCTCAGGCTATTTACAAAGCGTAATATGCCGATGCACCCATAGTAACCATTTACCTCCATAAAGAAATATTTACCTTTGTTTCAGATAATGGCTAGTGCACATCTGTGTTGGCTTTTTACGGTTTTATAAGATTTCGACGGAAATACAATGACTTCAAAGAGACGTAATGCGTTTCAAATAATTTTCAAGAAATATTTGAAATGGTTATCTACCACACAGTAAATCACCTGAACTCGTCGCGTTACGTTGTGTGCAGATAGTTTTGTTTTGAAGTTATCTTCGTTCGGAAATTACCTAATTAAAATATGTCTGGTGTAAAAAGATGAAAGTGGACACAGAATGTCGCCAATTTTTAAGAAAAATTGACAGATTAATACTTTTTTTATCGTGCACAATGGTATTAATATTAAGCCAATTTGCTTGTGTCAGAATCTGTTTGAAAAGAATCGAATATGAAGTGGATTTGAAACCCAACAACTTTACATGGGTAGAAAAACGAGAAAATTTTTTGAACCTTCCCTTTACAACAGTGGATTAGCCGATCGATTTTATATGGGATGTCCAAAAATTTTTTTCATTTTCGGCCCATGTTCCTTAGGGAAAGTTATTTAGTTTCACTATCCTGAATACACCATTAAAATTTTGCTAGTAATTAAATTATCCTGTAAAGTAAATAATACACTTTGTACATGTATGAAACCGACCGTTTTTCTCCACAATTATGTATCTACGGCGGCCCGCGACTTCGTTAACATCCTAAAGTTTGGCCCGCGGATTCCCAAAGGTTGCCCATCCCTGGTCTAAACAGAACGGTCGAAGTGTTTCTAATGTGTTGCGTTTAGATTAGTAGGAAACACTAAAATCCAAAAGTAGCCTTAAGGTTGAACCTCATCTGGCACCACCGCATCGCCCTTTCTGTCGATCCATCCTTTTCTGTCACTCAGGAACGTCATTTGCTAGAGCAAATAAGGTAGACGGAACGCGATCGCGCGCGGCGGTACTGTGGCGTGCTGTCACGTTCCGTCTACCTTATTTGCTCTAGCAAATGACGTTCCTGAGTGACAGAAAAGGGCGATGCGGTGCTGCCAGATGAGGTTCAACCCTTAAATAAAGCAGAGACAACTATTAAAAAAACCGTAAGCAGACCAGACAAGACTCAACTAAAATACCTATTATGCAAAATAACAATACGATAGCAAAGCTGTGCGCGAAAATAATATACAGGGTGTTAACTTAAATGCGTTTCATACTCAAGGGGATGCTTCTCTTCAGCTCTACAATCAAACTGAACAACTTTCAATTGACATATGAGACCAACAATGTAACGCTAAAAAATATCAGCTATTGCATCTTTTTGATAGAACAGCTGATATTTTTTCGTGAATGCCGATTTGACCCCAAACTTGGATCGAGTAAAAAACCTGCTGCTATATACATTTATTTGTATGGACCTACCTAACTACAGATTTCTTCGCGATTTCATTATTAGTCTCATAGTAAAAGTTGTTCAGTGGTTTGCCGCACTCCCTAAAATATGAAACGCATTCTTGACTTTTAGAGACCTATCGTAAACACAAAAAAAATATAAACTTTGGGTAAGTTAACTGCTTACTGCCAGCGAAACGAAGAAATTTATGAATTGGATAGATACAGAAAAAAAATACGTAGAAAACACAGAGACAACAATATTTTAAAACATTTTTTTTTAAATATCGGGAACTCACAAATACCTAAACGCGGTAAGAACCCGTTAAAATGTTTAATTCTAGATTTTTTTTTGTGTTATACTTTTAACCTTATTGACGCAAACCTATTTTGATTACATTCTCACATCAACTCAATACGGTTGTGTCAATAAAGTAGGTACAAAATAAAAAAAATGCTTATTTACTCTATCTACCCTTGACAAGACTCTGACCATTTTAGACTTATGGTAACGACTTTCTATGTTCCTGCCACAAATCTACATGTCGAATAGTTACGGAGAAAATCCCGTGATTGAAACCATGTGAACGAAAGGACAGCCGGTTCTGTTCAGTTTGAAAGTTTAAACAGAACGGTCGAAGTGTTTCTAATGTGTTGCGTTTTGATTAGTAGGAACCACTTAAATCCAAAAGTAGCCTTAAAGCACAAACAAATATTAAAAAAACCTAAAGCAGACCAGACAAGACTCCACTAAAATAGCTATTATGCAAAATAACAATACGATAACAAAGCTGTGCGCGAAAATAATATACAGGATGTTAACTTAAATGCGTTTCATAATCAAGGGCATGCTTCTCTTCTGCTCTCTACCATCAAACTGAACAATTTTCTTTTGACATATGAGACCAACAATGTAATCCCAAAAAATATCAGCCGTTGCATCTTTTTGATAGAACAGCAGATATTTTTTTCAAATTTGACCCTAAATTTGGATCGAGTAAAAAATCTGCTGTTGCATACATTTATTTGTATGGACCTACCAAACTACAGATTTTTTCGCGATTTCATTATTGGTTTTACAGTTAAAGTTGTTCAGTGGTTTGACGCATTTCCTAAAATATGAAACGCATTCTTGACTTTTAGAGACCTATCGCAAACACAAAAAAATTATAAAGTTACCCACCGTACTGCCAATGAAACGAAGAAGGTAAGGAAGTGGATAGATACAGAAAAAAAAAACGAATAAAACACAGAGACGACAATATTTTAAAACAAAATTTTTTTGGTGCTGTACTTTTAACCGTATTGACGCAAACCTATTTGATTATATTCTCACATCGACTCAATACGATTGTGTCAATAAAGTATGTACAAAATTAAAAAATTCTTATTTTGTCTTCCCTTGACAAGACCCTGACCATTTTAGACATTTATGGTAACGACTTTCTATGTTCCTGCCACAAATCTACATGTCGAATAGATACGGAAAAATCCCGTGATTGAAACCATGTGAACGAAAGGACAGCCAGTTCTGTTCAGTTTGATAGTCTAAACTAAACCATACATGGGCAACCCCCGGCCCGCGGGCCGCGTGCGGCCCGCCACGACTTTTGATACGGCCCGCGACAGATTTTAAAAACGCGCGCAAAAAAAATGTAAATGTTCTCGGTTCACGCCAACAAGAGAATGAGAGAAACATTCTTCTCACTAGATTCGGCGACAAAACTGATACATTTATCATAAAAGATGTCCACTGCTTGTTTTGAGCACTTTTTACATATAAGATTGCAGTTTGTAGACACGGCGAGAGTTCAATGAATAAGTAACAACAAAGTAGTTAATAAGAACGATTCTTTTTGCACTCTATCATGGTGCGGCCACTTCTGGCTCCCGCCGACGACATGTGCGTCCAACACAACCAATGTTTTAACTTTTCTCAGGCTATTTACAAAGCGTAATATGCCGATGCACCCATAGTAACCATTTACCTCCATAAAGAAATATTTACCTTTGTTTCAGATAATGGCTAGTGCACATCTGTGTTGGCTTTTTACGGTTTTATAAGATTTCGACGGAAATACAATGACTTCAAAGAGACGTAATGCGTTTCAAATAATTTTCAAGAAATATTTGAAATGGTTATCTACCACACAGTAAATCACCTGAACTCGTCGCGTTACGTTGTGTGCAGATAGTTTTGTTTTGAAGTTATCTTCGTTCGGAAATTACCTAATTAAAATATGTCTGGTGTAAAAAGATGAAAGTGGACACAGAATGTCGCCAATTTTTAAGAAAAATTGACAGATTAATACTTTTTTTATCGTGCACAATGGTATTAATATTAAGCCAATTTGCTTGTGTCAGAATCTGTTTGAAAAGAATCGAATATGAAGTGGATTTGAAACCCAACAACTTTACATGGGTAGAAAAACGAGAAAATTTTTTGAACCTTCCCTTTACAACAGTGGATTAGCCGATCGATTTTCTATGGGATGTCCAAAAATTTTTTTCATTTTCGGCCCATGTTCCTCAGGGAAAGTTATTTAGTTTCACTATCCTGAATACACCATTAAAATTTTGCTAGTAATTAAATTATCCTGTAAAGTAAATAATACACTTTGTACATGTATGAAACCGACCGTTTTTCTCCACAATTATGTATCTACGGCGGCCCGCGACTTCGTTAACATCCTAAAGTTTGGCCCGCGGATTCCCAAAGGTTGCCCATCCCTGGTCTAAACAGAACGGTCGAAGTGTTTCTAATGTGTTGCGTTTAGATTAGTAGGAAACACTAAAATCCAAAAGTAGCCTTAAGGTTGAACCTCATCTGGCACCACCGCATCGCCCTTTCTGTCGATCCATCCTTTTCTGTCACTCAGGAACGTCATTTGCTAGAGCAAATAAGGTAGACGGAACGCGATCGCGCGCGGCGGTACTGTGGCGTGCTGTCACGTTCCGTCTACCTTATTTGCTCTAGCAAATGACGTTCCTGAGTGACAGAAAAGGGCGATGCGGTGCTGCCAGATGAGGTTCAACCCTTAAATAAAGCAGAGACAACTATTAAAAAAACCGTAAGCAGACCAGACAAGACTCAACTAAAATACCTATTATGCAAAATAACAATACGATAGCAAAGCTGTGCGCGAAAATAATATACAGGGTGTTAACTTAAATGCGTTTCATACTCAAGGGGATGCTTCTCTTCAGCTCTACAATCAAACTGAACAACTTTCAATTGACATATGAGACCAACAATGTAACGCTAAAAAATATCAGCTATTGCATCTTTTTGATAGAACAGCTGATATTTTTTCGTGAATGCCGATTTGACCCCAAACTTGGATCGAGTAAAAAACCTGCTGCTATATACATTTATTTGTATGGACCTACCTAACTACAGATTTCTTCGCGATTTCATTATTAGTCTCATAGTAAAAGTTGTTCAGTGGTTTGCCGCACTCCCTAAAATATGAAACGCATTCTTGACTTTTAGAGACCTATCGCAAACACAAAAAAAATATAAACTTTGGGTAAGTTAACTGCTTACTGCCAGCGAAACGAAGAAATTTATGAATTGGATAGATACAGAAAAAAAATACGTAGAAAACACAGAGACAACAATATTTTAAAACATTTTTTTTTGTGTTATACTTTTAACCTTATTGACGCAAACCTATTTTGATTACATTCTCACATCGACTCAATACGGTTGTGTCAATAAAGTAGGTACAAAATAAAAAAAATGCTTATTTACTCTATCTACCCTTGACAAGACTCTGACCATTTTAGACTTATGGTAACGACTTTCTATGTTCCTGCCACAAATCTACATGTCGAATAGTTACGGAGAAAATCCCGTGATTGAAACCATGTGAACGAAAGGACAGCCGGTTCTGTTCAGTTTGAAAGTTTAAACAGAACGGTCGAAGTGTTTCTAATGTGTTGCGTTTTGATTAGTAGGAACCACTTAAATCCAAAAGTAGCCTTAAAGCACAAACAAATATTAAAAAAACCTAAAGCAGACCAGACAAGACTCCACTAAAATAGCTATTATGCAAAATAACAATACGATAACAAAGCTGTGCGCGAAAATAATATACAGGATGTTAACTTAAATGCGTTTCATAATCAAGGGCATGCTTCTCTTCTGCTCTCTACCAACAAACTGAACAACTTTCATTTGACATATGAGACCAACAATGTAATCCCAAAAAATATCAGCCGTTGCATCTTTTTGATAGAACAGCAGATATTTTTTTCAAATTTGACCCTAAATTTGGATCGAGTAAAAAATCTGCTGTTGCATACATTTATTTGTATGGACCTACCTAACTACAGATTTTTTCGCGATTTCATTATTGGTTTTACAGTTAAAGTTGTTCAGTGGTTTGACGCATTTCCTAAAATATGAAACGCATTCTTGACTTTTAGAGACCTATCGCAAACACAAAAAAATTATAAAGTTACCCACCGTACTGCCAATGAAACGAAGAAGGTAAGGAAGTGGATAGATACAGAAAAAAAAACGAATAAAACACAGAGACGACAATATTTTAAAACAACATTTTTTTGGTGCTGTACTTTTAACCGTATTGACGCAAACCTATTTGATTATATTCTCACATCGACTCAATTCGATTGTGTCAATAAAGTATGTACAAAATTAAAAAATTCTTATTTTGTCTTCCCTTGACAAGACCCTGACCATTTTAGACATTTATGGTAACGACTTTCTATGTTCCTGCCACAAATCTACATGTCGAATAGATACGGAAAAATCCCGTGATTGAAACCATGTGAACGAAAGGACAGCCAGTTCTGTTCAGTTTGATAGTCTAAACTAAACCATACATGGGCAACCCCCGGCCCGCGGGCCGCGTGCGGCCCGCCACGACTTTTGATACGGCCCGCGACAGATTTTAAAAACGCGCGCAAAAAAAATGTAAATGTTCTCGGTTCACGCCAACAAGAGAATGAGAGAAACATTCTTCTCACTAGATTCGGCGACAAAACTGATACATTTATCATAAAAGATGTCCACTGCTTGTTTTGAGCACTTTTTACATATAAGATTGCAGTTTGTAGACACGGCGAGAGTTCAATGAATAAGTAACAACAAAGTAGTTAATAAGAACGATTCTTTTTGCACTCTATCATGGTGCGGCCACTTCTGGCTCCCGCCGACGACATGTGCGTCCAACACAACCAATGTTTTAACTTTTCTCAGGCTATTTACAAAGCGTAATATGCCGATGCACCCATAGTAACCATTTACCTCCATAAAGAAATATTTACCTTTGTTTCAGATAATGGCTAGTGCACATCTGTGTTGGCTTTTTACGGTTTTATAAGATTTCGACGGAAATACAATGACTTCAAAGAGACGTAATGCGTTTCAAATAATTTTCAAGAAATATTTGAAATGGTTATCTACCACACAGTAAATCACCTGAACTCGTCGCGTTACGTTGTGTGCAGATAGTTTTGTTTTGAAGTTATCTTCGTTCGGAAATTACCTAATTAAAATATGTCTGGTGTAAAAAGATGAAAGTGGACACAGAATGTCGCCAATTTTTAAGAAAAATTGACAGATTAATACTTTTTTTATCGTGCACAATGGTATTAATATTAAGCCAATTTGCTTGTGTCAGAATCTGTTTGAAAAGAATCGAATATGAAGTGGATTTGAAACCCAACAACTTTACATGGGTAGAAAAACGAGAAAATTTTTTGAACCTTCCCTTTACAACAGTCGATTAGCCGATCGATTTTCTATGGGATGTCCAAAAATTTTTTTCATTTTCGGCCCATGTTCCTTAGGGAAAGTTATTTAGTTTCACTATCCTGAATACACCATTAAAATTTTGCTAGTAATTAAATTATCCTGTAAAGTAAATAATACACTTTGTACATGTATGAAACCGACCGTTTTTCTCCACAATTATGTATCTACGGCGGCCCGCGACTTCGTTAACATCCTAAAGTTTGGCCCGCGGATTCCCAAAGGTTGCCCATCCCTGGTCTAAACAGAACGGTCGAAGTGTTTCTAATGTGTTGCGTTTAGATTAGTAGGAAACACTAAAATCCAAAAGTAGCCTTAAGGTTGAACCTCATCTGGCACCACCGCATCGCCCTTTCTGTCGATCCATCCTTTTCTGTCACTCAGGAACGTCATTTGCTAGAGCAAATAAGGTAGACGGAACGCGATCGCGCGCGGCGGTACTGTGGCGTGCTGTCACGTTCCGTCTACCTTATTTGCTCTAGCAAATGACGTTCCTGAGTGACAGAAAAGGGCGATGCGGTGCTGCCAGATGAGGTTCAACCCTTAAATAAAGCAGAGACAACTATTAAAAAAACCGTAAGCAGACCAGACAAGACTCAACTAAAATACCTATTATGCAAAATAACAATACGATAGCAAAGCTGTGCGCGAAAATAATATACAGGGTGTTAACTTAAATGCGTTTCATACTCAAGGGGATGCTTCTCTTCAGCTCTACAATCAAACTGAACAACTTTCAATTGACATATGAGACCAACAATGTAACGCTAAAAAATATCAGCTATTGCATCTTTTTGATAGAACAGCTGATATTTTTTCGTGAATGCCGATTTGACCCCAAACTTGGATCGAGTAAAAAACCTGCTGCTATATACATTTATTTGTATGGACCTACCTAACTACAGATTTCTTCGCGATTTCATTATTAGTCTCATAGTAAAAGTTGTTCAGTGGTTTGCCGCACTCCCTAAAATATGAAACGCATTCTTGACTTTTAGAGACCTATCGTAAACACAAAAAAAATATAAACTTTGGGTAAGTTAACTGCTTACTGCCAGCGAAACGAAGAAATTTATGAATTGGATAGATACAGAAAAAAAATACGTAGAAAACACAGAGACAACAATATTTTAAAACATTTTTTTTTAAATATCGGGAACTCACAAATACCTAAACGCGGTAAGAACCCGTTAAAATGTTTAATTCTAGATTTTTTTTTGTGTTATACTTTTAACCTTATTGACGCAAACCTATTTTGATTACATTCTCACATCGACTCAATACGGTTGTGTCAATAAAGTAGGTACAAAATAAAAAAAATGCTTATTTACTCTATCTACCCTTGACAAGACTCTGACCATTTTAGACTTATGGTAACGACTTTCTATGTTCCTGCCACAAATCTACATGTCGAATAGTTACGGAGAAAATCCCGTGATTGAAACCATGTGAACGAAAGGACAGCCGGTTCTGTTCAGTTTGAAAGTTTAAACAGAACGGTCGAAGTGTTTCTAATGTGTTGCGTTTTGATTAGTAGGAACCACTTAAATCCAAAAGTAGCCTTAAAGCACAAACAAATATTAAAAAAACCTAAAGCAGACCAGACAAGACTCCACTAAAATATAGTACGAGATACGAACGTAAGATCATGCACCTATCCCTTAGGCGAACGGCATGTGATTCATGTTAAAGTTTACACAGGGGTTCACACAATGCCACCGGGTTGCCTAGCAAAATCTTGCCGCAAGTACCTTTACCATGATGGTTTATGGTACCATATTTACCAAAAATGCACCTATCTTTTAGGCCAGCGAATGGGGTGCCATCGGAAGGAGACCGATCTGAAGATCTCGAAAGACTAGGGTTGCCACCTCTCAGTCTGCCGCAACTCTAGGGTTGCCAGGTTCAAAGAAGTCATTTTTTACGAGAAATGCACCTATAAAGTAGGGACTTAATTTCTACACCAAATTGAAGCTATCGTCTTCGTCGACACGGTGGACCAGGGTTGCCAGCCTAAAAGCTGCCGCAAATGAGGGTTGCCAGCACTTTTACCAACAATTACACATACCTGATAGGAACGATTTTAACAAGTAAATGGGGTGCCATCGGAAGGAGACCGATCTAAAGAACTGGAAAAACTAGGGTTTTCACCTCTCAGTCTGCCGCAACTCTAGGGCTGCTAGGTTCAAAGAAATAATTTTTCAGCGAAAAGTGCACCTGCAAAGTAAGGATTAATTTCTACACAAAATCGAAGCCATCGTCTTCTACCAGACCAGACTCTCGCCAGACCTGATCTACCATGGAAACTCTCGTTTTCTAACATGTATACATATTACATAGGGCATACACTGAAATGCGTTACATACCTTCCTACTTAAGGTTAAATTAATTCTGAAGACGGATACCTATAGGTAAAGGTAAACCGATTATTTCATTCATAGTTAAATACGTTTCATACATATTTATAAACACTCTAGTACAGCAAACAATGTTGATATTTAATAATAAAAATGGACCAAGTAAAAGGACAATGGGCAAAAATGTCTGGAGTGTGGCCCCGCCCTACTAAACCTTCAGTAAGTATATATGTCTCCGTCTAATTGTTGGTCTATTTACATGCATTCAATAACATTAACGCGCATTCCAGAAATACTTTATTATTGAAGATAATATACATGGTGTAATAAAAAACCCTATTAATAATTTTAACCTCTCGTTTAAAATCAATTGTTTTCGTCGCGCGGATCCGCGTTCCGGCATACCAAAGGTTAAAGGGCTACTTAATACCATCAAAACGAACAACTTTCACCACGGAGACAACTTCGAAAAAATAATACAATCTGGTGTTTCAGACAAAACTGCAGTAGGTACCTTCAGCCGAATTTTTCCCCGACGTTCTCTCTGTAGGTAACGTTGTTCAGTTTGATGGTGTTAAATTAAATATTACTAGAGTGTCTTATTACACCAGTATACACTGACACCAACGAAAACTCTAGCACACAACAAATTCTTTTTAAATTTTCTGCCTAAGCTCAAATTGTTTTCTTTTTAACCGACTTAAAAAAGGAGGTTATCAATTCTATTCGTATGTATGAATCATTCCCATCACGTCGCTTCCCATGACGCCGCTTCTGTAGATGTGCCTTGGTTCTATTCCCATCATGTCGCTCCTTCTATGTGAGTACAGGCGAATGTAATATTAAAGGAATTGCAAAATATTAGGGCTTCCAAACAAATATACAAAATTTCATAGGTGTATGTATGTTTGTATGTATGTTTGTCCACGCATATCTCCGAAACTATTAATCGAATTGTGACCATTCTTTTTTTATTGGCTTACATTTACTCCAATTTAGGGAACAATTTAAGTTACATCAAAATCGGTTCAGTAGTTTTCAAGATAATTATGAATTAATACGCGTAAGTGTGACGGCCTGGTTTGTATGTATTTACGTGATAACTTCGGCATTTCTTGACCGATTTGGGTGATTCTTTTTTAGTTCTGAAGGTACCCCCGAGGTATTTCTATTTTAATTTTGTGAAGATGTGATGACGCGATTCGGAGCTACACAATAGAACTCCTCAAAAGTTGACAGCATATCATTGGCGATTGAAACATTTGCTTTGTATCGAGTACCCTTTGCATGTATAACTGATATCTGAGTCAAAATAATGTATTTCATTACAAAAATTAAACAAAATTTTAAGAAAAAATTTAAACCGCCTTCCAAAAACTAAAAAAGTAAAAAAATAATATTGCAGCCGATTGCTTTTTCGTTCGCATCTATAAGAACATTAATTTGGTATTGGAATCGGTGTCAAGCCAAAACGAATGCAAGCTCTGTCGCGAATCTTACCGGCTTCACAGCGACTTCGATAAAACAAGGTAGTGTTCTTAGTGACGGCCCGGTAGCACAGTCGGTAGTGAACCTGCCTGCTGTGCCGAGGGTTCGAATCCCGTAAGGGACAAATATTTGTATGATGAATATGAATATTTGTACCCGAGTTATGGACGTTTGTGTCTATATATGTATGAATGTATATAGTATATCGTTGTCTAGTCATCATAATACAAGTCCAGGCTAGATTCTGGTACTTTAAATGTGACTAGATAATTTGTGTGACATTGTCCAAGATATTTATTATATTTATTTATTTATTAGATGCAAACGAAAAAGTAATCGGCTCCGATATTATTTTTTGTTTTTTTTTAGTTTTTTCGAAGGCGGTTTTAATTTTTTCGTAAACCGTTGCCTACTTATAAAAAAATACTATAATTTTTACTTACTTTTCAATATCATGTTACACTTACCTGTAAACGCAAACATTATGATCATGTTATTCTACAACTCACCAAATGAGTGTCTCTATTGAAAAAAAAAATTCAATTATATTTTCGAACGTTCGTATAATAACCCAACAACAATGAATGATTATAATTAAGTTACAGTTTACAAATTTATTTGTCCTCAAAAATTATATGAATAATATTAAACATACATCGTCGTTAGCTGACGAGAGATTTATTTTACTTAACGTAACATGGCATGACGTGACACAACATAACATAGCTTAGCATAACATAACATAGCATGACGTGACATAGCATAATAACAAGACACATTTTTGTCTTTATTCTTTCTATAACTACTAATTCAAGTTTTATTCTAGCAGATAATTGTTTATTTTCAGTTTATTTTCCTTATAAACTAATGTAAAAATAATTTATAGTGCGTCCAAGATTGCATGATGATTTTGACAGGTGGTTTTAGAGTTTTCATTTTACTTTTAGAAGTTGTTTGAGCCTTCAAAGTTTTTTATTACACTAAAAATAGTGTGGCTACACTCAGCGGGACCCCGTGTCGTAGAACGATGCGAGTATGTCTGGGATTTAGTTCCAAATTTGTTCTATCGAAACCAATTAGAAATATAATTTGTTCCGTCAAAATGGAAGAATGGCAGTTTGAAAAAACCTACAGCCAGCGGGACCCTTTTTAACACGCTTATATTAGCTTCACCTGTATGTAACTAACTAAGTAAGTATGTAAGAAAATGTAGGAAATCAATTTTAACCTACTTCTAATTAATTTATAGATTTGAAACTTTGCAGGTGTATGTAGTTCGCATGACAATACAATAATTTTGATCTGATGATGGAGTCATGAGATGGATTAGTGGAACTCTTCAATAGCTACTAGTAAACCACTCGAATTTGGGCTCTTTTAGTTTGTTTTGACGAGTCCCATACATTATACATGGTATTTTGGAGCTCATGATGGAGCCAGTAGGAGGATAGTGGAACTCTTCAATGGCTACTAGTAAACCACTCGAGTTTGGGGTATTTTAGTTTGTTTTGACGAGTCCCATACATTATACATGGTATCTTGGAGCTCATGATGGAGCCAGTAGGAGGATAGTGGAACTCTTCAATGGCTACTAGTAAACCACTCGAGTTTGGGCTCTTTTAGTTTGTTTTGACGAGACCCATACATTATACATGGTATCTTGGAGCTCATGATGGAGCCAGTAGGAGGATAGTGGAACTCTTTAATGGCTACTAGTAAACCCATCGAGTTTGGGCTCGTTAAGATTGTTTGGACGAGTACCATACATTATACATGGTGTCTTGGGACTCATGATGAAGCCAGAAAGTGGATAGTGGAAATCTTTCACGGCTTCTAGTAAATCGCTTGAGTTTTAGCTCGTTCGGTTTGTTTTGTCGAGTCCGATATAATATACATTGTGTCGTGGATCTCATGATGGAGACAGATGGAGGATAGTGGAACTCTTCAATGGCTACTAGTAAACCACTCGAGTTTGGGCTCGTTAAGATTGTTTGGACGAGTCCCATACATTATACATGGTGTCTTGGGACTCATGATGGAGACAGGAGTTGGATAGTGGAACTCTTTAATGGCTACTAGTAAACCCATCGAGTTTGGGCTCATTTGATTTGATTTATCGAACCCAATCATTACACATGATGACGAGGGTCTAAAAATGGAGCCAGAACGTGGATAATGGAACTCCCATTACTAGTAAATCCTTCGAGCTCGGTTGGTATGTTTTGCCAAACTCAATATATTACACAATAATGGTGATGAAGATCTGAAAATGGATCCAGGAGGAAACCCCCCTTTTTTAATGTTTGAAGTTTGAGATTATTAAGTAAGTATTAGCAAAAAAGTGCAATTTTTTGTGTCCTGCTGCACGAATTTGGGGGAGGGGAGGGGGGGCAACCCCTCTTACAACCTCAGAGGAGGGGTACCCCCTTTTAAATGGGGTGCAAAATACAATATATATATTAAGGGAGCGGGAGGAGTGGGGGAGGGGGACCCTCTATACCCCCCCCCCCCCGAAGCGCAAAAAAGGCTATGTGCAAAGCCAGAAAAAATACCTAAAAAAAAAGATGCATTGTTACAAGTCGAAACGCGTTTGCTGCGCTTTGCTCCGCACTTATTTATTGCACCCCTTACTTCTGCCAAAAAGGAGCCGGGCCTCCGCCGCTCCGCTACGGCCCAGTGCCAATGCCGGTACAGAAAGGTTTTTTAACATTAACTGCGGTTTTGCTCGTTGTATGATTTTTTGTGGGAGACCCCCCGGGGGCCCTCCCCTCCCCATCCTCCTCCCCCCTCGCCGACCCCCTTACTATCCCCCTCGCCCACCACCTCGCTCACCCCCTCGCTCACCACCTCGCCAACCCCCTCGCCCACCCCCTCGCTCACCCCCTCGCTCACCCTCTCACCCCAACCCCCTCTCATTGTCCGTTACAAAAAAACAAAATTTTTCGTTTAATCACTTCTTTTTTGCCTCCCAGCGTGGGTGGTGGGGGGGGCATAGGGGGCCTCCCTCTCCTCCCACGCTCCCTACCACCTATTTTTGGACTGCAGGATACTAAAAATTGCACTGTTTAACTAATTATAACCTCAAACTTCAAATATTTAAAAAATAAAAAATGGGGTGTTTCCTCACTTTTCCCCTTTAGGGGGGGCATGTGGGGACCCCCCCACCCACCCCTCCCCCCAAATTCATGCCGCAGGATACTAAAGCTGATCCTCCGAGAGTGTTTACAATGGTCAATTTCAGTATTTAGATGTTTAAATGCTACCCGGATTTAAGATCTGAGCCGCGGGAATATGCACAATGCACTAAAAAGCATTTTAAATATGAATCCGTACCGTGACTCCGAGGACCCTTATAAAAATATGTGAGACGGGGACTACCTTAGAAGGAATAAAAGATCAACTGAGTATTAGAGTAATTATTATAATAATTAGTTATTGTGGTAGGTAACAAACACATAAAAGTCGTGACATTTTGTGAAGTCTTAATGCTATTTTATGTATGTAGTACTGTATATACTTAAACATAGTAATATAAATGAATCAACGGGCATTAGGAACATTTTTCTTTGTTTTTAAATCGGTAGGTATACCAATAGGTTTTATGGTAACAAATAAATATCGTATATCGTAAATAAACCGCTAATTTTTAATAATTATACTAACAACATTTTACAAAACATTGATACAATTATGTTAGTACCTAATTAAAACTAGTGGTGTATATCGTGATTATGATAATGATGATGAAAAAATAAAATTTGTAGTAGTGTCAAAATTATGGTGAATAACTTGGTAGGTACATAAAAGTGTCTATAAAATGCCATAAACTAATTATCGGGCATTTGGATAATTTTTCTTAACAAGACACTCGAGTAATATTTAAAGGGGTGGTTCACTAGGGATGTTTCATACAAAACTGCAGTACTTACCTACCTACCGACTTGTAAATATGTAAATTTGTTCACTCATTATAACAGAACTAATTAAAATCAAAAGAAAATTAAAAAAAAACGAAACGAATACGCGATAATAGGTAGCTCACTCGTTTCGGCAGGCGATCTGAAGTCCGGGAACATCGCACATAAATTCCTCCCGCGGCTCAGATCCAACTCGTTAGTACCATAAAGTAAGATTCTGAATAGTGGAAGCTTTTTATATGATTTTTCTTTAAAAGTGTTCCGAAATTAATACCCGAACTCAGATCGTGCTCAGATCTGAATAGTGGAATGGTTTACTGGAACCATTCTTTGAAATAATACTTGAAATCCTCCCGGACCGGGGGCTCTGAGTACTGAAAGGGTTTCCATATACGCGCTGCCGACGGTTTTAATTTTTCTTCAATTGTATCGCACCTGAGGTTAATTAGGTTTTGCAAGGTGTCATTTGAAAGCATATTAAATTTACTTTAATCATTTCATAGACACCTAAATTGAAAAATGTGTATTTACTGAAATATTTTAAATTTATTGTATTTTTTGTTACCTACCAGCAATCATTCCTCCAGTTTTCTCGGAAACCGGTAGCTTTATTGTGATTATAGCTATTACATAAAACATACAGAATTTTATAAGCTATCTTACAACATTAATGGTATAAAAATACAACTTCAAACGACTGAGCTGTGTCAAATTTATTGGTGCACTGTAACTATGAGTCCAAGCATGCGTCGGTCTGTGGCGGGGCGGAATGACTTCAAATAAAATTATAATTTTTAGAAATGCCAAAGTTATCATGCAAATACATACAAACCAGGCCGTCACACTTACACGTATTAATTCATAATTATCTTGAAAACTACTGAACCGATTTTGATGTAACTTAAATTGTTCCCTAAATTGGAGTAAATGTAAGCCAGTAAAAAAAGAATGGTCACAATTCGATTAATAGTTTCGGAGATATGCGTGGACAAACATACATACAAACATACATACACCTATGAAATTTTGTATATTTGTTTGGAAGCCCTAATATTTTGCAATTCCTTTAATATTACATTCGCCTGTACTCACATAGAAGGAGCGACATGATGGGAATAGAACCAAGGCACATCTACAGAAGCGGCGTCATGGGAAGCGACGTGATGGGAATGATTCATACATACGAATAGAATTGATAACCTCCTTTTTTAAGTCGGTTAAAAAGAAAACAATTTGAGCTTAGGCAGAAAATTTAAAAAGAATTTGTTGTGTGCTAGAGTTTTCGTTGGTGTCAGTGTATACTGGTGTAATAAGACACTCTAGTAATATTTAATTTAACACCATCAAACTGAACAACGTTACCTACAGAGAGAACGTCGGGGAAAAATTCGGCTGAAGGTACCTACTGCAGTTTTGTCTGAAACACCAGATTGTATTATTTTTTCGAAGTTGTCTCCGTGGTGAAAGTTGTTCGTTTTGATGGTATTAAGTAGCCCTTTAACCTTTGGTATGCCGGAACGCGGATCCGCGCGACGAAAACAATTGATTTTAAACGAGAGGTTAAAATTATTAATAGGGTTTTTTATTACACCATGTATATTATCTTCAATAATAAAGTATTTCTGGAATGCGCGTTAATGTTATTGAATGCATGTAAATAGACCAACAATTAGACGGAGACATATATACTTACTGAAGGTTTAGTAGGGCGGGGCCACACTCCAGACATTTTTGCCCATTGTCCTTTTACTTGGTCCATTTTTATTATTAAATATCAACATTGTTTGCTGTACTAGAGTGTTTATAAATATGTATGAAACGTATTTAACTATGAATGAAATAATCGGTTTACCTTTACCTATAGGTATCCGTCTTCAGAATTAATTTAACCTTAAGTAGGAAGGTATGTAACGCATTTCAGTGTATGCCCTATGTAATATGTATACATGTTAGAAAACGAGAGTTTCCATGGTAGATCAGGTCTGGCGAGAGTCTGGTCTGGTAGAAGACGATGGCTTCGATTTTGTGTAGAAATTAATCCTTACTTTGCAGGTGCACTTTTCGCTGAAAAATTATTTCTTTGAACCTAGCAGCCCTAGAGTTGCGGCAGACTGAGAGGTGAAAACCCTAGTTTTTCCAGTTCTTTAGATCGGTCTCCTTCCGATGGCACCCCATTTACTTGTTAAAATCGTTCCTATCAGGTATGTGTAATTGTTGGTAAAAGTGCTGGCAACCCTCATTTGCGGCAGCTTTTAGGCTGGCAACCCTGGTCCACCGTGTCGACGAAGACGATAGCTTCAATTTGGTGTAGAAATTAAGTCCCTACTTTATAGGTGCATTTCTCGTAAAAAATGACTTCTTTGAACCTGGCAACCCTAGAGTTGCGGCAGACTGAGAGGTGGCAACCCTAGTCTTTCGAGATCTTCAGATCGGTCTCCTTCCGATGGCACCCCATTCGCTGGCCTAAAAGATAGGTGCATTTTTGGTAAATATGGCACCATAAACCATCATGGTAAAGGTACTTGCGGCAAGATTTTGCTAGGCAACCCGGTGGCATTGTGTGAACCCCTGTGTAAACTTTAACATGAATCACATGCCGTTCGCCTAAGGGATAGGTGCATGATCTTACGTTCGTATCTCGTACTAATAGCTATTATGCAAAATAACAATACGATAACAAAGCTGTGCGCGAAAATAATATACAGGATGTTAACTTAAATGCGTTTCATAATCAAGGGCATGCTTCTCTTCTGCTCTCTACCATCAAACTGAACAACTTTCATTTGACATATGAGACCAACAATGTAATCCCAAAAAATATCAGCCGTTGCATCTTTTTGATAGAACAGCAGATATTTTTTTCAAATTTGACCCTAAATTTGGATCGAGTAAAAAATCTGCTGTTGCATACATTTATTTGTATGGACCTACCTAACTACAGATTTTTTCGCGATTTCATTATTGGTTTTACAGTTAAAGTTGTTCAGTGGTTTGACGCATTTCCTAAAATATGAAACGCATTCTTGACTTTTAGAGACCTATCGCAAACACAAAAAAATTATAAAGTTACCCACCGTACTGCCAATGAAACGAAGAAGGTAAGGAAGTGGATAGATACAGAAAAGAAAAACGAATAAAACACAGAGACGACAATATTTTAAAACAACATTTTTTTGGTGCTGTACTTTTAACCGTATTGACGCAAACCTATTTGATTATATTCTCACATCGACTCAATACGATTGTGTCAATAAAGTATGTACAAAATTAAAAAATTCTTATTTTGTCTTCCCTTGACAAGACCCTGACCATTTTAGACATTTATGGTAACGACTTTCTATGTTCCTGCCACAAATCTACATGTCGAATAGATACGGAAAAATCCCGTGATTGAAACCATGTGAACGAAAGGACACCCAGTTCTGTTCAGTTTGATAGTCTAAACTAAACCATACATGGGCAACCCCCGGCCCGCGGGCCGCGTGCGGCCCGCCACGACTTTTGATACGGCCCGCGACAGATTTTAAAAACGCGCGCAAAAAAAATGTAAATGTTCTCGGTTCACGCCAACAAGAGAATGAGAGAAACATTCTTCTCACTAGATTCGGCGACAAAACTGATACATTTATCATAAAAGATGTCCACTGCTTGTTTTGAGCACTTTTTACATATAAGATTGCAGTTTGTAGACACGGCGAGAGTTCAATGAATAAGTAACAACAAAGTAGTTAATAAGAACGATTCTTTTTGCACTCTATCATGGTGCGGCCACTTCTGGCTCCCGCCGACGACATGTGCGTCGAACACAACCAATGTTTTAACTTTTCTCAGGCTATTTACAAAGCGTAATATGCCGATGCACCCATAGTAACCATTTACCTCCATAAAGAAATATTTACCTTTGTTTCAGATAATGGCTAGTGCACATCTGTGTTGGCTTTTTACGGTTTTATAAGATTTCGACGGAAATACAATGACTTCAAAGAGACGTAATGCGTTTCAAATAATTTTCAAGAAATATTTGAAATGGTTATCTACCACACAGTAAATCACCTGAACTCGTCGCGTTACGTTGTGTGCAGATAGTTTTGTTTTGAAGTTATCTTCGTTCGGAAATTACCTAATTAAAATATGTCTGGTGTAAAAAGATGAAAGTGGACACAGAATGTCGCCAATTTTTAAGAAAAATTGACAGATTAATACTTTTTTTATCGTGCACAATGGTATTAATATTAAGCCAATTTGCTTGTGTCAGAATCTGTTTGAAAAGAATCGAATATGAAGTGGATTTGAAACCCAACAACTTTACATGGGTAGAAAAACGAGAAAATTTTTTGAACCTTCCCTTTACAACAGTAGATTAGCCGATCGATTTTCTATGGGATGTCCAAAAATTTTTTTCATTTTCGGCCCATGTTCCTTAGGGAAAGTTATTTAGTTTCACTATCCTGAATACACCATTAAAATTTTGCTAGTAATTAAATTATCCTGTAAAGTAAATAATACACTTTGTACATGTATGAAACCGACCGTTTTTCTCCACAATTATGTATCTACGGCGGCCCGCGACTTCGTTAACATCCTAAAGTTTGGCCCGCGGATTCCCAAAGGTTGCCCATCCCTGGTCTAAACAGAACGGTCGAAGTGTTTCTAATGTGTTGCGTTTAGATTAGTAGGAAACACTAAAATCCAAAAGTAGCCTTAAGGTTGAACCTCATCTGGCACCACCGCATCGCCCTTGTCGATCCATCCTTTTCTGTCACTCAGGAACGTCATTTGCTAGAGCAAATAAGGTAGACGGAACGCGATCGCGCGCGGCGGTACTGTGGCGTGCTGTCACGTTCCGTCTACCTTATTTGCTCTAGCAAATGACGTTCCTGAGTGACAGAAAAGGGCGATGCGGTGCTGCCAGATGAGGTTCAACCCTTAAATAAAGCAGAGACAACTATTAAAAAAACCGTAAGCAGACCAGACAAGACTCAACTAAAATACCTATTATGCAAAATAACAATACGATAGCAAAGCTGTGCGCGAAAATAATATACAGGGTGTTAACTTAAATGCGTTTCATACTCAAGGGGATGCTTCTCTTCAGCTCTACAATCAAACTGAACAACTTTCAATTGACATATGAGACCAACAATGTAACGCTAAAAAATATCAGCTATTGCATCTTTTTGATAGAACAGCTGATATTTTTTCGTGAATGCCGATTTGACCCCAAACTTGGATCGAGTAAAAAACCTGCTGCTATATACATTTATTTGTATGGACCTACCTAACTACAGATTTCTTCGCGATTTCATTATTAGTCTCATAGTAAAAGTTGTTCAGTGGTTTGCCGCACTCCCTAAAATATGAAACGCATTCTTGACTTTTAGAGACCTATCGCAAACACAAAAAAAATATAAACTTTGGGTAAGTTAACTGCTTACTGCCAGCGAAACGAAGAAATTTATGAATTGGATAGATACAGAAAAAAAATACGTAGAAAACACAGAGACAACAATATTTTAAAACATTTTTTTTTGTGTTATACTTTTAACCTTATTGACGCAAACCTATTTTGATTATATTCTCACATCGACTCAATACGATTGTGTCAATAAAGTAGGTACAAAATAAAAAAATGCTTATTTACTCTTCCCTTGACAAGACTCGGACCATTTTAGACTTATGGTAATGACTT
The DNA here is from genome assembly GCA_922987775.1 of Agonopterix subpropinquella. Classification (NCBI taxonomy): domain Eukaryota; kingdom Metazoa; phylum Arthropoda; class Insecta; order Lepidoptera; family Depressariidae; genus Agonopterix; species Agonopterix subpropinquella. The sequence continues at coordinate 42,215,395 of OV277693.1, read as the reverse complement.
TCTATGTTCCTGCCACAAATCTACATGTCGAATAGTAAAATGCTTTTAACTTTACATCTACACTAATATTATGAAGAGGAAAGATTTGTACCTTTTTTTGTATGTTTGTAATGAAAAGGCTCAAAAAGTACTGGGCCGATTTAAAAAATTCTTTCACCATTAGAAAGCTGCATTCACCCTGAGTAACATAGGCTATATTTATTGCTAGAAAAGATTAGGACGTCCACCCGTGCGAAGCCGGGACGGGCCGCTAGTCTTGTATAAAATTGCTTTTCTTGACTTTTTCAGACCTATCGCAAAATAGCAAAAATGATAAGCAAATCCACGTTTTTTTTTTATAATAAAGGTTTCTCCACTTTACAACGGCAAGTTGACGGACGAGCGCAGCGACAACAATATTGATCCATATTTTTACACAGATAGCATTGATCGCTTATCTTCTACAGGGGTTTAGGGTAAATAGTTGCACTACTTTAAGGGGTGATTGTACCCATGATACTGAACAACTTTCCCGAAGAAAGCTATAGAAAATTCGCAAATGTTTTTTGGACTAAATGCAATCAGCTCATCGAACGATTGTATGAAAAGGGGCAAAAAAAAATCCGATTTCCCATTGGTTTCTTAGGGAAAGTTGTTCAGTATCATGGGTACAATCACCCCTTGCAGCATATACACCGGAGACTTTAACAGTCATCACACCACCTGGCGGTATAGCACAACTGATGATAATGGCTCTAAGCTATGGGAATGGTCCGAACAGGCAGGCCTGCACCTTATTTTCGACGCCAAGGATAAAGGGACCTTCCGCTCTGCGCGATGGGGAAAGGATTATAACCCAGATCTAACCTTTGTTACCAGAGATTCAGGTCAGCCGCCAATCAACATCTCACGGCTGGTTCTTGATGGTTTCCCTAATAGCCAACACAGGCCAGTAATCCTGGAAGTCGGGATTAAGATCCCCTTAACCAACTCCATGCCTCTGCCACGTTGGAATTTCCAAAAAGCCAATTGGGAGCTTTTCAGTCATAATCTCGACAAGTATCTGGAAGCTGCAGCACTCTGCCCTGTCCCAAAGCAATATAGTAAATTTGCTAAGCTCGTCACGAAAGCGGCAAAAGATAGCATCCCACGAGGGTATAGAAAGGAATACATCCCTGGCTGGAATTCGGAGAGCGACTCACTGTATGCAGAATATCAGCAAACAGGAGACCACGATATCGGCTCCCAGCTCCTTCAGTCGTTAGACAGATACAGGAAGGAGAAATGGCAAGCGACCGTTGAAGATATCGACTTCAAGAAATCCAGCAGGAAGGCATGGCGCGTTCTCAACAGCCTAACTGGAAAGAAGACATCTCAAAAGACTTGCACTAAGCTGCATCCAGATGCTATCGCCAACAGGATGGTTGAGCGGGAAAGCGGGACAAACAACACACAAAAATGGTGAAAAAGCAACTTACTCACTTAAGACGAACCGCTGTAGATAACGAAGAGCTATCAAGGCCATTCTCGGCCCCAGAGGTAGCAATCGCGATCAAGCTTCTGAAACATGGCAAGGCAGCAGGACCTGATGATATGTTTAACGAATTCATCAAAAACATGGGCCCCATAGCAGTCGATTGGCTTGCGGCAATGTATAGCAGTATACTTGCGAAGAACCAACTGCCCGATGAATTCAAACTGACAAAGGTGGTCGCCCTACTAAAGCCTGGAAAAACAGACGATAAACCGGAGAACTACAGGCCCATTGCTCTTCTTAGCTGCACCTACACACTTCTGGAACGTCTTATACTGACTAGAATAGCTCCTTTTATTGAGGCAGTAACACCCCCAGAGCAGGCCGGTTTCAGATGCGGTCGCAGCTGCACCGACAAAGTTTTGGCCCTCACCACACACATCGAGCACGGCTTCCAGAAACAGCAAAAATCCACGGCTGTCTTTGTTGACCTGACCGCCGCTTATGATACCGTATGGAGAACAGGCCTTGTCTTCAAGCTGATGTCGGCTGTCCCAAATAGGGCGATAGTAGTCCTTGTCTCGAATATGCTGAGTGAGAGGCGGTTCGAGGTCTTTCTTGGTGAAGTGAAAAGCAGGAAAAGAAAATTGAACAACGGGCTACCGCAAGGTTCCGTTCTAGCGCCTCCTCTTTTCAACCTTTATATTCACGACCTGCCCGAAACGACAGCTCGTAAGTTTATCTATGCGGATGACATCGCACTGGTGGCACAAAGCCGGGACTTCAGCGTGGGAGAGGATATCCTATCGTCGGACCTCAGGAAACTTTCTAACTACTTTACACAATGGAGACTAATACCAAGCGCCAGTAAAACGGAAGTTTCCTGTTTCCATTTGAACAACCGCCATGCCAAGTACGAACCGGCTGTCATATTCAGAGATGAAACGCTAAGATGCAACCCCTGTCCGAAGTACTTGGGAGTCACGCTGGACAGGTCGCTCACGTATAAAGAACACCTCACTAAACTGTCACACAAGATCTCGACACGAAACAACATAGTTCACAAACTGAGCGGCACATCGTGGGGTGCTTCGGCTGACTGCCTCCGAACATCTGCGATCAGCCTGGTCTACTCGGCAGCGGAATACTGTGCTCCCGTCTGGCTGGAGAGCGTGCATGTGCAAGCGATAGACGCCAGGTTGAACGACACCATGAGGCGCGTGTCCGGGACGGTAAAGTCGACGCCCACGCACTGGCTGCCGGTGCTGAGCCACATCGCGCCGCCGAACCTACGAAGACAGCGTGCGCTCAAGAGAGAGGCCGACCGCCTGGCGCCACGACCGCACCTGCCCATCCATGAGGAGTTTTTCAGCCCGCCCCCACAGAGACTCAAGTCTGCATCACCGCGAGCATACTCAGAGGCGAGGATTTTAATCTGGAGCGGCGCTGGAGGGACGAGTGGAGAAGCAAGGCTGGTGGAACGCCTGAGGAAAACTTGGACCCCACTGTCAAGCCTAACGGATTCCACCTGCCGCGCAAGGACTGGTGTCGCCTCAACAGGCTAAGGACCGGCCACGGCAGGTGCAACTACCTCCGACACAAATGGGGCTGGACGGAGTCTCCTTTATGTGACTGCGGGACCGAAGACCAGACGATGCAGCACATACTACAACGGTGTCCCCTTCGAGCTTATCCGGGCCGTCCTGAGGACCTGACGCACCTGACACCTGAGGCCCTCCGATGGCTTCAGACGCTGGATGTGGACTTATGAACTATATGCCTACAAAACGAAATTCGCCATGCGAATAAATAAATAATCACCCCTTAAAGTAATGTAACTGTATACCCTAACACCCTGTATATACATGGTTACAGGTAGACCTTGATCCGTTAACAGCTTTTAGTAGAAAGAAGAGGTCATTACAAACAGATTTGATTGATGGAATGTCCTATCCAAAAATGAACACAACAGGGTGGTATTTTAATTTTTTTTTAAAGGTACCACCCCCATTCAATGATTTATTTTATATTCTTAGGTTTATCCACTTGCTGCAATTTTTTTTACTGTTTTTTGAAAGTTAATTCATATCACTAAAAAACATAGTTCTTATAAAAATATCAAAGAAATAGCATGATTTAAAAAAAGTACTCATTAGATCTGCCTGGCTTGCCACCGCACAATTTACAACTGAAGGTTGGCTTAATAGTCATCATGCTTCGAAATCTGAACCAACCAAAACTACTAGTCATTTGCTTCGAGTTGGCCGCTCCCTCCCTTCCCGCTTCACCGTACCGCACCCCTAAGAGACCCAGAAACGCAATTTTATAACCTTTAGCAACGCAACCACGTACGGCACGTCCGTCCCGATCACTAATATCGCTTTTAATTTTAAATTTGTATTTGCTTGTTATATTATTTTTTGTCGACGGGACCAGTTAATGTGCCTTTGACGAAATTTTGTAACGGTCATCGACGGCCAACTCCAAACAAACGGGTAGTAATTTCAAACATTATTGATTTTTAAACATGTTACAGCCATGTTGTGCTATTTCGAATTAAATTAAAGATTGAAAAATTCAGTCTCGGGCGGGATTTGAACCCGCACTCTTCCAAACCGGGGAAGTGCGTTATCCCTTTTCGGTCTCTGAGCAGATAGCTCGGTGGCGAAATTGGATAACGCACTTCCCCGGTTTGGAAGAGTGCGGGTTCGAATCCCGCCCGAGACTGCATTTTTCAATCTTTGAAGTTCAAAGGTGAGGAAGTTCTGATTCCGAGAATTCCGATGATCCCAACCAATATGCCATTCAAGTTTAAAAGAATACAATTTACGATTCCACTTGCATTCGCCATGACGATCAACAAATCACAAGGCCAATCCTTGAGTGTTTGTGACCTGAATCTGGAAAATAAATGCTTCTCTGGTTAATTGGTAATATGGTTAATTGAACGACACGTGAACACAGGCGGCCGTGTACACACGGCGACAGATCAACCTACCCATAGTTGAATTCTATGTTCATGGACATAAGGTCGAACTATGGGTAGGTTGATCTGTCGCCGTGTGTACATTCGGTAAAAAAGCCGTGTTTATATGGAAAAAGACCAACGGTGGGCCGTGTCACTGCTAAAAAAAGGAAACACTTTTCAATATTAGCCAAATGGTGCTGTTTTTAGGTTTTTAACGTTAACGTTTGCAAATTTTATCTATTTGTGTGGAAAACAATTTCATCTCATCTGTTTTTTGCTCACAGAGCAAGAAAGAGGAGCAAAACCCAGCCAACATGCCGTAAAAAACTTAAATAGCAGTTTTTGCGTGAAAGCGGAACAAACATCCATCCATACTTACAAACTTTCGCGTTTATAATATTAGTAGAATACAAAGATAAAATATAGGTAGGATAGGATTAGTCAATTACCGTAGAATTTGCGAAAAGCCGTAGAATCTGCTACGGCCACAGGGTTTGCGGCCGTAGGCCGTGGATTTTGTAATTTTTTGGCCTGAAAGCCGTAGAGCATGGTAATTGCCGTAGCATTGGCAACACTGCGTGGACATGCTACGTACAATACGTAGCATGTTCACGTATCGGCATGCAAACCATCCGCTTTGTTCGTTCTCACACCTGACAACAAAACGAGAAATGTCGTACATCACAAGAGCTTCAATGAAGGGAATCAACCCGAGTGCAACCCATCCAGCAATTATAGTTAAATAGAAAGTAATACAAATATTACGCGATTCATTTCGATTCGCTCCAATCTCATTGGCTCCACTAAAGCAAACTTTTATTGATTCCGAAGCGGTAGGTACGAAGTTCGCCGGGGCAGCTAGCTTAGTCCCTTTTCACACGTTCAGGTTGACGGGTACCCGGCGGCGAAGTGTATGGCCATGTAGGTACGTTAGCTTTCACACGTACCGGCATAATTTACCGGGCAGGCGGTTGCCGGGTGCTCGCCGGATCCACCACTATGCGCCCGGTCGCCGGATACCGGTTAGCCGGCGGCCGGACTCACAGTGGTGTATGGAACACGTAACAAGCTTTCGTACGCACCGGCGGTCAGTCGCCCAGGTACAACCACGAATGAAAAGGAAAATGAAGATTTCGAAACATTTCAAAGCCTTCTAAACAACTGGCATCTCGAACGAGAAAATGTGGATCAAATTGCTTTGTTCGTACGTTTAGTTTGGAGTGTTCTTTCTTGTGATCCCTAACAACTTAGCTTCTGTTTTATGATTATACTTTTTATAAATTTGCCGGTGTTTTCTTTTGGACTGAAAATTTACAGCTACGACTCAAAGACCTTATCACCACTGTTATTCTTGTAAACCATTGCGATTGCTATTCACATTTGAAGCGCAGTTCCTACCTGTCCAGTAAGAGAAAATTTTGACTTGATTTACGTTTCATACTGAGTCATAGTTTAGATTTTGCTTGTACAATTAGATACCTAGGTACGGCTGTAAAAAGAATATAAGTACTTTTTTGTTTTTAACTAGTTTTTTCCGCAAGTCTGGTATGTGTAATATGTATAGACGACGGTCCTTTTTTTATATGCTGACACTTTTTTAAGGCGATGATCAGACCATCAAACTGATCAACTTTCTCTATGGGATTAACATCGTAATCACGAAAAAAAAAATCTGCTGTCCCATACAAAACTGCAAACCTACTCGAGCCAAATGTATGGGACATCTGATTTTTCACGATTTCGATGTTGGTCCCATAGAAAAAGTTCTTAAGTTACAAAACTGTCAGCATATTAAGAAGGACTCTATATACCAGTTTATAAGTATAGGTAAGCTTTTCGACACAAAAAGTTCATAAAAGGTCATTTGGAGTCGGGAACGCCTAAAACCAACAAATTACCTACATACCTAATTCAAAGATTAATAAGTTATCGTTTTATATTAATTTAAGTTAAAATAACACAAAAATATTTTTGCCAAAATACAACGAAAAATATTACAAGTATCAAGTGGTTTCAGTTAACTCATACTTTTGCCGCTCGGCAGTTATCTCTGTGTGCGTGAGCCTTGCGCGTGTAGTAGTACGAGCAAAAGCCTAAAATTGGGGTGCGGAAATCGCATACGCGTCCTTAAGAGTGTGTATGTTTAACATGCGGTGTATGCTGTTATACAACGTGTTCATGAATTAACGCAAAACTAGAAAGTAGTTTGTTTAGAATCGAGAGCAGAGTCGAATTATCATGGTTTCAACATAGGTAATTTTTTTCAAAATAATATTTTTTTTTTTTGCAAAATTTAAAATTTACTGAACCCGATGACAACCCACCCCACGGGCACACTCACCCTACTTACTACCAAAACAAGATTATAAAAATGTATCCATGAGTACGTTAGCGCTTTCTTTCAGGGCTGAAATGATAACAAATCATTTTTGCCTCAAAACTTAAAATGCGAATAACTTTAAATTTTAATTATCTAAATAATGAAATTATTGTTGCAATCTAATTATTTTGTTATAAATCAGTTGGGGTGTATGAGGTTTTGCGCTAATTCATTAACACGTTGTATAGGAATGGGCCAAGAAAACAGAAGAATCTATGACTGAAGGCTGTGTTGTATTGAGTGGAACGTGCGATAAGGTGGTTTCTTTTTGGAACATTATTGGTGTTGAGTGGAGTCACAGAATGTTGGAGAAGGACAGTGTACAAAATGAAAAGTTGACGGACTGTGAGCACTTCACAGTACTCATAGAGCGATTTCGTGGGAAACAGTCTGGGCTTGAATGTAGCAACTTTTAGTAACGCACGTTGGGCTCGCTTGATTCTTAAAAAGTTGGTTTTGGGCGCACCACCACATGTGGTGTTGCAATAAATAAGAATAGATTGGCAGAGGGCTATGTATACCATCTTTAGAGTAGAGGGGTCGGCAACATGACGTAAGTGTTTAAAAACAAATATTAATTTACGGACTCTATTAGCTAGGAGATTGATATAGGGTTTGAAAGATAGGTTGCTGTCGATAAGGATTCCGAGGTATTTAATCTGGTTTGTTTTATGCAACGACGGACAATTACATGGTATGTTTGAGTCATGGGAGGTATGAGCGGTAATTTTGAATAGAGCCTGATCCGGTAATTGGCGATTTATTATAGAAAAGGTCATGTATTTGTAGGTAGGTACTTAATACTGTTTGACGCCTGGAACTGCATTAAAAATTGTTGTGCAAGTACTCAGTGGCGAGCGCTCTATAGAGCCACAAAGACACTGTCTACCCTAGTAAATTAAAACACTGACGCATTCTTAATATACCAACAAACAAACAAACTTCAGATCGATTTATATTTCGGAATTAAATTATATTGACTGGTACAAAATTAGTAAAAACGCCACCTATTGTCATTAATCTGCAACTGCGCACTGTGTCACCTGTATCACCAATACTGAGTTTACGCTGCAGTAGCGCCCCTACCGTTATAGAGATAGAATCAAAAGCTCTAACATTATGCATGTGTGCCTCGTAACATACACGAGTACAGTGTAGAAGTGTTTCTGTAAATACTTGGCTCACAATGAAACAACACACGCACACAAGCCACAAAAAAGACAGAGTCTAAACCAATCAGAGCCAGCCGAGCGTTATATTATGCGACAATTTTAAATGCTGCATTGTTTCTTTACTTAAAGTGCTAATTACAATACCAACACTTTTCTGTCGCATACATTTTAGCGAAAATTTTACTAGATTTTTTGGAAAAGTTGCCATTGCAAACGATTGCAGTCAGGAAAGGTTTTTTAGATTTTTGATATGGAAATTTGTTTTGGAATTCTGTTCTATTCTAATAATTAGGTATTCTATTTCTATTCTATTCTTATAATGGAAAGCATTTACCTACTGTGAGAGTTGTTGTGGTTTGGGCATTGTGTGTTTGCAAAAATGACAAAATAGTGCGTTGACAAACCTATCATTTGAAGCAAAAAAAGGATCTCATGGTGTAGCAAATACAACCCGTAAGTTTGTCTTGATTTTAATACAACCTGTAAGTTTGTCTTGATTTTTAGGGTTCCATACCCAAAGGGTGAACACGGGAGTACGGGACCCTATTTATTCATAAGGCTACGCTTGCCGTCCGTCCGTCCGTCTTGCTTCAGAGGGCTGTATCTTTAGAACTATAAACTATAATAGGTAGCCGGTTGAAATTTTCACAATAATATAATGTATTATTTTATTGGATTTTATCAGAAATAATATAAATGCAAAAAAATAATAATACAAGAAACTTTTTTTTCAACGTTTTTTCTTCTTGCTCTATCGCAAAAAACGGTAACATATACAAGCTTGAAACTTGGTGTGATTATAGTGCAAACTCTAGAGAACAACAACAAATGATAAAAACTGGCAAAGTGTGAGTCGGTTTCGAGTTTCGAGTCCTGGGAAAAACTAAAATTGGAATGGAATGGTTAATATATTGTACGGGGGGTACGGATCCTCGGTGAGCGAGTATTCCGACTCGCACTTAGCCGGTTTTTTATTTTATGTCTACCCTATCCAAAAAGTCTGTGCTCGCGCCTGCAAGTACTAATAGAAATCTGTACTATTATACTAGTTGATACTTATAACAACAATATATTTAAACAAGGAGATAGAAATAAAACATTAGGTAATCTTAAAAATTATCAAAGAATTTGTGAAATCCACGCTACCTAGGTCCAAATAGAAATGTAAAAACTGTTGTAACGTAAAGATACAAACTACAATAATTTAAAGAATATTATACCTAATACAGGGTGTAGCAAAACACCCTAGTAATACTTAAGGGGGTGCTTCAGACCATCAAACTGAACAACTTTCACTATGGAGCCAACATCGAAATCGAGAAAAAAAATCCGCTCTTTCATACAAAACTGCAGTACCGTCTTGACTGAAATGTATGGAACGGCAGATTTTTTTTTTTTTTTTAGACATTGGCTCCATAGCGAAAGTTGTTCAGATTGATGGTCTGAAGCACCCCCTTAAGTATTACTAGGGTGTTTTGTTACATCCTGTATACTACAGCATTTTTAAAGGAATGACTTTATTATCACTTCATTTTCTTACAAAACGAGTAAGATAGTTTAAAATATTGCAGTTACTTTCAAATTGTCCTCCTTATGAAACAAAAATCTGATAAAATCACCACACAACGTTCTTGAAAGAAATTATGACGAATTGAATATTTTAGGATCAAGTACACGAAGACCGCTGCTGCCGCCAAGCAGAGTGGAATCCAGCTGCCGAGTCCGAATCAGAGTCTCCTTCTTCACTCAAACCCATTTGAGCGCGAGGCTGTAAATAAATTAATTATAGTCTTTACAGTACGGCGGCATCGCCCGCCATCAAGAGCGTTGCTATACTGTGAGGCTTATAGTAATACCATGTCTTGTCCGGTCCATACATTTTAGATTTAGTATAGTCTTGACGCAAACAGATGTCGCTACTGGCCTGAACGAGAGATAAATCTTAATTAAACGTTACTAGATCACTATTATTTGAGTTCTGTTCCACGGAAATAAATTATATAGATTAATTTTCTTTAAAATGTTAATAACAAATGTGTTTAACACGTTTTTAAACGTAATTAAACATTGCTGTAGTACCGTTACTCACCATCGTCGCTGTACTTGCGCGAGTTTTCAACTAGGAAGGTGGCAACTTTCTTAGTATGGGCATTGACCATCTGTTGTGTATAATGTATTTACTCTATGGTAATACCGTGATAGAGCTTATACCTACTAGCTGCCTACTAGATATTAAAATATTCCTTTCCCATTACAATACAAACTATACAATTAGCGCAAAACCTCATACACCCCAACTGATTTAAAACAAAATAATTAGATTGAAATAATAATTTCATTATTTTTATAGTTAAAATTTAAAGTTATTCGCATTTTAAGTTTTAAGGCAAAAATGATTTGTTATCATTTCAGCACTGAATGAAAGCGCTAACGTACTCATGGATACATTTTTATAATCTTGTTTTGGTAGTAAGTAGGGTGAGTGTGCCCGTGCGGTGGGTTGACATCGGGTTCAGAAAATGTAAAATTTTGCAAACAAATTATTTAATATTTTGAAAAACATTACCTATATTGAAACCATGATAATTCGATTCTGCTCTCGATTCTAAACAAACTACTTTCTAGTTTTGCGTTAATTCATTAACACGTTGTATATGTATTATTAGTATGTTTGCATTAGTAAATTGCAAATTTACATACATACATTAACTCACGCTTTTTCCCAATGGGGTAGGCACTAGGCAGACACTACGTAAACCTTGCAAACTTAATAATAAAATAAAATGACCTACTTCAAATTTTGTTGAATTTATAAAGTACGAGCTTTTACCCGCGACTTCGTCCTCACAAATTATATACCAGATTTTAAGTCAGATCATAAGCTTTCAAACAAAAAAGTTATCGTTTTAGTAGTTTTTGCGTGATGAATTGATGATCGAATAAAAAAAAAACAGACAGACTGACTGTTTCCCTACTGGTTTCCCTGCCCTGTTTCCTCCCTGGATAATGATAATGAATGACACTAGAGCAAAACAATTTTTACCATACAATCTATGTTACCCCTGAAATGTCCCTATATTTTGTTTTTAGCATTAATTAATTACTGTAAGAACTAATTACCTTCGAAAATTACCAATTTTACCGCCCGTTTTCAGACATCCCGTAAAGACGAATATAAACGAAAAAAGCAAAACATACAGACCATCGCCAAAGTCTATCTCATATTATACTTACTTGAAAGAATTATTCAAATCGGTTTAGTTTTGGAGGAGGAAACAGGGGAATAAGAATTGCTGATCTCATCGATTTTATGTAGATAAAATCGGTCCGAGCTGCAGTTGTGTCTTTCGAACTCTAATCGGCGGCGGTGTGTATGGGTGGGGCGGATCGGACAAGTATGTATACAATCGGAAAACTCACCTATTCTCCATGTTAGCCCGCCTATACAACGTGACAACGTGAAGCCTGTTATTACGGCTCTACTTCGCGATGGGCATATCATATAATGGACGTTTATAATTATGATAGTACTGTAGCCACGGGAAATTCTAATTACCCAAAAAGGCTACCGATTGCCGTTTTGAAATTATGGTATAAAAAAAAGATCACAACCCACCGCAACAACAAAAAAATAATGATTTTTTTTTATAACAGCAAAATTATAAAATTATTATATATTGTTACTATTATTTACACGTAAACTTTTCTTCTACAGACAGAGCCAAGTTAAAAGAGTACCTGATCAGGAGTCGAAGGTGTGCTCCGACTGTGAGCAGCCAAGCCTCTACGACCGCTCGCACCGCGACGTTTCACCTTGCCACTCATTGGTGGAGGCATCAATTTATCGTCCTTCTGAAATAAATTAAAGTTTTCTTTTTATTTCATTGTGTTTAAAAATAAACTACAGTTTACCCGCGACTTCTTCCGCATAAATTATACAGGGTGTAAAATTAAATGGGGGTTCAAACAAACAAACAGATAGCCAATTATTCCAAAAACGGTGGATCATGAGTCGGGGACACATTGACGTAGAATACTATGGACCGGGGTCTAGTAAAAAATTATCGAAAAAAGTTTCCGAGACTAAACAATACAAATCTAACGTGTACGTGTAGTATATAGTATAGTATAAACCAACTAAAAACATTGAAAATGCTGAAATTATTTTCCATCCCACTCCCCCATCGGGTGCGCGTAATTTATTCTCTTTTTACGTTTTGGTGCTCTTTTGGTTCGGAAGCTTTTGAGCGCGGACAGAAACACTTCTGTTACAGTTTTATAATCATTCAGATATAATAAATGACGGGTGAGATTGCTCTGGTACCTGTATATTGTCTGCTGAGCCCCAACTCTTATGCAGCTGGTCCACATCGTCGGATCTCCTCTCTATATCCCTTCCCCTTGACTTAGGAACGTACGCCGAGGATCTTGTCGCTCCTACTCCTAAGAAATTGCTGAACGCCTCTGTCGTCTTCTTCACCCGCACGTTCAACGACCCAATTCGAAGGAACCCTTCTTTTTCTATAACAAAACGTGGTTCTGATAAGTCTAGCATTGTACAAAGTGTAGCAGAACACCCTAGTTATATTTAAACAAGTGGTTTAGACTAGACCTTCAAACTGGTCAACTTTCACTATGGAGACTAAGTGGAAAAAAACTGCTGTCGCATACATTTGAGTCGAGTAGGTACTGCAGTTTTGTATGAAACAGCAGCAATTTTTATTTTTTGCTCATTAGTGAAAGATGTTTAGTTTGATGGATGGTCTAAACCGCCTCTTTAAATATTCCTATGGTTTTTTGCTACACCCCTTAACTATGTCTGACATTTTATCATCAAGTGTATACCAAACATGAGGTAGTTTAATACACTATGGTTCCAGTACGCACCTCAGTCTAACTCCGCAGGCCGTACCTAATTATTAATTAGCATTTATCATTTAAAACCCTCAGATCCTACTACTAGACTACATGTGAACCCCGTACAACAAAAACACATTTAAACTATAGATGCATGGGGGTGTAAGAAGAATCCCAGATGTTGCCAGAAGTCACAAAATAATAAATAACAAAAAGCTGCAATATCACTTTTTGTCCTTAAAAGTAAACCACCTTTACCAGAGAAATTACAAAACGTACATTAACAAAACACATTATAAGAATAATAATGTTATTTCTATCTAATTGAAACAATAGAAACAGAATATCGCAGTGAAATATGTACAGAAAAAAAGTAAATGTTTTTGACGAAATTAATACCAAAATAATACCATTAACAAAAAGTGCACAAGTGACATGTGATTACCACAAATTCAACATAACGTCGTTGGAGGTCAAACGGGGCAGAGTAATTTATCAGACCGTTCTGGACCAATATACAACAAGGAAGGTTAGATAAGTATAAAAACAATATTTCAGACCTATGAAAATACCGGAAAACCTTTAGGCCGCGTTCAGATGACCCGCACCCGCCCCGCGCTCACCCTGCGTCCTACAATGCATGGCTTGCACTTTGAGTCTTATGACACGATAATAAATCTCGTATTGTATTTTGACGAGAGGTCGCGGGGCGGCCGCGGGCCGGGTGCGTGTGCTCCCATAAAATACAATACAAGATTTATTATCGTGTCATAACAAATGCAAGCAATGCATTTTAGGACGCGGTGTAAGCGCGGGTTGAGTGGGTGGCGGGCGCGGAGCGGGTGCGGGTCGTCTGAACGCGGCCTTATAGTTCTGTTCCTAACCTTGTGCAGTCAGATTTTTTTAGGGCGTCATGTAAGGGCTGAGCCTCATCTGGCAGCACCGCATCTCATTTTTACACGCTCTATCCTTTTCTGTCGCTCAGGAACGTCATTGGCTAGAGCGAGAAAGGTCGCAGCACTGCTGGTGCTGCCGCGTGCGATCGCATTCACGCTATCTTTCTCGCCCTAGCAAATGACGTTCCTTTGTGACAGAAAAGGATGGAGCGACAGAAAAATGCGATGCGGTACTGGCAGATGATGTTCAACCCTCATTGTGCGAAAAAAGGTAAGCTAAAATGTAAAGCCAGAACAATAAACATAAAAACCTGCTTCAGAGGCGCCACAATCGATTACTTCCACTGTTTCAAGTACTTAACGAAATTAGTTCCAATGATTATCTGTAACATGTTAGGATTTTTAGTTATGCTTTACTTTTTTTGGAAATAAATTCTCATCTCTACCAGTAACAAGCCGTTCACTGGATAAAAGGAATTCAAGCTTTCAGTAATAAAAGATATCGTTATGGTAATGTCTGTTTTGAAAATTTTTATTAGGTACTTATTCGGATTTTTACATTATTTTTAAGGTCTTTTAAGGACTTCCGTGGGTCGCGGCCGATGCGACAGACACGAAAAATGATACAGACATGAAAATGTATGGACACGGCAGACGTCGGCCGTGCGCGTCTGTCGCGGGGCTCGGAAGCGGCGTATAGTGTTGTCGTCAGCCGTGCGCATCTGTCGCATCCACTGCGACCTCACGGAAGTCTACCTTAAGAGAAGTTTATTCCTAAAGCGCTAATGCGCGCTGCATACACACGAAATTTGGTTGTAGTTTCAATTTTAACCAATTAAAGTCTGATTTTTTTTTCAGAAACAATCTAGAATCTACCCCTACATTTATAATGAGTCCGATTTTCATTAAAATATACAGTTTCAATGCTAGGATTAATTTAAGATTTATATGGACATCTTTGAGGCACTGTAACTTTAAAACTATGCATTTTAACTCAAAATCTGCCTCATTACAAGCATAGAGATTAGTTTCTAGACAGTTTCTTAAAAAGTTCATAGACGTTAATTGGTTATTATTGAAAATATTACCCGACTTATTCGTTTGTATGGAGCGCGCTCCGAATAATATCCCCTTATGTGTTACGAGCTTTTACCTGCGACTTCGTCCGCATAAATTATATACCAACCAGATTTTAAGTCAGATGATAAGCTATCAAACAAAAAAAGTTTCATCAAAATCGGTTCAGTAGATTTTGCGTGATACTCGAACAAACAAACACCCAAACAAACAAACAAATAAACAAACAAACAAACAGACAGAAAAAAATTTGGTGATTTGGACCCAGGGACAGGTAAAAACCATGTGGTAATTTTTTTTTGTAAATATCTTCATTGTACAGACACACTTCTGTTACAGTTTTATAATAGTTTTCACACCACCCGCTCGAAAATGGAACATTATATGTCATGTAACTCGAACCTAAAGCAAGTCATTATAGCCCTGGCCCTAGCCGGGCAATAATATTGTACTGAATTTCATTATAACCCGCTGGTCAATAATGAGATTTGAATATGGAACAGCATCCACAGATTATTTAAAAGTTACTACGACCCTTACTTAAAATTCGTATGAAAACTTATCATGGAGACCTGCACCAAAAAGAACTTAATTCGAAATTCGAACTGGCCACCACGACTATTGAACACAAAAAAAGAAAAAAAAGGCGCGAATACTGCAAATCTCTGTACCTATTGCTACGAACAAAGTAATAAAAAAATATTACAATGTCTTTCAAGTCCGATTTTTGAAAATCATACGAGTGACTTGGCAGTAGAAAATGTCAAAATTACTATGGAGATTATGCATCTTTCTACTGCCATATGCCAATTCGCTCGTATGATTTTCAAAAATCGCACTTCTGGTCTAATGTTTCAAATATAAAATAGTGTTTTCTAAATACTATACTTACTTTGTTATAAACTCTAATAAAATAATTTGTTTCTAACAGTATTGCTTTTTAGGGTTTCGTACCCAAAGGCTAAAAACGGGACCATATTACTAAGCCTACGTTGTCCGTCAGTCCGTCCGTCCGTCCGCCTGTCCTACCTATTTAGGGCTGTAACTTTTGAACCGTAATAGCTAGATAGTTGAAATTTTCTCAGATTATGCGTTATTACGGCGGATTTGTTAAAAAATAATAAAAATGTCAAAAAGTTAAAAATTAAGGGGAGTTCTCAACAAGAAACTAGTTTTTATCAACGTTTTTTCTTCACGCTCTATCGTAAAAACGGTAATACATACAAGCGTCAAACTTAGTGTGATTATAGAGCAAACTCTACAGAATAACATCAAATACTAAAAACCGGCCAAATGCGAGTCGGTCTCGCGCTAAAGGTCCCGGACAAAAAAGTTTTTTTTCTAAGTTAATAATGTTGTGTTCGGTGGTGGTGTGGTATGGTACGGAACCCTTGGTGCGTGAGTAGCCCGACTCGCACATGGCCGGTTTTATTATTTTCTCGCGGAGGGTGTGAAAAGTAGAGTATGGTCCTCGGGGATAAACGTGTTTTCATCTTGGGCGAGCTTGAACCCCTCGCTTCACTCAGGATTCTAGTCTTAACTCCCTCGCTTCGCTCGGGAGTTAACTCTAAACTCCCTCGCTACGCTCGGGAGTTAACCCTAGAATCCCTCGTTACGCTCGGGATTCAATATCGCGCCCGTGATGAAAGACACTGCTTTATCCCCTTGGTACATAATCTACTATTTCACACCACCCGCTCGAAAATGGAACATTATATGTCATGTAACTCGAACCTAAAGCAAGTCATTATAGCCCTGGGCCTAGCCGGGCAATAATATTGTACTGAATTTCATTATAACCCGCTGGTCAATAATGAGATTTGAATATGGAACCGCATCCACAGATTATTTAATATTTACTACGACCCTTACTTAAAATTCGTATGAAAACTTATCATGGAGACCTGCACCAAAAAGAACTTAATTCGAAATTCGAACTGGCCACCACGAGTATTGAACACAAAAAAAGAAAAAAAAGGCGCGAATACTGCATATTTCTGTACCTATTGCTACCAGTGCTACGAACAAAGTAAAAAAAAATATTACATTTTTAACCGACTTCAAAAAAGGAGGAGGTTTCTCAATTCGACCGTATATATTTTTTCTTTCCACAACTGGAGTGCGATTTTTGAATCTCATTGGCTGAGTTCAGCAGTTGAAAATGTCAAAATTACTATGGAGATACGCATCTTTCTGCTGCTGATTTGACTTTAAAAAATGGCACTCCTGAAGTATGATTTTTGAAAGTCAAATCAGCAGTAGAAAGTTGCATATCTCCATAGTAATTTTGACATTTTCAACTGCTGAACTCAGCGAATGAGTTTCAAAAATCGCTCTCCTGGTATAATTTTTCAAATATCTACTTTCACTTTGAATTTAATAAAATAGTGTTTTCTAAATACTATTATACTATTGAACTCTAATACTTTGTTATAAACTCTAATAAAAGAATTGGTTTCTAACCATAGAGAATTTACACGCTCCCCTGGGCTTCTAACAGTAAGTATTGCTTTTTATTTTCTCGCGGAGGGTGTGAAAAGTAGAGTATGGTCCTCGGGGATAAACGTGTTTTCATCTTGGGCGAGCTTGAACCCCTCGCTTCACTCAGGATTCTAGTCTTAACTCCCTCGCTTCGCTCGGGAGTTAACTCTAAACACCCTCGCTACGCTCGGGAGTTAACCCTAGAATCCCTCGTTGCGCTCGGGATTCAATATCGCGCCCGTGATGAAAGACACTGCTTTATCCCCTTGGTACATAATCTACTATTAGATGTCAACAGTTTCGCATACCGGTGGTCCCGAGTGGAAGAAAAGTCTTACCTACCGTAAATACTAATCTCCACGAAGATATTGATAGTATAATCTTGCAAAAAAACATAATTATTAACCGACTTAAAAAAAAAGGAGGTTTCTCAATTCGACCGCATTTTTTTTCTTGCAATCGTTCCGACGTTATGTTGACTTGTTAATAGAAACCAGTGAAATCCAAACAGAATTTTGGTACGAAACAGGGTGGTATTTCTGAATTGCTTACTTGACTGCGAATGCATTGTGTGTGGTGTGATTATTATGGGCGGCGAAGAAGTAACAGTCCGTCGCAAATTAAGCGTTTCGGCTTCTGAAATTCGATATCGTTCTTGGTTTCGAACAAAAAAGTATTTCTTTTAACTATTTTAAAGAAATAAGCTTTTGAATGACGTCATTCATTTTATTGAATCTTAGAGTATGTTTAAGTTTATACAAGTTATAGAGCGCGCGCATCTGTCACGGCCCTTGGCGCCGCGCGTAAGCAAATGATTATCAAATTTCATAATTTTTCAATAACAGACATACATGCAAAAATATAGAAGGTTAAATATTGCTCTTGAAAATGTTCAATGACACAAATAAGGATGCGTTTTATTTTGCCTACTAGTTGAACGAGAAATTGACACATTTTGTTGTTCATATCCATGCTTACGGTTCATACGCGGTTAGGCGCGCTCTATTGCTTGCTTATACATACTCTAAGGGTTGAACAGATTTGGACATACTGCGGTATGATCCAGGAGATAGTGAGGTGTCCATGTGAACAAGGTATTGTCTCGGCTTCCTTCCTGACCAGTCCCGCGCGTTGGGGTCAGCGTCTGGTAGAAAAGAAAACAGATTTTATTGTATGCAGGTCACCAACCAACACCCTGCAAATATAGGGTGTAACAAAACATTCTAGTAATATTTAAGGGATCGTTTAGTTCGTCAAACTTAACAACTTTCACTATGGAGTAAACGTCGAAAAAATCTTTGAAAATCTGCTGTCTCGTACATCATTTAAGTCGAGTTTACTGTTTAGTACTGCAGTTTTGTATGAAAAATAAAAATAGTAGTTTTTCGCGATTTCAATGTTGGCTCCATAGTGAAAGTAGGTAGTACAGTTTGATGCATTGGCGTAGTAAGGGTTGCCGACGCCCACCTCAGAAAGCTCGTTGCCTCCCATTTGCCCCCCATAGAAAAATGGAAAGTAGTGAAGAAATAATTAAATAGTAGTAGGCACTGTTTCATTCAACATCATCTGCAAAATTTCGACCTCGCTTCCAGATGTATAGGCATGCAAGGGCTGAAGGACCCATACCACAACTGTTATTGTTTATGAAATCATTGCGTCCTTTCACGTTTATAACATGTTCTACAACCTCCTTAAAAATCCCAAGCCAAATTTTGGCCTTAGGAAAATGAACTTTTGGATCCGACCTTGCCACGAGAAATGTATCTAAGTCTTGCCACTGGGGCGGTAGCTATAAGCTAGGTTGCCGGTTGCCCCCTCAGGGAAAATCTCTAGCTACGCCAATGGTTTGATGGTCTAAATTACCGCTTTTAAATACAAATTACCAGCGTGTTTTGTTACACCATGTAAGTACATAAAGTGTCATCTTAAAAATTAGACTTCCTAGCGCCATCTATCACAATAAAATCGAAAGGATATTTCAAATGACGCAACCCGAATGCTCTTGTACACCTCGTAGTGTAGTTGGAAACTCCTAGATGGCGCTGCGGGTAAAGATTATTGTATCTTGCCAGTAGGTATTTTGTAAAACCAGAGACTCCGAAGTTTTAGCCAAACGCCAGAAGATGGCAATAAGAATAAGTTAAAGCATAGAGTATTCTCTGCGATGCCGATGCATTCCAGTCTCAAGATCACTTGAACTGATAACAGTTTTGTTTTCTTAACTCGAGGGTAGTAGTATGGAAATGAAATCAGTGTTGGTATTAAAATATAAGTAGGTACTCTATATGATATTGATAATACGGGGTGTAAGGAAAAGTATCATTAAACCAATTCAGAAACTTTAGCCAACAACAAAACCGCGAAAAAAAAATCTATGATGAAAAAACTGATAATTTTTTACGATGTCAAAGTTGGTTCCATAGTAAAAAGTTATTAAGTTAAAAGATCTGAAACACCTTGTTCGATATGTAACGCATTTAAGTTTACACCTTGTAGGTACATAGCAAGTAAATAATTATTTGTTTAAATATAAAAACACTCACCATAAACATCTACAAGTAACCGGTACACGTTCTCGTGACGAAACTGCATCGCAATATGCAGAGGAGTGTATCCCTGAAAACAAAACATTTTAATTATCAAAACTGACGCGACAGTCGACATGCGTAATAAAACAAGTCGGGCTACATGGGCAACGAGGGTTCCGTACCACGTATACCACCACACAACTTATATTAACTTTTTGACGCTAGTATGTATTACCGTTTTAACGACTGAATGAGCTTACAAAAAGTTGATAAAAACTAGTTTCTTGTATGAGGACCCCTTAATTATTAACTTTTTGTAATTTTTATTATTTATTTGCAAATCCGTCATAATAACGCACATTCTGTGAACATTTCAATTGTCTAGCTGTTACGGTTCAAAAGTTACAGCCCTAAATAATAAAAAATCTTTTAACAACACGTATAATTTTTTCTTTAAATAATAAAATTATGTAACCTATAAACCATAATAGAAAATCGATTGAAACAGTAAATCTGTTTTAATATGAATCAAGATTAATAGAAAAACTGTTTTAATATTTAATAACCAGAGTTCGGTAAGGTATTAATAAAATTCGTTAGGCATTAGGTATAGTTCGGTTCGGTTACAAAAAATATAACCGGTCAAGTGCGAGTCGGGCTACTCGCGCACCGAGGGTTCCGT
This sequence comes from Agonopterix subpropinquella, assembly GCA_922987775.1. Lineage (NCBI taxonomy): Eukaryota > Metazoa > Arthropoda > Insecta > Lepidoptera > Depressariidae > Agonopterix > Agonopterix subpropinquella. The sequence continues at coordinate 42,194,901 of OV277693.1, read as the reverse complement.
ACCACACCACCAGAGAAGACAGCATTATTAACTTAGAAAAAAAACTTTTTTTGTCCGGGACCTTTAGCGCGAGACCGACTCACACTTGGCCGGTTTTTAGTATTTGTTGTTATTCTGTGGAGTTTGCTCTATAATCATACTAAGTTTGACGCTTGCATGTATTACCGTTTTTACCATAGAGCGTGAAGAAAAAACGCTGATAAAAACTAGTTTCTTGTTGAGAACCCCCCTTAATTTTTAACTTTTGGATATTTTTATTTGTTAACAAATCCGCCGTAATAACGCATAATCCTGTATTGTACTGATGAAATAAACGAGTTATCTATCTATCTATCTATCTAATCTGAGAAAATTTCAACTATCTAGCTATTACCTCAAGGTAAATCCTAATAAGACACAGGTTATCATCATAGGGAGTCCATGGTTTGTTTCGAGGCTTGATCCTGATCAGTTGCCGCCAGTCGTTTTCGATGGTATAAGTATACCATACAGTAGCACTGTTAAAAACCTAGGCATCACTTTCGACAGCACTTTCTCTTGGACGCCACAAGTCGCCGAAGTGAGTAGAAAGATGTTTGCAGCCTACAGTTCTTTGAAACGTTTACGTAATTTTCTGCCCACTAGCACGAAAATTGCGCTTGCACAATCCCTCTTATTACCCATCCTAGACTACGCCGACTCCTGCTACCTTGACCTGACTGTGGAGCTGCTTAACAAACTCGAGCGACTTCAAAACCTATGTATTAGGTTTATATTTGGCCTGCGAAAGTACGACCATGTGTCGGAATTTCGCGCTCGCCTTAAGTGGCTCCCGGTCAAACGTCGTCGGGAAGCTCACATCCTTTCCCTTCTCTATTCCATCCTCTTCGATCCTTTGACTCCTCAATATCTTAAGGAACGCCTGACTTTTTATTCCTCCATTTCCTCCACCACTGGTCGTACCTTGCGTTCCTCTGAAAACCTTTCCCTCCTTATGCCCACCCATTCCACTAACTTCTACACTCATTCCTTCTCCGTTCATGCTGTTCGGCTCTGGAACTTGTTGCCGGAGCCGATCAGACGTGCACCCTCCTTGAATGTTTTTAAGTCTAGGGTCAAAGCTCATTTCCTCGAGCACTGACTATCTATCCTTGATGGTCACCTCTGGTTCATTTTTTCCTCTCTTTGACAAGTAATTGTTGTTTTAGAATTATTTTATGTATGATTCTTTTGTGTTTGTAGGTATGAATATGTATTCGTAATAGGTATTTATATTATGTATGTATTTTATATAACAGTATGTTTGTATTTGTATAACTTTATTTGTGTATGTTATCTATATTATGTTAATCTGATATACACCGCCAACCAATCTTCTTTTACTATTTCCTCTACCCCAAGGTTGTCTGGAAGAAATCGCTTTTTAGCGATAAGACCGCCTGTTTTTTGTGCCTTTGTATTTCCTGATTGTTTGCTCTCTGTATACTATGTTTTTTCTTTTTGGTGTGAAATAAAGTATAATTGAATTGAATTGAATTGTATTACGGTTCAAAAGTTACAGCCCTAAATAGGTAGGACAGACGGACGGACGGACGGACGGACGGACGGACGGACGGACAACGTAGGCTTAGTAATAGGGTCCCGTTTTCACCCTTTGGGTACGGAACCCAAAAAAAACGCGCGTAGGAATCTCCACCATTTTGGCATGATATGAACGAGTCTATACTATACGTGCTATACGAATAATGTGAGCTCTAATTATGGATCGATCGTTGTCCAAAAAAAGTGAATCGTTTTTGTCAAAACTACATAGGAATAGAGTGGATATTTGAGCAAGAACATTGATGAGATGTAAGTAAATCAAAAATAGGATGTCCGAGTAGACACACCTATTTCGCTTCTGCCACATTAATCAGTCCCTTTATGCATGGTCGTCACTTTTGCGTACCTACATACATTTGGCTTGACCCTTTTTAATTATGAGCGACCCTTAGTTACAAGACAAACAATTTTGCATCATTTTTATAATAATAGTTGAAAAGGATGTAAGTCACTTTCGTTATTTTGAACATTTTAGAATCGAATTGACTGGCGAATCTTTTCATTATAGCATGAGTCTTTGTCATACGATACCACTATACACGCCCTTTAATAGAAGCAACATGTTTCACTTGAATGCGGTTTCCGAACCGCATTGATGTTCCCGAGTTCATTTCGTCACTATGGCAATGACAGACTGAAATGTGCCATTTTGTGTTATTTTGTGTGACATGTTGCTTCTATGAAAGGGCGTGTCTATCGCTAGAGTTTATGTCAGTGTTAGTCATACCGCTCAAGTTGACACGAAAGAAGAAGAATCGAATTACCTGACTAGTTTTGTTAATCAAAATAATGACCAATTATTAATTTTTAGTACCTACTAGCTGTTGTCCGAGACTCCGTCTGCGTGGCCGTTTAAAAAAGTATCCTATTTATGTTAATCCAGAACATAATTATTCTATCTGCGTGTCAAACATCTAAATCCCTTCAGCCGTTTATGCGTGATTGAGTGACGAACATCCACACATCTAAACATCAAAACGTTGACATTTATAATATTAGTGAAATGCATACACATACATACATCAACTCACGGCCGTGATCACTTTCGGGGACTTAAAACCTACCCCCTTGACCTCCTAGTAGTACCTATGTATTCTTACCATAACAAGTTTTAAGACGCTATGGTAGGACAAAACGCCTTGGAGGCATCTTTTATTTTTCATGTTTCGACTAGATTTATTTATACAATTTACCGAAACCAAAATCATACCTCAGTATTCTTGGATAATTTATCTAGTGAAATCATATATTGAATGAAAATACTTCGCTCGATAGAAAATCGTCACAAAGATGACGTATATTCATGTAATTTTAACAATTTTTTTCACCTCAGAAGAACTTAAAATACTCAGTTTCAGATTTTTGGTATTTACACTCACATATTCACTATTAGTTTATCTACTGAAATCATAAAAAAATCCATAAAAAGTACTTTTGTTAACTCTTTTTAATCAAAAATACGGCACGCGCACGCTCTTTTCGGAGGGCTGGGCAATCGCGTTTCTCATAGAAAATATTCGTCTGAACCTATGGTATGGCCCCTTAAGTGTAATTTAGTTACTAGTTTTTGGTGATTCTGCTTTACAAGTACGCTACACGAGAACCGACATAGTTGCTAAGTAGCCTCGCCTTCCGGGGCGACGGTTTGATCCCAGCTCAGACTTTTACCGATGAGTTTTGGAAATTAAGTGAAATAAACCTCTGACTACAGCGCCAATATAGTGCTGAACACATGTCTTCTGATTAATTGAATGTAATATTTTAGAACGTTTTTTGTTTTCTCTTTATCTACACAAAATGGAAATGACATCATCCAGGTTTCATACATTTACATGGATTCTAAACATACGAGCATAGAACAAAGAGGGAGGAAGGTTTAAGTTCCTTGTTTTATTCGCTGTACCCTTACGAAGCCGTTAAGGGTTTTTTACGCTACCTACACTCATTTATATTGTAGAAATAAACATTTTGACTACACAGTCTATGAATAGAATTGAAATAAAACCGGTCAAGTGCGAGTCGGGCTACTCGCGCACCGAGGGTTCCGTACCACACCACCACAGAACACAACATTATTAACTTAGAAAAAAAAACTTTTTTTGTTCGGGACCTTTAGCGCAAGACCGACTCACACTTGGCCGGTTTTTAGTATATTTTGTTATTCTGTAGAGTTTGCTCTATAATCACACTAAGTTTGACGCTTGTATGTATTACCGTTTTTACGATAGAGCGTGAAGAAAAAAAAGTTGATAAAACCTAGTTTCTTGTTGAGAACCCCCCTTAATTTTTAACTTTTTGACATTTTTATTTGTTTTCAAATCCGCCGTAATAACGCATAATTTGAGAAAATTTCAACTATCTAGCTATTACGGTTCAAAAGTTACAGCCCTAAATAGGTAGGACAGACGGACGGACGGACGGACATCCATTGACAGAAATTGTGAAGTTTGTTTTCGATACAAACGGCTAACAGTGGATAAAAATAAATTATCTGGCCTGGGATTCTTCAAATAAAATACTATTTTAAAAGACAAAAACCAAATTATGAGTCAACTTTCCATTGTGCATGGTTGCCAGATTGGGTATTTTTTTCGCAATTTTGGGTAGAAATCTGGCTCCTTGCGAAATTTTGGAGAAAAGGAACTTTTGGAGAAAAGTTTGGAGAAAAAAAAATCATGTGGAGAATTTTGGGTAATTTAATTTTTAGTTTTGGAACGCATACGTATATGAAACGAACATGCATTTTTTGAACGTTCTTTCGTTTCCTTTCGTTCTTCATTCCATTTATTCATTCGCTCCAACCACTCACCCACTCATTCACTCCACATGAGGTTTTTTTTTGTTTGTTTTGTAAGGTTTTGTTTGGTGTGTCGATTGTCTTGATCATTCTGTAATATCTATAAGAAAATTTTAATAATTAGTCAAAGAGAAGAAGTTGGTTTAATTTAATGCGCTGTGTAGTTAGTACCTACCTACCTAGTAGAAGACATTATGTCCTAATGTCAACAAGAAGATACAGATCAACATAGGAAGCTGAACCACAGTTTTCTGGTAAGTTGTATGTTTTTTCCTTCATTTGCCGAACAAAACAGGTGTTTTATTTCTCTGTACCTCTTTTTAGGCTATATTACTGTACGTACTGATGACCATTCTGGCCTTTGGGTAAAACTAGAGAAAATAGTATCGTTTTGGAGAAAAATTATTTCAAATGTGGGGAGAAATAGAAAATCGCATCTGGCAACCCTGCCATTGAGCCTCGACAATACCCGGAGTTTTTGGCGGTCATTCGATAGCTACGGTTGGAGTCCACATATTTTATCGAATTTTTATTGTTTATAGTGAGTTTTGGTTCGTAAAATTGGTGTTCTTTTGCGTAACAAAGTGTCGTGCAAGTGAACAATATACAGTTCAGTGAAATATGATGGTGTACGCGGGTCGTAAACAGGAAAAGTGTTCGTCATTTTTAGCGCGGCAAAGCGGTCGGTTCACCTCTTTCCTGTGGACTTCTACGTTTCCTGCTACTTTCGATTGTCTCCAAAAACTCCAAAGAAGCGTCAAAACGTCGAACACCAATGTTTCGATGCTTAAAATTCATCTTCATCTATCATCATTCATCATTAAGAATATGAAGAAATTAACTTAGATATGGCTTTAAAGGACATAGTATCCAGAGCCATTAAACACATTATTAAATAATAATAATCGACAATACCCTACGAGTTACATATATGAACTCATTGTCACTTCACTATTGGACGCATTCTCTGGGTGATTTTTTTATCTGAATTTGAATTTTATATGGTCCTATAAGTCACAAACTAGTCACAAAACACTCCATCTTAACAATAAATTACCTGACATGATATGTCACCAAAAAAATGGTACAGGATAAAAATAATAATTACTGGATACATTGGTACTATACAGGGTCCTATTTGATATGCTGACGGTTTTTTAAGAGGATGATTAGACCATCAAACTGAACAACTTTCTGTATGGAACCAAAAGCCGAAATCGCGAAAAAACTGCTGTTTCATACAAAAGTGCAAACTTACTAGACCCAAATGTATGAGACAGAGAAATTAGTTCAGTTTGATGGTCAGATCATCTTAAAAATCCGTCAGAATATTAAGAAGGACCCTGTATGTACCTTATAATCGATCGAATCACGTAGAACGAACGAAATAGAAGATTTAAAGTTTGCAATGTGAATGAACACACAATAACTGCGCGGATGTAACTCACGCATCTGCTTCCACCTCGCCTCATATCATATCGCTCCGTTTGCGACTCACATATTTATATTGAATATTATTCGAGATAGATATTAAACTCAGCTGGATATTCTTACTGAATATAGAGCAGCAACAGCTGTAAGGTCTAAGTGAGAACAAAATCGACTTGGAATAAAATTTACTTAAACATTATTATTAAAAATATGACTTTCTGATATCGTACCACAAACCTGTCTCAAAGAATGGTACCTAATGCATTTCTATACATAATCATAAAATTGTAAATTTGGCGTGGATCTATACTGGAAATATTTCAATAAAATTAATGGGGTTTCAGGATACGTTTTAAAATAGTTTTTAAACTTTATGTCTGTTTGTGCCCGCATTACTTAAAACATACTGAGACGATCTGGATGGAGTTTTCACAGAAAGATTAGTTTGGAATAACATTTGTGTAACATAACATTGTTTCATCGCAATCGATTCACTCAATCAAAAGTTATGAGTATTTAAAGTTAGTGGTCTGCGCGCACGTAGTCGTGGGCGCCGCAAGTCAATAATAAAATCTAAGTAGAAAATTTCAATTACTGCATAAAAGAGATAGACAGCTCATAAAATGTCTATAATTTTATTAGTAAAAGGGGATCATTAAAACGTTAAGTGGTACGCAGATAAACTTAGCACCACTTCCCTCGAATCCACAAGTAGTTCAGCAATAAAACCGCCTCCGACTTACCCCATTCTGCTTCCGCCGCAATGGACGCCGAACAGCACATGAAAAAGAGTGTAATGCCACTTTAACGATACCGTAAAACCAAGCAAAATAACCCAGAGTAAGTAAATTTGATTGAGCATTAACACTTCTAGGTAACAGTAAAGTATACTACGAAGCAGTAGATGTAAACACATCATTAACCCTCGGCTCCCATTTAAAGTCAATTGCAATTCTCGATACCTCCGCATTATTTTGTCTCGAATTATGTATTTCTTAATGTGTACGGTCTCCTTCGCTGTTCCCAAATATGGGATCAAATTGCTCGCCCTCTACAGTTTTAAAGTTTATAGTGAATTCTTCGACCACATGCATGTTGGAATTTATACTTCTTGTGTGATATCGGGGAAACTTTTTGAATAACCTTCTGCCTGAGGAATTAGCTTGATTTATCTGTTTGTTTTGATCAAGAGATTTATAAGAAAAAACTAATTTTTTATAATTTAATAGTGACTGCTTTACACTGTATTTTGGTACTAGGGGTGGATTAGATAAGCAATTTACTTACGGAACGTTCGTTAACGACGTGGCGAGCGACACCAGCCAATAACTTGACTAAATTTTCATCACCACGCTTACAAGCCCAGTGCATCGCCGTCTGAAATCCATTATCGAAAATATAGACCTAGCACTTGACGAGAACATTGACAACCAATTTGCTATAAATAATACTTTCGTTCATGCTTTTGCAGTCTACTTTTGCGAAACAAAAGCAACAAGTTTAATCGTTGTTGAGTATATTTTTGAATAACTCAGTTTCTAAATCGATATCAAATTATGAAGCTAAATATTCAGAACCTACGTCTACACCTCGATGCCATGACGAAGAGTTTAGAGTTAGGTCGAGAAACAAATTACTTGATTGCCGGCCTTTTATTTTTATATATGTAAAACACTTTGATGGACAATATAATGCCGAAATTATAGCTCTTTATAATCGGAACGTATTAGGATGATTTGCATCCAGATTAAAGATTATATTTTGGTGAAGGTAGGTGTTATTAGCATAGTTATAGGAATTAGCTTGGTCTCATCTTTGGTCATTTTAATTTTTAAAACGTTTTGGTAAGCAAAGCATAATTTTAAAGAGCCGGTGTTTAGATAATGGTTAAGTTTAACAGCTATACTTTAACATGTCCGTCCACCGAATTTCATAATACCCTAATTACAAGATAGTTCGAACGTTGATACGACTGACAGACATATTATGATTGCTAGCTTTTGACTACTGAGTTTGATATTATAATTCAACGTGGCCGTGGGTAATTAGGTATTACTTGAACATGGGTATCTCCCATTATGTCTAATGATTATTTAAGGTAAGTTACACATTGTATAAGTAAATACCTACTTACTATCAATCTCAATTGGAAAAAAAGGTCATAATTCTTTAAACGTAAGCGCATATTACTACGGGCAGCATCGGGGCGGAGCGGGCCGCAACGCAGCGGAAAATGAGTAAGTAAGTACTTCGCTCACTAGAGCGAGCCGGGTTTCAACGATATACTGGAGACAATGTAAAATATCGGCTTGGTATGGCACATTACGACAGGCCGCATCGGGGCGGAGCAGGCGGCAAAGAACGGACGGAAATCCGCCGCACAAAAATGTGACACGCCCCTGTGTTAGTGCCCTTGTGTGTGTTAGTTCATTATAAATAGTATAGAAGTGACTTAGCTAATTTTTGCGCTGCAGCCCGACCCGTTGCGTCCCTTCGTAATATGCGCTTACCTTTAAAGCTTTATGTTATGACCTTCTTTTTCCAATTGAGACTGATAGTAACTAGTAAGTAGGTAGGTATTTACTTATACAATATGTAACAAAACACCCTAGTAACATTGTAAAGGGTTGGTTTCGACAATCAAGCTGAAAAAATCACAACGGAAAAAACGTCGATAAAAACCGTTGTCTTTTATACATTTGAGTCGAGTAGATATTTAGGTACTACATTGTTGTATAAAACATACCTATAGGGTCCTTCTTAATATGCTGACACTTTTTTAAGGAGATGATCAGACCATCAAACTAAACAATTTTATCTATGGGACCAACACCGAAATCGCGAAAAAAAATCTGCTCTTCCAATACAAAACTGCAAACTTACTCGATCCAAATGTATGGGACAGCAGATTTTTTTTCACAATTTCAATGTTGGTCCCAAAGAGAAAGTTGTTCAGTTTGATGGTCTGACCATCTCCTTAAAAAAGTTTCAGCATATTAAGAAGGATCCTGTGTATCCAAAACTCCATAGTTCAAGTTGTTCAGTTTGATGGTTTAAACTCCAAAGTTTAGACTATCAAACAATTTTGTCTCTGAACCACCCCTTTAAATATTAGCAGGGTGTTTTGTTACACCCTCTAAAATATTTCAAAAAGGTAATGAATTTCTGCAACTTCTCTTATTTGTATTAAAAGGAAAGACACCAAATGGTTTGGTGAGTTTGACCCCAAATCAGCACTAAATCTTCAGCAAAAATGGATGAACCAAGGATTCAGTCAGCAGTTAATTCTTGGAAATATATATTACTTTATCCGAGGGTACGAGTTAGCTACGTACCAATCGGCGTATGTACAAGATGTAGGCGTGATCGTCGCTGATTCAGTGGGGTAGTTTGTGGCGGGCGGTCCTAGGTTCGACGTCGCTCGGAGAAATATTGGCCTCAGGGGAAGCGCTGTTAATTTGCAGCGCACATTGGGTACTGGCACGATTTTCCACGTATCTACGCGCTATACGTATAAGCTCTGCAGCGGACATCAATATATGTGGAGGTAGATTAATAAGGACGCTGTATCCTTACCACCAATACTTATTTATCGTAGAATTAACAAATTTGGTACCCAATTTTAAAAATTAAATTTTCGTTGCAGTTAATTTTTGATGTTATAAGATAACACTAACAGCTACTTATTTCAATATTAATTGTTACAACCACGAAGACTTAAAGATAAAAGTTCTAGATTTATGACCGGCATTCAGTAAATAGCCTAAGACAATCACTAATTAGGGTTGTGAAGCTTCTTTGTGTTATGCAATAGGTACTGGCCCGCGTGGGCTTATCTTAGATGTAAAAATAACAGGTATAATGAGAATAGTTTAACAAGAAGTAAATTAAGAAAGCATTACTTACATACTTTATGATGAAATCACCGCCGCAGCCAGATAGTGGGTCGCCACATGCAAAAAAGATCGAATTTATAGCAAAGGGTGTGTTTATAATTTACATAGTATCTCCTAAAATCTTATTAAAACGTTGCCGGGTCAGCAAGCAACCGAAATTACTAATTTATCGTAGGTCGTAAGATAATAAATTTAAGCAGGATTACGTAGTCCCAGCACAAAGCAAAGCTTTACAATTTGCCGTACATAAATCTCCTGTCTCTTCAAAACGAATATTTATCGAAGACTGGATTTTTTATAACACGCCTATTGTCAAAAAAACTTTTAGGTACTTTAATAATTAAACAGTATAATCATTGACTATAAAAATAAGTAAATTATAAAATACATTGGCCTCGATTCGGAGTGTACCACGACTAAACTAAACTAAATGTATTCCTGTCACTTTCTAAAATAAGATTCAAATGTCAAAGTGACGTTAAACGCCCAAAAACGACTTAAATAAGATGGCGTACATTATGATGGCATCTTATTTTGCGCATTTAACGTCACTTTGACAGCACTAAAGTCAGCTGTTGGTGTTCTGTCTCTTTTCTTAATCTTATTTTAGAAAGTGACAGGAATACATTTAGTTTAGTTTAGTCGTGGTACACTCCGAATCGAGGCCATTAACTACTTCCTATTATTAATCCCTAATATTATAAATGTGAATGTAAGTTTGTTTGTTAGGCTTTCATGCGAAAACTACGTAACCGATCATCGTGAAACTTTTTACACATATTCTTGGAGGTATTAGAAGTAACATAGTATACTTGGGGTTTTCTAACGTGGACGAAGTCGCGGGCAAAAGGTAGTAAGAAATAAAAATAACAAATATATACCTACACAATGGATAATGAGATTAATTTAATGAGTGATTATATAAAAATAATATTCACTTTCTCATAGTAATTTAGGTCGCGGACAAAAACGCACACTTTTTGAAGCGTACCTACAATATTTAGTGGTCTATAAAATTATTCAACTTCCGTCCACTTTGAAGTGTAAATTGTTACAGGGCATTTTATTTTAAGCGTTTAAAAAGCAATGTTGTGTTTTGTGACCGGACGGAGAATAAATTCTAGACGTGTTAAGTTACCACACACTTTGTAGGTACCCAAATGTCACTACCTACGGGTTGGTCCTAAACCTTTTGTTTCTAATGGCACCGTGACCAAAATCTGGTAAAATTTTAATGGATTTAGGATTGATTGAATGATTTTACCTTATAATCGTTACAGGACCGTGGTCAGATCTGTCAAAATTTGAATGGATTTAGGCAAATTTACTACAACTCTTATTTAAACTTGGTGATCTGTCAAAATTAGAATAGATTTAGACATAGGTACCTATTTTCTTATATAAAGAGTTGCTACAATATTGCCTTCGAATACAATGATTTTACCTGATATCATCACAGGATTAGTTGCCCTCCTCAAACATGTTTTTCATTTATAAAAAAATCGTAATGTCTCTCTCATACTTGTCTTCAGCATAGAAAGACAAAGGTTTTTCTATTATAATATCAGAAACATTTTGAAAATACGGCACTTTGGATAGTAAACATTTATCGGTCGGAGTGCAATACAAATGTACATTAGCTATACAGATTACATCCGTTACTACGTCATATTGATTGCGTTTGCATGTACGTCAATTAGGATCCGCGGAACGATGCGTCTTCGACACGACTAATTATCGTCTTGTCAACTTGTCTATACTTATACGAATGTAGGTTGACAGCTACGTTTATATACCTATGCTTCATGTCAATGCTAGAGTATTATCATCATCAATCTATACTTATAAAACAGTATCGTGACTGACGGACAACGCACAGCCTAAACAGCTGAAGATGGAAACATGAAATTTGGAATATTGATTCTACGTAGGATGTAGGTGTGCATTAAGGATTTTTTGATAGGTATTCTAATTTCACGCAGACGAAGTCGCGGGTAAAAGCTAGTTCATCATATACAGAGTGAATAAAAAATCCCGCTAGAAAAGTAACTTTGGAGATGGAATTCAGACTATCAAACTAACTTTCTTTTACTAATACCGACAACAACAAAAAGTTGGTTAATACAACAATAGTAGGTACTTAAATATTGTATTTATAATTAATAGGTACAATATTAATACAACAACATCAAAGTATACTTTATAATTGTAAATTTTTCATTCAATATTTCAGTGCTAGTCTCAATAGGTGCAATAGGGGATCGGACAGTCCGGGACAATTAGTCAAATTAGCATCTTTTAATCGAACGCAACGTCAAAACGCGCGCGATGTATGAAAAATCAGTGAAAAATTTTACTAAATACCCACAAGTGACGTCATCAACATTTCATTACTTTTTATAGTTCATCATGTTATTAAAAATACTATTTTACCTTAAAAATACCTAAAAATATGAGTATAGCGTTATTTTCAAATGTTTTTTTTTACTAAGAAGATAAAATTAAAATATATTTTATGCAGTCCGCTCCCCTATTTTATGATCGGAACACCACTTTAATGGGTCCTGTAGGGTAGCGTGCCTTATGTGTGATTAATTTTAGTTCACAATCAGCAACTGAATCTTAAAAGAAAGTTACCTACGAGAAGAGCTTTTGAGAATAGAACACCGTAACAAAATAAAACAAACACCAAACACATACAAGACATACAAACACAGCTTACAATAATTATAGGGTCCTTCTTAATAAGCTGACACTTTTTAAGGGGATGTTCAGAAAGTCAAGCTGAACAACTATGGCACCAACATCGAAATCGCGAAAAATAAAACTGCTGTTCTATACAAAACTGCAAACCTACTCGAGCACAAATGTATGGGACAGCTAATTTCTTTTACGCGATTTCGATGTATTGGTCCCACAGAGAACATTGCTCAGTTTTAAAAAACTATCAGCATATTAAGAAGGTCCCTGTATAAATAAATTGATTTAATATAAATGAAAATTAGAGCGAGCAATTTTCTAAATTAAATGCACGACATGGGTGACTTGAATGGATTTAGGGTTGGGCCTCATCTGGCAGCACGGAATCGCATTTTTTCACGCTCTATCCTTTTCTGTCGCTCAGGAACGTCATTTGCTAGAGCAAGAAAGGTCGCAGCATTGCCGGTGCTGTCGCATTCCCGCCATCTTTCTCGCTCTAGCAAGTGACGTTCCTGAGCGACAGAAAAGGAAGGAGCGTTAAAAAACGCGATTCCGTGCTGCCTGATGAGGTTCAAACCTTAATCCATCCGAAGATAACTTATAATTCAACGTGCTATTTCAATCGTATTTTTTACGAAGGAGATAAGATTACAATATATTGTACGCAGTTCACTACCCTATTATGTATTTTAAATAAATTTGAAAATGAAAAAGCACTTACACCCTAAGGATTCCAACGATGTGCAGGGCACAGCAGATGACATGAAAAAACAAAATTTACAAAATTGATTTTTCTTGGCTTGCTGGTATCAATTAAATTCCTGAGGTCCTTCTTAATATGCTGACGGTTTTTAGGGGATGATCAGATCATCAAACTGAACAAATTTCTCTATGGGCCAACAAATAGAACGCGAAAAAAATCTGCTGCTCCATACTAAACTGCAAACTTATTGGACTCAAATGTATGTTCGCGATTTTGATGTTGGTCCCATAGAGAAAGTTGTTCAGTTTGATGGCCTGAGCATCTCCTTCAAAAAGCGTCAGCATATTAAGAAGGACTCTGTTTTATAAGTGCTTAAAATCAGACAATTTAAATGTGGTGCTTCCGGTGTTTCAGACCATAAATGACAGCTGAAAAACTTTCTCTATGGAGCCAACAACAAAATTGTCGTTGTTCCATAGAAAACGTCAATGGATCGACCCACATTTATGAAACTGCTGGCTTTTTCGGGATTTCTTTTTTTCTTTCTTGTCTGAAGTATCCCCTTTAAATATGTAAAGCATTTAAATCTACACTCTGTATAGTTAAATTGCTTATAAATAAAAATATCTTACCGAGAAGGGATCCTGCAACAAGAGAAAGAATATCATTGAACATTTTTAAAACCATTAAACGTTGTGTTCACACTATTACAATAATCTCTATCCTTAACTTGTAATTTACAACGTCGGTAATATTAGCAACAAAATACAGGTTGCACCTATTGCAAAAATTACAAATAATTGCTTTATGGCGGCAGCACATTAAATATGAACGGGGTCTTTAAATGGCGGTCGGCGAACCAAAATTCCAAATAGCTCTACCATTAAATAAATATGGTACCTACTGTAAGCTTATTACAAAAATATTTCATGTAAAGAGACCAAACAAACACCAACTATTTCTGATCACTAAAGTCTTATCAAGCAATACTATTCTAAAAACATAATACCCGCTTCTAACACATATTTTTCTAATAAAAGTATCAGAACTATTACATTTACCAATTATGTCAATTTAATATTCCGCTCTCACGATCCCATAAAGACGAAAGGAAAAAAAATCTGATTAAACAGTTTCGGAGTAGTATCAAGCCATAATGTACGCGGCCTCGAACGCTCTCGTGAGTACCGAATTACCTACTAAACTGTAAAAAACGTAGATAAAAGTAAAGGCTGTGCATATTCCCATGATCGGGAGACGGTTCGACGGCGTTTTAATACACCCATAATCGTCGAACGATGGTGGATCATATGAAATATGTAATACCGCTAATAGGTCTTGGTGGGCAGCTTCCTCAGCGGTCGCTCGGCCAATTTTGCCGTTCGTAATAACCTTAATATCCCATCAGTGCTGTGCCCCATGCGTTGTACCTACACGCAAGATGAGGCCGGGTAATGACTGTGCGACCGAACACCCCCTCGTCACAATATTCACATTTATATTCTATAAGTCTGTTTGATTATCAAATTTTATATCACTCAACACTTTATTCTAAGAAATCTTTCGTTTAATTTATATATGCTGTATTAATTGTTGATTTATTAATTGGCCTTTTTCTATTTCAAAAACAAATTGTAAACATTTTAAAATGTGGTTTGAAGACAATATAACAAATTAAAATAAACAATTAGCAAAGAATCTGACAGTTAAATCAAAACAACTGAACGATTAATATCAATCACAAAATGCTTTAACGGTAAATAATTTGTCATCGGGTGTCATTTTGGGAAATGTGTTTCGTTCTTGTAAATGATACGCTCGTATGGGTAAGAGCACAGTGAATGAGGATTTCTAAAATAAGAGGCAATTTATAACTCAAAGCATTGCAGCCGCAGTGACGCAAACATTCGTCGACAGTTATTAAGCGTTAGAACACTGCAGGACCAGCCGAGCGAACACGATACACACGAGGATATTGTCATCTCTCTTGCGTGTGGCATTACTTAAACCCGAAACTGCTTCATTAATCAAATAGAAAGACGAATCAGACCAAATTACTCTTTTTCAATTTCCAAGAATTTATATCGCCACCACCTTTACAATCACTTTACAACATTCTTATTAACAAAGCATTTTATAACAAATCAATTACGTGTTTCGTTCTTAATTTGATTATTGAAATCAAAATAAAGTTAACATCGTTCTGAGATATAGCAATTACAAACATAAACATTTTTAAAAAACCATTCATCAGCCGTCGTAAAACGATATCAGTTTTAATTGTGCACTAAAGGCTAACCAATTACGAAGTTTACATAATGAGAGTAATATTTTGGGAGCAAGTTTAGGCTAAAACTAGTGATTTTAATAGCGAGCCTGTTAGCGGGCAGCGCGAGGATGAGTTGTTAATAGAGCGTTGTCTCTTCATTTTGTTTGAGCGTCCACTGACTCTGTTATTTTGGAGCGACTAATAAATTGCGTGATGACAGGTGTCAGCTGCTCCACCGCCTCTGCACTCTTGCGTCGATGTCTCATTCCTCACGTTCTCCTCCCAAGTTCTCTTATTTTATCAACGCTCCGTTCAATTTTCGTTTCGTTCACTCTGCGTTCTATTTGTTTGTGTTAGCATTATCGTGTTAGTCGTGCTAATCCTTTTCGCACAAGATCACACTGTTATATTCATTTAATAAGAAATATTGCTCGTCTTTTCATTACGGTGGTATTTTTTAATTAAATAAATTATTATGATTTCAACATTAAGATACAACTTACAAAATATAAAATTTTCTTCGTTTACTTGAAGAAATATGTAAAAATACGAACAAAGGTATAAAATAATTATCTGATGGGAATTCAACAAAGATAAAACAAAACCGAGTGTTTTGAACTGTTATAAATTAACTGCCTCGGATGGGGACAAACCGGACGAAGATTTATATGACATAATGGCGAAAAGCTACCGACGAATGGCTCCGTACTCTGCACGTACCATTCTTTTAGTCATTTTGATTGACAGTCCGATCACTGCTCTTATGTGGCCGCAAAACTTGTTTAAAAATAAAACAGCCGTTTGTAAACAATACAATACAGGGTGTACAATAAAATGGGACAGCTACTTAAAGGGGTGCTTCAGACCATCAAACTGAACAACTTTCTCTATGGGACCAATATCGAAATCGCGAAAAAAAAAAATCAGCTGTCCCATACATTTCAATCGAGTTATGTTTGCAGTTTTGTATGAGAGAGCGGATTTTTTTTTCGCAATTTCGATATTGGTCCCATAGGGAAAGTTGTTCAGTTTGATGGTCTGAAGCACCCCTTTGAGTAGCTGTCCCATTTTATTGTACACCCTGTATAGACCTATTGGCACCTAGAACGAAAAGCTTTAAATTTTTTAAGTAGTGTCTTAGATGTCACTAGCGATGTAAATTCAAATTCTATATTAAAAGTATAATAAGAAAATTATTTATTCCAAATAGGAAAAAAATATATACTTAAATAAACACGAGGAAAAGAATGATATGATGATATAAATCAAACTATATGTGTCTTTCTTTTTACTATCGTTAATTACAGAAGGGCGTATATAAATAAAGAAAGAACGCATTGCCCATTGAAGCGGCTTGGCGAGGCGATCGCCATGCCGCGCCTTGTCGGGACAAGCAAATGCACTTATCTTACCGGGATGTGAAAAACTGTTTTCAACTCGCTGTCGTCGGTTAGTTGCGCCAACACAATGCGTTCGACTAAACTCGGAGTCAATGCCTTAGAGGTTACGTTTGAACAGGATTTGAATACCCAACAAATAAAAAAGTCACAAATTAGAATGGACCCACCCAACAGAGGAAACAATAAGAAGTAACTTATTCATGTTTAGTTTATCCTATTGTATTCTTTCCACGCCACATTTGTTTACCAGATCCTTCAATGAATTCACCGAGGTGTCCTTTCGAATAAACCGATTTCATGGCACCTAAAGGATGGTTCATTAGCAGTTATTAAGGGAGCGCCGATATATCATAACGGCCCAAGTTGAACCGTCGTAAACCCGTCATCGACACCATGATAAAAATAAACAGAAGTCTTTGAAGCATTATCGATACAAATAAATTCCGACCAAGAATGAATATCAATAAATTGAAAATGTAACTCGTAAAAACATATCATCGATTATTGTAAACAGCTGGCGGGCATTTATGCAAAACGGCCCGTTCATTGGGCCAATTCAACAGCGGTAGCGAGGACTTTTAATTGAAACTTACAGATTGGACCCCTTTTTTAAGCCGTTTTAACTTCGACGAGGTCCATAAAGTTTGGGAATATCCATATCTATAACAGAAGCACGATTAGATTTGTTGTGTGTGTGCATTTGTTTGAATAAACAACAAATAGCATGACAGTTTGACCAGTCTTAGAGAAATAGCCCGATTGTTCGTGGTGACATAGTCATTCACAAAGATTCCTGAAACTTTAACCCTTGTAGTACAAAACTAGGAGTTGTTGAATTTTGATGGGAAAACAGGATTTAGACATGATGATAACTATTGATAACGCTTTAAACATTCAGAAATTAAGTTGTAAACAGAGATAATCATTAACAGATCTTTTTTTTCTAAACTTTATACCTACCTACAGAGACTTACTAGAAACTTAGTAATTTACATAAAATCAAAACTTTTACGAGACAAAGGCATTATTAAAATCTTGAAGAGAACTTTAATTTGCGTTGACAGCTGCATCATTAATCTTATTACCGCTCACTCAGTCTCCCCAAATTCTGTGTCACAACAAGAAAGCAGCGGAGGAAAAAACTCGCAAGTGAATGTCCTGGACAAATTATGAAACAAAGTATTTTGTTAGGCTACCTAAATAACCCGAGACATAACATAACATAACATAAATATTCTTTATTTGCACACCAAAACATACAGCTACAAAAACAGAATAAAAGATCGTAAGGGTACAAATGGCGGTCTTATCACTAAAAGCGATTTCTTCCAGACAACCCGAGACATAGTTTGCATTTTAGTAAACACTAGTTTAACAACGATTTTTTCCCGTCACCGTAGCGAGATAAATGATATGTCAGATTGGAAGTCTAATCGTAAGCATTCAAACAAAAAAGTTTCATCGAAATCGGTTCAGTAGTTTTCATGTGATGCGCGAAATTACAAACAAACGGACAGGCAAAAAATCAAAAAATGTTTGATTTGTAATCAGCAAAAAACAACTAAAATCTATATCGTACTTAACTTTTTTGGTTTTAATTAATATCCTCGTGTACACACAATTCTGTTACAGTTTTATAATAGTAGAGATTTCGTCCAATGTCAGTAAACTTTCAAATTCTTAATTAAAACGCAACTGTTTAACTGTTCTCCCCTCCCCACCCTGTCTGTAGTGTATTCTATTCACCCAATTGATTGTGGCACTTAACCCTTTCCTGGCAGTTGTGCATAAATCTCTCTAACTGCTGATTTACAAATAAGACCACGAGCCGAGCACTCGTGATAGCGGTTATCGTACCGTTCTCATCTTACTTTTCGTTGCATTTGGTTAAACAAATAGAGGCCTTGTTAGGTCGGTAGGCAGATCCTAATTAAAAACTATATTCAGCCGCTGTCGTATATTACGCAGATGGAGGCCTTAGGCTGTTAGTCACTCGGTCTGGCCACCTCCCAGTCATTTGGTGTTTATAGCTTTACCGCCACAGACAAATGTTCCTAACTCCACTTACTAAAGGACTATATGACTTGCTGTCGTTACTGCAAACATCATATAATTAATAGCATAATATTATGTATAATATGGTATATTGCTTGAGTAAATTATTTAATTACACGGACTAAACATCACCAACTTGGGGTTTGATTTCGATTACGCAGGCTTAGAAGTCAAAAAGTGTGATATCTGTAAAAGTATATTTTAATGAATAACATTGATGCAAATAAATGTAATAATGACGACCTGATACCGGTAAGGAAAACCGAATATAGTAATATGGCGCGCCTTACGAGAGGCTGTTCAGCCATGGCTGATGAAAGGCTGATGATGATGACGAAATAAATGTTTGTGAAATATAACACAAAACTTTCAACTAATTGTTTTAAATAAATTCGATTGCCTCCAGAGATTAATAATTCGGTCAAGTTACAAAATAATGTAGCGCCACGTGAGTTCCGTACGTACCGAACAAAACAAAATTTTAATATTCCTGTAAAGTGAAAATCAACGTGCTTTCGGTCTTTGGTTCTAATATGTACCAAACAAATTATAAATTTAATGATACCCTACTATTACGACATCTGCTTCTTTGCTTTTTCCAGTTTTAAAAAACATTTATTATTATGTATGTAAATATTTGCAATTTGATACCATATACAGGGTGAAATTGATATCATTAGCATCCTTTTAAACTAAGAGTCTATCCCATGAAACTGAACAACTTTCGATATGGGGGCAAACCAATCGGAGTAAAAAACCTACAGTTTAGTATGAAACAGCAGATTTTTTTGTTGCTCCGATCCGTTTGCTCCCATAGTGAAAATTGTTCAGTGTGATGGGTAAACTCTTAGTTTAAAAGGATGCTAATGATATCAATTTCAACCTGTATAAGAAGATATAAAAATACTCTTTGGCACTCTTTTATTTAAAACTACAGGTCTGTAGCTAAGCCACTACTTCCTAACTTTATACTCGGTAAAAACAGCCTCTGAAAGACGGGCAACGTGACAAGCGTTCCGTTTTTCCAGTTTTAATACGGAACACTAATTACGACCACTTCATAATCAGAAGTCAATTAAATAACAAATTACAAATAAAATGAAACATCTCAAGATAATTACAAACAATATCGAATTGAATGTTTGATCAATTCATAATTAGAAACAATTGTAAATGTAAAAATTATTAACGAGAGAGCGAACGTGAGTTGGAAGTAGCCGGCATCCGATTCTTGTTTATAAGGCAAGGCGCCCAGCCCACCTCGTCCGCACTAAAAAATTGATCTTATCTCCAATATTTTAATAGGTTCCCGTGGCGGCACCTTCACGCTGGCCAGTAATTGTATAAAGTATCTCTGGAGGAATAAATTCAATATACAGGCTCGGCTCGGGGCCGGCCGTGCGCGGATCTCTTGCTCTGCGCCGTGATAAAGCTTAAATCAACACACGAAGTAATTACAATCGAGCCACACTTCATCACAGATGCGAATAGTGATTAACTATCACCCGCCTTTGGTTCCTCGCTGCTTGAACAATGTCTATGCTATCTCGTGGTTTGAATTAGAAGCAAAATTGGAAGGGAGCATATTTTAATGGCTGTGACATGTCCCGAAGGGGTTTATTGGTTTGAATTTGTGACGAGAATTGTTATTTCCGTTTGTAGATAATTCCCTAGTTTCAGTGGGCAGGCCCTACCCACAGAATGAGAGTATCATTCGAATTTAGGTGCGTTAATTAATACAATCCTTACTATTCAACTTACCCAAAAGTATTTACGTTTATGCTTTTATTATCATAATAGCTCGCAAATTTTTAAACCTCTCTAAATTCACATAAAATTAGGCACGCAAAAAGTATAATCTAAATAAAGGCTAACTAAGCTTTCTCTCGTCCCTTTTAATTTTGATTCATTAAAAGTTTCTCATGGAAGAGTAAACTTAACGCAAGGGTTGTACTTAGAAAAGTTCTTTTGTATTTTATCTTACAAAGAGAAGTTTTTCAGTAAAACAACGCCCAATCTACAGCAAAATATAAAAGTTTCACAATAACGTATACGCCTTGGGCAAGGAGATCATCAAAGACGAAAATAAGTCCTCTTTCTAAATTTGCCCATCTATTTACCGAAAGTAGTATTTAAAGAAAGAAAATTATAAAGAAGGGTTCTTAAAAAGGGCAATACAAAAATAATGCTTTCAATTTATATGTTCAGTAGAGCTTACATAAAGTATATTTCATGGTAAATATTTTTAAATGTAGTTGTTCGTTCATCACAAGTAAATATACATTTAGAGCAACTTCACGTCAGCCGAATGTTGGTACATGTACACCTAATTATGTATATCACACATACATAACAAAGCTCATGTATTAGTACTTCAGCTTAATGCAGAAACAGTGTCTATACATACATATACACGCATTTATAGCGTAATGAGGCCGTTATACCTCGCTCGAATTCGGGACTGCCGTGGGCGGGCGGCGGCAGGCTCGCACCTACTTCGCTGCAAGCGGCCTCTCCCAATTAGCCTTAAAATAATGAACATGTTTTATATTTCCACCCGAGTGCGGCGTGTACTCATCCCCGTTTGCCCGGGAGGTCATGCGGCTGCGGCCCTCTACAATGTTCTGTTTTACACGGGAGTATCTTCAAGTAGGTAATATAATTATAAAGGGACGGGTGCGAGCTTTGAATCTAATAGAGTTCAGTGTGTAACGTTTTGTCTGTGAAATGATCCCCACAATATTATAGTTTAGAAGTTTGCCGGTGTTCATTAATTTACCGTACCTATTGTTCCAGTTCATAGGTTTAGAAATAATAAGCTACGAGCTAAATATTATAACATTATCTTTTGAGAATAGGTACTCTTGAATTAGCTTTGATATCTATACAGTGTCCTTCTTAATATACTGACTCTTTATTAAGGGGATGATCAGATCGTCAAACTGAACAACTTTCTCTATGGGAGCAACATCAAAATCGCAAAAAAAACTGCTGTCCCATACATTAAGCACGAGTAGGTTTGCAGTTTAGAACTGAACAGGTGATTTCTTTTTTTTCGGGATTTTGATGTTGTTGCCACAGAGAAAGTTGTTCAGTTTGACGGTCTGAGCATCCCCTTAAGGGGCTATGTAAAAAAAATAGGATTCTTCAAAGCTCCATATATCATGAAGTACTAACAGTAGGAGTATGATTTGCGGATATGTGTAAATTGAACATATAATTGAAGTTTTGATTAGAGCCAAAACACGATTAAGACAAATTTTCTCGATAGAAAAACAAGCCAAAGTAGCCTCCGTTTTTGTCTATAAACGCTTGTAACTGCTAAACGGTGAATAATAGAAACATGAGACTTGATTTAAAAAAAAGATATTGCTATTATCTAAGTTTTGATTAGAGCAGAATTGAACTTACATTACAATACAATCACAATTAAATAAAGTTTGTTTTTTTGCTTGATTCGATCCAGGCGCGCGCGCCGCCCCATCTCTTTCTCTCGCATCTGGCAGTAATATAAGCTATCACACGCCCGTTTCGCTTAAATTATTTTTCGACATAGGCCCTTAAAAAGGTGTAGATTAAGTTGGACCCTTTATAAGTATGTAGTATCAAATAAAATCAAAATCAAATAAAAATAATTTTTTTGTTAACAAATATGATAGGCCAGTCATTTTACGGAGTTTTGTTAGGCGGGGTAGGGAGTAATTATTAACTGGACTTTTAAACTATAACCGGCACCATTTAGTGACAAAAATAGTAGCCTAAACCATATTAAAAAAAAATTACGCAACATAGAAATCAAAATTGTGTGTCCCAGAAGGCCTTTAAATTAATAATATTAATACCAATGCACTCAATTGAATTAGATTTAACAATATACATTATTTATGATCAATAAAATAGGCATTAAAATTTAAAAAAAATTAGGTATTTATTAGAAAATACGAATGTATTTTTCAAAACCTTCTAAGTAGACAAAAATATTTACACCATGTTTGAAGTATGTATGATGGTAAAGCTTTAAATATGTGCAAAAAAAAATATCATCAGGTTTTTTTAGAACGAGATAATATCTATATTTTAAAATTGGAACTGTTGCTGACGTAATTTTTTTTTAATTTTAGTTCATTCTTAAGCTCAAATTGGCTCTTCAATATTACAGCGAAAAAAAATGCAATTAGTAATTAGTCCCGGCTCAAACCGTAAAATGACTGGGCTATGACTGTTTTTTAGGGTTCCGTACCCAAAGGGTGAAAACGGGACCCTATTACTAAGCCTACGTTGTCCGTCCGTCCGTCCGTCTGTCTGTCCGTCCGTCCGTCCGTCCGTCCGTCTGTCCTACGGTCTGAGCATCCCCTTAAGGGGCTATGTAAAAAAAATAGGATTCTTCAAAGCTCCATATATCATGAAGTACTAACAGTAGGAGTATGATTTGCGGATATGTGTAAATTGAACATATAATTGAAGTTTTGATTAGAGCCAAAACACGATTAAGACAAAAGAAAACGAAACGAAAAGACAGGTTAGGGCTGTAACTTTTGAACCGTAATAGCTAGATAGTTGAAAATTTCTCAGATTATACGTTAATGCGGCGGATTTGTTAACAAATAATAAAAATTTCAAAAAGTTTAAAATTAAGGGGGGTTGGTTCTCAACAAGAAACTAGTTTTTTCTTCACGCTCTACCTTAAAATTGGTAATACATACAAGCGTTAAACTTAGTGTGATTATAGAGTAAACTCTACAGAATAACAACAAATACTAAAAACCGGCCAAGTGTGAGTCGGTTTCGCGCTAAAGTTAACAAAAAAGTTTTTTTTTCTAAGCTAATGTTGTGTTCTGTGGTGGTATGGTACGGAACCCTCGGTGCGCGAGTAGTCCGACTCGCACTTGACCGGTTTTATTTGCCCTATATTTAGTAAAAAAAAAAGGATCCATGTCAAACAAATAGCAAAGCGACTCAAGTAGTAATAAAACATCACAATTGATCGCGTTACACTTGACACATTCTGCAATTATATTTAAAATACGCAGTAAACTGTTTCCCGTTTCATTAGTCTACAAATAACGCGACAGCTCTCAAAGATTTAACTAAGCCTGAATAAATAATCAATTTAGCCGGGCCCGGCGCGGCGCGGCTTCTGATCGATTGCCTCAATAGCGGCCGGATGATATACTCCACGAGCCGTGGCGATAAATATTCAGAGACAAATGTTTAGAGCGTCTCCGGAGAGTTGCGGTGACACTAAATTTAAAAGCTTCAATTGTACCGAAATAACCAAAACACCGTTAAGATCTTTTGAAAACAAATCGTATATCGGGTGGTTGACGACAATCGTGATTGACTGCGCAAGTGAGCGACTGTAATATAAACAAATTAATAGGGAGCTAGCTAGTCAGTCCCGCTGCGGCGGTGGCGGACATTATTTAGAAGCGACGCTCTCTGACATATAGGGGTTTCAATGAAGAACTACTTCTTTGTGCCATTAATGCATTTAAGAAAAAAAAAATAAAGACGTAAAAGCTGTAAATCAGCGCCGCATAGTTTTTCTTTTTGCTTTTATGAAATATGTGTTTCCTGTCTAGCAGTGATATTTTGATTACGTTTATCATTTTGAGGAAACATAATTCTCTGGTAATGTTCTTAACGTTCTAAAATATTTATTCATAAAAAAACATATTTCATCTTCTAATTAGATTAAACATAAAACAATGATATCACTACAAAACATTCATTCAGTTCCGACTAAGCTTTTAAAAATTTAATCAAACGAGGCCATTATCTACATCCATTAACATGTTACATGTGTTAATCACATCCTCTTAAGGCCGTCTTATCAAAACGGGAGCAATTTTAAGAATGACTGCGCCTATAAATAAAGGAGTCTTTACATTAATTATGAGCTTAATTATGTAGAATCCCTTTGATTTACAAGCCGCTCATTGCCGCCGCAAACGAATTGTAGTGGCTTAGCGGAGTACCACGAGCTTTGCCTACGCTACCGCCTCCGGGTTATAATTATTTTTGTCGTAGGATAGCTTGGTTCTTATAGATCGAGATGAAAGTGAATCGAGACTAGTTGACGCCTGCACCGTTTCCAGGGATTATCCGATTAGAGCCGATTTAGAATTAGATGTTAGTTACTACTTTCAAGTAGGATTAGATGTGTAGTGTTGATGATTTAATCAAAAAGAAAACAGTGTTGAAAGTATTCATAACCAGAATTAAAATTTTGATGTAACGACACAATCATTTTGATAATATTATTGGTGTTCTTGTTGGGTTCATGATGGTTGGTCTTGGGGTATTCAATCCTATTTGGAGAAAGGGGATACTAGTATGAAGTATGCGACCGACGAAGGTCAGTTTTCGGCCGGAGCAAATTGTTCAGCTCTTTCCAACCCCGGATCTTCGATTTTTCCGAGGCGGGGCAAAACATGATATTGGCGCCCCTCCCCTCTAAGGATTTTTTCCCAGGGAGGCCAGGTCCACGTTAAGTGGTTGCAATAATATCTAAAACTTAAAGCGAGCGAAGGGAGCTGAGATTTTACTGCAATATGATTAAATCTATAGTCACTCGACCTCCAAATCTATCGTCACTTTATAGTAGGTTGGCAAAAGGACGCCTTTATAGGGCTATCTGGTATCAATGGGTTCAGTATGGCCCCCTGATCACAAATATATAGGATGACAAGCGCTATCTATCTATACTATTATAAAACTGCAAATTTAAAAAAAGAATTTTGAGTTTGTTTGTTTGAGCATCACGCGAAAACTACTAAATCGATTTTGATGAAACTTTGTTTGTTTGATAGCTTATGAATCTTATGATCTGACTTAAAATCTGGTATATAATTTGTGCGAACAAAGTCGCAAGTAAACGCTAGTACTATTGTATAAAACTGTAAATTTAAAAGCAGAATATTATAAGGTGAGGCGGGGCTATTCCGGCAGCGGGGCTATTCCGGCATTTGGCTATAACTTTTGTTCTATAAGCTTTTAGTCAGTCGCGACACCTGGTACAGGTAGAGGAAAAGCTTGTTTCTTCGATAAAATATAGATGGGGCGGCTAACGCAGGAATTGTTTGATTGGGAAGCCATATTGACGGGATACCATTTTTTTCGCTTGCGTTACCAAAAACGCTTCGCAAATTTATTAATTTTTTTAGTGGTTTTTGTGTTTTATTTGAAGATTAATCAAGTTAAGTAATATGAATAAGAAGTGTAGATTCTTTTCTGCTAACTTATTTTGTCCTACGCTTATTTATTACTGTGTTATTGAGTCTGACATAATAACCCCCCAAAACTATGATGGAGGGGCAATTCTGGCAGAAAACACTGGCGGAATAGCCCCACTGTTTTTGTATGAAGTAGCAAAATGCTAGTGATGTCCACAGTATAGGCATAAACGTCGATATTAATTTCAGTACTTTTAATCCTACCATATCTCGCATGTACATTTTTAGGTAAAATCAAGACAAAACATGTATTCTAGTTTAAAATAAGTATATTGTCATACGAGTATGTATCTTGTTTTATTATAGATGATGTAACTTTAAAGATAAAAAGAATAACGTATTTACTCAGAAATCAAAACTTTGAAATGCGGTTGAAGACGTGAAAAAAAAACTAAAATAACTGCATGGAGCGGCACAGATACTCAGGATAGATACCCAGAACTACAATAAATACCTAACCTTTATTAAAAAGAAGAGAGTTAATAGGAAATCAATTTTAATATGACGTTTTTTTATCATAAATTTAGGATTACTCGTACTCAAAAAATGTTTTATTAAATTAAGCACTTATACTTACTTTAATCACTCTCATCCAATTTTTAAGAAATTTTTGCTAGGTTCCGTTTATCGACTTTTACGTGTCCCAGCCCTTGCATGTATGGAGAGCTGCCAGAATAGCCCCACAAAATTTTTTAAGTGTTTTTACTCGAAAATAAAGCATCCCAGCTTGTCATAAAGTTCATTTTCGCATATGTCGTATCGTCAATATTGTATTGCTTTGAGTTTCAGCGTCATAGCTCCATAGATGGCGGAGATATTGTCGACTGCCGGAATTACCCCGCTGCGGGGTAATTATGGCCACATGGTATTTTTACGAGAATTTCGCTTCTTTTGCCAGTGTAAATATGCGTTTTTAAAACAAAAATAAAGGGGAATCAAAATAGATAAAATACCCTTTAATATGCAATAGTCAACTTTACTGTAACTTTATAACAAAGGGAAATAATGAGGTTTAAACTTTTCGCTTTGATTTTTTGTGTCAGAATAGCCCCGCCTCACCTTACTGTTATTGAAATTGATGAACATCTCTTATTTTTTTATATTTCTGGTTAATAATTTTTTGACGCAATATAAAGGATATCGTGAGTCATTTAATATATATTTTACAAAAATCCATTCAGTCATTTATGATCTACAGCATTTCAAAGTGAACTCTGAATTGTGGATTTTATTTACTTTTTCGAATGATTTGTTCAACTAAGTAGTGAATGTGTTATACTGTAATATATTGTAATGTACTCATAAAGCCCTTTCATTTGATACCCCACACGGCATGATTAAACGAAATTTATTTTTTACTTTGTATGGCCAACTTTATGACGTCACAGTTTCTACCCCCACAGTCTCAGCGCTGGTCATCTCATATATTTGTAAGGAGATCATACCGAACCCATTTTGTTACCAAACAGCGCTATAAAGGAGATGACTTGTGCCAAAACCTTATTTAAGCGACTTTTTGTCGAATCACCGACCTACTATTAGGGCTGATGACGTCATTCAAGCCATCGATCAGGTAAATAAAGACCTGGAGCGTATCAGTACTTGGAGTGACTCTTTTGGTCTTATGGTCAACCCTGCCAAATCACAGTCCATGATTCTTGGCAGTAGATACATGTGCCAAATTTCCTTCCTTTCAAAACTAAATTTTCCTAAGCCTAATCCCTCATCCTTCCTATCATAGACTATGCCGATGTGTGTTATCTTGATGCCACAGAGGAACTTGTCAATAAATTAGAGAGACTCCAAAATTTGTGCATCCGTTTGATTTTTGGATTGCGCAAACGATCATGTATCAGAATGCAGGAAGCAGTTGAAATGGCTTCGTATTCGTGATCGCAGGAACTCTCATATCCCTGTCTTCTGTACAACACCCTCCACAATCCTTCTGCTCCTACTTACCTCCGCGAACTTTTTTTCTCCTTCCGGCCTCCTGACAAACCGTGTAGATCCCACCTCCGTTCTCAGGAGAGAAAGCTCAGCTCTCACCCTCAGGAGAGGGTGCGTTTCCACAGAAGCGGAGCTGCGCAGAGTTCAGTGGAGCACAGCCGTGTAAATAGGTAGGTGGTTCCAGTTAAGCTTAGCAGAGATGAGCGGTGCAGGGCTGAGCTATTTAGCTGGGTGAAGTGGAGCCGAGCGATGCGGAGCTGAGACTAGCGGAGCGGAGCTGTGAAGTGGAGATGAGCTGAACGGGGCTGTGAAACTACAACAAACAAACTCCCGCGCCTGACGTCGCGCAACCCCGCTCTGCCCTGCTCCACCCCGCGCAACCCCGCTCTCCCGCGCGCATCACCGCTCCACACCGCACAGCCCCGCTTCACCCAGCACAGCTCCTCTAAGCTTGACACCGCACCGCTGTGCCCCGCTTATCTCCGCGCACTATACTTTACAATGTTAATCTTCTCAACTCCGCTAACACAGTTTCCACTGAATCGGAGCGGAGATGAGATGTGTGTTTTGATTTGAGCAATCTGATTGGTCAATTTTTATAAGTCTCTGCTCTGCTCCGCGCAGCTCTGCTTCTGTCGAAACGCAACCTTAATATCCCATCCCACACCACTGACTTCTACTCCTACTCCTTCACTATCCATACTGCCCGCCTTTGGAACTCTCTTCCCGCAAGTAAAAGGGACTGTCCAACAAACGGTTTACTTAAAAAGAAAGTTAAAGATCACTATCTTTCTTTGCCATAAATTCAGATTATGTATTTAAATTTATTATACATAAATATGTATTATAGTATAGTGGTTTGTTTGTAATATATTTATATTCTTATTCGTTTATTTTCAGTTTAAATCCTACTAATATTATAAACGCGAGAGTTTGTAATTGTAAGTATGGATGGATGGATGTTTGTTCCGCTTTCACGCAAAAACTGCTGAACGGATTTTGATGAAATTTGGCATACAGATAAAGCATGGCCTGGATTAACACATAGAGTACTTTTAAGCCGGGTAACGCAGACGAAGTCGCGGGCAACAGCTAGTAAGGTATAAATTATCAATTGAGTTATTTTTCAGATTGTGTGTTTTAGTTTATTAATTTCTTTGAATTGTGTACACCTTTCTTGCCTCACTTTGTAAGCTCTCTTTATCATGGGTCTGCTGGAAGAGATCTCTTCAGAGATAAGCTCGCCCTTTTTACTTGTCTATTATGCTGTATTTCCGTCTGTACAATAAAATATTAAATAAATAAACTCGCGTCACAAATACCTACGCAATATGATCTAAAATCTGGATCGTATTCTCCAATAGGTATAACTAGATACGTGGGTGGATTGAAAAGTTCGCGGCCTAGTCAAGAAAACAGAATAAAATACATACAAAAATATTCTTATTTCTCGACGTAGTCTCCATTTAGCTCTATTCACTTCTTCCACCTGCTTTCCAAAGTTTACATGCCAGTTTTAATAAAAGAATCCTCAAGGTCTTCAAAATACAGGTTTACTGCGGCTTCAACCTCTTCATTCGATGAAAATTTCTGGCCACCGAGGTGTTTTTGTGGTGGTGTTTTAGGTTTGGAAACAGATGAAAGTCCGAAGGTGCCAAATCAGGAGAATAAGCCGGATGAGGCAGCAATTCGAAACCACATTCACGAATTTGAGCCATAAACTCGACAGACGTGTGAACTCGAGCGTTGTCCTGGTGAAACAACACTGTCTTTCTCAGTAATCCTGGGCGATTCAGTTTAATTTCTTCACGTAAACGACGCAAAAGGGTGCAATAATACGCTGAGTTTATTGTTTCGCCTTTCGGAAGGTAGTCCACCATAATGACACCCTTAGCATCCCAAAAAACCGACGCCATCACCTTGCTAGCCGACAGAATTTTCTTCGCTTTCTATGGAACTCCATAGAAAGCGAAAACAATGGGAAAGATTAGGTGAACCAACTGGTTCACCTAATCTTTTCCATTGTTTGGATTGTTGTTTTGACTTTGGGGTATAGTATTGAACCCAGGTTTCATCCATCGTCACGAATCCTTCAAAAAAACCTTGTGGATCAGCCTCAAACATCTCCAAACAGTCGCGAGAATTCGTGAGTCTTTGCTCGACTGAAAGCAATTTGGGGACCCACCTAGCGGAAACTTTAGAAAAGCCGAGTTCATTGACAATGATGTTTTGCGTTCGTTCATATGAGATGCCTATAGTGTCTGCAATTTCTCTGATAGTTAATCTACGGTCTTTCAATATGAGATTACACACTTGGCCGATGTTTTCTTCGGTGGTAGACGTCATTGGCCGGCTGGAGCAGGGGTCATCTTCGATGTTCTCTCGTCCACGTTTTAATTCTGCTACCCATTTTTTCACAGTGGTATATGACGGGGCAGATTCCCCTAATGTTGTTCGCATGTCAGCATGGATCTCCTTTGGTGTTAATCTTTTTTTAAACAAATATTTAATTACAGTACGGTGTTCCAATTTCTCCATTATTGAAAATCTGTTCTCTACACACGTATTTAAATTGTTCATGAAATTTTATTTAAACAGGTTTAGAAATTGAAAATTCGCGGGCTGACAATTGAATAATTACAGTTCAAAATTGAGGCAGAAAAAATTTATAACGTTTTCTTTTTAATGACCAGGCCGCGAACTTTTCAATCCGCCTAAGTAATTTCATTGCAATACGATCTAAAACCAAGAGCGAGCGAAGCGAGCTCGAGATTTTACTGAAATATAATGAGATGACTGCAATACGATCTAAAACAAAGAGCGGGCGAAGCGAGCTCGAGATTTTACTGCAATACGATCTAAAACAAAGAGCTCGAGATCTGAGTTAATACATAAAGGAATTTTACACAAATTCAAAAACTCTTAAATTGGGATGTGTTTCCTATAGGTAAGCAAATACCTATAGAAAAAAAAAATCAATTTGTTTTTTCTGTAATAAAATCAAATTTCAAACACGTCGAAATTCCAACAAAGGTTTTTAAACTGATATCAAAGAATATCCTTTAGCGAGGTAGATAGGGTAGAGCGGCTGTTCGCGGATCGCCCAGAGCAAGCGGCACGCGGCGTGTACGCCGGCGGCGGCCATTGCGGCGACATGGCCCGTACTCCGCGCCCCCACCCGCACAGATTGCCCGCAATGCTACCCTGAGTAATGTGCTACAAACGTACTTACGCCGGATTTTCGGCCAATTTTGAGGGGCCATTTATTTGTACAAAGTCCTGTTTTTCGCTACTGTGGTTACTTTTTGTGTAACAAAGTCGGTTTTTCGATTTATTCCGAAGGGAAAGTCACCGTTGTTATTTCTTCAATTTCTGGTCATAAAATGTTTGCGGTATTCGTACCCTGTATTTTGTTATACTACCTACGCCTACGCTCTTTCAAATAACTACCTAATAGTGAAAAAGGGGCCTAGTTAGGTAAAAATTATTGTTTTCATCGATAAAAAGTTCCTTTAGAATTACCTGCGTAATTATAATTATTAGAAACCATGATTTTTGGAAAAACGATCACCTACTTTGCTTACTACTGAAGTTGACATTTTGAGTCAATACTGAATCCTGAAGTTGACATTTTGAGTCAATTATTTATACTAATAATAATAAACATGAAACTTGCCAATTTAATGGTTGGCCATGATAAGTTTCTCCGTCAAAATTTAGTGGTCTAATTTGTAAAGAGTAAAACAGAGAGGTAGTGTTAAAAGTACCTACTTTATCGGGACAGAAATATCTTGGGAATATATTTCCGTTCTTTTATTCAATTTGGGATCCTGGATAATTGCGGAAGAGTTACTTATACCATCAAAAAAATAAGTTTACAGGATTTTAAGCTACAAGGGGCCCGAAAGAATCTTCATCTGATTCGAGTAATGTCACGGTCAGTGCGTCGTTTTTACGAACCTGGAGTGCGATTTTTGAAACTGATACTTTGAACTAAGCTGGAGTATGATTTTTTTATGTCAAATCAACATTAGAAAGATGCACGTCTCCATTTGGTCTCCATAGTAATATTGACATTTTCAACGGCTGGGTTCAAAGAATGAGTTTCAAAAATCGCACTCCTGGCTGACACCCTGCCGTGTATCTAGATAACCACGATCTATCATCTCCACGAACACAAAGATATCAATGGATTTGAACAGGACAATCGAATAATACCCAGTTCCCGATCGCGGACAATCGGTGGCCTAACGCACCGGTGCTGGCTCTATTTCTGCCTAGTGTTTAGAAACAATAGCCCAGCGCTGCAATTAGTTTATCCGATGGATGGTGGTCGAACGAGTCGTAAATCTACGCTCTTGCCACCAGTGGGCTCTGAACGTAGTTGTGGCGCCCGCCGTATGTAGATTCCGCTCGGTTAATTAATGTGCCATGGTAAAGTGCGACCTTCTCTCCCTCGCTTCCCCAGTCGGGTTTCGTAAATTGCGCACCCATCTCCCTCATGTACAATAGCTCCAATTTCGGCAAATTAAAATTCGACGTATAAAAGAGATTGTTGGTTAACGAACATGCTCCTTTTTGTATTAGCTTTGCACATTTTACGCCCTTGTCGTAACTTGTTTTTGTTATTTACATGAGTATCTACGTCATCAATTACGTCATATAAGTTTTTCTTAACCGACGTCACCACGCAGTCGCTCGGTTTTGGTTTTGACTCTTTTGACGTAATACCAGGTGCCCTGTTCCTTCACATTGCGTGCTGTTCATATTGGTAGATATTTTCAAGCGATGTCAAATCGAATTGAAAATGGCATCCGAAAAAGATATTGGTCTCCAAACTAAGTTTAAATTTGAGCCACCTTCGGCAGAATGAGGACCAAAAGTTTGAACGAAGTCGATTGTGGCATAAAGCGAAGCGATTAAAACAGAAACGAGCGAAATGTTATCATTAATTTAGACGATGACAAAAAAGATAAAATTTAAAAATAAAAACATTCTTACAAGTCAAAATATTTTTAGTTCAGACTGCATAGTGTTTTATTAAATATATTAAGTGTCACAAGAAATATTATTATTCCGAAATTTTCAAAGTTGAGTATTTACCTACGATTACTACGGAATGAGATTTCTACCCTAGCCCTCTCTAACCCTGAAAATGAGTATTTTAAACAAATAGTTTAAGTTTTCTATAAAGCTTGTTTTACGCTTCAGAAAATTTAAAAAACCAGCCAAGAGCGTGTCGGACTCGCTCAAGATAAGGTTCCGAAGTCATTACGATAACGATTCAGTGAGTTTTGTTCCACTGGACATGACCTTATCCAACGACACCTCACGCGATTTATATAAAAAAAAATTTCCAACCCCATTTTCATTGTATATCTACATGACTACCTCATTTCAATTTTTGGGTTACTGTCGTGTGTAGTCTTCATGCTAAATTTCGATTCCATGGGTGGTCCAGACAGACAGACAGAATGGACGAAAGCATAAGGGTTCCTTGTTTGACTTCGGAACCCTAAAAATTACGTGTCTTGAAATTGTTTTGAAGAAACAATAAGTTTAAGCCTAGCAAGGTTAGATGCTGGTGTAGTTTGTCATGTGATCTTCGCATGTTCGCGCGACTGAGTGACGGTTCGGAGGCGACGGGCAACAATCCTCAATCCCCTCCGCCCTCATTATCCCTTTCATGCTGAATTTCAATTAGCATGCTTTCGTGTTTTGCCATAACAAAACCGAGCCCCGTCTGGTGAATACTGCGACTATGGGTAGATTCGATGAGGTGCATCGGCACACGGAGAGTGAAAGGTTTTGGTTGGCATTTTGGTCTCTCTTGCTTGAGCACATTATGGCTACGGATAAGCCAATAAGATTTAGGATATTTCCGCAGGCATTGTAAGCTACAGTTGTTAGACGAAAGATGTGCCAGACCCCAAGATCTACAAAATATGCAAGAAAACTTCGCGTTTTAGAGCCATATCACACAAGTGATATTAGCGTAGACGTTGACCGTGACATCGCCGCCATATTGCCGCGACATCGCCCTGTTATCGCTGCGATATTTCTTAGATCAATCAGTGTTGCGGCAGAATCGCGAATTAACGTTCAGTTGCGTGCAACGTCGTTGCCGTAATCGCACGGTTGCGAAATCGCCTGAACTCAAAAATCGCTTGTGTGATATGGGCTCTTAAAATGAGGACGCCCTCTTATCAGATTCAGGGCCCACAACGTAACAAATTAACATTTCTAAAACAAACACAATAGTAATAAACAAAAGAACACTATTCAATGATAAAACTTTCAATCGCACGCTGCTAACACTCTTGGCGCCAGATTCAAATTATTAAAGCAGCACGAATGCTAACCTGTCTCCTTTCAAATTTGATTGCGCCTAACATCACACGCCCATGAACTCTATAATGAAACGACAATATAAAAACAAAACTATGGGCATATATGATTAGGTCGATACACGAGTAAGGTAGAACCACTAAACAAACAGACATTACAATAACGCTGCGTCACCGTGTTGGAAATCACTTATTGTGGGAGTGACTTGCAACTCCCGCGCAAGTGCCTTATGCTACGCGCCTAGATCGTGTACAGTAAGAGACCCCCCGTTTTAACTGTTACATAATATCATATCCCAGTCGTATGACATTAAAGGTAAAATTCAGATCGATAGGTATCATTAATAGATTTTGGTCCTTCATTGACGAATCGGGAAAGGAACGGCCACGCAACCGGCAAAGATTGAAGGACCTAAAATTTTAAAGATTCGATAAGTATCTCGGGTGACACGTCAAAATAGGTTTAATAGAGAACGATACTGTCGGCTTGGCCTGTGTTAGCGTTGGCTGTTCGACATGCATAAACAATGGCGCGCGCCTTCGACGGATGGGTCAAATGAGGCGCGGCGTCACATCTCGGGTTGCAGCCGCTTGGCGCCGGC
This sequence comes from Agonopterix subpropinquella, assembly GCA_922987775.1. Taxonomy (NCBI): domain Eukaryota; kingdom Metazoa; phylum Arthropoda; class Insecta; order Lepidoptera; family Depressariidae; genus Agonopterix; species Agonopterix subpropinquella. Next base: position 42,159,938 of record OV277693.1, on the reverse strand, counting down.
CTACACGTCCGAGAACTTAGCACACCCATTGGAAACAACAAAAAAAACCGGTCAAGTGCGAGTCGGATAACTCGCGCACCGAGGGTTCCGTACCACACCACCACAGAACACAACATTATTAACTAAGAAAAAAAACTTTTTTTGGCCGGGCCCCTTAGCGCGAGACCGACTCACACTTGGCCGGTTTTTGGTATTTGTTTTTATTCTGTAGAGTTAGTTAACTTTTAGAGATTTTTATTATTTGTTAACAAATCGTAATAACGCATAATCTGAGAAAATTTCAACTATCTAGCTATTATGGTTCAAAAGATACAGCCCCAAATAGGTAGGACAGACGGATGGACGGACAGCGTAGGCCTAGTAATAGGGTCCCGTTTTCACCCTTTGGGTACGGAACCCTAAAAAACAACAATACACCAAAAGTTCCCTTCGACGCGTTTTACTTCTCTCAGGCACAAACGAGAGAGCAACGATATCAATGTACTAGTCCAGGACTTCCCAACCAGTGGGGCGCGCCCCCCTTGGGGGGCGTAGTGATATCGTAGGGGGGGCACAATGCGTTTGCATTTTGAAAAGAAATATCCAGTCAACAACGTAAATTCCACTCCTTAATTCATTTTATTAATTAAATCATTCATTCAGTTACTAATTCACCCATTAGTTTGTTGTTACTGACATGTTCAGGCTCAGCAGGTCTCAGAAAGTACCTTGCCACCCGCGCTTGTCGTGAAAATTTCGATAGTGGGGGGGCATGCAAATATTACTTATTATACAGGGGAGGCGTGACGCAAAAAAGGTTGGGAAACCCTGTACTAGTCAATGCGAGTCTATAACATAACGACAAGTCTCGGAATGGGATTACAAATAATATGGTGCTTGTGCATCATACTATTCATAAGCACATAGGTTTGCATAAGAACATGAAGACTCCACACAACACATCTAACAATAATAAATGAGAATTGGATTAGGGTACTTTCTTACTAACGATCAAATTATAATTCTTTTAATTGGTCAATTAAAACGTGGTATTAACGCTGGTGTATCTAGTAAATTTTAGAGTAGATAAATCATTTAGAAAATCACTCTCTTAATTAGACTGAGAGATGTCAACGGAGCCGAGGCCTTGCACCGGAATAAATCAGGAATTAGATTGCTTTCCGCAAAGACACTCCCACCGTCGACTTGGCGTTAATAGCGCGTGCAACCGAAATGTTAGACGAATGTTTGGAAATTTTTTACGTTGAAATAGTATCCGCAGACTAAGCAGGCGCCATGAACGTGGAAAAAAAAGATGGCAATAATCGCACCCAACTTAGTCACCAATTAGAGCATTCCAAAGGTTTTAAATCATTTTATTACATATGCAAATAAAATAAACTTGTGTTGTGTTGTTTACTGACTGATTGAACGAAGAAAATAGATGGATTTTTTATCTAACTTTTTAACACCATTTCAATACTCCATCCTTTCTACTAATGAAACCAGATAATAATGTAATTAACAATTCGTGGGATAGTACCAATATAACTGTTCCACGGCAACTAACATCGAGTGATTTCGATTTAATTACCTCGGATCAGCAACTCCGCCCCTGCTGGAATCGAATAGTCGTAAATCAAGAATAATAATCCCATGCTCTACTCTTTTTATCGACTAAACAAATATTTATAAACACAATTACATGATCGTTAGGCCACAATTAAATGTTAACATTAGAAAGATAAACAAAACAAATTAAAAAGGTTTCCAGTTTTTCTCTTTTTATACAATTTGCTAACTATAAAAACAGCGGCGAACGTTATTTTGAGAATTTAGCAGTGACTCACGCAGGCACTTTGGATAAAAGATTATCTGATGCTACGTTATCGGTTTGTAATACGAGAAGGACTGTTTTTACTCTAAAGCCTGGGCATTATTCGGCCAATTTTTTCACATCTATTGGCTATCGGTGATGGCATCGCTATCTTTAGAAATTACTGGTCGCAATCGCATGTATTGCATGACCAATAATATACATTTCCAATCCCAATTTCTTGACGGATATTTAATTGTAGCACAAAATGTAATACAGAGATAATTCAGTCAAAAGATTATTATAATGATAGCGGGAACGTCATGAGGTGTTAAAAAACTTATAAGATCGACTAATTTATCTCATCTAATCATCGAGAAGTTAATAACGTATAAATATTAACGGCGTGCTTTTTAGATAGGAAGCAACGATGACATATTTAAACTTCTCATTTCAAAGAGATACAAGCTCGCCGTGTAATAAAAAAAATCATAAGAACCCACACACAGAGATATTTCTACAAATCAATAATTCCATCAGCAAGCAGGGCAAATACGAAAATAAGCATCAAAGTGTTTTTTAGAGGAAAGACGACAAATGTCAAGCAGCAAGGCACAGTAGCAAACACGTGTTACATATTGTCTGACAATATTTACTGTTGCTTTAATAGCTCGGGAGGCGGAAAGAAGAAAATGAAAATAACCGTCGTTCTACATTTCGGAGCACATGTTATGCGCAATAGATCCGTGACATATTAATTGGAAACAAATTTAAAACATAGTTAAACAAATAAAACATGCAGTTTGTATTAAAGAATTAATAACATTGAATTTGTTATCCGCCAACGCAAATAAAACTACGATAAAGTTGAGACAAATCTTAAATAAGTCTCATTAAGTTTAGAGTTAACAGCTATTCACATACCCACGAGAGGATGCCAATAAAATTCAAATCCAATTGCGTCGTCCCTTGATTTACAACGAATCAATAAAAGAGCAGGCCATCATTACCCTTTTTATTGAGTATTCAATAAAATTAATGTACCTACTCAGGAATCAACGCAACAACGGCAAGCAGACAGATTCAAATAAAGGCCTTAGTTTACCCATGCATTAAAATATAAACATCGTATTGTCTACCAAATTACCAGCGACTTTGATGACTCGTAGACTGGCGCTTTGCGACACTACTTGTAAAATTATGTTCGACAAGTAGACCACTTTTTTGTTTCAAAACCAATTTCTGCGTTTTAATGTTAGTACCTATGACAAGTAGGTATACCTACACTAACTATATTCTAACAAGGATTATTAATGTGATACTTGAATGTAAGCAAGCGTAGTGGAGCTAATGAGTAATGACAGAAGGAATGGTATATTGGTTGATTGCTGCTGTTACTTGCCCATTATATTGTTTACAACCACACTGCATTACGATTTTACAAGCAGGGAACTGTATTATTTCACTAATTCACAAAAGATAATTGCGAATTGTTTAACCATTTATGGTTTAAATGTACAATAAATTAATTTACCGGACACAGGCAATTGTTAATAAACTAATCGTATTCGAATAAATCAGTGGAACACTCTTTAGTATTAGCGATCCCTCGGAGTATATGACATCGATATATCAAGTGCGCGAGTTTAAACTGTATAAACACAATAGTAAGATAGAAAAAAAAGACTGAGCCTGAGAGATGGCTCGTAAAATAAAACAAGGGACTACGTCCGGAGATATGTCAAGATAGCATGCGGCGGGGGGCACGGCCCGGCGCCGGTCGCACTCCCCAAGGCCCAATTAGAAGCACACCTTTTGGACATGTGCTCTCACTTGGCGCTAACAAACCTCTAAAATCCAAGGCCCACATCCGTTACCGTTTTATCACTACAGAAAAAAATTTACTCCCACAGATCGACACTATCGCCGTGCAGAAATATATTTTAGCAAAACAAACAATTTCTTATTAATAATTCCATGACAAATTTATAAACGACAGTTTAAATATTCGTATAAAATACTTGGAACGTATCAATTTGAGAATTAGATTTCATTTTTATTGCCTATTGATGTAAAAATTCGTTGTGAAAGTCAACATTTTGTTATTATAATTGAGTAATAGAGGACAAATAAAACTGCAAGGAAACGATAGTGCCCTTGATTTTATCATTATTATCAACAATTACTCGTATTGTATCGATCGTCATCGCCGTTCCCGGAAGTGTATGATAAGAATTTACGGAGACAGAACACGAACTTGGTGTCAAACTAACAAAGAAAATAAATATTGTAAGCCGTTACATATTTACGAGTAGGTGCAGGCTAACGTAATTAAAAATTATTTTCTTGTTAATTCAAAATATACTACTGCTGTTTTCCAGACTTTATTTAATCTTAGATCCTCTATAATCTGTGGATATAGATCTTCTGAGTCTATGACTAAATAACTAATTATTTTGTTTGTACCTACCATAGACGTGTAGTACCACTTCTACATTGAGATAAAAATTTTCGAAAAATAAAATGCAGAGGTAAAACAACTTGCATTAATTAATTAAGTTTTTTTAATTAATTGCATTGCACTAGGTAAGTTCAACATGGATACAGTACGACCAGGAAAACAATTCCGCTCGCAGAGTGCGATTTTTGAATCTCATACGTTGAACTCAGCAGTTGAAAATGTATGAAGATACGCATCTTTCTATTGCTGATTTGACTTTCAAAAATCGCACTCCTGGAGTTTGATTTTTTAATGTCAAATCAGCAGTAGAAAGATGCAGGTCTCCATAGTAATATTGAAATTTTCAACTGCTGAGTCAAAGTAAGAGTTTCTAAAATCGCACTCCTGAGTCTCCTGACCAGAGTCCCCGTCAAAACCCTAAGTTATTTAGTACAATAAATTATATTATACCTAATTATAATAAGTAAAGTTGGATAGCAGCAAAAAGGGCGCGAAAACAATTAGCCAATAGTGGCAAGGAATTGAAGGTGGCACATCCTGATTGGTCAATATAATTTCGCGCGCTACTAAAATTCGTCAACTGCGCAGAGGTACATCGGTAAGACTTATAAACCTGGTACTACTGTAGAAAACATTCATTGTCATCTAAATAGTGATCACTAGAGATTAGGTACTAATTTTCATTTCCCTTTTGTATGTTGGTAAAAGTGGTTTAAAAGCATTGACGTAGAATACGATGGTATGGACTAGTACAAAATTCTCGAAAAAAGTGTCCGAGACTAAACTACACAAACCTAAGTACGTGTATAAACCAACTAAAAACATTGAAAATGCTGAAATTCTTTTCCATCCCACTCCCACATCGGGGCACGGAGCGCCCGCGCGTGCGCGTAGTCGGCCGATCAAACGAAGACTGTCGCGTAATTGGTTCTCTTTTTACGTTTTGGTGCTCTTTTGGTTCGGAAACTTTTGAGCGCGGACCCTACGTCCAGTAGTTGGTAAGTCAATGTTTAAAAGTATTTTTTATTCAGTTTAGTTTCAAGCCTGGTTTACTACATGAAATATTTTCGTATGAATATTTATGGGATAAAACTTACCTTGGTTTTGACGAGTTTCGCGTTCTCCTTGCACATCTTAGCGAGGGCGTGATACTCCCCTCTGGCCGCGCACATTATCCATTGCTTCTGTTTGGAGTCTAACGGATCCGGCTCTCCTTTGTGATCCAACTGTAACAATACCAAATATATCAATAAAATCGGTCAAGTGTGAGTTGGGCTACTCGCGCACCGGTTCCGTACCACACCACCACACAACATACAAAATTAATGTTTTTTTTAAATTCTCTCGTCCTGTAGCGCGAGACCGAATCACACTTGACCGGTTTTTATTTTTTTGTTATACTGTAGAGTTTGCTCTATAATCACACCAAGTTTGACGATTGTATGTATCACCGTTTTTACGATAGAGCGAGGAGTAAAAACGTTGATAAAAACAAGTTTTTTTGTATGAGAAGCCCTCTTAATTTTTTACTTTTTGACATTTTTATTATTTGCTAACAAATCCACCGTAATAACGCACATTCAATTGTCTAGCTATTACGGTTCAAAAGATACAGCCCTAAATAGGTAGGACGGACGAACGGAAGGACGGACAGCGTAGGCTTAGTAATAGGGTCCCGTTTTTACCTTTTGGTTACGGAACCCTAAAAAGTCATCAAAAAAAGAATAAGAAATTGCTTTTCATACTCACTGAAACTCGGTCCTCTTCATCTACACTCTGTGAACAAACAGTAATGTTAATATTATAAACACAAATAACTATCAACAATCAATACCAATCACTGCGAAGACAGAATTTAACCTGAGAAGTGCTAACGTGCAGTCATCATCATCATCATCTCAGACGATGGACGTCCACTGCTGGACATAGTCCTCCCCCAAGGATCGCCATAACGACCGGTCCTGCACTGCCCTCAATCCAACGTTTTCCCGCCGCCTTCACCAGGTCGTCGGTCCACCGTGTGAGGGGCCTACCCAGGCTGCGCTTTCCGGTACGCGGTCGCTCGAGAACTTTTCGGCCCCATCGGCCATCGTTTCTGCGAGCAACGTGCCCCGCCCACTGCCACTTTAGCTATTCTTTGGACAACGTGCAGTAAATAAATATATTTTTGAATTTCACATATTCTAATTAAAATTGTAGGTATGTATGGGATTTATGCATTATTGCATTAAGTAAAATTAGGGTGTGTTAAATTCTAAAATAACACTTCTGGACCTCTAAGATTGCACATGTAATGCTTATGTTCATACATAGCTGACAATTTATTAACTACATCAACATTCAGTAAAAGTAATGTCTGAAAACAAAAGATTAGGAATATAAATAAAGATGATATTTACATACATAATAAATATCTTAACGACACATATAAATTAATCGGAACCTAATATTTCAAAATTAATAAATGAGTACTTATATTGTGAAAATAATATTTTGAATTAATGGTCAATAAATTCGAATTCTCCCGTCTTCAGGCTTGCGCTGCGATTGATGACGCGCGCATAGTCATAAGTGATTTGAATAGTTAATCGTAATTAAAAGCCGTAAGTGAAATATAATACAGTTCAATTTTGAGCAATGTATTGATGGAGTTACACGGTTTATCGATGGTGCGCGGGGCGTGCGCTGCCCAGCATGGCCACTTTACCACCTGTCGTTACATATTTATGTCTACACTATTGGCCGCACTGTTAGGGACTTCGATATTGACAAGATAACATCCTTAATGTGATGTGTTTGATTTAATAATAAGATTAAGTTTGTACGTAGCCGGTTTTTGCGTTAAGCAGTAACAATTAAAATCTAATTTAAATAAAACATTAGTTGAATAACTGTGATCTGCAGGTCTAGTATGATTTCTCTACACGCGTGCGACGCGCCTTCGATGCATACAAAATAACCTGTTCCCGCGCTTTTCGGAGAGCGAAAGCCGCGCTTGCCGCGACTTGTAGTATGGCAAAAAGCCGAGTCGCGCCCAAGTCATGCTAGAGGGTCTGATCACTCAAGATTATCCATTTACTTGTTGAGACAAGTTGTTCCTATTCAATGAAGGTTTGTGTGAAACTACACACACCCGTGATTAATATAAAATTAAAATGACATTCATACATAGGTAAGTACATAAACTCGCATCACAACAGTATGTCTTTTGGGGTGGTCGGTAATTAAAACTGTCAAATGATTATCATAAAGCTTTAAGAAATGATTTAATACCATTTGTTTCTTAAATAAGTGTATTAGTGAGATTTTGTTTCAAAAAAGAAAGATTTATCACGTTAAGTTCAAACTAATTTAGTTAAAACATTATTTTTATCCATCTATTCGACATTTGAAAAAGCAGAAATTAGTTCCTTGCTTAAGCGAGGGCACAATAAATACAAATTATACAAAGTGGCGCCCGCGCCTTAGTACGCTCAGGAGTGCGATTTTTGAATCTCATTCGCTGAGTTCAGCAGTTGAAAATGTCAAAATTACTGTGGAGATAAGCATCTTTCTACTGCTGATTTGACTTTCAAAAATTGCACTCCTGAAGCATGATTTTTGAAAGTCAAATCAGCAGTAGAAAGATGCGTATCTCCATAGTAATTCTGACATTTTCAACTGCTGAACTCAGCGAATGAGATTCAAAAATCGCACTCCAGACCACTGACTCTGAATACTCATAACTTTTGATTGAATGAACCGATTGCGATGAATTAGAGCCTATATGTTAATCCAAACTAGGTCCTACGATTTTTTCCGAACCGAAACCACATTAAAATCGGTTTTATATTTTTTGTGTTTTTGTTTGTGCGTTCACAAACAAATAGACAATTTTTTTTTTAATTCATTCAATGCTTTTCATAACGTATCGCGTATCCTAAACACCACCAATAATTTTTTCTTAAAATATTTTATTATATTATGTTTGTATGTATAGATAGATGAAGTAGCATAAAAAATTAAAAGTAGAATTTGAACAGGATTATTTTAAATTATAAAGCAAATTAACACTCGACTGATCAAGTCCAGTGTCCGATAAAATTAAAAATAATTAATTTAACCCGTTTAATACGGCCATATAATACAGAAAAAGGTATACTATTTTACCATAAGTGAATTAAAAGAGGCATGCGATGGTCGCCACGCCAGTGCGTCGCCGAAGCGAAGGCTCCAGGCGTGCGTGCCGCTCCCCAGGACGTCGCCCGTCGCATCAGGGTGTTCGCGCTGGGCACATTGTGGTGGCGACGGCACGACATTACGATCGATACCCATCACAACCTTCTAACGTTCAACTTTATTACCTACATTGTTGGGACAAAGCACGTAGAATTTGTTCTTTTAGCATTTTAAATCTGAGCCGCTTGGGTGGCACTGGCAGGGCACACAGCCTACGAATTATAGTCAAGTCCATGAAACGCCATTAGAGAAACTGTCATGTACCTACTAATATACTTTATACGTACTTCCGGAATTCCGAATCAGGATTGTGATTTTGTATAGGATATGATTCATCCGCAATTCCGAACGCAATTATGGAGGGGGAAAATCCATATGAAATAGTAATCCTGATTCGGAATTCCTTATGTATGTGGCGGACATTAATTTGATCCATTCAAGCACTAAATTCGGATTTTCGATATATCGGGATCGTTTTTGTCAGAACTTTAAATATTGGAAATGACATTAGAACGAAAACGTTCACGATAGGTAGGTACATCGAAAATTGAAACCCCCTATCACTAGATCCCCTGATAACCGTTGTAACCTGGACCGCAGTTTAAAGTAAGGTGGGCGTATACTTTATCGAAACTGTTAAAAACAATACCAATAATAAAAAATCGAAACTGTTAAAAACAATACCAATAATAAAAAAAAACTAACACCCAAGCAAAAAAAAATGGTTCAGTTCTTTTGTAAATTTAATACCGATAAAAAAACTAGCTACTATGATAATGAGGACGAGACGACGCGATGCCTTACCTATTTCGAAGTGAAAGTCGCTATCAGAGATAATTTTAATGAAGCTGGCAATTTGTCAGGTATGATAACTGGCACATCCACTCAATTGTTTAACCCCCATAGACCGTGTATTACAAGCCGTCTTACTTTTATCTTTCAGTAGCTGACAGGTAATTCATCCGTTCCTATTTTCCATCACTTCGACAAGGCTCGTTAAGTGTGGCATCCGCGTTGTTGATGGCTGCAAGTGATTCTCAGGCCCGAATAGCAGAGAGAGAACAATGAAATCGGTCATATTTTCCTGCCAACTCGCAACGGACCGTGATAGCTTATCTTTCCATCGTGCATAACAACTAGAATGCGTTTATTCAAAACAATGATGACGTATACTTAAAATGAAGCTTATTTTCGCTACCTTTTTGAAGGATTTATGGCCTTCGTTACATGGGAGAGATAAATTAAACAATAGCCTATCGACTTACGAATTGCATAGTTTGTAAAGACGGACTACCTACACAATTGTTATGGTAATTACATATACCAAGAGCTAATTTGTTTAATAAAGATTATTTACGACCTCATTGAAAATCCAGCGAGAATCGAGCTTTCAACAGGGCGCTAGACAGTACCCTGGAGAATTGTAAAAGAAAGTTTAAAATACTACACACTTTCTGAAGATGCAGTTAACTCGAAAGTCATAATCATATTTTCCTTTTAAAGTAATGTTTCTAGTAAAAATAGAAAATAACTGTTTTAAATTAGGCAACCATATTTCAGGTTGTAAAACTATTTAATCTGCAGAACTGAATAATGCCAAAATTAGAAATCGGAACGCATAAATTAACCGACAGCTCATATTAAAACATTAGAGAAACCCCACGACGACGTGGTCGGCATAAAGCACGAATGACCTTTTTACGACTTTAACAGCACACGTGCGCTTTGGAGTAACACCACACGACAATAATTGTCGGGGGACAATCGACCGCAAGTCACGAGCCAATACTCAATGTTTTGTGTTATAGACTCACTACGCATGATAAACATTGACTTCAATGAACTGTACTTACCTCGCTCAGTAAGTAGTTTAGCAAGTTATCAATTAATACAAATATTTTAAAGGTTTTTTTTATTTTTAAATGTTTATTCAGGCCCTATACCCGGACTATCGATTTTTGATATATCGAGACCGTTTCGGTTCGAACTTCAATATTATAGAGTTGACTTTGGAACGAAAACGTTCACGCAATTGCGAAGTTCGAATGTCCGGGTAGACCATCTGGGCCCTGTTTAATAAACGCGTCTATGACAATTTGACAATAACAATTCAGA